>CM046881.1:127059681-127674154 GCA_025667525.1 Glebionis coronaria
GAACGTCGTCATGCTAGTGAGTTATTACAACCATTAGAAATTCTGAACAGAAATGAGACAAGATTCCATGGAGTTTGTTATCAGTTTACCACATAACTCAAAAAAGTATATTGCTATCTAAGTCATTGTCGACCAATTAACCCAGCCTACGCGTTTCTTTCATCCGAAAGGATTACGCAGTAGCGGATCTACAGGAAATTCAGCAATAGATCGTACAACTTCAAGGTGTTCCATCAACCATCATATGAGATAGAAAATTCATATTCACGATCACGTGTACGTTTACGTTCACTTTCACGTTTACGTCTCACTTACACAATTATAATTTTGTTCATATATTGTCCATCTCATGATTTACGTCTACGTTCACGTTCATGACATTGTTCACGTTCAGATCAGTGTTACATCTCACGATATACGTTTCACAGTTTGTTACTGAATACGGTCACAGAAAGCTTAAGAAACCAGACTCGAGTTTAGCCCAGCTTTTCCATACCCAGGCAGACGTTTCACGTCTCAGGCTGTATCGTTTGGCATTCGTTCCTTAGTCAGCATACATTCATGATATGTCCTAGTATCACGTTCACGGTATGTTTCACGTATCACATTCACAATATATACCACACTACAAAAATCCTGTTGATTACCCACAAAAATTGCCCACGTGCATGGATTTGTGGGTATTCACCCACAAGTTACCCACGAATTATCTACTAAGAAGCATTTAGCAATGCGAAAAAGGTTACCCTCGAGTTTCCCATACACTTACCCACAAAAATACCCATGTAATAAAACTTGGTGTGTGATAGATAGAAAATTCACACAAACTACTCGTGAACTAGGTCATCGAGGGAAAATAGGTGGGTAATGTCGTGGGTATATTTATGTTACCCACGAAGCACGTAAATTCTTCTTGTTCATGGGTAATTTTTTGTGGGTAATTATATGCATACGACTTTACCTACATATTTTTATGTGCGTATCTTTCTATGATTGGTATTTAGTTAGGAATTTTCAAGAATTCTTTTGAAAATTTAGACACAAGTTTTCCTATTCATGCCCAAATCGTCATTCATCAATACTAAGACCTAAGAAAACCGAAAATCATTTTTAACTATCGGTTCCTGCCGCTTTGCACGAATGCAATGCCATATTCTCCTGAGTCTAAAAATCATTTAAAGATGCTAAAATTATTGAGTGCTTGAAAACATAAAACATTTGCTCATCGAAAAATTTAATTATACAAATACATGTACATATACATATATACTCGTTTAGTGTATAAATACATAACTAAATTATGTTTTTTTATAAGACATTTAACTCTTATTTTATATCTTATATAATCCTAAATTTTAAATCCTCAAAATTATTGGCGTCAAAATTTGCCTCCCATTCCAAATTCCAAAATTTTTACCAATTCTAAAATTTAAAACCTCAAAAAATAACCGACACCCCTATTTAACTTGAAACCTCCACCGAAACGTTCATTCCTTCTTCTTTTGGTAACCGTCCAAGGAAAGAGGCTATTGGCGTTGCTTTTTTTCTCAAATGGTAGAAACATATATTTAGTACAAAGTCTATATTGTAATTCTTAAATAACTTTTCTTGAAACTTGTTTTGTAGCTACTGTTGTTATAAAGATATTTCAAAGATTATGCATTACATTTTCTTATCATCTATGGTTGGTCTTGTGTTTACTTTTTAACATTAAGTATTTTTTTTCATAAATTCAGTATGCATCTTTATGATGCCTATATCTTTTTTTTGGTTTATAGATATCAACGACGACACAGTCACAATAATAACTTTTTGTCTAGGTATTGTGCTAATTGAAGAGGCTACATGCAAAGATATAAGTCCACCTATTTACAAAATTATTTTTGTTCTTTAACATATTTTCTTGTGTTTTTTGTCATTTATAGATTCTTGGTGATCTACTCATACATTTACTGTGAATACCACACAAAGGAGCGACCGACATCATGTTTGAGCACCTGCTTTGGTAGATTGACTAGTTTGGATCGATATGTATCTTTTATGTTTCCTTGAGAAGTTATATGTATATTTTTTTATGTATGTGTTCGAGATAAATGGTGATACCAATTTTACATATTGTACTCGTAGAGATGTAATGTAATGTCATCTTAATTTCATTTGAAATTATTGTTATTGATTCACAGTGTATATTGATCTTTATAGATGAGTTATATTTATCTTAAATGTAGGCATTTAGCTTTACTTATCCAAATACTCCATGATAAGTAGTACTTTTGTCATGAATTTGCTCATGAATTAGTTGGGTAATCTTCTAATATTTACACTCGAATTTAGACATGGATGTATTCGTGAGAATTTTTTTGGCACAGATTACACATGCCCAGTTGATTCAAAGGTATTTTCATGGTGTCAATAAAATCCCATGAGATATATGCCCACCATCTTAGGATAATATTACCCACTAGTTAAATAATGGGTAACATACCCACAAGTCTAAAATTTTATGGGTAAAAAATTAGCCTCGAAGGTTATACCCATGTCTATACATTCGTGGGAACTGCATGGGTATTTCACATTTACCCACAGATATTGACCATTTAGCCACATAATTGGTCCGCGGGTAAGCGTCTGAATTTTTGTAGTGCCATGCCATAGTTCATCAGATGACCGTGAACCACGTTCACAATTACTCTCGTAGCACGTTCACAATTGTTCACGTAGTTCGTCCCAATATGTTTTTAGCAGCTTTGCTCAGCGATATAAATGTATCTTTTCAGGTTATTTGCACGTATCGTTTCATGTATCCTACGTGTTTTATTCATTCAATCAGATTCAGAAAATCCATCTCAAATATGGAACCAGAAACTATTCAACATCGTCAGGACAGGGTTATTAGGACCAAGATTTTATTGTGTTTAGACCTTTAAAAGAGTCGTTTCGAGCGAGAAGCCACTCAGAATGAAGGAGTTCATCCGGACTTCTCATCTGTTTTCCTTCAATAACTCAGTTAAGTTCTTTTAGTCATGTTACTTTCCATGTCCTCTTCAGCCACGTCACGTTTATACCCTTTCAACAACATTATGTTCTAATTGAGGACGAATTATCCTTTCAGCTTACATGTCTTTTCAGCTTACGTGTTCTTCCCGTTCTTATAAACTTCATCAGCTTATTACCTTTAATTCGAGGACGAATTTTCCTTTTTAGAGGGGAAGAATTGTAAAACCGCAGCATTACCGTGTCTCTAATTCGAGGACGAATTTTTTTTAGAGGGGAAGAATTGTAAAACCCGCTTTAAAAGTCCAGGAACATTAATTACGTACAATCACAACTTTAATTTAAACGTTGTGTAACTATTTATTCAGATAATAAATAACAGTATTAATTCAAGTATTACGCAATTATTAATTATTCAAGAAATTATTAATCCATGTCAGAACATATCACGAGAATTAATACACGAACACGTACGCAATGTTTTAAACCCACAAATATTAAATTCACGCAGTCTTAGATTTAATTAAAAATTACGCGATTCATTATCTCAGTTATTTCAGAATAATAAATAATAATACTTTTAAAGTATTACGAAATAAATGTTTATTAAGAAAATAAATACTTTATGTCTTGAGTGAGCACGAAAACTTAAACATGAGCTATTCGTTTAAATTTATTAAAACGCGAACGAAACAAATATGCTTATGATTATTTGGGCCGTGGTTTAAAGAAAACTAAAGGAAGGATAAATGGGCTTTGAGCCCACTATACTAGTAAACAAAAAACAACAACAACGGGGGGTCACCCCATTCTGCTTGTCAGAAACGTTAAACACACAAAACCAAAAATCTAGGGTTTTGGAGGAATGGTGGCCGCCGGCTAGAAGACAAGGACACGGATCGGGTTTTTGATTATTCTGATCTTTGATTCGTGTACGTGTAATTGTTTTTCCTCCTTAATCAAATAACGATAATTATTTGATCCTTTTCTTATATCACGAATTATAGATTTAAATCAAGAACAATAGTGAATCAAAAGGGAAATCATAAAATGGATTAAAGGGGTGTCGGGTTTTGGCTTCAATTCGTGAATACTGAGACACCAGGTCTCGGTGTGTATTGTTTTGAGCCAAGTTGTGACCCACACAAAAGGGTGCGGGTTGGTTTGTGTTGGACGACAACAGCCAAACCCAAACAGTGGGAACTAGGGACTCAGCAGGGGTGTTTGGTGTAATAAGTGGAAACAAACAAACAGTAGGAAACTATAACAAGGTAGTGGGAACTATAGCAAACAGTGGGAACATTAACAAACCATGGGAAAGATCAAAACAGTGGGAACCACAATAGGAACAGTAGCAACTGGCACTAGGCCAGTGGCTACTGTTGGGTGACGTCAGCAGGGGGGACCATGATGTGGGCCCGGTTTTGTTTAACCTGAGACATGGATGTCTCGCGGAAGGTTGTTAGCCGGATTTTCGGAAACCATTTTTTGGAAAAATATTTTAATTCCAACCTTTTTTTGGAATAAATATTATTTTAATTAATTTTTTTCCAAAAAAATATTTTAGTTTCAGTTTTTTTTAATTCTTTCGAAACATTTTTTTTTGGAAAAAATTAAAATTAAAAAAGATTTGAATTTTCTTATGTTTTTCTTCTAACTTTTTATAAAAAAAATAAAATTAATTACTGTTTTTCGTTAAAAAGTAACATTATCTTTTTTTTAAAATCTTAAACTTATTTTTAATTTAAATTTTTTTAAATAAATATTTATAAATTAATTTTTTGAAAGGAAAACAATTAGTTAATTTTTTTTAGTTCGAAGAAAAATATATAAAAAATTCAAATAATTTTTATCATTTTTTTGAAGTTCCAAGAAAAACTTAACTTTTTTTTGAAATTAAATATTTTTCGAAAAAAATTAACATTTATAAAGTTTTCCAAAAAAGGTTTGAAACTAAAATATTTTTTCAAAAAAACTAATTTAAAAAAAAAAATATTTTTTCCCAAAAGAAAAGATTTCAATTTTTTTTAATTAGCGTTTTTTGTATTTAGTGCAAAATACATCCTTGACTAAGAAAAAAAACTAGAATACCCTTCACTTTCGACCCTTGTAAGTACTTAACGGGATAAGTATTTACACCATCCGTCCCAGAGATGTATGGTGCACCATCTATATTTTGTACTTTACTCAAAGTTAAAATAAAATTATGAGTGTGGCTAAATGAAAAGAGTGGAGAAATGTAATGAAAGAGTATGGCTTTTTTAAAAACATGGACGTAAGCAGTTCCATAATACACATAGTAAAGAATTCTAGACAATCAGCGACGTAATGCTCCGATATTTGTAAATATCCATCTAGTGCATCAGGTGACGTGTCATATGTCAAATGGCGTATGGTAGATGTGCATTTGATCCAGTCACATGTATACATCTCCTCGCGGTCTAACTCACAAAGGACAAAACAAAAGAGAAAAAAGTCTGATCGCGTATGATAGGTCAGAGTCAGATGCGACTTGACATTCTGTTTTAAGCATATAACAATTCGTTACTTACTTAGAAAACAACTATCTAATACCTAATGAAAACAAAATTACTCAATAAGGAATACTTTTAACCTCCAAGCAACACTTAAGCCAATACATTTTTTTTCAAAAGCAGTCATGGATGGGACATTATAAAACGAATATAAAATTTACAATATGATGGTAATGTCTACAATCTATTTGATTTCCCGCGGGATTTTAGGTGTTGGGTCCACTAGATGTGGATCTTGCAGCCTGTCAGGAACGGTGAACGACTTCTGTAATCACAAGTCTATTCACAGAGAGACTCTATACACAATATAAGTGCGGAATATAAATACTGTAAAGAAGAACAAAATAACTATAATGACTTGATCCTTTTCTAAGGATTTCTAATATTAATGATAACTAGAATTATGTTTGATGAAGGTGTGTAAAACCCTTCTGCCTAAGGTTCCTTTTATACTATAAGGAAACCCTAATACATCATTAAACAAAACGTGTAAAACTGATATGCATATCCTTTCCTAACATATCTCATGCATATCCTAACAGAATAATAACTAAATAATAAAGTTTGACTTTAACTAAGACCAGGAGCACGACTTGCTCCTACTACTACTATGACCAGAAGGAACTACATACCTCCTAGTCTACCTATTACAAATAATTATTTCAATGGTCCTAACAATCCTCCCCTAAACTTGAATTTAACCTGTTGAGTTCAAGTTTCCTGGTAAAACGTGCAATAAAGCTTGAGGATTGGAACAGCAAAAGAAACAGCAGCATCAGCAATATAAGGAACATAAGAACCGCCACAACAAGGAACACTAGAAGCTTCTCCAAAGCTTGAAACAAATCAGCATCATGTTGAATCTTCACAGCAACATGAGCAGATTTGATGAGCCTTTACCAAGTAGCTGCTCGCTCTTGGGCTAGCCAGTCTTTCTGGTGGAATAAGCATCACCCTGGGAGACGAGAACCCAGCCCAACTCTTAGAACGTGAATCAATGGTGAGTGGGGGTACCCTGATGATTTTAGGGAAACCATCACAACCATCAACGGATTTGATATGTCTTTACCAGAAGCCGTACCCTTCTGGACTCGCCAACTTTTAGCAATGAAGCATCGGTGAGTTGAAAACCCTATAGCTGTGAGCAAGCTATTATAGCTATCAACGGATTTGATAAAATCTTTACCAAGAGTCGTACCCCCTTGGATTAGCCACTTTTCAGTCTAGGACCATGGCAAGTGAAAACCATCCAGTTTTGGGTAACCTGGCAACCATCAACGGATTTGAGAATCACACCAGGAGCCACACCCTCAAGGTGAATCAACTCTTTCTTGTCTCTGAGACATGGTGAGTGGAGAACTATTTGTTGTGTGAACCAAGTCCAACACCAGATGAAACACCAAACCAGCACAAGTGTGAAACCGTCAAAAGGAACCCAATATTTTCGAAAAAGTATAAGCATATATTATATTTTGGATTCACAAGTGTAAAATCCATGATTTGGTTAAAGTATAAGCAGATATTATATAAAAAGTTTTTTTTTTGTTTTTTTAACTATAACAAAGGTAAGTCACCAATCATTGTACATATTGGTGAAAAGAATTGCAGTATTAACAGATGAACATAAAACACAAAACATGAAAAACTTACAAACAAACCTATCACATACCAGACGCAGCCACCTTTTCAGCTTGAAACCGAGCTTGTATCCCTTCCACCAGTGTAGTCGCCATTGAAGTCTCATTCCCAGAAGGGGCATTGGAAATCTGCAAGTGACAAGCAAGCATGGCCGCCATCGAAGCAATAGTCAACGGATAGTCCAGATCCGTAAGCATGAACACCATTGCACCAGACTCCAACTCCAAGACATGCACACCACAGCCATCATATAACTTCCATATCTTGATAACCCAGGTTGGCTGGTCCTTCCAGACACCAAAAAGCGGAGCATGTGGAGGGGAATCAAGCATCATTTTCAAATCAGCCCACATAGTCAGACCAGGCCAGGAGGGCACCTCACTAGGATGAGTAGGCATACCAGCATCAACAAACCCATACAAAGACATAAGATCCCTACGATCGACCCAAGTCAACACACCTTGCAAACCCGAAGCATACCGAACATAACCATCACTGATGGAAATCTTATGGGTGAAAGTACCAGGAATAGTGGTTGATGGCTTAACCGTCCAAGATGTAATAAACCCCGTACCCATTGGCAATTCTGAGTCACTATCGAAAGCTGCATCAATAAGATTTTCGGGAGCACGCTTCTCATAAGGAACAGACTTTCCACGTCTAGCACGTCTAGCCAACTGCTTGCGGATGGAACGACGAGGAGTGGGAGCACTAGACGAGGGTTCAACCTTTACCTTCGCAGAAGGAATAGGATCAGCAGAAGTAGAATCAATACCTTGTCCAATCAAAGGATCAACGGTAGCTGCACCAGAAGAAGGAGTAGGTTGAGGGCCAGTCACGGATGGTGAGGGTTGTGCCATAGCAGGAGTAGCAGTGGTGGTGGTAGTGATAGCATAGGTGGTGGTGGTGGTAGGACCCAAAGATGAATCAGGAGGAGCAACCGAAGGTGAAGGTGTAGTACCAGCAGTAGAAGCATTAACAACCGATGGAATACCAGTAGAACCAAGAGGAACATCAGAAGACGAACCAGGAGCAACAGCAGGTTGAGAAGTAGGAACCACTCGTGGAGGAGGACGATAGATGAAACGCTCTGGAACAGGTGTGCTCTGACGCTTGATCATTCGTTCATATAGAGCCTTAAGCTCATCAAAAGACAATGCCCGAACTCGTTCCCATGTCCAACCAACAATAAAATGAGCAGCCGACTGATACTTGACATACCTCTTCATTAACTTTTTCTCCTCAGTTCTCGTCAAAGGCTTGTTCTTACGCTTTTCACGCAGTTGAGCAGCAAGCGATAATTGTTGCTTACGCATGAACACTATAGCTCGAGGAATACAATTTTGCTCGTTCACATCAGAACCCAAGAGATCAGTAAACTGTGAATAATCCAAGGTAAGAATAGTGAGCACCCGCATCCAATCGTTATCGTCCCAATGCATAGCATCATGCTGCAACTGTTTACGCCTTTGTTTCTAAAGAGCTTCCTCCTCGACCCTAGCATCTTGGTCAATCTCTGCTTGCATCCTTTGTGCAGCCTCCTCACCCAGCCTATCCTCCTCAAGTTGTCTGCGAGTACGCTTGCGAGGGGGTGAGGGAGCAGCAGTCATAGGGGCGTTCCCCTTAGGATCATGAGATGATCCAACAGTTGGACCAGCAGTAGTACCATCAACATCTTCCTTTGGTGTAGAGGTAGCAGCAGTAGGAGGGATGCTTGAAGAAGTAGGAGGAATCGGCAGATCGTCATATGACTTATCAACAAACGCAGCCTTCGCCAACAAATTCAAGCCATCCTCCACAAGATCTTCAACCTCCTCATCAGAATCAGACTGAACCACATGCTTCTTCCTCCTCCTCTGCTGTGTCTCCAAAGCTTTAATCCGGTCATCCATGGGAAGAAAAAAGTCCCTGGTAAGCTTACGATGTTGATTCAAATCTGCCTCCAAAGAAAGAATCCTTTCATGGTACCTGTGCATGAGACCAAGCAAAGAAGTAAGTGTAGTAGGCTCCTCCGCTTTCCCACCAAGAGGACTTGGGTCTGGGAAGGCTTCATTGGAACCCGAAGCAATAAAGGGGTCATCATTCTGAGCACGAGAACCAGAAGGCTTATCAGAAGAGTGAGGGACAGGACTAGAAGGGGGGTATCCACAAATGGAGACGAATGTGGCATCGAAGAGGGGGCAGCCTTGGAAGTGGATGGCCTTTAAACCACCACTTCCTCAACCGGCTCTTCCACAACTACATTAGGTGCACCACCAGCAGGATGCTCCTCCTCCATTGGGTCATCACCTAATGGAGGTTCCTCCTCGGCTTGAACAGCCGGAGGAACAACATCAGGAGGACCTTGGGCAAGGCCCAGCATTGCATCAGCAAGGGGCCTCCAATCCCCTCTAAACCCATGAGCCATATTGTAGTAAACTTTAGCAGTAAGCTTGGGGGTCTCATACTTCTCCCTATCACGAGCTAAACACACAAGGATCTGTTGTAAAAACCTAGGATACATTAAAAATTTCTTCCTAGAACCGGTAATAGACAGATTGCTAACCATCCCATCAAACAAATAGCGAGAGAAATTAAACACCCTACCCTGTGCTATGCAGATCAGACCAGTAGCCAAAGGAGTGGGAAAAGCATCCCAACTCCCAGACATGGGGCTTAAACAATGAATCAAAAAGTGCATTAGAAGCTTCCACTGGGGGGAGAACCTATTCTTTTGGGAGTTAAACTTCCCCCATGGTTATACCTAATAGCAGCCATCCTCTCCAAAACCTCAGCATTGGGGATGGAAACAACACCACCTTCATCTTGAAGATGAAGGGAACTCCTAATAGAAGCTTCAGTAACCACATAAGAACGTCCATCAATGGTAGCATGGAGTTCACGTGGACGACCAACCACAACCACAAGTGTAGCAGAATCCCAAAACTGGCTAATCACACTATCATAAACAATGGGGCACATAATAAAAGCATACCTGAGGTTAGAAGCCTCAATAAACTCCAGAATGTCTGTGAATTCATCATGTTTAGGACCATCTCCTAGATAAGCGACCTTGTTGTGAGCGGGTTGGTAGACCAAAGTAGCC
This sequence comes from Glebionis coronaria, assembly GCA_025667525.1. Lineage (NCBI taxonomy): Eukaryota > Viridiplantae > Streptophyta > Magnoliopsida > Asterales > Asteraceae > Glebionis > Glebionis coronaria. The sequence continues at coordinate 127,069,933 of CM046881.1, forward strand.
ATTGATGTTGATTAGAAGTGATGGAAGTTGATTTGTTAGGGTTTGAGAGAGTAGGAGCGTGTGTGTGTGTATTATGATTGTGATGAATGAGTCAAGGCGGGTAATTGACCATAAATAATGGTATAGTAACTATTCATTGACCCCTAATAATTTGGGTTGCCCTTTCAAATTAGGCAGTTAATGCAAAGTAACCACTTGCCCCTTACAACATTATTTGCAAATCCCAATTTACCAAAGTTAAATAAGATGATATATACCAGAATTAGCTTGCGTTGACTAAAAGTCAAACCGCATAAGGGTCAACACTAGAAGCAGAATGTGGTCAATAGAAGTCAACGAAGTGAACAGTGACCTAAACCAAGACTAGAAGCCAACCAGCACTTGTCAAAGAAGGATTTTTTATCCACCAGAAGCCAACCATTAATGACTAGAAGCCAACCATTAATGAAGACAACCACCAGAAGTGAGCAAAATCCTCCACTAGGAGTAACACACACCACAAGAACCCATTCAATCTGTTGTTAAAATCTACCAATATGTTAAACTGTGCAAGTAAATATGTACACTAAGCCTCCCCTTAGGCTTAGCCTCCCCTTAGGCTTAGCCTCCCTCAATCCTAGGTCTCAAGGATTGACCATCCCAATGTGAATCACCAAGTGGTTGAACCGAGGAGCATTAAAGGCTTTAGTCAACAGATCAGCAACATTATCATCCGTATGAACCTTAAGAACCTGTATCAACTTCTTCTCATTGGCATCCCGTATAAAATGGTGCCGAATTTCAATATGTTTTGTACGTTGATGAAACACAGGATTCTTCACAATGCATATGTACGTTGGTGGAGACTTATAACAAGCAGGGGGAAACCAGGGACAGGGGTATTTGGCTACGGGTTTAGAAGGGGTGTTTGGCAAACAGTTTTAGAAAAATTAAAAGGGTGTTTGGTTATCATTTTTTTAGCTAGTTTATTAATTTAATTAAAGTAATTAAATTAATCAAGCAATATTAATTTTATGTAATCAAATTCATATTTATTTAATCTTGTCAAGTTAGGATATTGTAATATTTATTTCGGTCCGGTTCATGGGGTTCCGGGTCCGGTTCACGTCCTGTTTAAAATCATAATGCATGGGTTCGATTCATGATTTCCTTACAAGTATATAAAATTTACAAGTTAATTAAATTAATTTAACATGACTATAATTAAGTTAATTAAAAACATGGAATTAGGTTTATTATTATTACTTAATAATACACAATTTTAACCTAAGTATTTTATTATTTAATTTAGACTATAGTAATTAATTAATTATTAAAACATGACATTTAATTAATTAATTTCCATGACTTAGGTTATATTAATATTAACATTAATACATGTTTTAACCTAAGTATATTTTATACACTTAATTTAATTAAGCATGTTTATATTTAATTAAATCTTATAATATATAGTTTATTTAATTTACATGTATTAATTAATAAACTATACTATTAATTACATGACTTAGTATAATTAATCAGTAAAACTAAGCTTACATTATTAACTTATAAATCTAGCTTATTTCTATATTTAGAAACTCATTTATTTTGAGCAGTTAATCTAATTATGGAAACTTTCTATTATTAGAAACTTACCTATTTTAAAGCAGTAAAACTATTTTTAGAAACTTTCTATTTTGGAAACTTTCTATCTTTGGAAACTTTCTATTTTAAGAAACCTGATATTTTTAGAAAGTTACTTATAATTACACAACAAGTATAATAATACAAGAAATACAAGTAATACTTAATAAGAATATACAGAATACACGATAAGCACAGTATAACGTTAAAATCAGTAAAACCAGACATGAACATATAAAAAAGCTAAGACATGATATAAAACCAGTTACGTACTCAGTAATCAGATACTTATACACGTATGTATTTATGTAGCATTAGTGATACCGAAGTAGGACTCTCTTCCGTTCGTCTTCTGCATTCACTGGACATAAGGTACGGATTTTCCGTCCTTTCAGTATGGACATTCTTTCCTTATTAGGATTCCTCGTATGCAGCCAACTGTTTTCCCTAGTATATGTTTTATATGTTTTTGATTGCTTATGTTTAATTAGAATACCTAAAGCCATATACATGCATGACCAGTTTCACCTAGTTATAGAGGTACCATAACCATAACACTAGAGGCACCGGTGTTATGACTTCCCCACGGCGGAGTGATTGCTCGTGGCGTCCCTTTCAACTTTTGGCCATTTATTATATTATCAGGTGGGGCGTATGGGTGGATCCTAGTTACATGTTTTCAGTAGATTACTCAGTGTGAATGTGGTGTGTGCCTTGCATCCTTCACAAGGAGCTGATCCCTCCTACCCAAAACCAGTAAATTAAATTAGAGGCAGTCCCTCTAATTTGCATGACGAGGTCACCCCTCCAAGTATTCATGCACGTTGATATTTCATGACCTATATTGGCTAATGGTAAAATATGTTAAACAGTTTTTATAAGATAAACATAAGGCGTTTCAAACTACAAAACCAGTTTTACTAAGATATAACCAGGTTGTCCAGGACTTAGTTTCTTCCACTGTTTCATGCTTATATGCTTACATTATTCATGCTTTACTTGTATATCTGTGCACTGAGCGTTATGCTCAGCCGTTACTTTCCTTTCCATGTCCCAAAACGGCAGGTACCTAAAGTTAGACTTCTTCTCCTCATGCCTTCGTATATTTATGCTTGTTTAGTCTTCCTTTTGTTCATTTACTTTATTTATGTTTTGGGCTTATGTTTGGGAACCGATGTTTGATTTCGGTCTTCCCTATGGTCATGTATATTTTAGTACATATTACATTGCATGCTTTGATGACACACCATAATTACACGTAACTGTCCACTTATCAAAGTGGGGTGTTACAGATCTTCAAAGATAAGCCTCTCAAAATCAGCTTTAATTCCCTTGGCCAGACAGTATAAAATAATAGCATCCTTTTGATTAATCTGGTCAAGGCCTCCAATTCCCCCCCCCCCCCCCCCCCCCCCCCCGCCCCAAACACTTGATGAGAATAGTCATCAGCAATTTCCACGTTGGTGGCAAACAACTTCTTTTAAAACCCCCCCTTCTCAGTGATTTCTTCAGTATACCCAATTTCTTTAAAGAAATTCTTAACAATCATAAAATCATCAGGTATAGCTTGATAGTCACTAGGGTTTTCCAGAAAATTTAGACCCAAAACCCTTCTGAATAATTTCAAACCAAATTTACCATGGATCCCAGCAGTAGTAGAATCAAACTCAATGGATTTTTTGTTGTGAGAAGCTTGTGTTGTAAACCAAAATTCTTTTAGAACATTTTGGAACATCATTCCAGGATCATTAAACAATGCATCTCTCAAAACACTTTTGGACAAGTAAGTCATTACTTGATCCCCAGGAATGGATATAATGGTATTTGGTTTGGTTAGGGCGAGGTTGTTGGTTTTGAAGAAGATGTCTTCAATGGGATAGTTAACATGAATGGATGGATTTAGAATGATTTATGCAACCTTTTGGGGAATAGGGTTCAGCCATTGTTGTTTTTTTAAAGAGAGAGAGTTTGTGTGTGTGTTTTTGATGAAAATATTTGTAAGCGTGGAATGAAATCCAATTGTAAAGGATTATATAAAAACTTGAACTAATTTGTAAAAAGTTTTTAAAACCATTTGAAAAAATTAATTTAGGGTTTCTTTTGAACATTTGTCACAAACTCTCTCATTAATGTTCTGCAAAAAGGTATGATTTTATGTTGCTTTGAACAGTGAAACACCCCATGTGTCATGGAGTTGTTGACTGTGGATGGGTTGTTGACTGTGGATGGGGACGTTTGAAATTTCCTTTATTAACAAATGACACCTTTTGGAAGAATGTTTTTTTTATTCTCAAGAAAATTCAACGTTATTTAATACTTTTCATCACATGATTGATTTGTATTAAAAGATGTTGCTCAAATATGCTGAAGCTGATGGTAATACTTGTGAGCTTCAGTACGTCAGATGAGGCGACAAAACCCCATATACATGTTCACATCAGTGAACAAGACATATGACATTGCACGCTCCTCTACTCAGGCCTAGATGCTCAATTATATTAAAATTTTGTTCAGATTTTGCTGAAGAAAAAACCTTTGATGACTGGTGATCATTTGTTCAGCTTCAGTGAATCAGATAAGGCGATAAAACATCATATACACAATCACATAACGTGAGATAGATACATGACATTGCACACTCCTTTACTCAGACACTGCTACTTAGCATTAATCAAAACTTTTAAGAAATACTGAGCCTTTAAGATTATTCAGTGAATGCTGAAGGTTCAGGTTTTGTATCATCAATGTTCAGCATACCAAACTCCATTATCAATCTTTTGAAAGTTGGTTCATCCAGTGGTTTGGTGAAGATATCAGCCAATTGATACTGAGTGGGGATGAATGTAATTTAATGTCCCCTTTCATAATATGATCTCTGATAAAGTGATATCTGATATCCATGTGTTTTGTTCTTGAGTGAAGGACTGGATTGTTGGATATTGCAATAGCAGTAGTGTTATCACAAAAGATTGGTACCTTTTCATATTCTGTGTCATAATCAGCCAGTTGGATTTTAATCTAAAGAACATTGGCACAACATCTAGCAGCTGCCACATATTCAGCTTCTGCTAAAGACATGGCAACTGTTTGTTGCTTTTTAGCACTCCAACACACAAGTTTGCCACCTAGCAATTGGCAAGCACCAGAAGTGCCTTTTCTGTCCATATTGCATCCAACATAGTTAGAATCTACATACCCCTTTAGATCAAACACTGAGGATTTGGGGTACCAAAGACCTAGACTTGGTGTACCTTTTAGGTATCTAAAGATTCTCTTTACATCAGTAAGGTATGATTCCTTTGGATCTGCTTAGTATCTTGCATAAAGGCATGTAGAGAATTGACTGTCAGGTCTGCTTGGTATATTGAGTCTCATTGACTGATTGTCCATTGAGATCAGGTCCTAAGTTGTTAGGGGATACCATTGGTGTTTTCAATGAAGCACAATTGATATCATACTTCTTCAGCAGATCCTTGACATATTTTTCTTGATTGATGGAGATGCATTGGTCAGATTGTTTAATCTGAAGACCAAAGAAGTATGTGAGTTCTCCTATCATACTCATCTCAAATTTGCTGGTCATAAGCTTGGCAAATTGTTTGCATAGTTTCAAGCTTGTTGAACCAAAGATGATGTCATCCACATAAATTTGTACCAGAATGGTGTCAGTTTTAGAATTATAGATAAACAAGGTGCTAACTATTTTTCTTCTGACAAATTTATGTTCAATGAGAAAAGTTGAGAGAGTTTAATGCCATGCCCTTGGGGCTTGCTTCAGTCAATACAAGCTTTGTAAAGCTTGTAGACATAATTTGGGTATTTACTACTCTCAAAGCCAGGAGGTTGTGTAACATAAACTTCTTCTTTTAGGTCATCATTTAGGAATGCATTTTTGACATCCATTTGGTAGATGGTGAAGTTCATGTAAGTGGCATAAGCAAGGAAGATTCGTATGGCTTCCATACGTGCAACTAGAGCAAATGTCTGATCAAAATCAACACCAGGCTCTTGATTGAATCCTTGGGCCACTAGCCTAGCTTTGTTTTTGGTCACCACATCGGTTTCATCTCTTTTGAGCTTGTAAACCTATTTGGTGCCAGTGGTTGATTTACCATATGGAAGAGGAACCAATTTCCAGACTTTATTTCTTTCAAATTGATTTAGTTCCTTTTGCATGGCATCCACCCATCCAGGGTGTGTGAGTGCTTCAGAAACCTTTGTAGGTTCAATTTCTGAAAGAAAGTTTGCATAGAGGCATTCTCCAGAAGAAGCAGCACTCAGTTTCTTTGCCATAGATCTCGTAACTCTACCTTCACCAGGATTGCCTATTATGTTCACCAGTTGTATGTGACTATTATTAGTCCAAGATTTTTGTGGATCTGGAGAATAAGCACTGGTATTATGATTAGAGCTAGAACTTGGAAGTCCATGACATGGACTTGAAATTGGATTATCTCTAGTGTCTGCTGAAGGATATTCAATAGACAAAGGTTCAATTAATGGAGGGCTTCCTTCTTGGTCAAAAGCAACACATCCAAGACCTAATTTCCTAGAGATAGTTGGAGAGATTTGAGCAGAAGGCTCAGATTGTTTTAGCAGCTTCATTGGATTGATCATTTTGATCATGTGTACCAGCATGCTGATTGTTTAGAAACTGACCATTTTGGTCATTTGTGTTGTCTAGCTGATCATTTTGATCATTTTGAGACTGATCATTTTGATTATTTGATTGACAGCCATCAGTATTTGATACTAAAGGATTTCCTTTTGTAGGACTTGTCATATCTTCAAATGGATCAATATGAGGAACTGATTTGCTAGTTTGATATCTTTGAGAAGGCTCATAATGTTGAAATTCATCAGATGAATAGTTGTGAGATTCATGAATATGAACTTCATCATCTGATGGATTTATAAATTCGAGAGCTTCAGAACTTTCATTAAAAGTGATGTGATAAGTTTCTTCAATACATTGTCTTCTTGTGTTGAAGACTCTATATTCTTTAGATACTAGAGAGTATCCAAGGAAGTAACCATCATCATATTTTTCATCAAACTTCCCAAGGTGATCCTTGTGATTGTGAATTAATACTGGACACCCAAACATATGTAAGAATGAAATGTTTGGAATTCTCCCCTGAAGACTTCATAGAGAGTCTTCATGTGTCTCTTCACAATAATGGATCTATTTTGAGTGTAGCAAGTAGTGGCTACAACATCAGTCCAAAAATGCTTAGAGAGAGCAGATCCAGCAGGCATTGTCCTTGCTGCTTCAATCAAAGTTTCGTTCCTTCTTTTAGCCACACCATTTTGTACAAGTGTGTAAGGAGATGAGAAATTTTGGGAAATTCCTTTGTCATCACAGAATTTGATCAGTGTGTGATTTCTAAATTCAGTGCCATTGTCAGTTCTGAGTTGCTTGACATGAGTGTCATTTTGATTTTCAACTCTTTTGATGAAAGACATAATGGCATCTGCTGCATGGCTTTTCTTTGTCAGAAAATATACCCAGGTGTACCTAGAATACTCATCAACAATGACAAGTGTATATTTTTCATGACAAATGGCCCTAGGTGATATTGGGCCAAATAAGTCCATGTAAAGCAGGTGAAGACTTTCTTTGATTGAGAAAGTTTGCTTTGTTTTGAAACTGGCCCTATGGTGCTTCCCTTTTCACATAATGAGCATGGTTTGTCCTTGGAGTAGACAAGTGAAAGAAGACCAATAACAAGATTTTGTTTTGCCAGCAGAGTTATTGTTTTGAAATTTAGATGTGAGAGCCTCTTATGCCAAAGCCAGTTAGTAATGTTAGAAGCTCTAGAAAAGAAAAATGTCTCCTGATTAGAGTTCATGTTCATAACATAAACATCTTTGACTCTGGGAGCAATCATCACAATTTCATGATTGGAGTTGAAGATTGTACCTTTTTGTCATCAAACAGCACTAGATACTTTGCATCACAAAGTTGACTGATGTTGATGAGGTTGTGCTTCAATCCATTGACATATGCTACCCTTGTAAAAACTATACCATTGCATAACACTGAACCAAATCCTTCAGTAGTGGCTGATGAGTTATCACCAAAAACAACTTTAGGACTTTGTTCCTCCTTATACTTGTGCAAATGACTTTTTGTTCCAGTCATATGCCTTGAGCAGCCACTATCCAGGTACCAAATAGGCTTCCTGAGATCACACTACACAAGGAAAGGAAATGGTCAGTTTTGTTTTGAAACCCACCTTTGATGGGTGGATGTTTTAGATCTAGAAGGTGTTCTAGATCTAAATGATCCTTTTGATGAGGATGAATAAGATTGCTCAGAAGAAGGAGAGGATTGAACAACATTTGCTTTCTTAGCCTAAAGGGCTTCTCCTCTTCTGAACCACTCTATATGATTGTGACCAGATGTAGTATGGACATTACTTCCACAAGTTTCACAACATTTGGCAATAGAGTTTGGGTTCCTAGGTTTGATGCCCCTTCTGAGTGAGATAACTTGATTATGTCCATGAGTGTCATGGTCATAACTTCCACAAATATCACAAACAGGATAGTAGTGACAGTCATCTGAGTGATGATTGACCATACCACAATGAATGCATGATGGGAAAGGCATATTTTGCCTAGAATGAGATGCTTCGGTATTGTGAGCATCAACACTAGTTTTATCAAGCATATATTGAGTATGTTCATAAGTGCGATGGTTAGTCCTCTCACATTTAGTACAATAAATCACTTTTAGGCAAGTTTCAGTGAGATGGTTGTTTAAACCACATAGATCACAAGCCCATTTAGTTTGTGTCTTGTACTTATAATGTGGAGAGTTTGAAGGTTCATCTCTGAATCGAGTTGGTGTTTGCTACTGCCTGAGTTGCAGTTTGAGATCATTGATCTCTTGCATGACAAGAAACATTCTCTCATCTTCCTCAGACCTAACATTCTTCAGTTTATTTGTTGAAACTGAAGAGGTATTTCCCATATGTGAACCTTCAGTAGGAGCTGAAGAATTTTTTGATGTGTCAATTTTGACATGCTTGGGAGACCTACCCTTGTGTGTTGTGTTAGACTTGATGATTGACTGGATTGATTTTGGTCTAGTAGAGGGTTCAGCACCAACCAGCTTCTCCAAAGGAGGAAGTCGGGTACTTACTTCATTCTCCAAATCATCATCTAAGTCATCTTCGATAACTGAAGATTCAATAGGTGCTGAAGTGTCAGCATTTGCTTGTAACTCAGGAAGAAGGATACGTCCAGTGTCATGATTAGGTAAATTCTCTTCACCTGAACTTACAACGTCAGGGATCGAGCTACCATCCTCATTTGAGGCTTTGACAAAGACAATATCATGAGAGTTGGTCCTGGTGGATCCTTCAGCACCAAGCATTTTCCTTTTTTGAGCAGGAATTTGTTCATTGATGCATTGATTTACCCTATCAGAGTTTCTAAGCCAAGATTTAACAATATCTTTTGCTTCTTCTAGTTCAACTCTTAGGGAGTTATTTTCATCAAGAATCTCTTTGTTCAATTATTGAAAAGTAAGTACATCAAGTTTAGCTTCTTTTAGCTCTATTAGCTTACTTTCAAAATCATCAAGTTTTAGAACAAGTTTATGATATTTTTCAAGCAAATTGTTTCTTTGTTCTTCAAAAAAATTTAGATCAATATGTTGATCCCAAACTCAGATCTTAAACCTTAGCTTGTTTAAGGGTTGTGATAGAAAGAATAAATTCAATCTAACACTAGAGAAACTTTGCAATACAAAGTAACTAAACAAGATGCGGAATGTAGTGTTTAGCACAAGAACAAATGATTAAAGCAAACGTTAAACTTTAATATATTTAAGATATACGAATACCCAATAATGGTATTAGGGTTACAAAAACCTTAAAGTATGAAATGAAAGACAATAGAGAAAGACACACTTTGCATGATGACCTAGTGAGTCCTTTTATAGCACAAGGACTCACGTACAAGATTACTACTAACAAACTTGGAAAGTATCTCGGAGTAGTAACATAAACGCATTATAATCTATTCCAAGTTTATCTCTAACGGCAGGGCATTTGACTTCAGCAGGGGAACCAATCCCCCTGCCTTTGTTATCTAGCAGGGGGAACTTACTCTAGCAGGGGAACCATTGACCAACTAGCAGGGGTAACTAACATACTTATATTTATTCCCAACAATCCTCCCCTAAACTTGTGCTTTCTCCTAAATACAAGTTTTTGAATATACTAGCTGATGAGGGTGCTTACAAAGTTCCTGACCAAAGCTGACTATGCATCATCCTTACCAGGTCATAAGCAACAGGTGCTTTAGCATCTACAATCAAGTCAGCCTGTGCTAATTTCTTCAAGGTCTACTGATTGAAAGGATAGTAACGATGACTGATCAAGTAAACACTTATCCCTTTCATAACTATCTCATAGACCCTAGAATTGGTAAACAGCTTCCAATACAACAGATTTCCTCCATTTACTGCATCAAATATCGGATCAAACAATTCATGCTCATACATCCTATGCATGCACTCCCAGATCACCCAATCCTTCTCTACACCATCCATAGTAGGAGGCTTTGCAACAAAGTTCTTCTTCAAAATCTTCCGCAGATCTTCTAAGTCCTCACTATCCAAAGTTTGAAACATGACATCTAGACTTAGAAATGTCTGTGCTGTATTGTCAGCTCTTGTAAGCTTCCACCAAGTCCTTCCCCTGTGTTCATAAACAGCATATTCCACTATGGCAAATTTCTTCCCAACCTCACTAGGTGAGATTTCATCATTTTCCTGCACAATTAGCTGTTTATCAATTTCTTCATTTGAGGGACGTTGAGACTCCTTAGTAACTATGCCAACTTTTTCCATCCTCTTGAGTCTTTTGGCTGCCCTTTGTGTATTGAGTACAAATCTCTCAATTGCTGGAAAACTTGCACCTGCTTGATGTGATACCCCTGCTTGTGATGATGCACCTGCTTGGGATGATGCACCTGCTTGTGTAGTTTCCAATGTTATTCCTTCAGCCTTTCTTTTTCTAGATTCCCTAGCTTTCTATAATACTTTATTTTGCCTCCTGAGATACGCAGCTTCCTCAGGAGAGTTAATAGTTATGAAGTCTTCCACATTTAATTCTCTTAAAACTGGTCTGACTGCCTTCTCTATATCCCCAAAAGTCATGTCTGTGAAATCACCATCCTTCCACTTCTTATGTCTTTTGAGCAAAACTTTGTAGTGTGCAAGCCTCCCCTTCTCAGACTTCAAATATTTTTCCTTTTGAATCTGATTTTCCCTTCTTTCTAGATATTCATTTTGATATTTGTAAACTAGACAAATCAATTCATACCTGTCTTCCAAAGGAGCATTCACCAACTTCTTTTCCCATTGATTTAGAAACTCTTGAACACTAGGCACCCTATCATCTAACTCTCTATGCATGATTTCAATTTGCTTAAGCATCTCTCTCGGCCTCATCTTTTGCATTCTCTGATCCTGCATATCAATCTCCTCTTGTTGCATTCTGAGAGCTACCTGTTCATCATATTCTTCTTGAGCCCTTTGTTGTTCAGGAGTTCTGTGCTTGTACTTTTTCTTCTTGGGTTGTTCAACCATGATCCTTTTTCCCTTGTCTTTTGGATCCACTACTGGTGCTGGTTTGGCTTTAGGTGCAGGTTCTTTAATTGTAATTCCCTTCTAAGCTGGTTGCCTTTTCTTCCTAACAAATGTTTGAGTGATAGGCTTACCAGGGGAAAGACTTACAGTAGTGGGATCAGTTACAGCAGGGGAAACTTTTGAAGCAGGGGCTTCTTCTTGATTGCCCATAGTTAAAAATGTTTGAGCAATCTCTTTTGTGGCACTCCCCTTGTCACTTCCTTTCTCAGCACTCCCTTTCTCAATCCCTTTCTCAGCACTTGCTTTCTTTCCTTGTTCTAGATCCTGACCACCAGGATATTCATACCACTGAGTAGATTCTTCTGTATTAGGAACTTCCTCCCCTTTGGAAGCATCCTCATCTGTAGATATGATAAGCTGGGGCTTTCTCCTCCCCTAAAGTGTAGCAAGTCTGGTTTCCAAATTATTGATAACCAGACCTTGCTTTTTGACAGTTTGTACAAGTTGTGCATTTTGCTTTTTCAAGCTCATGCACATATTCGTCAATTCCAAGATGGTCATTGGTTGCATGCTGCTCTCAACCCTAGAAGGGAATTTCTCCACTTTTTGGGTATCACTAAGTGAGGGAGAGGAATTACTGATGGTGTCACTATCCTACTCACCCCTTGAGGATGAGACAGTAGTGGCAGCCAAACCCTCAGTGTGCTCCAACCTTTTGGAGGCTCTCCTCTCTGCTACTTGTGAAGATTCACCAAGCAAGGGAGACCTGGAAAACCTGGATTTAGTTCTCCTTTCATGTTTTTGATCAGCAGGGGGTAGAGTACTGGCAGGGGGTAGTTTCTTGGCAGGGGAATCAGAGGGTTTGTGTGTGGCTGTTTTTGTCTTAGCTTCTTCCTGTCTGATTTGTTTCATCATGATTGAAGTGAGTGGAATAGCCCTGCCAGAAAATTGTGAAGATGGTACAAGAAGTGTGGTGAACAGTTTAGTAGTATGTTTGGTTGCTAAAAAGTAGTTTTTGTGTGTGATAGGACCATGTTTACTCATATTCAGCAAAAGTTCTGTAAACCTTGGGTACATACAAAATTTTATATTGCTTGTAACATTTTTAACCATTCCTTTGAAAATCATTTGAGAAAAGTAGTACTTCCTCCCTGTTGCTAAGCAAATCAGGGCAGAGGCAACTTCACTACCAAATTCATTAAAAGCAGTGGTTTTAGGTGACAAACATTGTAAAATTGTATGAATCAAATATTTCCATTATGGGGCAAACTGACCTTTAGAAAACTTACGTTTTTGATCATCAGAAAGAGTGTACCCCAATTTAACAAGACCCTCAAAGATGTCAGCCTCAGGTAGGTTGGTTATCCCATCCTCATCATCTAGAATAAGCTTATCTCTGATGGAGGCAAGTGTAATCACCTTGGGATGACTAATGAGATGGCATTTATACATGATCTCATCGTTCTTTTCGGGCTTTAAATGCATTAAAATGTCATAAAATACCATATATATGCTTGTGTTTGTTTACTTGTGTATTTTAGGTATGGATATCGTGAAAAAGACAAAAGATCATAAGAAACAAGGAAAAACGGACACGAGAAACGAAGCCGTACAAAGAACCGGGCCCTAATTCATGAGTTATCCAAGATTAAACCTTGAAGACTTGAAGAAATACAAGATTGATCCTCAATGAATGAAGAAATGACACTTAAAACCCTTGTGAATTCATAATTACAAGTTTGGTCCCTTAAGTTTGTCAAATTTGCAAAATGGTCCTTCAACTTTGAAGAAATGGCAAGATTAGTCCCACATCAATTCTAATTTGTCATTAATGGTCCCTCATGAAGTCAAAGATACATTGAAGACCTTTGAAGATCAAGAAAGTCCAAATTCAGTCCCTCAAGTATGAGAAAATAGCAAAAAACCACCCTTGAAACACTTTTGCCAAAGTTTTGGGGCAAAAGTGTGAACTTCATAACTTCAAATACAAAGGAATTCGTTTATTTGAGCTTAAAAACATGTTATGCATCTTTTCCCAAAAACAAAGGACCAAAACTGCCAAGCTGAAAGTTCAAATTCCTAATAAAGCGGGTAACATTTACTGTTGAGATTTTACCAGCCAAGAACACCCTTTTACCCAGGATGAAAAATGAAGAAAACAAAAGGGAAAGTGAAATTGGTTGTTCTCACGTGTAATTCACATCACCTCAATCCCATCCCACAACAAAAACCTTAAACTCCACTACCAGAAAGATACCCCCATCCCCACTCACATGACGACACCTGGCAAAGGATCATGACATGGCAAGATCAACGAACTTAAACCTTTCCTTAATCACCAAGCACTCAATGAACGTCCCTGATTAACCCAAGCAAGATGGCAACAAGCCTATAAGATTCTGAAAGGATAATTTAGGAAATTCAGTGCTAGGGTTTATGAATAGTGTTTTGTATGCATTTGCCTATAAAAGGAGACCTCAACTTGTGAGAGTCCCTTTGTTCCAGATTTTGGCTATTATCTTTGTAATTCCTTTTTATTTAAATAAAATTTGAATTTCCTAAAATTTGTGAAATCTCTTTTGTGTTTTATAAAAGTTGGTGTTTGAATAGCTGAAATCTGTGTTCCATTTGATCTTTTAGACCTTCCTTAATCTTGTGGTTAAGGCACGTCTATGTTTGATAGGTTTTCAAAGGTTCAAAAACCTTGAAATCCTAGTTTCTGTTTTGCTTATTATACTGTACTAACCCTTAGCCAAAAGCCTTAAGCTCCTTCAAGCTGGTTGACACCAAGCCTGAGAAGAGTTTTAAGCTATTGGGTGAGTTGTTTGTTCATTTGTGTTGAAGAATCATCATAATCAAAACCTTGTTCTACTTTGAACATCAGCAGGTTTTGATCCTCCTTTTTGAAGAACCTTGGTCTTGTTCTAGTTGTTGAACAAGGTCCAAGGAGCATTACTGGTCCTCCTAGGATGTTATGAAGGACAGGTATAATCCCTTGTTTAAGTTTCCCCTAAAAATTTCATGTTATTGCCTGTTTTTTATTTTGGTTTGTGATTTTGTGTTCTTGTGTTTGAGGTTGTGATTTTTGTGTTTGAATCTGTTAGTTGTCATCTAGGAAGTGTGATTGAATCATAAACTCAGTAGGTTGTTATTTGGAATCACAAGTTGCTTTAAAAAATTATGGATAAAGGATTGTTTGGGATTACTGGTTCATAAGGCCTTGTGGCCTTGTGCCCTTGGTTCTTAGGGTTTGGGAAGTCTAAACAATTCATAATATACAAGTTTTAGTCATTGGTTAAGTTTCTGAAAGTTTGGAAAAAGGATTTGAAGTTTTGCAAAAATCTAATAAAAGTGTTTTTGGAATTGGTCAAACACATCAGATCCAATAACTTCTTTGTTAGTTGGATCTAAGGCCTAAAATCAGGTTTGGGAATAGTTTGGGTGATAAGCTATCTATTGGTTATCTGGTTGTTGAATTTGGTAGCTTATTGAGTGAGTTAAAGCTTATCAAAGTTGGCTGAAGTGGTCATTTGCATCAGCAAAGTGACCACCTCATTTGGTGCTTACATTTGTATTTCTAGTGTAAGGATTGTTGTTTTGTTGCTTGGATCCTATTTGTGTGCTGCTTGTGAGGTTATTTGGCTTCTTGGATTGATTTGTTGATAGCTTATAAGCTTACTGGCTTATTGGCTTATTTGTGCCAAAACTTATCAAGTCTACCCAACTGGTAGACCTTGATTCACAAGGTTTGTACTCAAGCCTTGACCGGCAGGGTGAAAACAAAGTCTCAACACTTCATTAAGTCTGTCAACGTCCAATTTGTGCTTGTTAGCGTTTGATTTACACTTGTCAGCATTTGACTTTTGGTCAAACTTGGTCACATAGCTTATTGAATTGTTTTGCTTATTGATACATGCAACAACTTAGTTTTTGTGATAGAACTTATTTTTCTCAGCTTAATAACAAGTCTGGAAGGTTACAAGTCTTTTGGTTAAGCTTTTGCTAGAAAACTAGCTTATTTGGCTTTTTCAGCCAGCTTATTGGTTCTTACAGCTTATTCTACTTGGCTTTTTGTGATTTTCTTGATTGATTATTCTTAGTTAAGCTATTTGTGAGCTTTTGCAACAAACTAGAGCTTCTGAAACAGCCTTGAACTATAACCCGACTATTTTGTCTTTTAGTGAATTTGTACTTGGCTTATTTCTGGCTTATTGAGTGTGTTTTTTCAAAATTTCTTTTTACATATCTCTTTAGTATCCCAAAAGAAGGTTGTGTGTCAAATTAGAGCTTATTTTTATTTTTATTTTTGATGTGTCGTGGATAGTATATGTGAATTATTTGGATACGTTATAGGGTAGATTAGAAAATTACCTTTAGGAAAAAGTAATAGTCCAATAATACCAATGACGAATTCAATTAAACACGTGAGTGAGTCGAGTTCGTTGTACACGAAGATCTTATGAATTTGAGACGTTTCGTTTTGATTTGGACAATCGATTTGAATTGGTTTGTGGTTTTTAAACTACAATTAAATTCTGCAAATTTTAAGCTATTAAAAATTAACCTAAAGTGCATGAATCGTAAATCCCGCCTATTTAAAATTCTATAAACACTTAATTACTTAAAAATGAAAACTATTAAAAATTAATCTAATTAAAATCTATAACTTTTAATCTATTCAAAAATCTAATTTAACTTTTAAAAAATTAATTAAACTTTTAAAACTACTTTACTTTATTAAAACAATATCTTTAAAACAATTATACTTTAAAACTATATTTATTTAAATCTAAAGTTATAAGAACCTAATTAATTAAAATTTAAACTAATTAAACTTTTTAAATAAAAACATTTTTTTTATTATTTTTTATTTTGTCTTTGTTTATTTATTATTTAATCTTTATAAATTTTTTTTTATAAAACTAATATTTAAAATTTACTTAAAAGAAAACTTAGAATTTAAAACTATTTAAAGCTGACAGATTACATTAATGAGACTATAATAATGAATATAGCTGAAAGTAAACATAAAAAGGTAGCTAGATTAGCTGGTTAACACATTGGGTGAGTGAGGGGCAGGTCTCGAGTTAGTTATTATATTTTTTATACACAAATCTGAACAAGTAACAAATCAACCAAAATAAGGAAAGCAGAATAAACGTACAGTATAATTGCAACAAATGACTATAAATCAGATTAATACAAATTAAATTCAAACAAATCTCATTAATTATTCCATTAAAGATGATAAGCATTTAACTTAATTTTCAACTCAGATAAAGGTCTGTAGCAAATTTTTAGGATAAAACAGATCAAATACTCTAGCAGACGCTTCTGCATCACTACAAGACTCAATTCCTAGACAAACTACCAATGCAGACACAAAATCAGAATGCTGAATATTTTAGCAAACTAAATCACAATTTAGCAGACTACTTAATTGAAAACCCAAACAGACAACAATCAAACACAACATTTAATCATGAACTATATATCAGCAATCTCGAAACATATATCAGCAACTATCACTCAGTAATATCGAAACATATATCAGCAACTAACTTCCTAATCCAATCACTAGTAAATGCAGATTCATATAAAATGCAACAAAAGAAACATCAATACGACAGTCAACGACTATAACTCATTAGCTGCAGTAGCACGAAACAACAGACAGGAGCACACAATCCTATACTACGACAGATAGAGAAACAAAACCTCATTCAATTATTAAAAACTTATAACCAATTCAACGACATCACTTTAAAAGGACATTACAACAGTGAATAGAGCAACGAAAAGGGTACAAGTGAAGCGAGATCAGCAGCGCTCATTCATAACAGCTAAGCAATGCAACCACAATCATCATTTCAATAACATACGTTTATTATACCACTATGACTTCTATATCTAAACAACGCAATAATCATGGCTATAAAAAAACAATGATATCAGTAGTTATATAACTCTACGTAAACCAACAGCGATTCAACAAAGAGATCTTAGCCAATAACATCAATAGACTAATTCAGATTCATAATAAACAGATTAATAAAACAAATTCAATGAATGAAAACTAAGCAATTTAAAATTCTAAAACAGCAACTATAATCTACAATGATAAACTCGATCGACGAGTTTAATCGGAATACCTCGATCTCCAGCAAAACAGGAGATCCCAAATTGCTCAATAGAGCTTTTCTTTCTGCCCGTAGCTGACGAGCCACGGACTTCACCACAAATTATTTAATCCTAATCTAACCTACTGTCGACCCTCGACATTAAAACCTCGCCATAAATTCATCATCAATTATCATTAATCTGCAACTTTACACCTGCTTTTGAAACTTAACCAGTGGGTTAAGCTTGTTCCCTTTATCACTCTTAATCACTCACGTAAGCTATCAAATTAGCTTATACGAGCAACTCATCATTATAACATTAATTTAAAGATTAGATTGCAAACACTTTAATAAAATAAACAAAATGAGAGATTAACAGTTATGAAACTGAAAGATGAACTTTTATTAAATCAAAGTAACATTACAAATTTTATAAAATAAAAATACAATTTCTAAATTAAAACTAACATTATAACTTTAAGAAGAAAAAGGGATACATTTTAAGTAAAATGATGGGGGTTTTATAGCGAACCCGAGAGTGGATGGTTTGTTGGTGACGATTGATTCTGAACCATTGGATGCGGTATCTCCACTCTCTCTCTTGTTTGTTACGATCTGATGGCTGTAAAGAACCCATAGTCACACAGATTGCCAACATGGCAATCCGTTGTGCTATTTGTGCTTCTTCGATGCTGATGTGGCATCCCTTAATTGGTTGAGTGGGAGAGAATGAGCTGTATTGTCCAATCAAATACAAGATTCGAGCCACGTCACCTAATACACCTCCATCTTCAATCTCTGAACAAAGTGGGGAATTAATTCCCCACTCGTGTGTATCACACACTCGATTTGATCAAAAGCCCCAAAATAACTTATTTATGATCAAGGGTTTGAAAGGGGTAAAAAGCTGTGTTTGTTATTTTGGGAGAGAAGGTAAGTTAACCTTTGGATGTATCGAAAGTGAAAAATGAATGTTAATGGAGATAATAAACTTAAATAACCGTTCCTTTTGTTCAATGCCCTAAATGGGTTTATAAGCCCATTAAACTCACGTCTCATATATTTACTTAAAAAAACAATGGGCTTTGGTTTAAGTTCTTTAATCCGTCCCTTTTATAAGCTGTTTGGGCCAGATGGGCTTTTATTTGAACTATAACACCAAAAGTACAAAATGATTTACTTTAATGGGCTTTTAGGTCCATTTACCAAAAGTGGGACCCACAAAGCCCAAATCACTTATTAAAATATTAAATCCTCTAAATCGAACTCGATTTTGGCTTCCTCGATCTTTTTCATCAATCTCGTGTCGGTTTTTGTCGGTTTTCGTGAACTTGGTACCTACACACATCAAAACGACAAAACAACATATACAAGGCATTTTTGATATATTTTGTGCAATATTTCATTGTTTTAAGATACAAATGATATGAGTATTTAAGCTCATATCAAATTCCCCCATGCTAAGCAATTGCCGTGTCCTCACTCAATGATAAAATAAAACTATAAACTACACCATTATTCAACTTTTGACATTTTATTTTGCAAAAACGTAAAATAACTTTAAGGATCATAAAAACTCAAATAGATTCATCGTCCTCGACTTTTCACTTTTCCATGCCAAGTGCAAAAACAAGATCATTGTTATTATAAGTTGGTAGACAAACACGAACTCATGTGGGCCAATTAATCACTTAGACTCCCTTATTCCTAGGTGTTTCTCTTATATTTTATTGTTGTCTTGAATGATCACGAGGATGCATTGTTGACTTATTTCGATAATTTATTAGGCCAAAAATAAAGTGAACGATTTAATCAATAGCTAGCTAAAGGACAAAATCTTTTAAAACTACTTCTCGGGACTTCATAAAGTTCATATCTTGGCATAACTTGCTTCGCGATTTGAGACCTTTCTCGGACCGATATTTGGCAATGACTTTATACTTCCAACCTTGAGAGACGTTCACAAAATAATGGTCTTCTCTTCATAATATTTCTTCACTTGAATTTTTGAGAGATTCATACTTGGACCACGACTTCTTCATTTTTCTCCAATCTTTACTTGGGATTTTGATTAACAACGATTCGCCTCCTTTTTGGACTTGGCTTCATTTATCCTCATACCTTATTTTGGTCTTTTTGGATAGACTTCTCCATGACTTTTTGGGAGTATTTTGCTTTTCGTCGTGTGTCTCGATCCTTCATATTGATTTTTGATAAATGAGTCTTCACATCACTTGAGATCTTTAGCAATAAAACATAGCCCTCATGTCTTGTTAGGACCTTTTTGGACTCGCCAATTTTCGCATCCCGCTTCAATAAGTTATGCCTTGGCTATGAACTCTAATCCATACCGAGCAACTTTTAAACGATCTTGGGCTAGAAGCTAAGTAACTTTTCAAATCGTTCAACATTATTTATTGCAAATAAAATTTATTAACAAGTGATGGGAGAATAGGCTCATAATTAACTCACATAAATTCCCGAAAGAATACCAAACTTATAATTGACTCTATCATCTCTTGTTCTCCATCAATGGATACTTAGCCTATTAAATCAAAGTTTTGGGTTTTCAAGTCATCTATAGGATCTTGCATCTTCTTAAACTTTTGCAAGTTTTAGAATTTGCGTTTTAAAGTTCCCTTGATAGACGACTTTCTAGGATCAATTATAGGAGCTTGCGAAAAGTTCTTGTTCTTAACTCGTATGAATTAAGACCTTCGCGTTTTAAAGCTCCCTATATAATAGCCTAGCAAAACTTAATTCAAATACGTTAAGGAAAAGCTAAGGTTAAAAACCAAGTCGAGTCAAAAACTATTCTTATTGAAAACCACATTCGTGTCAAAACACTTATTTTCTTTATTAAAACTTAAAAATAACACAAAAAATTTTAAATTTTATTGAAAAATGAGAAAACTATACGTTTGGACACGACAAAAGCAATTGCAAGCGATTATATCGATTGACTCCCCCATGCTAAAACCAAACATTGTCCTCAATGTTTCTTAGCTCAAGAGTGACACCCCCTTGCTAAGACACGAAGAGTCTAATGCAAATTCCTAGCATGGAAAGAGTACGCAAATCTATAAGCCGTTTATTAATTATGCCTCAAGATAAAACGTTAGTCAATAATAATCAAGGGTAAAGAGAGTGTGCCCCTTTTTGGCATTCAAAGAATGGAAGATCAAGTGGACCGGCAAAAACCGAACACGAGAGTCTTCAAATATTAGGGTCGTACCTAAGATCACAACACAACAAAACACGAACACGAGCTTGAAAGATCAAGCCTTATTAGGTGTTAGAAAATAGAAAGAAGATAGAATGTATGGGACTCCCCCACAAGGCACCTCGTTTTTGTTCACCGAGTCATGAGCTCGACTCAATCCCCGTATTCATTGGTCCTTAGGGAAAGTGGTGAAAACCGGCATATTGGAGTAAAAACCAACATAAAGCACGATGCCGGGGTCAAAGATCTCATCCTCGTTGTCGGATGACAAACGAAAGGATGAAACTCCAACACAAATCTCTAAAAAGAGATGGTAGTCACAAAAAATGGTATGGATAAAGCATGCTCCCCGAGATAAACTCGCACCATGATGATCGAAAAATCTTTCAATTATTACATCGGTGAAAGGCCGAGATTTCCCTAAATCAACGATTCCGGGATCGAATACCTCGTCCTTAGTGGAGAAAGGAAAGGATAACACGGTGTCGTCCCCCATGCTAATCCATGATCATATAAAGCACATGGTAATGGTGGGATAAAAATCTCATCCATAGTGGAATCAACATTCATTGCTTTATCGACCATTTCACCCTTAGGAATGTGATCAATAGGGTCATGGTACTCAATATGAGACACATGAAAAACCCGCACATTAAGGTCAAAGTGGGTGGGAGGAGGACTTGGGACGAAATCATCATCAAGTAAATTCTCTAAAAAGAGAGCGTCCCCCTCTGGGTCGATATCATCAATACCCGGTGGTATCGAATCATGAGAAGCAAGAAAAGTATCAATCTCCTCCATTAGCGGATCACTATCCTCAACGGGAATAGGAAATAGAGAGAAAGACTTGGCACTAGGCTTAGAATTCAAAGCCTCGATCCTAGAAATGAGAAGATAGACATTGAATAATTTTTCACGAAGAACCACGTCCTCCACATCTAAATGAGTAAGTTCATCGGAGAACTTCTCAAGGATCGGAATAGTCAAATCAACCTCATTTCCCGGTGGAAATTGGTCTAAAGGAGCAAGTTCAAAAGTGAACCTCTCAAAAACCGGATCACAATCATCCTCATTTCCCGGTGGAAATGGGTGAAGAAGAGTAGGTTCATCGGCGAACCCCTCAAAATCCGAGTCGTGAATATCATCTTTATAAGAAAGTTTATCGGAGAACTCCTCATTAGACAATTCACTAGAAGTAGAATCATCCTCAAAATCTTCATTTCCATCACGATTTTCATCATTAGAATTGGAGAAAATATCAAAGTGAATGGAAGAAGTCGAGTCATCACAATGTGGCAAATCACACATCTCATTGGAAATACCGTCGAACTCTCTCGGGTTTTGGATAAGAATAGTGCTAATATGCTCGTCCCCCTTGCTTAGAGAGTTTTCGAGTTCCACGGTGGAAGAATCATGAATAGGAGTGGTGATGTCATGAGAGATTTCCTCATCATCTAGGATGGGAGAATCCTCGGCCTCCAAGATACGAATAGGAAACACGATAGCACTAGACGAAGGATGAAGAGCAATAAGATCTCTCAAAGAAATAGAACTATCCTCGTCATCATCCAAAAGAAGAGAACGATTGATTTCACGATTAGAAAGATATCTTTCTTCCTCTTGAATTTTTTCTTTCTTTCGAATCTCAATGCTTAAACCATTATAATCTTGTGAAAGTTGTCGAATCTTAAGTTCACAATCTCGTCTAAATCCCTCATCAATTATTTCTCCATGAAATCGTTGACTTCCTAATTCATTTGTAATGTCATTAATCTCTTGATTAATTTGTCTCTTTTCAAGCAACAAGTCTTCAATACTTTTTTCAACAACTTCAACATTTCTTTGATTCATTGTTTCAAATCGTTCAATATCGAAAGAATATTGTGGAGATTGGTCAAAACCGGAAGGAATCGAATTATAGCAAGGATTAGGCTTATAAAACTTTGATCTCTCGGTTGACAACAAAAACTCTCGTGAGGACCTCCACAATACTCACAACAAAGATATTGTTGTGATAAACTCGGTAAATCTTGTGGATAACAATTATCATTAAAGTTTTGATTGTAGCTCGGTTCTTGCTCGTAATTAAGCGAGAATCGATGCGAACAATCATTACCAAAATGAGAATTATTTCCACAAAACTCACACGAGGGTGTCTCGTATGTGGGGTGTGGAGGTGGATTGAAAATCGAGAGAATTATTCGAAAAATTCGGATTTCCATATGAAGTAATCTCATTACAATAAGGACAAAATCCAACACGTATATCGTGACGTAAGTCATTTCCACAACGCTCACACGTGCACCACCGACATGGTGAAAAACCATATAACGGTTCTCCACACCCTTCACAATTGACGAAAGAAGAATTAAAATTTAGAGGGTGAGGAGAAAAAGAATTAAACATGATAAAGGATAAAGGAGATTATTTTTGGTATTTTTCATAAAAACGATACATACTATATAATAAGAAAATAACAAAACTTTCCGAGGACGGAAAGGGTCTTCAAATCCACGATCAACAAATCTCCACAAAAGCGAATCGTACACAAGATCCCCGGCAGCGGCGCCAAAATTTTTGATATGTCGTGGATAGTATATGTGAATTATTTGGATACGTTATAGGGTAGATTAGAAAATTACCTTTAGGAAAAAGTAATAGTCCAATAATACCAATGACGAATTCAATTAAACACGTGAGTGAGTCGAGTTCGTTGTACACGAAGATCTTATGAATTTGAGACGTTTCGTTTTGATTTGGACAATCGATTTGAATTGGTTTATGGTTTTTAAACTACAATTAAATTCTGAAAATTTTAAGCTATTAAAAATTAACCTAAAGTGCATGAATCGTAAATCCCGCCTATTTAAAATTCTATAAACACTTAATTACTTAAAAATTAAAACTATTAAAAATTAATCTAATTAAAATCTATAACTTTTAATCTATTCAAAAATCTAATTTAACTTTTAAAAAATTAATTAAACTTTTAAAACTACTTTACTTTATTAAAACAATATCTTTAAAACAATTATACTTTAAAACTATATTTATTTAAATCTAAAGTTATAAGAACCTAATTAATTAAAATTTAAACTAATTAAACTTTTTAAATAAAAACATTTTTTTTATTATTTTTTATTTTGTCTTTGTTTATTTATTATTTAATCTTTATAAAAAAAATTTATAAAACTAATATTTAAAATTTACTTAAAAGAAAACTTAGAATTTAAAACTATTTAAAGCTGACAGATTACATTAATGAGACTATAATAATGAATATAGCTGAAAGTAAACATAAAAAGGTAGCTAGATTAGCTGGTTAACACATTGGGTGAGTGAGGGGCAGGTCTTGAGTTCGAGACCTGCAAGAGACCCTTAAGTGTCAGTTTTAGTTATTATATTTTTATACACAAATCTGAACAAGTAACAAATCAACCAAAATAAGGAAAGCAGAATAAACGTACAGTATAATTGCAACAAATGACTATAAATCAGATTAATACAAATTAAATTCAAACAAATCTCATTAACTATTCCATTAAAGATGATAAGCATTTAACTTAATTTTCAACTCAGATAAAGGTCTGTAGCAAATTTTTAGGATAAAACAGATCAAATACTCTAGCAGACGCTTCTGCATCACTACAAGACTCAATTCCTAGACAAACTACCAATGCAGACACAAAATCAGAATGCTGAATATTTTAGCAAACTAAATCACAATTTAGCAGACTACTTAATTGAAAACCCAAACAGACAACAATCAAACACAACATTTAATCATGAACTATATATCAGCAATCTCGAAACATATATCAGCAACTATCACTCAGTAATATCGAAACATATATCAGCAACTAACTTCCTAATCCAATCACTAGTAAATGCAGATTCATATAAAATGCAACAAAAGAAACATCAATACGACAGTCAACGACTATAACTCATTAGCTGCAGTAGCACGAAACAACAGACAGGAGCACACAATCCTATACTACGACAGATAGAGAAACAAAACCTCATTCAATTATTAAAAACTTATAACCAATTCAACGACATCACTTTAAAAGGACATTACAACAGTGAATAGAGCAACGAAAAGGGTACAAGTGAAGCGAGATCAGCAGCGCTCATTCATAACAGCTAAGCAATGCAACCACAATCATCATTTCAATAACATACGTTTATTATACCACTATGACTTCTATATCTAAACAACGCAATAATCATGGCTATAAAAAAAATAATGATATCAGTAGTTATATAACTCTACGTAAACCAACAGCGATTCAACAAAGAGATCTTAGCCAATAACATCAATAGACTAATTCAGATTCATAATAAACAGATTAATAAAACAAATTCAATGAATGAAAACTAAGCAATTTAAAATTCTTAAACAGCAACTATAATCTACAATGATAAACTCGATCGACGAGTTTAATCGGAATACCTCGATCTCCAGCAAAACAGGAGATCCCAAATTGCTCAATAGAGCTTTTCTTTCTGCCCGTAGCTGACGAGCCACGGACTTCACCACAAATTATTTAATCCTAATCTAACCTACTGTCGACCCTCGACATTAAAACCTCGCCATAAATTCATCATCAATTATCATTAATCTGCAACTTTACACCTGCTTTTGAAACTTAACCAGTGGGTTAAGCTTGTTCCCTTTATCACTCTTAATCACTCACGTAAGCTATCAAATTAGCTTATACGAGCAACTCATCATTATAACATTAATTTAAAGATTAGATTGCAAACACTTTAATAAAATAAACAAAATGAGAGATTAACAGTTATGAAACTGAAAGATGAACTTTTATTAAATCAAAGTAACATTACAAATTTTATAAAATAAAAATACAATTTCTAAATTAAAACTAACATTATAACTTTAAGAAGAAAAAGGGATACATTTTAAGTAAAATGATGGGGGTTTTATAGCGAACCCGAGAGTGGATGGTTTGTTGGTGACGATTGATTCTGAACTATTGGATGCGGTATCTCCACTCTCTCTCTCTTGTTTGTTACGATCTGATGGCTGTAAAGAACCCATAGTCACACGGATTGCCAACATGGCAATCCGTTGTGCTATTTGTGCTTCTTCGATGCTGATGTGGCATCCCTTAATTGGTTGAGTGGGAGAGAATGAGCTGTATTATCCAATCAAATACAAGATTCGAGCCACGTCACCTAATACACCTCCATCTTCAATCTCCGAACAAAGTGGGGAATTAATTCCCCACTCGTGTGTATCACACACTCGATTTGATCAAAAGCCCCAAAATAACTTATTTATGATCAAGGGTTTGAAAGGGGTAAAAAGCTGTGTTTGTTATTTTGGGAGAGAAGGTAAGTTAACCTTTGGATGTATCGAAAGTGAAAAATGAATGTTAATGGAGATAATAAACTTAAATAACCGTTCCTTTTGTTCAATGCCCTAAATGGGTTTATAAGCCCATTAAACTCACGTCTCATATATTTACTTAAAAAAACAATGGGCTTTTGGTTTAAGTTCTTTAATCCGTCCCTTTTATAAGCTGTTTGGGCCAGATGGGCTTTTATTTGAACTATAACACCAAAAGTGACAAAATGATTTACTTTAATGGGCTTTTAGGTCCATTTACCAAAAGTGGGACCCACAAAGCCCAAATCACTTATTAAAATATTAAATCCTCTAAATCGAACTCGATTTTGGCTTCCTCGATCTTTTTCATCAATCTCGTGTCGGTTTTTGTCGGTTTTCGTGAACTTGGTACCTACACACATCAAAACGACAAAACAACATATACAAGGCATTTTTGATATATTTTGTGCAATATTTCATTGTTTTAAGATACAAATGATATGAGTATTTAAGCTCATATCAATGGCATTAGCTTATTGCTTAATGGGCTTAATGGCCCAATAAGAATAAGTTGTTTGTTCATTAAGCTGTGATAAGCATACTTTCAGCTTTTGGGCCTTCAGAGTTTTGTGTTTAGAATTGAATTTTGAGTCAGATAGGGCTTTTCCAAGTCATTTGGGCTTATTTTGACTTTTTGGGCTAAAAAGCCTATTAAGCTTGACTGTTTTTTATTTTAGCCCATTTGGGGGCCCAATAGGGGTATTCTGGTCATTTCACTTTCATTTTCTGATTATTTAGGTTAAAATAAACTAGTTTGCAAGTTTTTATAATTTTTTATAATTTTTGGATTTTTAATATTATTTTAATATTATTTTAATATTATTTTATTATTATTTTTCAAATTTCACATTTTTGCACTTTTTATATTTTTCTTAGCTTAAATACATTAAAATAGGAATTTTGCAACTTTTAGATTAATTTTATCACCTTTAGATTAATTTTTATAATTATTTTAAGTTTTAATAGTTTTTAAATCATTTTAAATAATTTTTATTAGTTTAAAAATTTCTAAAAATAGTTTTTAATCTTTTTAGGTCATTTAAGAGGTTTACCAATTGAAAAATATTTATTTGGGCTTTTTGATAATTAATTTGATTTTTAAGGCTTTAATTAGCATTTAAAAATTAAATATTTAATTAATTAAAAGGTTTGAAAAAGTTTTGATCATTGGTAAACTCTTAGTTTATTTATTTTGATTTTTGGTGAATTTTTGGTAATTTTTAGAATTAATTTTTATTTTTGTACTTTTTACGGTTTTACGTGTAGTCGTAGTAGTAATTAATTCCACGTCTTCGTCATTCTCTTTTCTCATCCCCTTCTAACCAATATTAATCTCGAACCAATTACGAATTACTCACACACATATACCTCCTTGGGAAACGAACTTCATTAGGTCATTAGTGTTTGATTTTCCTAAATCATCACTTAATACTTACCGCTCATATACGCTCTTTTTCCTAAAAGACGAATTTTACCACAATCATTTTGGTGCCGCTGCCGGGGAGGTGTGTCATGATTAATTTGTTTTGTTGTTTTTAATATTAACCATAAATAGTATTTGTATTAGTAGAAATCTACTAATACGTATTATCGGTTTTTTTTGTTTTTCTTGTGAAATTATTATTACTATATTGTATTAAGTATCACAATCAATACAAAATATCTCCAAAAGTGTGAAAACACAACCTTAATTGGGATTTGATCTCCTAATTATTGTATTCGAATCTCAAACAACAAGAAAAAGGCAAAAATAGATAAATACTTTCGTGAAGCTCGATTTTGAAAAATACGAACTATAAGGTGGGTATAAGGCGGGTATTATAAAATATACCCTAAGGAAAAAGGCTCTTAAGTGCTTCGCGCCGCCTCGTTTCCCCGCTTGCTTGTGAGTATTTTGAGATTGAAGGCTAATCGAGGGTTTTGCCACCCAAAGTATTATTACGTATAATATATTTGCTTGGTTTCTTTGTGATTAAACCCTCTTGAACAATTTGGTTTTCACCAAAGTTCTAAAGTCATTCGAAGGCGTTCACTCCACGTGATCGTTTTCATTCTTTTGAGGCTTCTTTAATCAAGAGTTTGATTCGAGGAGAGATTTGGTAGATTATTGTCTACGAAGATACACCAAAAAAAATTAATAACAATCAAAAACACAAAAAATTTAAAATTCACAAAACACCCAAAAAGAATCTTCTTTGCTCACCTCCCATTCTTCGTGAAGTTTATGATCACTCGTAATCAAGCAAAACGAGCTCGTAAACGTCTTCAAAATCAAGCAAATCAAGAGACGTTGATTGAAGAACAAACTCCAATTGTTGAACCTATTGTAGAACAAGAAGTCATCATGGCTAATCGTACTATGATGGAGTTGCTTCAAGCACCCACCGAGGGTTTTGGAGAAGCCATTGTGATTCCCGCTATCCTTGCGGAGAATTTCGAGATTAAGACGTGTTTAATGTCAATGTTGCAAGCTAATAAGTTTAGAGGTCATGAGAAAGACAACCCGCATTACCACATAAGGAATTTTAATCGTCTCACCGCTACTAGCAAGTTTAAAGATGTTCCACATGACGCCATTAAGATGATGTTGTTTCCATACTCGTTAGATGGACCCGCTAAAATTTGGCTTGAGAAAGAACCGCCAAATTCAATTTTGACATGGGGTGATCTCGTTTCTAAGTTTGTGAATAAATTTTTTCCACCATCTAAAACAACACATTTGAAAAATGAGATTTCAAGATTTGTGCAAAGAAATAATGAAAGTTTTTCAATGGCATGGGAACGCTTTAAAGAAATGTTACATGAATGTCCACACCATGATTTTTCGGAATTACATCAAGTTGATAATTTTTATAATGGGCTTAATGATCATGAACGAGATTACTTGAATGCCGCCGCGGGTGGTAATTTTTTGTGCAAAACGACCGATGAAGCTTTAAAGATTATCGAGAATAGATCTAAGGTTTATAGCCCTCGTAACACACCGAGTGTTGCCAATTTGGGTTCATCATCGTCGTCATCGTCTGGTAGCATTAATGCCTTACATGATGAAGCTAATGAGGAAAATCGGTTTTTCGATAGATTTGCTAATCTTATGACTCATTGGAAAGCTCAAGGGGCTTTGAATTCCGCTTCGGTTAAAGCGGTTGAAAAGAGTTGTTTGTCTTGTGGTGGAGCTCATGATCTATCCGAGTGCATTACCGCCGGTGGTAACACTTCGAGTGCTTACGTAGCAACGGGAACTTACAACCAAAATGGCCAAGGTTCCCGCCCAAATTAAGCACCACCAAATCAAAATGCTAATAACTATCGAAACAACAACCAAGGTGGTATTTATCAAGGCAATTCACATAACTACAACAAAGGGAATTATCAAAGTGGGAATGGACAAGTCACTAATCAAAACCAAAACCGTGATTTTCAAAACACTACACAAGGTTTTCAAAATGCTCATACTAAAAATCTTCAAGGAGAATTTTTGGATTATGCTAAAGCAAATGATGCTAAATTTGATAACATGCAACGTGAGATGATTAGCTTAAGATCCGAGTTGAAAAACGAGCTTAAAAACGAACTTGCTAATGAACTTAAAACTCATGCTAATAAAATGGAGGGAAATGTCCAACGTCTTCAACAAAATCAACAAAAGATGGAACAAGGACAACATGAGATTAAGCAAGAATTGTTAAAAGCGGATTTAAGGCAATCAAAATTTGAGGACCGAATGGCAAAAATGTTTGAAGCAATCATGTGTAAACCCTCTTCCTCGGGTGGTCTTCCTAGTGATACCATTGCAAACCCGAAGGGAGAAATGAAGGTTATTACTACACGAAGTGGTAAAACTTTCAAGGAACCAATCTCTCGTCCAAGTACTTCTACGGAGAAGGAAATCGAGAAAGAGCCCGAGGTGATGGCCGAAAAGGAGCATATTACAATCCCATGAAGTACCGCTCATACCACACCTACGGTTGAACCAATACCAATCATGGAACCTGAGTTTCCAAGGCCGTTCCCTAATGTCCAACCCACACCACCCTTACCTTACCCTTCAAGACGAAACAAAGAGAGATTGCAAGAACGTAACAAACAACAAATCGAGATTTTTATAAAAATGTTTCAACAAGTGCATTTTGATGTGAGTTTAGCCGACTTTTGTTATACATGCCTCGTTTTGCAACCAACTGCTCTAGAGCAGTTGGCCACCTGGGCTCCTCCTGGAGCTTGGGGAGGGGGTTTGGTCGTGGATTCAAGTCTTGCAAAGGACAAGAATTCATGATTTTCCTCCTTAGTGCGAAGCCGTGAGTTCTAGGGGTTTTCCCTAGTGGTCCGGGTCCCGGGGCCTGCCCGTTATGGATGGTATAACTCGGGGGTCGGATTTCAGTGAAATTGAGGTGCCGTTCTAAAAAAAACAAAAAAACAAAAAAAAAACATGCCTCGTTTCGCTTCCACTTTTAAAAGTATGATGAGCGATAAGGAAAAGCTTTCAAAGCTTGCTAATTGTTCTTCGGTTTATCTTAACCGCATACCAGAAAAAGTTGGTGACCCCGGAAAGTTTCTCATTCCTTGTGACATACAAGATATGAAAGAATGCCTCGCCTTGGCCGATCTTGGTGCGAGCATTAATTTGATGCCATTTTCCATTTGGAAATCGCTTTCGCTTCCGGCTCTTACTCCTTCGAACATGTCTATCGAGATGGCCGATCATTCTATGATTTTAGCATGTGGAGTAGCCGAAGATGTTTTCGTGAAAGTGGGGAAGTTCTACTAGCCCGTTGATTTTATAATAGTTGACATCCCCGCGGATCCTCAAGTTCCTCTAATTTTAGGTCGTCCATTTTTAGACACCTCGAGATCGCTTATCTACGTTCATGCAAGAACTATCACTTTGAGATTCAACGAAGAGGAACTTGTTATAAACGCTACTCAAAACTCAAAACCTTCTCATGTTTATGCAATCGCCACCATCAATCACATTGACTTAGTTGATGTGGTTTGCGATGAGTTTTCACAAGAAGTGTTAGGTTTTTCCGATAGCTCGTCAAGTGGTAATCCCACTATTTTGGATCCGATTCTTGCTAATTCTACACCAAATCTCACTTCATTCTAAAGAGGCGATTTCACTTCAAATGAAATCGACAATAAAGATGAGGTGTTTATTAGTGATGATACTTCTATTCCACCATTTCTTTCGCCATGGAAGTTATGAGTGTTGAACCAAAATCTTCAATCGAGGAACCGCCTATCCTTGAATTGAAAGATCTTCCTTCTCACCTTGAATACGCATTCTTGGAAGGTGATGACAAGTTGCCGGTTATTATTGCAAGAGGTCTTGCTAATGATCAAAAAACCGAGCTCTTGAAAGTTCTTAAGGCTCATAAAGGGGCAATTGCGTGGAAAATTTCCGACATTAAGGATATTGACCCAAAATTTTATACTCACAAGATTTTAATGGAGGAGGACTACAAACCCGCAATTCAAAGTCAAAGAAGGGTGAATCCCAAAATTTACGATGTCATAAAAAGGAAGTTTTAAGACTCCTTGACGCGGGAATGATTTATCCTATCTCCGATAGCCCATGGGTGAGCCCAATCCATTGTGTCCCTAAAAAGGGAGGAATGACCGTTGTGCCTAATGAAAACAACGAGTTAATTCCCATTCGTGTTGTGACCGGTTGGAGGGTGTGTATTGACTACCGAAAGTTAAAAGACGCCACTCGTAAAGACCACTTTCCCTTGCCCTTCATGGATCAAATGTTGGAGCGACTAGCGGGAAATGAATTCTATTGCTTTTTAGATGGTTTTTCCGGTTACTTTCAAATCCCTATCGACCCTCGTGATCAAGAGAAGACTATGTTTACGTGTCCTTATGGAACGTTTGCTTATCGTAGGATGCCTTTCGGACTTTGTAATGCACCGGGTACGTTTCGACGGTGTATGATGGCCATTTTTCATGATATGATTGAGAAGTCGATGGAAGTGTTTATGGATGACTTTTCGATGTTTGGCAATTCGTTCACGTCGTGTTTATCTAATCTCGAGCAAATGTTAAAACGTTGTGAAGAAACCAATCTTGTGCTTAATTGGGAAAAATGTCATTTCATGTGTAAACAAGGAATCGTCTTAGGACATAAGGTCTCTAAAGCGGGGATTGAGGTCGATAAAGCTAAGGTAGACGTTATCGCCAAGTTACCTCATCCCAAAACCGTTAAAGAAGTTAGGAGTTTCCTAGGCCACGCGGGCTTTTATCGACGTTTCATCAAAGACTTTTCGAAAATCTCTCGACCTATGACACACCTTCTCGAGAAGGATGCTCCTTTTAATTTCAATGAGGATTGTGTTAGAGCTTTCGAACCTCTTAAAAGGAAACTTACCGAAGCTCCCATTCTTGTTGCTCCTAATTGGGAATTACCCTTTGAAATCATGTGCGATGCAAGTGATTATGCTATAGGGGTCGTCTTAGGGCAACGTTATGAAAAGCATTTCCGTCCTATCCATTATGCTAGTAATACGATGACCGAGGCTCAATTAAAGTACACCACAACGGAAAAGGAATTCCTTTCCGTGGTCTATGCTTTTGAGAAATTCCGACCTTATCTCGTCTTAACTAATAGCATCGTGTATACCGACCATTCGGCTATCAAGTATCTCTTAGCTAAGCAAGATGCTAAGCCAAGATTTCTTTGTTGGATGCTCCTCCTCCAAGAATTTGATGTCACCGTGCTTGACAAAAAAGGAGCCGATAATCTAGCGGCCGATCATCTCTCTCGTCTAGAAGATCCTCACAAAGATGTTTTCAAAAACAAGTAAATCACCGAAACATTTCCTCTCGAGACTCTCGGTGTAGTGAATTCTAAAGACACCACCCCATGGTTTGCCGACATTGCAAATTACCATGCGGGCAATTTCATAATCAAGGGTATGATGACACAACAAAAGCGAAAATTCTTTCGTGACGTCAAGTTCTATTTTTTGGACGACCCTTATCTCTTTCGGGTTTGTGCGGATCAACTCGTTCGACGTTGTGTTTTTGGTGCCGAAGCTTCTAATATCCTTAGAGCTTGTCACGAGGGACCCACGGGTGGTCACCACGGTGCTAACCTCACGGCTAAGAAAGTGTTTGATGCCGGCTTCTTTTGGCCTTCTATCTATCGTGATGCACACACACTTGTGAAGTCGTGTGATTCGTGCCAACGTCAAGGAAAATCGTCTCAACGTGATGAAATGCCACAAAACATAATTCAAGTGTGTGAGATTTTCGACATTTGGGGCATAGACTTTATGGGGCCGTTCCCATCGTCATGGTAACAAGTATATCCTCGTCGCGGTAGACCACCTTTCTAAGTGGTGGAAGCTAAGGCTTTACCTACTAATGATGCTCGTGTGGTAGTGAAGTTTTTGAAGCAACTATTCTCTCGGTTCGGAACCCCTCGTGCTATTATAAGCGATCGTGGAACCCATTTTTGTAATGACCAATTCGAGAAGGTCTTAAAGAAATATGGAGTTACTCATCGTCTTTCTACGGCTTATCACCCGCAAACGAGTGGGCAAGTCGAGGTTTCGAACCGAGCTTTGAAGAGGATTTTAGAGAGGTCGATTGGAGAAAACCGTGCTTCATGGTCCGACAAACTCGATGATGCTTTATGGGCCTTTAGGACCGCTTATAAGACACCTATCGGTTGTACTCATAAGTTAGTCTATGGGAAGAATTGTCATTTGCCCATTGAATTGGAGCACAAGGCATATTGGGCCCTTAAGCATGCAAACTTTGACTTAAAGACCGCGGGAGATCACCAGAAAATACAATTGAATGAATTGGATGAACTAAGAGACAATGCTTATGAGAATTCATTGATTTTCAAAGAAAGACTAAAAAGTTTCATGATCCAAAGATTAAAAACGGGGTTTTTAACGTTGGCGATCAAGTGTTACTTTTTAACTCTCGACTTAAGATATTTTCCGGGAAATTGAAATCTCGTTGGTCGGGTCCTTTCACCGTTACACAAGTGTTTCCTTATGGGACCATCGAGCTAGCTCAAGATGATGGTCCTAAATTCAAGGTGAATGGACATAGGCTTAAGCACTACTTTGGTGGGGAAATTCCTTCAATGGTTGACCTCGACCAAGTCACCTTCCCCAATGATAACTAGCATTGAGGTGATCGAGTCGAGCTCATGACTCGGTAATAAAAAACGAGGTGCCTCGTGGGGGAGATCCCATGCTTATCCTTTTAATGCTTTCTAATAAATAATGTGAGGGGATTTGTGCCCTTCCAACTCGTTGTCTCGTGGTTGTTTGTGATTGTGTTATCTAAATCATCATCATCATCTACGATTGAAAACGCTCGTGTTCGTTTACGTGAGCCTCCATCGTTTGCTTGAAGAAGTTTTTCACGAATCCATGGCATATCCTTTATTGTTCTAACAATTATCTTTTAGCATAATTGATAAACGGCTTTAGATATATTGTTGATTACCCTTTCCATGCTAGATCCTAAGCATTCGATTCTTCGTCTCTAGTATGGTGGTGGTCCACCTTTAGACTCGAAACATTGAGGATAATGTTTACTTTTAGTATAGGGGTGAATAGGTACTTGCTTTGCTACGCCCTCACGCTTTCCAACTTTCAATGTTTTGTTTTTGTTGCTAATAAGGCTAAAAATGGCCCAATTTTAAAATTTTTCTTAGTTTTCATAAGTGTTTTTAAGACACGAATGTATATTTTCCGATGGGTAGAATAAGAGCTAATCTTTTACTTGATGGGCATTTGGAGCCATTTACATTCCTTAACCCGCTCAATTCAAGTTTTGCTAGACTTTTATATAGGGAACTTTAAAACGTGAAAGTCTTAGCTCATCCGGGTTAAGAACAAGAACTTTTCGCAAGTTCCTATAATTGATCCTAGAAAGTCACTTATCAAGGGAACTATAAAATGCATTATCTAAACTTGAAAAAGTCCAAGAAAGTGCAAGATCCTATAGGTGGCTTGAAAACCCAAAACTTTGATTTGATATAGTCTAAATGAAAGCTAATCCAAATTTGGCTTAATTTTGACTTACATGGCTAAGTATTCACGTGGATCTTTAATTAGAGGTCTTTATATAGTGAAGAACGAGAAGTGATAGAGTTAGACAAGTGATCATGCTAAACGTAGAACATGAAAATGTTCTTTCAAATACTCATATGTTTTTAATTGTGGCTTTTTCTTCCCATAAGATCAATGCATTAGGAATAAAAATAAATTGCAATAAGTAAGGTCGTACGATTTGAAAGGTTACTTAGCCTCTAGCGCAAGATCGTTTAAAAGTTGCTCGGGGTTGAATAGAGTTCATAGCCAAGGCATAACTTATTGAAGCGGGACGCGAAGATTGGTAAAGATCCAAAAAGGCCCTAACAAGGCATGAGGAGCTCTATTTTTGCTAAAGATCCAAGATGATGTGAAGTATCATTATTCCTAAATCAATATGAAGGATCGAGACACGCGACGAAAATCAATTACTCCCCTAAAGATCATGGAGAAAGTCTATCCAAAAAGACACTAACAAGGTATGAGGATAAATATATCCAATTCCGAAAAGGAGGCGGATCGTTGTATATCAAAATCCAAAATAAAGATTGAAGAAAAATGATGAAGTCGTGGTCCAAATATGAAGAATCTCTAAAAAACGTCAAGTGAAGAAATTCCAAATATGTGAAGAGAAGACCATAATTTCAAGAACGTCTTCCCAAGATTTGAAGTATGAAGTACATGCCAAATATCGGTCCGAGAAAGGTCTCAAATCGTGGAACGAGTTATGCCAAGATATGAACTTAAGGAGATACACGAGAAGCCGTTTAAAAGATTTTGTCCTTCGGCTAACCATCGATTAAATCGTGCTACTTTGCTTTCGGACTAATAAATACTCAAATAAGTCAGTATGAATCACTTGTGATCCATGACAAATAATTAAAAAATGCTAGTAACCCATTTCCTTTTATAATAACTAGGATTGCGGGGAGAAAAAGTATTACACAATTTGGACGTATGAGTAGTGTTAGCATTGTGACTTGTACCAACAATGATCTCGTTTTTGCACTTAGCATGGAATGTATGGCAATCAAGGATGACGAAATTTACTCTAAGGGACATTTACTTGTTTCTATTCTTTGACCCTAAAAGTCACATTCGTGATGAAAATCATACATTATGTCTTTACACATTCTCGTAGTATTGTTGCAAGTCTTTTACTTTTCAATAAAGGTTAATAAAATTGAATTTTTGTGATGCTTAGATACTTTATTCTAGCATTGCGTGAGGGCACGGCAATGGCTTAGTATGGGGGAGTGATGAGATGGCATTTATACATGATCTCATCGTTCTTTTCGGGCTTTAAATGCATTAAAATGTCATAAAATACCATATATATGCTTGTGTTTATTTACTTGTGTATTTTAGGTATAGATATCGTGAAAAAGACAAAAGATTATAAGAAACAAGGAAAAACGGACACGAGAAACGAAGCCGTACAAAGAACCGGGCCCTAATTCATGAATTATCTAAG
The DNA here is from genome assembly GCA_025667525.1 of Glebionis coronaria. Taxonomy (NCBI): domain Eukaryota; kingdom Viridiplantae; phylum Streptophyta; class Magnoliopsida; order Asterales; family Asteraceae; genus Glebionis; species Glebionis coronaria. The sequence continues at coordinate 127,106,463 of CM046881.1, forward strand.
AGTAAACCTTGAAGACTTGAAGAAATACAAGACTGATCCTCAATGAATGAATAAATGACACTTAAAACCCTTGTGAATTCATAATTACAAGTTTGGTCCATTAAGTTTGTCAAATTTGCAAAATGGTCCTTCAACTTTGAAGAAATGGCAAGATTAGTCCCTCATCAATTATAATTTGTCATTAATGGTCCCTCATGAAGTCAAAGATACATTGAAGACCTTTGAAGATCAAGAAAGTCCAAATTCAGTCCCTCAAGTATGAGAAAATGGCAAAAAATCACCCTTGAAACACTTTTGCCAAAGTTTTGGGGCAAAAGTGTGAACTTCATAACTTCAAATACAAAGGAATGCGTTTATTTGAGCTGAAATACATGTTATGCATCTTTTCCCAAAAACAAAGGACCAAAACTGCCAAGCTGAAAGTTCAAATTCCTAATAAAGCGGGTAAAATTTACTGTTGAGATTTTACCAGCCAAGAACACCCTTTTACCCAGGATGAAAAATGAAGAAAACAAAGGGGAAAGTGAAATTGGTTGTTCTCACGTGTAATTCACATCACCTCAATCTCATCCCACAACAAAAACCTTAAACTCCACTACCAGAAAGATACCCCCATCCCCACTCACATGACGACACCTGGCAAAGGATCATGACATGGCAAGATCAACGAACTTAAACCTTTCCTTAATCACCAAGCACTCAATGAACGTCCCTGATTTACCCAAGCAAGCTGGCAACAAGCCTAGAAGATTCTGAAAGGATAATTTAGGAAATTCAGTGCTAGGGTTTATGAATAGTGTTTTGTATGCATTTGCCTATAAAAGGAGACCTCAATTTGTGAGATTCCCTTTGTTCTAGATTTTAGCTATTATCTTTGTAATTCCTTTTTATTTAAATAAAATTTGAATTTCCTAAAATTTGTGAAATCTCTTTTGTGTTTTATAAAAGTTGGTGTTTGAATAGCTGAAATCTGTGTTCCATTTGATCTTTTAGACCTTCCTTAATCTTGTGGTTAAGGCACGTCTATGTTTGATAGGTTTTCAAAGGTTCAAAAAACTTGAAATCCTAGTTTCTGTTTTGCTTATTATACTGTACTAACCCTTAGCCAAAAGCCTTAAGCTCCTTCAAGCTGGTTCACACCAAGCCTGAGAAGAGTTTTAAGCTATTGGGTGAGTTGTTTGTTCATTTGTGTTGAAGAATCATCATAATCAAAACCTTGTTCTACTTTGAACATCAGCAGGTTTTGATCCTCCTTTTTGAAGAACCTTGGTCTTGTTCTAGTTGTTGAACAAGGTCCAAGGAGCATTGCTGGTCCTCCTAGGATGTTGTAGAGGACATGTATAATCCCTTGTTTAAGTTTCCCCTAAAAATTTCATGTTATTGCCTGTTTTTGATTTTGGTTTGTGATTTTGTGTTCTTGTGTTTGAGGTTGTGATTTTTGTGTTTGAATCTGTTAGTTGTCATCTAGGAAGTGTGATTGAATCATAAAATCAGTAGGTTGTTAGTTGGAATCACAAGTTGCTTTGAAAAATTGTGGATAAAGGATTGTTTGGGATTACTGGTTCATAAGGCCTTGTGGCCTTGTGCCCTTGGTTCTTAGGGTTTGGGAAGTCTAAACAAGTCATAATATACAAGTTTTAGTCATTGGTTAAGTTTCTGAAAGTTTGGAAAAAGGATTTGAAGTTTTGCGAAAATCTGATTAAAGTGTTTTTGGAATTGGTCAAACACATCAGATCCAATAACTTCTTTGTTAGTTGGATCTAAGGCCTGAAATCAGGTTTGGGAATAGTTTGGGTGATAAGCTATCTATTGGTTATCTGGTTGTTGAATTTGGTTGCTTATTGAGTGAGTTATAGCTTATCAAAGTTGGCTGAAGTGGTCATTTGCATCAGCAAAGTGACCACCTCATTTGGTGCTTACATTTGTATTTCTAGTTTAAGGATTGTTGTTTTGTTGCTTGGATCCTATTTGTGTGCTGCTTGTGAGGTTATTTGGCTTCTTGGATTGATTTGTTGATAGCTTATAAGCTTACTGGCTTATTGGCTTATTTGTGCCAAAACTTATAAAGTCTACCCAACTGGTAGACCTTGATTCACAAGGTTTGTACTCAAGCCTTGACCAGCAGGGTGAAAACAAAGTCTCAACACTTCATTAAGTCTGTCAACGTCCAATTTGTGCTTGTCAGCGTTTGATTTACACTTGTCAGCGTTTGACTTTTGGTCAAACTTGGTCACATAGCTTATTGAATCTGTTTTGCTTATTGATACATGCAACAACTTAGTTTTTGTGATAGAACTCATTTTTCTCAGCTTAATAACAAGTCTGGAAGGTTACAAGTCTTTTGGTTAAGCTTTTGCTAGAAAACTAGCTTATTTGGCTTTTTCAGCCAGCTTATTGGTTCTTACAGCTTATTCTACTTGGCTTTTTGTGATTTTCTTGATTGATTATTCTTAGTTAAGTTATTTGTGAGCTTTTGCAACAAACTAGAGCTTCTGAAACAGCCTTGAACTCTAACCTGACTATTTTGTCTTTTAGTGAATTTGTACTTGGCTTATTTCTGGCTTATTGAGTGTGCTTTTTGAAAATTTCTTTTTATAGATCTCTTTTGTATCCCAAAAGAAGGTTGTGTGTCAAATTAGAGCTTATGGCATTAGCTTATTGCTTAATGGGCTTAATGGCCCAATAAGAATAAGCTGTTTGTTCATTAAGCTATGATAAGCTCACTTTCAGCTTTTGGGCCTTCAGAGTTTTGTGTTTAGAATTGAATTTTGAGTCAGATAGGGCTTTTCCAAGTCATTTGGGCTTATTTTGACTTTTTGGGCTAAAAAGCCCCTTAAGCTTGACTGTTTTTGATTTTAGCCCATTTGGGGGCCCAATAGGGGTATTCTGGTCATTTCACTTTCATTTTCTGATTATTTAGGTTAAAATAAACTAGTTTGCAAGTTTTTATAATTTTTTATAATTTTTGGATTTTTAATATTAATTTAATATTATTTTAATATTATTTTATTATTATTTTTCAAATTTCATATTTTTTCACTTTTTATATTTTTCTTAGCTTAAATACATTAAAATAGGAATTTTGCAACTTTTAGATTAATTTTATCACCTTTAGATTAATTTTTATAATTATTTTAAGTTTTAATAGTTTTTAAATCATTTTAAATAGTTTTTATTAGTTTAAAATTTCTAAAAATAGTTCTTAATCTTTTTAGGTCATTTAAGAGGTTTACCAATTGAAAAATCTTTATTTGGGCTTTTTGATAATTAATTTGATTTTTAGGGCTTTAATTACCATTTAAAAATTAAATATTTAATTAATTAAAAGGTTTGAAAAAGTTTTGATCATTGGTAAATTCTTAGTTTATTTATTTTGATTTTTGGTGAATTTTGAGTAATTTTTAGAATTAGTTTTTATTTTTGTACTTTTTACAGTTTTACGTGTAGTCGTAGTAGTAATTAATTTCACGTTTTCGTCATTCTCTTTTCTCATCCCCTTCTAACCAATATTAATCTCAAACCAATTACGAATTACTCACACACATATACCTCCTTGGGAAACGAACTTCATTGGGTCATTAGTGTTTGATATTCCTAAATCATCACTTAATACTTACCGCTCATATACGCTCTTTTTCCTAAAAGACGTATTTTACCACAATCAATGACCATCTACTGTGCTTTGAATTATTACCTCTCCATTCACTGTTTTGGTCATAGATTTAGACCAAAACTGCTGGATGTGTGAGGTGTAAATCCTAGGATTGATGAGAAGAGCCACTCTAAAATATGAAGATTTTAGAAAAGCCACTACATCAACAAATTCTGCTGGTTCATCATGTAATAAAGCAATTTGATTATGATTAGCAGCAATTTTGAGAGGCATGATAAAGGTTGAAAATGTTTGAAGGTTTATAATGGTAAGAGTTAGGTTGGATTTGATCGAGGGAGAGAGATGGACATGCTGGTGAAGGGAATTAAGTTTTTATAGGCGAATTGAAGAGCTGTGATTGGACCAAATTTTCAAATTGCAAAAATATCAGAGATAAATCTTGATAAAAAAAGTAATTTATTTGAAATAATAAAGAAAATATTACCAATCAGCGAAGAAAGCGCCTTAAATATCTTTTAAAAAGAATAAAATATTCCCTAACCAAAATTTTAGCAAGCAGGCCCAACGACTATAAGCAGGGTAACGGTATTGTCGGTCAACGGTCAAACAGGGGAATGTTGATCAAGCAGGTGAATTAAAAGGTGAAAGCAGGGGAAACTTTCCTAGGGGTATTTAGACTAATCATGAAGAGACCAATGCTAAATAGCTCTGTTCTAATGCACACCCTTGTATACACAAGGTAGATACACAAAAACTCAAGAGTCCTCCATTCAGCAATGTTCGAAACACAAAAAGCTAACACATAAGCCACCCTGCACCTAGTCAACCCAATAAAATAAGCATACCCTAGTCACCATCCCACCTTTCCCTTACCTATGGTCAGTTAGTCTTGGCAATGTGTACCAAACATCTGAATCTAGACAACAAGCTGTTTAATAAAGAAGTATAAGTCCACATTATAGTGCCTCAAGACTTCAGAATTCTGACAAGCTTTGCAACAAGTCTTCATTACTCTGAACCCTTACTCACCAATGGATATGATCTAGATTCATATATGAGTATCCTAAGGATACCCTAAATCCTAAAGGTGTGACCTAACCTCCCCTAAAACATAGAGCATATACCTGATTCACCCATGAGTGTAGTATGCACCATTTGGATCTCTGCATTGTTAGTCTAAAACCACATATAACCACTTTTTAAAAAGAACAAACCCAGGTAAAGAGAAAAACTCTTTAGCAGGGGAATGAACCCCAGCAGGGGAATCTTTGTTCAAAAGCAGTGGAATGAAAAATGATGGAAAAATTGACTAACATTTATACAACAACAGCAATAAAGCAACCCTGGATATACAAGACACAATAGACATCATTTTTTAGGGAGAAACCATTCCAATACCTGCAACCAGGTACCGAAACCTCCCCAATTCAAAAGCTTTTGTCAAAAGATCAGCAACATTAAGTTCTGTATCATTTTTCTCTGGGATAATTAGCCCTTTTTCAAAACAATCTCTAATAAAATGATGTCTTATTTCAATACGTTTAGTCTTGCTATGAAAAACAGGATTCTTAATAATGCAAATGATGTTGTTGTTGTCAATAAATATCTTGGTTTTAAGAAAATTATACCCATAATCCAGCAGCTGATTCTGAACCCAAAGAACTTGACCACAACATGCAGCAGCAGCTACATACTCAGCTTCAGTTTTTGATGTGACCATAATAGTATGCTTCCTACACTGCCAAGATATAAGCCTGCTTCCCAAAAATTGGCATCCACCTGTTGTAGACTTCCTATCATTGTTGTCACCAGCATAATCACTATCTGAGTAGGATATGAGCTCAAATGTTGACTCCTTGGGATACCAAAGTCCTAAAGTTGGATGACACTTTAGATACCTAAAAATTCTCTTTACAACAAAGAGATGACACTCTGTAGGTGCCACTTGGTATCTTGCACATAAACAGACTGCAAACATGATGTCAGGTCTTGAAGCTGTAATGTACATGAGAGATCCAATCATAGACCTGTAATTCCTGACATCAATAAGCTTTCCAGGACCATCTTTGCCCCATGGATGATCCTTGTCCATTGGTGTGGAAACCTTCTTTCCCTCACACATGCCAAACTTCTTCACAATTTCAGCCACATATTTGTCTTGTGAGATGAATATTCCATCTTTCCTCTGCTGAACTTGTAACCCCAAAAGAAGTTTAGATCACCCATGGCACTCATTTGGAATTTGTCCTGCATCAGCTTGGCAAACTCTTTGCTAAGCATAGAGTTTGTGGATCCAAATATGATGTCATCAACATAGACTTGTACCAAAAGAAGGTCACCCTTTTGTTTCTTGATAAACAGGGTCTGGTCAATTTTCCCCCTGTTGAAGCCATTATCCAACAGATATTTAGAAAGAGTTCCATACCAGGCCCAGGGAGCTTGGTGAAGTCCATACATAGCCTTCTTCACCTTGTATACCTTGTCTGGGTGTTCTGGGTCTTCAAACCCTGGAGGTTGCATAACATAGACTTCTTCATCAATGGTGCCATATAGAAAGGCACTCTTGACATCCATTTGGAACACTGTGAAGTCCATGAATAAAGCATAAGCAAGAAACAATCTAATGGCTTCAATCCTGGCTACTGGAGCAAAGACTTCCTCATAATCAATGCCTTCTTCCTGTGTATATCCCTGTGCCACCAGTCTTGCTTTGTTCCTGACTACTATGCCCCTCTCATCCTTTTTGTTCCTGAGCACCCATTTTGTCCCAATAGGCCTTGCCCATTTTGGACAATCTACCAGAATCCAAACTTCTTGAATGTCAAACTGTAAGAGCTCCTCTTGCATAGCTTCAACCCAACTTGGATCATTTAAAGCCTAGAAAATCTTCTTTGGCTCTTCTTGTGACAAAATGCAGTAAACAGACAACATTGCATGTTGTCATGATTAAACTTCATGGTGATGTTTGCAATGAAGCTGTGCTCCTTTGCTGTATACCTTGTATGTCTAGGAGCTTCAGGATCACCAATGATTTATGATAGAGGGTGATCCTTATTGATTCTGTAGGTAGGCTGCATACTCATGATGACTTCTGTTTCATCCTCTTCCAAGTCAGAATTGATGGGGCTATCTTGATTGGGAAAGAACTCCTCAAAAGAGCTTCCAAATGATACATCATGACCTAGAGATGGATGCTGATGGGCTGAATGTAGCTCTGAATAACTTGGACCTCCACTCCTAATAATTCTGCTTCCACTGCTGGACATGAGAGGACCATCAGATATAGGTGATGATGAGGAAATGAGTGGGGATTATCTTTCTTCATCATCAATGTCATTCACATCTGGATCCTTGGTAGCAAGGGAAGCAATTGATCTAGCAGGGGAATCCTGGATTCCACTGCTTTCAGCCATTCCACTGCTTTCAGAAGTTGACTTAGCAGGGGAAGTGATTGGTTGTTCTTTCCTTTGAGAGGTGTCATCTTCTTCACCTGTTTTTGGAGGAGCTTCAATGGGAAATAGTGAGGGTACATTCATATACCTCAATGGTGGCTTCTCCACACCAGTTGGTTCTTTAGTACCTGAAATGTTAGTATTCTGCAATGCAACAGGTACATAATTCATAGATTTTGAAAGAACCTCAATATCAAAGAACCAATCAGGACCTGTTTGTACATCTTCAGGCTTGTCTTCAAGAAAATCCACATGAAGATTTTATGTTATTTTGCTTGTCTTCTTGTTGAATACCTATATCCCTTGCTGTTTAATGAATAACCAACAAAGTACCCATCATCCCCCTTTTCACTGAACTTGCCTAGATTGTCAATTGTGTTCAAAATGATCACATGACATCCAAATGGTCTAAATAAGTCAATTAAAGGAGGTCTTCCATTGAACAGCTGATAAGGGGTCTTGTTATGTGCCTTAACCACCAAGGCCCTGTTTTGAACATAACAAGCAGTGGATACAGTCTCAGCCCAAAAGATAACTGGAAGTTTGGAATCAGATAGCATAGTCCTTGCAGCTTCAATGAGTGTCCTATTCCTTCTCTCTGCAACTCCATTTTGTTGAGGTGTTCTTGCAATACTAAATTCCCTCTTGATTCCTTTGTTGATGCAGAAAGTGTCTAGTTTCTTGTTTCTGAATTCACCACCATTGTCTGATCTCATGGTCACTACCCTCATATTTTTTGAAAGTTCAATCTGATTGATGAACCCAATGAGTACATCAGTTGTGTCACTCTTTTCAAACAGAAAGAATGTCCATGTGAACCTTGAAAAATCATTAGTAATCACTAGGCAGTACCATTTCTTCATTATGCTTGCCACAGAAGTAGGACCAAAAAGATCCATGTGGAGTAATTTCAATGCCTTGGTAGTGGACATACTTGTTTTTTATTTGCAAGATGCTCTATGTTGCTTCCCTTTCAGACAAGCAGCACAAGTATGGTCAATGGCAAATGACTTAGAAGGAAGACCATGAACCAGATTATATTTTACCAGTTTGTTCATGTTCTTAAAATTAAGATGACCAAGTCTTTTATGCCATTTCTTACACTCATCAACTGAGGCATTGGTAATGAAACAGGTTTCATTGTCTTGAAGAGAGATGTCCTTGAGATCAATTGTGTACATGTTCTTTTGTCTTGGTGTTCTGAGTACAATAGGAATGTTTGGTGGTAAAACAAACTCCTTTCCTAACACCAGACATTCAGTATCTGTAAACAAGACAAAGTTCTTGTTATCAGTCATCTGTGACACACTGAAGAGATTGTACTTGAGATCTTTCACCAAATAAACATTGTCAAAGGTCATCCCATTGGTGACAATAGTTCCTTTTCTTGTGATTGTTCCATGTCCATCTCCAAAAGAAACACCATCATTGTCATGCAGGGGAACAAAGTTAAACAGATAAGATTTATGTCCAGTCATGCTCCTTGATCATCCACTATCCCAATATGCTTTATCATCCCGGTCTTCTTTGTCACCTGCAAAAAAAAACAAATTAGTTTTTCTTGGGGACCTAAGCCATTACAGACTTGGATCTACCTCGTGTATCAATATAGGATAGTTTATCAAAGACTAGAGATACACCATTAGACTGAGCACCCCTTTTGGGTACCCAAAACCAACGAGCTGAGGCTTTCACAGCTTTTCCCCATCTGCCCATGTTCCTAGAGGGTAAAACTTTGCTAGCAGGGGATACCCCAGATTTAGCAGGGGAATCCCTATGCTTAGCAGAGGGAACCCATATTTTGTTTTGGCCTCTATTGATGTGTTGGTAAGGTCTAGAGACAGATTTATATGCATTATGAGGTGCTGGGTTGGTCATGGAAGAGATGGTCTTGGGACATGCATCATTCACCTTCCTTAGAGCAAGAACAACATATTTATCAGAAACCCTGTTTCTTAGGGCAGGGGCAACATACTTAGCAGGGGAAAAGGATTTTGCCCCTGCATTCAGAAGAATAGCTTTAGGTTGTATGTCCTTTAAAGGATTTACAGCCACTACTTTCATTGCTGCCTGACATTCTTGATAAGTGTGATCAAAACTACCACATGTGAAACAAGGTTTGGTATTTATCACAAAGTCCTCTCCTAATTGATGAGACTTTTGGTCATTCCAATTTCTCTGATTACCTCTAATAGACCTATACATACCAACATATTTGACAGTGGACTTAGAGGACTTTGATCCTGTTTTAGATTTGGGTGAACTACTCTTAGAACTAGAATCACTACCAAAAAGTCCTTCTCTTGAGAAGAGAACAGGGTTATCAATTTTCCATTATTTTAAGGCAATTTGTTCCTTTTCAAAGTCCCTAACAATACTAGTTTTCACTAGTGACTCTTCTATTTCAAGACTATTAGGTATGTAAGCAATCAAGTCAAATTCAATATCTTCCTGTTTTTTGAAACAAGAGAGACCAGTCCAAGACAAGTCTTTTCTAGGAAAAGGTGCATGAATATTAGCAGGAGGTGGTGGTATGGTAGCATGCTCATTTTTGACACCAAAACCTGTTTTGTCCCTAGGATATTGTCCAATTTCAACTGCTTTAGTTAAATCTTTAGAAGCTTTTCCAAATTTTTCAACAGTTTCTTCATCTATCCTTTTATTAGATCTAAAGATTTCAAGTTCAACATTTAATTCCTTAATATAATCATTATTTTCTTTAGCATCTCTCTCTAGAATCACAATGTGATCTCTATAGTCACTTTCTCTTTATTTATATTCTCTTATGGTGGACTCTAGCTGTTCTAAAGCACATTTGTAATTATCAAGGTCATTATCACAATTAATATAATCAATTTTATCTTTCTTATTTGATCATTCAACGACTCAGTATTTTTCCTACAAGCTTTAATATAATATGAATCGTCATATACCTCATTGTCTGAGCTAGAGCTTGACATGGCCATAAGAGCAAAATCTTCCTCTTTTTCCTCAGCAACCAAAGCTTGATTTCTTTCAACACTCTCTGTCATGGCACTCCAATCCCATCCACCTGCTCCATCTATCCCCTGCATTGCTAACATGGCCTTAGCACCAGAATCATCATCCCTGCTTTCCTTCCTATAGCTGTTCCCAGCCTTAGGTCCTCTGCATTCCCTAGTAAAATGACCTTTCTTGCCATAGTTGTAGCATTCAACCTTTGTTTTGTCAAATCCAGCTACATCAGAAGGATTGATGGAGATCTTCTTTCTATATTTCTTGTAAAACCTGTTGGCTCTCATACTGAGTAGAGCCATGTTCCACTTGATGTCCATTTCCTCCAGTCCTTGCTTACTGATTTGACTCAGATCTTCATGTAACACAGTATATCCTTGTGGCCCTTGGGATGCTATGAAGGCACAAGCAGTGTCAAGGCTAAAAGTTACAGGCCTTTCTTCATCATAAGATGATCCAGATCTAGTAGTAGGGGAATGAGTAGCAGGGCCAACTTTGATTCCACTGCCTTTGGAGATTCCACTGCTTTGAGATATGAAAGCCATGTTAGCAGGGGAATCAGTAGATCCACTTGAATTGGTGGGGATTGTTCCTTTTGACTTCATCTCGTTGACAACAGGTTCAAAAACTTTCAAGTTATTGTATATGTCATCAATATTCTTGTTATCTAAGTCATCCTTATTCTGCCAAATAGCTTTGTAGATGAACCATTCTTTCTGAAGACTGTTAAGAAACCTGGTATTCACCTGTTCTCTTGTCACTTCTATTTCAAAGAACTCCAACTGAGCCACCATGTCTTGAAGCCTATTGTAAATAGCACCAATTGCTTCATCACCAATTGCTTTAAAAGAAGCGAATTGATCAAACATTTGATTCTTCTTCTTCTTCTTTGTGGCTTCATTTCCTCCAAAGGTTTTTCCTATTGCTTCCCAAAGTTCCTTAGCTGTTTTATACTTTCTGAATCTTAGCTGATGTCTATCAGGTAGGGCCAACAGCAAGGAACTATGGGCCCTGACATCATGCCTTCTTGCCAGTATTTCCTTGTCAGCAAGAGCATCAGACTTCTTCTTAGCTTCACCTTTGGAACTTTCACCCTTATCTTCTCCCTTACCATTATCTTCAACCTGCACAGTCTTTGGAAATTGATCACCAAATTCTATGATTTCCCATAGAACATAGTGTTCCATTTTGAGGTATTGTTGAATCCTGAATTCTCATAGTTCAAAGTTTTCAGGATCCATAATGGGTAGTTTGAGAGCATTGTTGTTGGAAGAGAATGAATTGGAATCTGAGGACATGGTTGAGGTTGATTGTGTGAGATGTTTTGTTCTTGGTTTAATCAAAGTTTCTCAACAAGCTCTGATACTACTTGTTGATCCCAAACTGAGATCTTAAACCTTAGCTTGTTTAAGGGTTGTGATAGAAAGAATAAATTCAATCTAACACTAGAGAAACTTTGCAATACAAAGTAACTAAACAAGATGCGGAATGTAGTGTTTAGCACAAGAACAAATGATTAAAGTAAACGTTAAACTTTAATATATCTAAGATATGCGAATACCCAATAATGGTATTAGGATTACAAAAACCTTAAAGTATGAAATGAAAGACAATAGAGAAAGACACACTTTGCATGATGACCTAGTGAGTCCTTTTATAGCACAAGGACTCACGTACAAGATTACTACTAACAAACTTATAAAGTATCTCGGAGTAGTAACAGAAACGCGTTATAATCTATTCTAAGTTTATCTCTAGCGGCAGGGCCTTTGACTTCAGCAGGGGAACCAATCCCCTTGCCTTTGTTATCTAGCAGGGGGAACTTACTCTAGCAGGGGAACCATTGACCAACTAGCAGGGGTAACTAACATACTTATATTTATTCCCAACACAATACACAGGTAATCAAAGACAAATTTAATGTCATCCTTTTCTTCTAATTCAAGAAGAGTTGTACCTTTTTTATTGTGATACCCATTCACCATTTCTAGCACTTTCTCTGGCCACAACATTAGAGTTAGACCCTTCATCATCAGCAAGTGCCATCAACACTTTCACATTAACCAATTCATCATCATCTGAAGAAACATCTTCTTCATCCCATTCATAAGATTTAGCAATGAGCCCTTTGTTCTTATCTTGCTTAGGAGCCTTGGAGGAAGAACTTTTAGTGCTCATGAGGGCCAGTCTAGCCTTGATTTCTCTGTATTTAGCCTCAAAGTCTTTTGTTGGTCAAAGTTCAACCCTGTTTTGCTGAAAGGAAGTAGAAGCAATTTGTTTTGGTTGAAATGATGATTAACCAGATGGTCTTGATTGAGCTGGTGAGGAATAAGAAGGAATAGATGTAACACCCCATTTTGCTAAATGGAATGTCACGCGTGATTATGGTATGTCATCAAAGCATACAAGGTAAATGTCTTAAAAACATTAAATGACCATGAAAAGGAATACCGGAAACAAACATCGGTACCCTAAGTATAATCTCATCACACAAAAACATAAGTACTGTAAAGGAAAAGGATTAAACAATGTCCATAGAAATAAGTAGCAAAGTGTATGATGAAATACATAAAGTAGAGAAGGCTAGATAGCTTCCAATCCATATGCACGTACGCTTAAAGTCTACGAGCGCCCTTGAGTACTTGTTGTTTGGGAACATGAAAGGAAAACGGCTGAGCATAACGCTCAGTGCACGGATATACAAGTATGACATGGAATAACGTAAGCATATAAGACTAATAGCATCGGAATATCATAAGTTCTAAGATATCTAGATTCATATTCATAAAACTGGTTTTATAGTTTGAAAAGCCTTATGTTTCTATGAAAAACTGTTTAATTAGCCAAATAGCCTATATAGGTCATGAGGTTCCACCGTGCATGAATACGTGGAGGGGAGACCTCGTCATGCAATTAGAGGGGTTGCCTCTAATTAAATAGTCTCGGTATGAGGGATCAACTCCTAGTGAAGGGTGCAAGGCACACATCGCATTCACTCTGATAATACTGGTAAACATGTAACTAGGATGCACCCATACGCCCCACATGATAATATAATATAATGGCCAAAACTGGAAAGGGACGCCACAAGCAATCACTTCGCCGTGGGGAAGTCATAACACTGGTGCCACTAGTGTTATGGTTATGGTACCTCTATAACTAGGTGACACTGGCCATGCATGTATATGGCTTAGGCTCTTATTCTAATATAAGCATCAAACATATAAAACAAATAATGGGAAAACAGTTGGCTGCAGACGGAGAAATCCTAATAAGGAAAGAATGTCCATACTGAAAGACGGGAAATCCATACCTTATGTCCAGTGAACGAAGAAGACGAACGAAAGGAAGTCCTACTTCGATCTCACTATTGCTACATATAATAGAGTACATGTATAAGTATTCTGTTTACTGAGTACGTACTGATTTTACATTGTGTCTTAGTGATAGGTGTGTAAACACCCATCCTTTTACCACTTAATTCTGGCTAAAACAAGACCAAAACGCGTATTTAATATCATTTGTTTGGAATTATGCGTTGTTTTTGTGTTTATTGTGTTTTCAGAGCCAACCGGATGGATAATGGAGAAAACATGGGATTGCACGGGTTTTACCGAAGAAAAAGACTCAAAATGAAGTCTATTGTCCAAGAGATGCAAAAGATTTGAAGTCACTGGGCCTATTCGAAGATTTATCGAAGAAAAGGACCAAAGATGGAAGATTTACATAAGTCGAAGAAACTCAAGTCTATTAAACGAAGATATTAAAAGACGAGTTGAATTTAATCGACGACAAATCCCGAATCAGAATTGAAAACGTCAAATTTTCTGAAAAGACGAGAAGACAAGAAGAACGGGAGAAAGCCTACTCACCAACCAAAGGGAACACCTATATAAAGGGTTCCCCTCACACTTTTCATGGAGTAGTTTTTTAGTTTTTCTTCTCCCCTCTTTTTTCTCTCTTTCGGTTCGTAGTCATCACCAACACCACTAGGGTGCTTGGTGATTTTGATTATTGTTTTTCAAATCTTGTAGTTTAATCTTTGTCTTTTGATTGTTAAAACCTTGTTCAATCAATACAATCTTTCCATTTCATCTTGTTCATCTTCATCTATTTGGTTAAAAGTTAAAGTTCTTATTTGGTTGATTTAATCTTCAAAAGTTGTTGGGTTTTATGTTTTTATTGATGGGATTTGTTGTTATTGGTTAGTATATCATTTGTGTTTAGTTTTATTTAAGTTTTGGTTGAAAACTTGGTGAATTTTTGGCTTAAAATCGATCTCCCCTGTTCTTCGGTAAAGGTACTGTTCTTGAGCATTCCCAGGTTCCGGATGAACCAAAAGTTCTGGATGAACAAAAGTTCCGGATGAACCAAAAGTTCAGGATGAAGCATCTTAGTTAGAAGTTCCGAATGAGTTTTCTTTTTACAAAGTTTCGAATGAGTTTTTATAAGTTCCGAATCAATTTATGTTAAAAAGTTCCGAGTCAGTTTAAAAGTTCCGGATGAATTTTCTTCTCAAATCTTCCGAATAAACTTCCGAGCCAAAACTTCCGAACCAACTTCCGAATTAACTTCCGGATCAAAGTTCCGAGTGGAGGTACCGAGTAAAGTTCCGAGTGAAGGTTCCGAGTAAAGTTCCGAACGAAGGTTCCGAGTAAAGTTCCGAACGAAGTTCCGGATCAAAACTTCCGAACCAAGTTCCGGATAAACTTCCGGGTGTAAAGTTCCGGATCAATAGTTCTGAATCAAGGTCAAGCTTCCGAATCAATTTTCTTTTGAGCATTTTTAAATTATACTTACTGTTTCTTCATTTTGTATTTATTTATTTCAATTTTAATTCTAGTTTTATTAATTGTTATTAAATTAATTGCTTTCAATTTAAGTTTTTATTTTTAGTTCATTTAAACCTTTATTAGATTAACAAACCAATCCCTTTTTTAGTAACCAAGAACAATCATCACTTAGAACCGAGATCAATTCGAGAGGATATCGAGAGAATCTATAGAACCCATTGCAAAAATATGTAGTATCAAATGGCGCCGCTGCCGGCTCTTCTCGTTAAGATCAACAGTTTTTTGTGAGAACTTGGATTTTGGGATCCGTTCCCCGGAACGTTACTTTTTCATAAAAACTTTCAAAAACACAAAAAAATATAAAATTTTCAAAAATCCTAAAAATTAAAAAACATAAAAACCAAAAATATTTTTGCTTTGTTTTTCTTTGTTAGTTCTTTTGCAGGTGCATGCGTACACGATCAACGTCTTATCAAGAGCCCGAGCCTCTCGAAGACTTAAACATGGCCGGTGTACAAAACAACAACAACATACCACCTCAAAACAACAATAATAACAATAACAACCCACCTTTCAACAACAATAACAACAACAACAATGAGCCTCTACCGGATAATCGCCCGATGATTGAACTGCTGCAAGCTCATGTCGATGGCAACACTGATCCAATTGTTATACCAGCGATTGCAGCCAACAATTTTGAGCTCAAATCCGGCTTTATCCAGATGGTCTCCGCTCAACCATTCTTGGGGCGTACCATTGATGATCCACATGACCACATCAAGAGATTCTTGCAACTCACCAATACGGTCAAATTCAATGGTGTTCCACAAGAGGTAATCCGGTTACAACTTTTTCCCTTTTCTTTAGAGGGACAAGCCCGGCATTGGCTTGCTAAGGAACCGCCACAGAGTATTCTTTCGTGGACGGATTTGGAGACCAAGTTTATCAATTACTTTTTCCCACCCTCTCGTACTACCGCTTTGCGGAATGAAATCATAAATTTTGAACAAAAGTACGATGAGTCGTTTAGTGAATCTTGGGACCGTTTCAAAGACCTTTTGAGAAAATGCCCACAACATGGTTTTACCAAAGTGCACCAAATTAACACTTTTTATAATGGTTTAAGCATGAATGACCAAGATTCACTAAACAGTGCCTCGGGGGGTAATCTTTTGGCTAAGACTTCCAATGCTGCTTGGGATATCATTGAGAATAAGTCTCGTGTGCAAACCAAGAGTGTTCGGACCAATGTCGCTAGTGCTAGTACTAGTGACAGCGATAAGCGACTTGACAAAATCACTACGCTTCTTGAATCGCTTGCTACCCAAACCGCCAGCAACACCAACAGCATCAATGCTAGAAACGCTAAAGACGCTCAAGTCAATGCTGTTAGCCAACCATGCGAGATATGCGGGGGTCCTCACTCTTACACCACTTGTACTGCCACCCAAGACTACCCTTCTGAGAATGTGAATGCAGCATACGGCACCTATCCTCAACCTGCTTATCAAGCTAGACCCCAAGGTGACCGTAACTTGCTTAGCTACCGCTCTAACAACTATCTCTCACCACCTGGTTTTCCTCCAAACAACCCAAACCAACAACAAAACCTCAATCGCCCTCCTCAACAACAACAACTACCTCGTACACCATACATACCACCTCACAAACAACCACAACTACCTCAAAGAAACAACCAAGTTTACCAGCAACCTGCTTATCAACCACCCGCATACAATGCTCTTCCCAACCAATCCACCGCTTTACACCAAGAAGTGGAAACCTACATGCGGACTAACGATGTGATCGTGGGAAATCTTCAGCGAGAAGTGCTCAATTTGAAAGCAGACCTGGTCAAACAAGGGAACGATATGAGAGCTGACATGAGAAATACTTTGGATAGTCAAACAAATGACTTAAAAAACATGATGGCTAGTTTCTTCCAAGGTAATCAACCCTCTTCTTCGGGTACTCTTCCGAGTAACACCGTTGCGAATCCAAGAGGGGAGATGAAAGCAATCACCACTCGCAGTGGCAAAAGTACCAAGGAACCCGAGCTTCCTATACCTCCACCGGTGGTTGTGACTAAGGAGAACGAGTCACCTGCTCCTATTCCTCATCCTTCTACTTCCCCAATTTCTCCACCTCTTACTTCTACCCCTCCTCCACCCAAGGATGTGAGTGATCCTATTCTCCCAAAGCCTTCCTATTCTTCCGATATACCTTATCCATCTAGGTTGAGGAAAGAGAAGCTCAAAAGCAAGGACGATATTCAAGTTTCGAACTTTCTTAAAATGTTTAAACAATTGAATTTCAACATCTCCTTCGCTGAGGCTCTCGCTCACATGCCTAAGTACGCAAAAATGTTTAAAGATCTTCTGAGTGACAAGGAAAAGCTTCTTGATATTGCCAACACCCAACTTAATGAGAATTGCTCTGCAGTGCTCTTAAGGAAATTGCCAACCAAGCTTGGTGATCCGGGTCGTTTCTTAATCCCTTGCAATTTCCCGGGAGTAGAGAATTGCATGGCCCTAGCCGATCTAGGTGCCAGTATCAATCTAATGCCTCTAAGCGTTTGGAAGCAATTATCTCTCCCTGAGCTAGTCCCCACCAAAATGACTTTGGAATTAGCTAACCGTACGGTTGCTTATCTAGTGGGGATAGCCGAAGACGTCTTTGTAGGAGTCGACAAATTCACTTTTCCTGCCGATTTCGTCGTCGTCGACTACGAGATGGACCCTCGTGTTCCTTTGATCGTGGGTCGTCCATTCCTGAGGATCGGTCGCACTCTCATCGATGTTGAAGCCGGTGAGCTTATCATGAGAGTGGGTGACGATAAAATCGTCTTCAACATGGGAAAGTTGTCTAAACAACCTTATTCATACGAGAGTGTTAATTGTATTGACGTTCTGGATGAGGCTTGTGAAGAACACTTTAATGATGCTTGTAAAAATATTCCTACCTCTCTTCCCAATGTTGAAACCGTTTCCTCTATTGATTCATCACTGTCTCTATTTGGAGAAAGTGATTTGTTTTGGAACAATCTTGAAGCCACCATGGGAGATGTGAACTTAGCTAATGATGATTCTCCCACCGATGGGGATGAAGACATGCATTTCTTTGAAAACCTTCTCAACGAAGACAATCCTTCTCCTCCATCTCCCACGGTTATTGCTATCGATACTTCGACTTTGAAAACGCCTCCCATCGAAAATCCTCTAGATTTAGAACTTAAGGAGTTGCCGCCCCATCTCGAGTATGTGTTCCTTGAAGAAGAGAAGAAGTCGCCAGTCATCATTGCTAAGGACTTGAAAGATGAAGAGAAAACTCGCCTCATCGCCGTGCTTAAAGATCATAAGAAGGCAATTGCTTGGAAAATTTCTGATATTCGCGGAATTGATCCTCACTTCTGCACACACAAATTTCTCATGGAGGACGACTTTAAGCCCACAATTCAATGCCAACGAAGGGTGAATCCAAAAATCCATGAAGTCATCAAAACAGAGGTTATCAAACTTCTTGATGCGGGTATGATTTACCCTATTTCGGATTCAACATGGGTTAGTCCAGTCCATTGTGTGCCCAAGAAGGGTGGAATAACTGTTGTTCCCAATGAACACAACGAGTTGATTTCCACTCGTCTCGTTACTGGGTGGAGAGTTTGTATAGACTACCGCAAACTCAATGATGCCACGAGAAAGGATCATTTCCCTCTACCTTTTATGGACCAAATGCTTGAACGTTTAGCGGGTAATGAATATTACTGCTTTCTTGATGGTTTCTCGGGTTATTTCCAAATACCCATCGATCCCCAAGATCAAGAGAAGACAACATTCACTTGTCCCTATGGCACATTTGCTTACAAAAGAATGCCTTTTGGCTTATGCAACGCCCCCGGGACTTTCCAAAGGTGCATGTTAGCTATCTTCCATGACATGGTTGAACAAACCATGGAAGTCTTCATGGATGATTTCTCGGTCTTCGGGGATTCCTTCTCTTCTTGCCTTGCCAATTTGGAACGTATGCTTAAGCGGTGCGAAGACACTCGCCTTGTTCTGAATTGGGAAAAATTCCATTTTATGGTAAAAGAGGGCATCGTGCTAGGACACAAGATCTCCAAAGCCGGTCTTGAAGTAGACCGTGCTAAAGTCGATGTTATCGCTAAGTTGCCTCCACCTTCAACCGTGAAGGGTGTGAGAAGTTTTCTGGGTCATGCGGGCTTCTACCGTCGATTCATCAAAGATTTTTCTCAAATCGCTCGCTCGATGACCCACCTCTTGGAAAAAGATACTCCTTTTATCTTTTCCAAAGAGTGTCTTGAAGCCTTCAACTCGCTTAAGGATAAGCTAACTAAGGCACCCGTCTTGGTTACCCCTAATTGGGAGCTTCCCTTTGAGTTGATGTGCGATGCTAGCGACTTTGCTATTGGAGCGGTTTTGGGCCAAAGAGTGAATAAACACTTCCAACCAATCCATTACGCTAGCAAGACAATGACTGGGGCTCAATTGCATTACACGACAACCGAAAAATAGCTTTTAGCTGTTGTCTATGCCTTTGAAAAGTTCCGCCCCTATCTTGTCCTTTCCACCACAATCGTTTACACCGATCATTCCGCGCTGAAGTACTTGTTGATAAAGCAAGATTCCAAACCAAGACTTCTTCGCTGGGTTTTGCTTCTCCAAGAATTTAAAATCGAAATTTGCGATAAAAAAGGAGCTGAAAACCTAGCCGCGGATCATCTCAGTAGACTTGAGGATCCTTACCAGGGGGATCATCAGAACAAAGAAATCAATGACTCTTTTCCCTTGGAGACCTTAATGTCTATCAACTCGAATTCTGATGAAACCCCATGGTTTGCGGACATTGCAAACTACTTGGCGGGTGGAATTCTCGTTGACGGGTTAACATCCCAGCAAAAGAAAAAGTTTTTCAAAGACATTAAGACTTACTTTTGGGATGACCCGTATCTATTCAAACAATGTGCCGACTTGATTATTCGCCGATGTGTTGATGGACCGGCAGCTTTGGAAATCCTTGATGCTTGCCACAAAGGACCCACCGGTGGTCACTTTGGTCCCAACTACACCGCCAAAAAAGTGTTTGATTCGGGATTTTATTGGCCCACCATCTATCGTGACGCTCACGATATGGTTAAACGTTGTGATGCTTGCCAAAAACAAGGCAAGATCACTCATAAAGACGAGATGCCTCAGAATTTCATACAAGAATGTGAAATCTTTGATGTTTGGGGTATCGACTTTATGGGGCCATTCCCTTCCTCTAAAGGAAACAAATACATCCTTGTAGCCGTTGACTACGTTTCAAAGTGGGTTGAAGCCAAAGCTTTACCTACTAATGACGCAAGGGTGGTTTGTAACTTTTTGAAATCGCTATTCGCTAGATTCGATGTGCCTCGTGCCATTATTAGTGATCGTGGGACTCATTTTTGCAATGACCAATTCGCAAGAGTCATGGCTAAGTATGGTGTAAATCATCGTCTTTCCACAGCCTACCACCCACAAACTAATGGCCAGGCTGAAATATCCAACCGAGGATTAAAGCGAATTCTGGAAAGAACCATGGGAGAGCATCGTGCCTCATGGGCTGATAAACTTGATGATGCTTTGTGGGCTTTTCGTACTGCATACAAGACTCCGATTGGTTGTACACCATATCGTCTCGTGTACGGGAAAGCATGCCACCTTCCCATTGAATTAGAGCACAAGGCTTACTGGGCCTTGAAGTGGGCTAATTTTGATATCAACAAAGCCGGTGACCTACGCAAGATCCAACTCAATGAGCTCAATGAACTCCGTAATGAGGCTTATGAAAATTCTTTGATCTATAAGGAAAAGACTAAGCTCATTCACGACTCCAAGATTAAAAACCGAGAGTTCCATGTTGGAGACAAAGTTTTACTCTTTAACTCTCGGTTGAAATTATTTTCGGGCAAGCTGAAATCTCGTTGGTCCGGCCCATTCACCATTGCCCAAATTTTTCCATATGGTACTCTCGAGCTCGCTCAACCTAATGGACCTAATTTTAAGGTGAATGGCCAACGAGTGAAGTTGTACTTTGGTGAGGAAATCTCTCAGGAGATGATTCCATCCCTCACCACGTTCCCCATGAACTAATTTTGGGTCGAGTCAGGCTCGTGACTCGGTTATCAAAAACAAGCGCTCCTCGGGAGGCAGCCCGAGTATCTATCCTGTTCTGTTTTAACCTCCTAAGTGTAGGGGGACTTCTATACGTGTTTGTCTTTGTGTGATGATGTGATTACAGGGATAAGTGCACTCTTGGAATCTCTGAAGAACCGTGCTCCCGTGTTATCCGAAATCCGGTTCTATATCTCAACTATCGTGATTCAATTTTCTTCATACTCACATTTGAAATTGATCACTTTAGTCGTCTCTTCCTTAACTCGAGTTAACCAACGTGCACAATGTCATAAGTGTAGGGGATACTTTTCCCACATGCTTAAACATTGAGGACAATGTTTATCTTAAGTGTAGGGGGACTTCTATCGAAGTTTTAAGTGGACTTTTCCATGAAAATGCCTTCATTTAACCGGGAAATCATATTTTTCAACATTTTTCAAATTTTTTTATTAACTTTGGCCATTTTGTCGTAATTTTTAAATTTTTATCGTTGCTTTCATATGTATATATCCCGTAATAAAGTCAAAAATATTAATAAAGTGGTGTAGCTAGTTTAGAAATCTTTGACATATTAGGCCCGTTGCGATTATTTTGACTCAACCCGAATAGACTTATCCAAGTTTATTCTAGCTAGTATCCTTAACCATGTAGACCTTAATTGGTTTATTAGGCTAAGCATCCACGAGTCTCATTACTTGAGATTTTAAATTATGGAGAACGAGAAATGATAGAGTCAATTATAAGTCGGTATTCTTGCACAAGCACACTTGGTGTGATTATAAGCCTATTCTCCCATCGCTTGCTAATAATTTATCTGCAATAAGTAAGGTCGTACGAAATGATAGAGTCAATTATAAGTCGGTATTCTTGCATAAGCTCACTTGGTGTAATTATTTGCCTATTCTCCCATCACTTGCTAATAATTTATCTACAATAAGTAAGGTCGTACGATTTGAAAAGTTACTTAGCTTCTAGCCCAAGATCGTTTAAAAGTTGCTCGGTAATGATAAGAGTTCATAGCCAAGGCATAACTTATGAAGCGGGGCGCGAAGATTGGCGAGTCCAAAAAGGCCCTAACAAGGCATGAGGATTCAATTTTATTGCTGAAGATCCAAAGTGATGTGAAAAACATTATTCCCAAAGTCAATATGAAGGATCAAGACTCACGACGAAAAGTAATCAACTCCCATAAAGATGATGGAGAAGTCTATCCGAAAAGACCCTAACAAGGTATGAGGATAAATAGATCCAAGTCCGAAAAGGAGGCGGATCGTTGTATCTCAAAATCCCAATTAGAGATTGAAGAAATAATCATGAAGTCATGGTCAACAAAGTTGGAGTACCCCTCAAAAGTCTCCAAGTGAAGAAACTCTATAACGAAGAGAAGACCATTATCTCAAGAACGTCTCTCGAAGATATGAAGTATGAAGTACATGCCAAATATCGGCCCGAGAAAGGTCTCAAATCGTGAACCAAGTTATGCCAAGATATGAACTTTTTGATATCCCGAGAAGCAGTTTTAAGAGATTTTGTCCTTTAGCTAACTATTGATCAAATCGTCCTACTTTGCTTTCAGCCTAATAAGCTATCGAAATAAGTCCAAAAATGCATCTTCATGATCATTCTAAGACAAAAATAAAATATAAGAGATACACCTAGGAATAAGGGAGTTTAAGCATATAATTAAGCCAGGTGTGTAAGTGTTTGATTTACTAACTTATAATAACAATGATCTCGTTTTTAAGCTTAGTTTCAGGAACGTGAAACTTGAGGGTGATAAATCTTCGCAGCACCAAAGCCCTAATGTAAGTCCTTGATCTCTTTGCAAGTTATTTCCATGTAGCTATTTTCAAGAGAAAATGGTTTCCTATCCTTTTGTTTACTTTAAAGATTTTAATTTCTCTTAGTACTTAAATTTTTATTTAGTAGTATTTCAATAAGGCCAAGGTTGATTGATTATGAGAAAAGTGTAAATTTGCTTTATCACTAAGCATTGCATGAGGGCATGGCAATGGTTAAGTGTAGGGGATTTGATAGGTGTGTAAACACCCATCCTTTTACCACTTAATTCTGGCTAAAAAAGACCAAAACGCGTATTTAATATCATTTGTTTGGAATTATGCGTTGTTTTTGTGTTTATTGTGTTTTCAGAGACAACCGGATGGATAATGGAGAAAACATGGGATTGCACGGGTTTTACCGAAGAAAAAGACTCAAGATGAAGTATATTGTCCAAGAGATGCAAAAGATTTGAAGTCACTGGGCCTATTCGAAGATTTATCGAAGAAAAGGACCAAAGATGGAAGATTTACATAAGTCGAAGAAACTCAAGTCTATTAAACGAAGAAATTAAAAGACGAGTTGAATTTAATCGACGACAAATCCCGAATCAGAATCGAAAACGTCAACTTTTCTGAAAAGACGAGAAGACAAGAAGAACGGGAGAAAGCCCACTCACCAACCAAAGGGAACACCTATATAAAGGGTTCCCCTCACACTTTTCATAGAGTAGTTTTTTAGTTTTTCTTCTCCCCTCTTTTTTCTCTCTTTCGGTTCATAGTCATCACCAACACCACTAGGGTGCTTGGTGATTTTGATTATTGTTTTTCAAATCTTGTAGTTTAATCTTTGTCTTTTGATTGTTAAAACCTTGTTCAATCAATAAAATCTTTCCATTTCATCTTGTTCATCTTCATCTATTTGGTTAAAAGTTAAAGTTCTTATTTGGTTGATTTAATCTTCAAAAGTTGTTGGGTTTTATGTTTTTATTGATGGGATTTGTTGTTAGTTAGTATATCATTTTTGTTTAGTTTTATTTATGTTTTGGTTGAAAACTTGGTGAATTTTTGGCTTAAAATCGATCTCCCCTGTTCTTCGGTAAAGGTACTGTTCTTGAGCATTCCCAGGTTCCGGATGAACCAAAAGTTCCGGATGAACAAAAGTTCCGGATGAACCAAAAGTTCAGGATGAAGCATCTTAGTTAGAAGTTCCGAATGAGTTTTCTTTTTACAAAGTTCCGAATGAGTTTTTATAAGTTCCGAATCAATTTATGTTAAAAAGTTCCGAGTCGGTTTAAAAGTTCCGGATGAATGTTCTTCTCAAATCTTCCGAATAAACTTCCGAGCCAAAACTTCCGAACCAACTTCCGAAAGTTCCGAGTGAAGGTACCGAGTAAAGTTCTGAGTGAAGGTTCCGAGTAAAGTTCCGAACGAAGGTTCCGAGTAAAGTTCCGAACGAAGTTCCGGATCAAAACTTCCGAACCAAGTTCCGGATAAACTTCCGGGTGTAAAGTTCCGGATCAATAGTTCTGAATCAAGGTCAAGCTTCCGAATCAATTTTATTTTGAGCATTTTTAAATTATAGTTACTGTTTCTTCATTTTGTATTTATTTATTTCAATTTTAATTCTAGTTTTATTAATTGTTATTAAATTAATTGCTTTCAATTTAAGTTTTTATTTTTAGTTCATTTAAACCTTTATTAGATTAACAAACCAATCCCTTTTTTAGTAACCAAGAACAATCATTCCACTTAGAACCGAGATCAATTCGAGAGGATATCGAGAGAATCTATAGAACCCATTGCAAAAATATCTAGTATCACTTAGCTTGTTTTATATGTTCATGTCTTGTTTTACTGATTTTAACGTTATGCTGTGTTTATCATGTATTATGTATATTCTGATTAAGTATTACTTGTATTTCTTGTATTATTATACTTGTTGTGTAATAATAAGTAACTTTCTAAAAATAGCAGGTTTCCTAAAATAGAAAGTTTCCAAAAATAGAAAGTTCCCAAAAATAGAAAGTTTCCAAAAATTGATTAACTTCTTAAAACAGATCAGTTTCTAAAAATAGAAAGTTTCCAAAAAAATAGTAAGTTTCCTGAATTAGAAAGTTTCCATATTTAGAATTTAGCTGAATTTAGGGGTGTTCACGGGTCGGTTCGGTTCGGTTAGTTAGACGATTTTGACTATCCATCGCGGTTCGGTTAGTTAAATTTATTATCCGTAACCGAACCGTACAAGGCGGTTAACCGGACATACGGTTACCCGAAATGAGCGGTTACCCACGGTTTGGGTCACGGTTAACCATTATATAAGTTTCATAAAGTTTTAGTTTTGTAAATAATAACATGGTTTAGAACATAGAATGTTGTTTTCGTATAATTCAACGACATTAAATAGATAAAAATCATATAAAAAATATTTCGTTACAAAAAAGTGCATTAAAATATTCATAAATAACATATTAACTAAAAAGTATTTATTGGATATTTATAAACTACGATCACATTAATTAAATTTACACGTACATGTTTAATACATGTACTATAATTTGAATATTTAGTTAAAAAATTTCATATATAATAAAAGTAGGGTACTAATACAATTAATACATGTACTATAATTTGAATATTTAGTTAAAAATTTCATGTATAATATGTGCGGTTTGGTTTGGTTAACCACGGATATCTAAAAATGAAAACCGTAACCGAACCGTTATAAGCGGGTTTTTTCGGTTTTGGTTTTTTTCGGTTTCGGTTTTTTCAGTTTCTGGTTTCTTCGGTTTCAGATCGAGCGGTTCGGCTCGGTTCGTCGGTTTCTCAGTTTTTTGAACACCCCTAGCTGAATTAATAAGCTAATTATATAAGCTTAAGTTTACTGATTAAATATCATAAGTCATGTAGTTATAGTCTAGTTTATTAATAATAACATGTTAATTAAATAAACTATAGGTTATATGATTTAATTAAATATAAGCATGATTTAATTAAATTAAAGTGTATAAAATACTTAGGTTAAAACATGTATTAATATTATATTAATTATAACCTAAGTCATGATTATTAATGAATTATATTTCATGTTTTAATAATTAATTAATACTATAGTCTAAATTAAATAATTAATTACTTAGATTAAAACATGTATTATTTACTAAATAATAATTAACCTAAGTCCATGATTTAATTAAATTAATTACATGTCATGTTTTAATTAATTTAATAACTTGTTAAAATAAATACTTGTAAAAATAAAAATACTTGTACATATTTTAGTCATGAACCAGACCAATGTATTTAATTTAGACATGTCGTGAACCGGACCCGGAACCCCTTGAACCGGTCTGAACCAAACACCCCTTAACAGTGGCAAACCGGCTTGGCCGGTTGCCACTGCCTTTGTTTAGGCTGCCACCGGCTTAAGCCGGTGGTCTTGCTTCTCTCGGCTAGCCGCTGCCAACAGCGGTATTCCTACAGGTTGTGTGTGGTGGTTACCCCTGCTGCCGGCTGCGTTCCCCCTGCTTGACCCATGACTGCCACCGGCTGTGTGCCGGTGGTGGTGGCTGCTGGCTGTCGTGACCCAAACCAACCACAAGGACACCCCGACTCGCGTCGGGGTGCCTTGTCCTGCTACCGACCGAACCAAACACCACCGAGATCATGGATCTCGATTGGTGGAGTGACAAAGAACACGCCGAGAGCCTTGGGCTCTCGGTTTGTGTGTCAACCGAACAACCAAACCCGAAACAAACCCTTAACTTAACCCCCCATGATCACGTGACATGTTTTTAATCCATGTTTTATTTAATTTATGTTCATGTGATAATAACTAAATAAAAATAATAAACATAAAAGGGTTTACGGATTACCGAATGCGTGAAAAGATTGAAGAACAATAACACGAATACGATCTTCGATTCACTTAGCTAAAAATCAAACCAATCACCCCTTGGTGTTGATGTATGCCGCCGGCCACAAGAGAGAAGAAGGAGAGTATGGTTTTAATTTTTCTTGAAAATTCTCTGTGAATGAAAAGGTTTATTCCTTTTTGTTTATTACTTAAAAATCAAATGGGCTTGGCCCGTTTCCTTCTCTTGGTGCCGCGGCTACTATGGCCCATAAAGGAAAACCCAGAGTTTTCCCGTATTTTAAATTACGTGCTCGTGTGTTCGTATATTCGTGTTATAATTAAATGTTCATGTTTAAATACTTGTACATAATGATATTAATCGTATAATATTAATTAAGTACGTAATTACGTGTTCGGGATTCTTTCGTTCATGATTTCATGTTCGTGATTATAATTATTATCGTTAATAATTATCGTGTACTAACACGTACTTAATACTTATCGTACATAACTTCTGAAATTACTAATCGTGACACGTGTTCATGCTATAAAAGGAAAGTTTTACTATGTACGTACGTTTACTAAGTGTACTGTTCATGGTAAAAGCATGCGGGTTTTACAACTCTTCCCCCCTAAAAAGAATACTTCGTCCCAGAATTATAGATAAAATAAACTGAAAGAGGAACATACCCAAATTCAAAATATGAAATGAGGGTAAGAAGCCCGGATAGACTCCTCTGTTTCCCAAGTGGCTTCCTGCTTGGTATGGTCCCTCTAAAGGATTTTGACGAATGGAATCGTCTTCTTCCTCATGACTTGTTCTTGCCTGTCAAGAACTCGTTCAGGTTCCTCTATAAAGGTAAGATCTTCACGAATATGTTCTAGTGGATACTGAACCATGTGAAGGGGATGATAATTGTACCCTCTGAGTAAGGACACATGGAAAATGTCATGAACGTGAGAAAGCTGCAGAGGTAACACTAAACGATAAGATACTTCACCGACTCGCTAGATGACATCAAACGGTCCGATGAATCGAGGATTGAGTTTCCCTTTTATTCTGAAACGTCTAACACCACGTGCCGGTGATACCTTAAGAAAGACATGACCTCCTACATTGAAATGTAAGTCCCTACGTGTTGGGAATAAATTAAGGCCAGATCACTTGAGCGCTGACAAGAACAAAACAAGCGTTGACAAGAACAAAACAAGCGCTGACAGCTCAAGCGTTGACAAGATAAAGTCAAGCGTTGACACATTGAAGACAAGCACTGATAGGAAGATATACTCTACGCGTTTATTGTATTCTAGAATAGTTCTAGTAAAGATAGGAACAACAATGTATTTTCTATATTTATCTTTACCTAGAATAGCTGATACGTAGATTATTGTACAAGGCTTCTTATGTCTATAAAAGAAGACCTTTAGGTATAAGTTTTAATTAAGTTTTCATTCGTAAACTACTTTCATTGTAAGCAAGTTTGATATTGATAATCAAAGTGAAAGTTTGTTTATATCATTGTGTGTTCTTGTTTAAGTGTTAAATTCCGCATAACACTTAGATTCATAAGCATATACAAAGGTTTCTCTACGTGTCTTACTTGATCTAATCTCGTATACACAAAGCTAATCGATCTAAGTTTGGGATCAACAAGTGGTATCAGAGCTTGTTGAGAAACTTTTGATCTTAAAGAACAAAAGAACCCTAGAAATCACCAAAACCCTAATTTTCTCAAAAACGCTAAACAACATCATGTCAACTCCAGAAATCACCAACTCTTCCTCCTCACCTTTACCAAACATCAAGATTCCTATGCTTGATGCAACCAACTTTGATCAGTGGAAGTTCAACTTTGAACAATATCTGGGGGATCTATGACTACACACTCTGGGAGGTTATTGAATATGGAAACACATTCAATAAGGCTCAAAAGATTCTTAATGCCATTGCTGCAAGAACAGCTGTTGCGGGATGTTCATAAGCTGACAAGAGGGAAAAACCTGATGATGGTAGAGCTGTGTCTGCTGAAGACATAGCAAAAAGAAGGGTTGACATGAAAACCCTAAATATTCTGAAGCTCTCTTTGGGACAAGAGAATCAACATAAATACAGAGGTTATGAATCTGCTAAAGACCTTTAGGAAGCTCTTGAAGTTGCACATGGTGGCAATGCAGACACTAAGGAAGAAAAGAATAAGCAACTCATGCATGATTATGTTGTCTTCAAAGCTCAACCCAATGAGAAACTGAGTAGTGTGAGAAGCAGATTGCTTGACATTACAAGCAAGTTGTCCTTCATGGGGACACAAGTTGGTGATGTTGACATTAATGCTACCTTTCTTAAAAGTCTTGGTAAGGCATGGAAGATTGAAACAAGATCTATTCTTGCCAACAATACTTACAAGAGCTCCTCGTTTGATGACATCTACAACAAACTAAGGCTGTTGGAGGATGAAACTCTTTTAGAGCATGGAAGCAAGTCTACCACCAGCAATATGGCCTTCTACTCTCATAGTGAAGGTCAATTCAATCAGAAGGACTCTTACGTGCATCCAGTTACTGGATCATCATATGTCAGCGCTGGAACAAGTCCTGTCAACGTCTCCTATTCAGACGCTGACACATTCAAGAGTGACTCACCAAGAGTTACACCTGCTGGTTTGAATTTGGATATTGTTTGTGCTTACATTGCTTCTTTGCCCAATGGTTCAGTGATTACATATGAGGACCTTGAGCAGATAAGTGATGAGCACCTGGAAGAGATGGACATTAAGTGGAACATGGCTCTTGCTAGTATAAGAGAAAACAGGTGGAACAGAAGGTTTAAGAAGATAATGACCTTCAATGCTAAAGACACAGCTGGATTTGAAAAATCCAAAGTTGAATGCTACAACTGCCATCGTATGGGGACTTCATGAGGGAATGCAGATCTCCTAGAAGATCTGATGCTGGTAAACCCTCAAGTCAGGTTGTTAAAGCTCAGGATTCCAAGGCCATGGTTGCAGTTCAAGGAATTGATGGTATGGGATGGGATTGGAGCTATCTGGCTAAGAATGTTGAAGAGGACAAAGCTTTGGTTGCTGATATTGAAGAAGAAGAGCATGTTGAATATGCTCTCATGGCACACTCCTCCTCTTCATCTGATAATGAGGTATATGATGATGCTTTTGTAGCAAAGGCTGTAGGTTAAATACAGAAAGACTTAACAAAGAGGTGTTAAGATTATTAGATGATATGAGCACTGAAAGATGTAAATTGTCTAATTACCAACTAGCTCTTACTAAAACTGAGAAAACCGTTTCTGAATATAAGAAAATGGAATTTGACTTAAAAGATAAAATCAATATCTTAAAACATGAGTTAGATGCTAGTATGGATATTAGAAATATCATGGAAAGGGTTAATGGTGAGATACAGGCTAAGTTAGATGAGGCTATTAAGAATAAAGATAATGTTGGCCTTAAAATTCAAAGATTTGATAGAGCCACCCAAACCCTAGGAGACTGTGTGGCTAAACAAAGGGATCCCAAGGACATGACTGGGATTGGGATGAATGATTACTCTTTGGTTCCACCACCAGCTGGTGACTTCTATGGTGTTCAACAAAAGGACTTATCTTGGACTGGTTTGCCAGAGCTCCAAGAGGAGGAATTCATTCCTCCACCAAGAGTTGTCACTCCAGTTGAAGAGTATCAACAAAAACTGACTGACCTGAATGAGTGGAAAAGGCTAACCCTACTTTATTTGTCAAGGGTGGCTTGCTATGTGAAAGTCCAAATGAGTCAACACCCATTAAGGTCACTAACCCAATCACTGGTAAAGCTATTGACCTAGCTCAAACACTGATAGAAAACCTAGCATTAAATATGCAGAGATGTATAGGAATACTAGGTCACCCAAGAGCCAAGTTAGCAATAATTGAACAGGTTTCTTCTCTTCTAGACCTAAGTTTGTGTCTAAGAAAGCCTGTTACACTTGTGGTAGCTTTTCACACTTGGCATACAAGTGTGTCAACGCTCCCAAAGCCAGCGCTGACAGGAACAATTTCAGCGCTGACAGGAACAAAGTCAACGTTGTTAGGAAGTCAAACGTTGTCAGACCCAAACCTTGTGTGCAGCAAAGTCCACAAGTGATTAGACCTGCCCCATTCTTTACTAGAGGGTCTAACACTCATGGACAAAGACCATTTCAAAAGACAAACACTTGGTTAAACAGGCAATGGGTTTCTGTAGCAAACCCTAGGTTCAACGCTGACAAGGGTAATTTCAGCGTTGACAGGTCAAATTCTAACGCTGACAGAAACATGACCAGACCTAAATATTTGCAACCACAAGGTAAGGGGTCTAAAGCTTCTTCAAGCTTAACATGGAGACCCAAGAAAGATCAAAACCCTAATGATAATGGGATTTCAATGACCTGCAACAGATTTAATTATATTTCAAAGGTCATTACAAAACCTATTGGGGTTAACTGGGTTTTTCATCCTAAAAAGGATGAGAATGGGGTTGTTGTGAGAACTAAGTCTGTTCTTATTGAACAACCAGCTGAATCCAAGTCTTTTAAGACTTGGGTTCCCAAAGAAAACTAATTTGTTTTCTTTATGTGCAGGGCATTCAAAGACAGGTCAATGATTATGGATATTGGGATAGTGGATGCTCAAGGCACATGACAGGGAAGGAAGATTATCTTACTAACTTCACTCCCATTAAGGATGGTGACAAGGTTTACTTTGGAGGCGGATATGGCACTATCACAGGCAAAGGAACCCTTCTCACCAAGAATTTGCGTTTTGAAAACGTATTTCTGGTAAAAGAACTTGATTACAACCTTTTTAGTGTATCACAAGTTTGTGATAACAAAATTAAAGTTCTTTTTACTGATACTGAGTGTTTGCTGTTAAGCAAGGATTTTAAGATCCCTGATGAGAAATATATTGAGTATAGAACACCTAGGCATAAGGACATATATAATGTGAATTTGAATGGGATTAAAATGAATAATAATATGTCCTGTTTTTATGCTAAGGCCTCAGTAGATGAGAGTAATTTGTGGCACAGGAGACTAGGGCACATAAATTTTAAAAATATAAATAGACTTGTGAGGCTTGGTTTAGTTGATGGTTTGCCTGAGAAGGCCTTCCACAATGACCACTCTTGTGTTGCATGTCTTAAAGGCAAGCAACACAAGGTCTCATTCAAGTCCAAACAGGTACACACTAGTTCTAGACCTCTTCATATGCTACACATGGACCTCTTTGGTCCAACCAATATAGAAAGTTTGAATGGTAAGTCATATTGCTTTGTCATCATAGATGATTTTTCTAGGTTTACTTGGACATTCTTTCTTGCTATGAAGAGTGACACAGCTGATATCCTAATTAATTTTATCACTCAGATTGAGAAGAGGTCTGGCAATGAGGTTAAAATGCTTAGGAGTGATAATGGTGGAGAAATTAGGAATAAGAAGCTAGATGATTTATGTGCCATGAAAGGAATTACAAGGCAATTTAGTATTGCTAGAACCCCACAACAAAATTGGGTTGCTGAGAGGAAAAATAGAACCCTAATTGAAGCAGCCAGAACAATGTTGGCTGATGCTCACTTTCCGATAGCCTTTTGGGCTGAGGCTGTTAATACAGCTTGCTATGTGCAAAATAGAGCATTGGTTAACAAAATTCAGAACAAAACACCTTATGAGTTACTTTGGGGAAGAAAACCTAATATTGGTTTTCTCAGACCTTTTGGTTGTCATGTAGTAGTGTTGGATACTAGTGATGCCTTAGGGAAATTTAGTGCAAAAGGTGATGAGGGTTACTTCATGGGGTATTCAGTGCAGAGCAAGGGATATAGGATTTATCTTAAAGAGGACAAACATATAGTTGAAAGAGTACATGTTCGGTTTTTAGAGAATAAACCTAGTGATCCTGAAAGTGGTCCTAATTGGTTGTTTGACTTGGAACCTTTATCTAGAACTTTAAATTATATGCCTGTCACTAATCCAGACAATGTGAAGGTAACTTCAAATGTTATGGAGGAACAAGTTGTTGATGTTTCAGGTACTCAGGTTCATGAAAAGGTTGGATCACAAGCAGAAAAGACATCTCCTATCCTAGAATATGTTTCCATTCCCATTTGGACAGATGCTTTTGCTGCTGCTGCTGCTACTGGACAAGATAATGGTGGTTTCCAAGCACCACCAGATACGAACATGCATGGTCCTTCAGGCGCTGACAAAGGCAAATCTAGCGCTGACAAGACCAATTCAGACGTTGATGGCTCAGACGTTGACAACAACAGTTCAAGCGTTGTTAGCCCAAGCGCTGACAAACAAAGTTCAGACGTTGACAACACCTTTGCACATATTTTCTCTTCCACTTTTGAACAAGGTGAACCTTCCAATTCATATGAAGAAGGTCATCCTTATGTTGATATAAGAGAGTCTGATGAAGAAGATATTGGCAATATGGAGCGTGAGGTTGAGGACACCAGACTGTTTGAAGGAGGAGTTCTCACCTCCACAATGAAGAATCACCCCCCTTCCCAAATCATTGGTGATGTTATGACTCCAGTTCAGACCAGAAGATCTCATCAGGGTCTTGGTGGGTTTATTGCCAATATACACAAGAAGGTTGATACCCCTCTTGTGCAAGCATGTTTGTTTGCCTATTTTCTGTCACAAGAGGAACCCAAGAAAATATTTGATGCTCTCAAAGAACCAAGTTGGGTGGAAGCAATGCAGGATGAGCTTCATCAATTTGCAATTCAGGATGTTTGGGAGCTAGTTGATTGTCCTAGATATGTCAGACCTATAGGGACAAGATGGGTTCTAAGGAACAAAAGAGATGAAAGAGGCATTGTGGTCAGAAACAAGGCAAGGTTAGTGGCTCAAGGTTATACACAAGAGGAGGGGATAGACTATGAGGAAGTCTTTGCACCAGTTACAAGGATTGAATCTATAAGGATTTTTCTAGCCTATGCATCCTGCATGGGCTTCACTGTCTATCAAATGGATGTTAAGAGTGATTTCCTCTATGGAACTATTGTTGAGGAAGTATATGTAATGCAGCCTCCTAGTTTTGAGGATCCAGAGCATCCAGATAAAGTGTATAGAGTCAAAAAGGCTATGTATGGCCTTCATCAAGCCCCAAGAGCATGGTATGGTACTTTGTCTACATACTTGGTGGACAATGGATTCAAGAGGGGCACCATAGATCAGACACTGTTTAGAAAGAAGAAAGGCAAGGATGTGTTGCTTGTGCAGGTCTATGTTGATGATATCATTTTTGGGTCTACTGATCGAAAGATGAGTGAGGATTTCTCCAAGCTTATGACAGACAAATTCAAGATGAGTGCTATGGGGGAGATGAACTTCTTTCTTGGTTTACAAGTTCAGCAGAAAGAAGATGGTATCTTCATCTCCCAGGATAAATATGTTGCTGAGATCTTGAAGAAGTTTGGCTTTTCTCCACATGAAAAGAGGGCTACTACTCCTATGGATAGAGAACACCCTTGGGGAAAGATTGGAGATGGGAAAGATGTTGATGTCAGGCACTATAGATCCATGATTGGATCCTTGATGTATCTTACTGCCTCCAGACCTGATATCATGTTTGTTGTGTGTGCTTGTGCACGCCATCAAGTGACTCCCAAAGAATGTCACCTTTATGCTGTGAAGAGGATCTTTAGGTACCTAAGATGTTATCCTGGTCTTGGTTTGTGGTACCCAAAGGATTCACCATTGGAGCTGATTGCATATTCAGATAGTGATTATGGAGGTGATAAATTTGATAGGAAATCCACAACTGGTGGATGTCAGTTTCTTGGGAGTAGGTTGATCTCTTGGCAATGCAAGAAACAAACAGTGGTGGCTAATTCTACAACTGAAGCTGAGTATGTGGCTGCAGCTGCTTGTTGTGGCCAAGTGTTGTGGATTCAGAACCAGCTGTTGGACTATGGGTATAATTTCATGTATACCAAGATATTTGTTGACAATAATAGTACTTTATGCATCATTAAGAATCCTGTACATCATTCTAAAACTAAACACATAGAAATTAGACACCATTTTATAAGAGATTGCTTTGAGAAAGGTTTAATACAACCAGATAGGGTTGACACTGAGGAAAATGTATCAGATTTATTAACTAAACCTTTTGATGCTGGGAGATTTCAATACTTGGTAACAAGTATTGGAATGGTCAATCTCACATAATATGTGTTTTGAAGTCTTTTTGTAAAAGTATGTACAGGATGATGCATTTTTATTGGTCTTTGTGATGAATTAGGTTTTCCACTATATTTTTCTAACACTGACAAAGGTTGCTTGAACACTAATAAGTGTTTTTGCAACGTTGTCAGCAATATAATTGTCTAACGCTGACAAAGCTTCCCTCAACACTGTCATGTGTTATCGGGGTGTTGTTAGCAACAATGTTAGTTTTGTGGTTTTCAATCTAACTGTGCAGATGGTATTAGCAGTATACTATTGGATACAGAGTTGCTTATGGATCAATGGAGAAGCATTTGGACAAGTTTTTATTTATGGATGATGGTTGGAATGTTTCATTCCTATCTTGACATAAAAAAATTTTATGTTCATGCATGATTTTAGCAAACTTTTGTATCATAGTTTAAGGGGAGGTTTTAGGAACCCTTAGGATGTTTGGGTATCCATATGATACTCTTATCACAATTCTAGATTGTGTCCACAGGTGAGTATGAGTTAGTTTTACTAAATCATGAGGCACTGTAGCATGCAAAGTTGATATACTATGCATGCTGCCAAGACATTTTTGGCCTAGAATTGGTTGTGGTCTGTTGGGAGACTTGGGAATAATTTTGTTATGGGATTTACCTTGGAGTAACAAGGAATTTTGTAAGGTAACTTGGTTGTTAAGAGTTTTGGTTAGCAAGGGACACTAGAGGACTGTTATGTCTATCTTGCTTATGCAAGTGTGCATAACTGGACAGTGCTTGCCGCCCTATAATAATTATCAGCTTTTGGTTATCTTCTCTAGGATAAATTACTTGTTAAGGTCATTTTTCATTTTTAAAACATTTTTATTTTTGGACGCTGACAAGAATTTTTCCAAGCGTTGTTGTGACCAAATTGGACGCTGACATGGCTATAGGCAAACGTTGACAAGATTATAGCCGTTGGGCGTTGATAGGTTATTTTTGACCGTTGACACTCAATGGGACCTACCCAGTTGTTACTTTTTGACATATTTTCAAGCCGTAATTTTAGGGGTTGTTAATTTCATTTAATGCATGAGATAACTTATAACTTTTTCAATATTTTCATGATTGATTTTTGAAAATATTTGCCTATTTTTGGGCCAATCACATGCATTCTTTTTCTCCTATAAATTTGTCTCCTATTTTAAACAGGGTATCTATAATTCTTGTCTAACACAATTTTCTCTTATCAACTTCATCTTCTTCACTTAAATTTAACAGCTTTCATCAATGGCACCCAAGTTTAAACCATCAGAATTGGAATTGGGGTTCAGATCACAACACAACATGATTGCTTATCTTGAGGCTGATGATGCTCTGTTTCCCCAATACACACAAATGGTGGCGTATTTGAACGCATCCCCATTAAGGTATGCTCTTTCTTATGCACCACTCATTCCAGTCACACATATTAAACAGTTTTGGAACACTGTTAGTTCCTCAACAGTTAATAGAGTGACTACATTGACTTCTGTTGTTCATGGGAGACCTTGGGTGGTTAGTGAGGCTTTGGTACGCCAATCCTTGCATCTTGATGATGCTGATGGTATAGCCACTCTTCCCATAAATGAAATAGAACAAGGGCTTAGGGCTTTGGGATATCCTTTTCCTGATGAAGGTACTCTCAACAAGTATCATAAGCAGGAATTTCCCCCAGCCTGGAAGTACCTCATACATGTCCTCCTTCAATGTTTGAGTCCCAAATGCACTGCACACAATGAGATCAATAGATCCATTGCAAGTGCTATTGTGTGCATTGCAACAGGGCAAAAATTTAATTATTCTAAAATGATTTTTGAGGGGATGTGTAAAAACAAGGGGACAAAAATGACTTTAGCTTATCCCCGTTTTCTACAAATGGTTTTTGATGTCCAAGGTTATTGCACAAGGGATCATAATGATTTTTATAAGATCCCTGAGCAAAAGAAAGCTATTTTTATGAAGATGAACTCACCACCTCATAGAGACCTACCTTTAACCCATCCTATGCTTGCTGTTATTGCAGCAACACAACCCCTACCCGACCCCCAACCACAAATTGACCCCCAACCACAACTTGAACCAATCCCTGAACCTTTACCTTCACCTGAACACATGCAAATTGACTCAGAATCCTTCAACGCTGATACCTTAAATGTTGGCGTTGATGTGCCTATTTCCAGCGCTGACACACAACCTTCACAAACCCAAACACCCCTTAACCAACCCACATCCACCCATTCTTCCACGCCATCTTCCACACCCCCTGAATATAGGTTGATGAAACGCCAAAGGATCACTGGAGTGTTCTCCTCTGGTGGTCCTAGCCATGTAGCAGAGAGAAACACCACCACAAGTGTGGCTGGTGACCTGGATGAGGCTGGGACTAGTGGTTCTGGCTTAGAAGCTGGCCAAGGCAGTCCCACCATCATTAAGTCCTCATCCTTGCCCAATGAATCTGACTTGGAAGGTCAAATCCCCATTTCAGAAGAGGGCAGACTGGAACCAATGACCCTTATGGAATTGACGGCAGTCTGTATTAGCTTGCAAAAGCAAAATGCAGACTTAGTACAAGTTGTCAGCTCACAAGGCCTTGAACTCAAGAAATTGAGGGAGAGGATTGTTGTTTTGGAGAGTGCTAGTGCAAGGAGGGGTATGGAGGAATCTTCCAAAGGGGAGGAAGATCCACTAAATCTAAGTGATAAGGGCAGTCATGATGGTCAATCAATGGATGTTGCTGAGGCCCTTACAACTTTGAAGAAACAAACAGGTTTTGATACGTCCTTAGTCTCTCCTACCAACTTAAATTTATCATTTACAGCTATGTTGAGAGAGGTTACACAAGGCGCTGAGGGAAGATATTTGGGCGTTGACAAGGAAGAGTTGGACGCTGACAGAAATATTTTGGCCGCTGATAGGACAAATTTGGGCGTTGACAGACCTGCACATGAAGGTGATGTATCCCAGTCATCATCTATCATCAAGGAGGTTTCTACTCAGGTATCACCATCTACCTTACCAACCATTGCACCATCAGATAAGGGTAAGGGTATATTGGTAGAAGAGATTGTTCCAAAGGATGCAACTCAAGTTGAGTTTGATAGAAGATTAGCTGCACAAATCATGGAACGGGATAAAAAGGAGGGGTCACCATTTGTTGTGACTTCAGAAGAAAGTGATGGAGCTAGCTCAGACTCAAGTGTGATGATAATAGAACCCAAAAGACTTGAGTATGGGGATGAGTTGGCTAAAGAGAAGCTGAGAGAATTGAAGTTGCAGGTTGACTTTGACATGCCAGAGGTGGTTTAAATGTACAATGCTTGGGAAGAAAGATGCATGGAGAATCCAGACTTGACCATTTCAGATCAAATATGGGGTTTGGAGATTCTTCTTAGAGTTCAGAAGGATTGCCAGGTTATTTTGAAACACAAGGCAAGTAATATTCTCTCAGAATTGAAAAGGGATAGAAGGGAGCTCTACTTTATGTTGCTCAGATGTCATGGAGTTGGATGGACATATCAGAAGTTGAAGGCTTTGACATTTGATGAGTTGGAAAACAGGGCTTATCCCATTTGGGTGAGAGTGCAGGAAGCAAACACTCTCAGACTCCTTTCAGATGAAAGAAAGGAGGAACTTGCAGAAGAAATGGAACTCAAGAAAGCTATGAGTATTCCCAGGCCAGTGAAGAAGGGACTTTCATTTGAGTTTCCAAAAGATATGGATCCACTATATCCAAGTGAAGCTGTCATCAGAAAGAGCCTTAAGCTCTCACCTTTAGAAGCTTCAGATATGGTGCAAGTGTTACCATTAGATTCCAGGAACCCAATTGTGAGCTTTGAAGAAGATGATTGTGGGTTTTGGAAGATTGGCAGATTTGGCAAAGAGGTACACACTTTTACCACTCTCATATCTTTGTTTGCAAGTTGTGATAGAGAAGACTTGGTGGACCTTTGGAGGTTGCTGGAGACCAAGTATGAGGCTGAAGCACCAACTTCAGGTAATGGAATAAAACTTTGGACCACATTCAAAAGAATGTGTGGACCAAAAGATGAGGATCCTGCAATTTGGAAGGATCTTGAAGATGACCTCAGTGGTCTTCAATGGAGGTTATATTCAGCTGTTGGTGTCTACCATTTGAGTTCTACAAAGTTTGTTGAGTATCTACTTGTGGATGGTCAGTATTTCATATCCAAGGCTATTTTGGAAAAGATGAAGGACACTCAGCTGGAAATAGTTTATTCAAGTGACGTGGCAAAAGATTTGATTAGATTTATTCATTACCAATATGAGAAGGTTTGTAAGATTCCTCCTAGTCCTTAATGCTTATTCAGAAACTTGATCATAAGAGTGGATATCAAGTTTAGGGGAGGATTGTTGGGAATAAATTAAGGCCAGATCACTTGAGCGCTGACAAGAACAAAACTAGCGTTGACAAGAACAAAACAAGCGCTGACAGCTCAAGCGTTGACAAGATAAAGTCAAGCGTTGACACATTGAAGACAAGCACTAATAGGAAGATATACTCTACGCGTTTATTGTATTCTAGAATAGTTCTAGTAAAGATAGGAACAACAATGTATTTTCTATATTTATCTTTACCTAGAATAGCTGATACGTAGATTATTTACAAGGCTTCTTATGTCTATAAAAGAAGACCTTTAGGTATAAGTTTTCATTCGTAAACTACTTTCATTGTAAGCAAGTTTGATATTGATAATCAAAGTGAAAGTTTGTTTATATCATTGTGTGTTCTTGTTTAAGTGTTAAATTCCGCATAACACTTAGATTCATAAGCATATACAAAGGTTTCTCTACGTGTATTACTTGATCTAATACACAAAGCTAATCGATCTAAGTTTGGGATCAACACTATGATGCTTTGGAGACATAAGCAGCAACATCCTGTTTCATACCACTCCACCAAAAGTATTGCTTGATGTCGTGGCACATCTTGGTTGAACCAGGATGAATGGAGACTGGGGAGATATGAGCTTCAGCTAATAACACTTCCCTGAGTGCAAGATCATCAGGAACAAAAAGTCTAGTGCCCTGCCATAAGATACCATCGTCATCTAACCGAAACTCCGTCTACTGATCCAAGTTCTGAATGATCGCCCAAATTTCACCATCATCCTTCTGAGCTTCCTTGATCCTAGAGAGTAACTCGGGTTCCACTCTAATATTAGCCCAGTAACCGTGTTGTCCGCGTACCATGATCTTAATGTCTAGTGGCTCCAAGTCTGTTATAATTTCCTCCTCAATTTTAATGTCGTTTATCATACCAGACTTTCTACTAAGTGCATTTGCCACTACATTCGCCTTTCCGGGATGATACTACAGATTAATGTCATAATCCTTCAACAGCTCTAACCATCTCCTTTGTCTCATTTTTAGCTCACGTTGCGTGAAGATGTACTTCAGGCTCTTGTGATCTGTGAAGATATCACATGATTCTTCATACAAGTAGTGCCTCTATATCTTCAATGCAAACACGACTGCCGCAAGTTCCAAGTCATGCGTAGGGTAATTTTCCTCATATGGCTTAAGCTGTCATGAAGCATACGTAATCACTTTCCCATGTTGCATGAGAACACAGCCAAGTCCCTTCCCTGAAGCATCACTGTAGATTTGAAATCCACCCGTACCAGATGGGAGAGTAAGAATCGATGCAGATACTAACTTCTGCTTTAGCTCTTCAAAGCTCTTCTCTCTTTCTTCAGTCCAGACGAATTTCTTCCCTTTCCGCATCAGTTTGGTCAATGGAAGTGCTAAACGGGAATAGTTCTCTACGAAACTACGGTAGTAACCAGCTAAGCCTAGGAAAATGTGAACTTCAGTCGCTGATGTAGGTCTTGGCCACTTGGTAATAGCCTCAACCATTGCTGGATCCATGGTGATTCCTTCTGCAGATACAATATGGCCTAAGAACGCCACCTTGTCTAACCAGAACTCACACTTGGAGAATTTAGCATACAACTGCTTCTGGCGAAGTATCCGTAGTATTGTACGAAGATGGTCTTCGTGTTACTCCTTGGACTTAGAGAAAATTAGAATGTCGTCAATGAAGACAATGACGAACTTTTCCAGGAACTCATGGAAGATACGGTTCATCAGATCCATGAAAACAGCTGGAGCATTAGTAAGGCCAAATGGCATGACTACAAATTCGTAGTGCCCATTTCATGTACGGAAAGCAGTCTTGGCGATGTCCTGCTCTTTAACCCGTAACTGATGATAGCCCGACCTCAGATCAATCTTGGAGAAATGTTTGGCTCCTTGGAGTTGGTCAAACAAGTCATCAATGTGTGGCAGCGGATATCTATTCCTGATGGTGATCTTGTTAACCTCACGATAATCTATGCACAAACACATGCTGCCGTCCTTCTTCTTTACGAACAGAACAGGTGCACCCCATGGAGAAGCACTAGGTCAAATGAAACCGCGTTCTAACAGTTTCTGCAGTTGTTCCTTTAACTCCTTCAGCTCTATGGGAGCCATGCGATAAGGAGCCTTAGATATTTGCTCAGCTCCTGGGACGAGCTCAATATTAAATTCCACTTCACGAGCAGGTGGTATGCCTGGAAGTTCTTCTGGAAACACGTCTGGGATTTCTGACACGATCGGCTGATTCTAAATAGATGGAGATTCAGCCTCCAAATCATGAACAGTAGCAAGATAGCCCTCACAACCATGTGACAGTAGTGCACGTGCTTGCAAGGTCGATATTATTTGTACAGACCTTCTGGGTACAACCCGTTGTGAATATACTCTGGTGCATTAACATCACCGAAGATGACCGATATGTATGGCAGTCTATGGTGGCGTGATGTTTGGATAGCCATTCCATGCCTAATATCATGTCAAAATCGCACATATCCAGTGGAAGTGCGTCAACAGGACGAATCTTGTCGTCAAATTCTAGGGGAAGGCTCTTGTACCCGAGGGTTATGCGTACAGAGTCTCTTAAAGGTGTGGAAATGTTTAATACATTCTCTAAAGGCATAGGAGAAATCCTAACA
This sequence comes from Glebionis coronaria, assembly GCA_025667525.1. Lineage (NCBI taxonomy): Eukaryota > Viridiplantae > Streptophyta > Magnoliopsida > Asterales > Asteraceae > Glebionis > Glebionis coronaria. The sequence continues at coordinate 127,148,345 of CM046881.1, forward strand.
TTCTTGGAATAAGCAGTAGAAATGACCGAGTGAGTAGCACCCGTGTCAAATAAAACACATGCAACTTAACCATACATATACAAGATTCTAGTGATGGTACTGTAGAGTTGTTGGCCTAATCGCGAGAAGTCGTGTACACGCGTCCACTAGTAGGAGGTGGCTTGGAATCAGCATGTCCAGATGTGCCCTCCATCTCGCCCTTGCAGCAATCCTTCATGCGATGACCAGTAAGGCCACACTTGAAGCAAGCGTCGCTGTCGCGACGACATGGTCCTAGGTGCCTATGGTTGCAGGTAGTGCAGGGAGGGTGAGTATACCCTCCAGCAGGTGCCCTTGCTGGCTGGGAGCCTGTTTGGAAAAGTACACATGAGACATGGTTTATAGGTACAAAAGGACAATGCGGAAAAATGTAAGATGTAATACCAGTGATAGCTGGACGATTAGGCTGTGAACCTCTTCGGTCCTGTTCCCTCCTGTTACCATGATTCCTGGTAGAATATTGCTAATGTGTCAGAATTATAAGTCATAAACGTGTAACATAAAAAATGAGTTAAATGTAGGGACCTGCTACTGTTGGAGTTTCCAGTGTTGTTACGGTAATTATCATTACCGCCACGCCTATCCGTAGCAGAACAGTTTTGAGTCTGACCGTTACCCTTGGGCTGAGTAGGATGTTGCTGAGTAGCCGGTTAAGACCGGTCCCCAGTCTTCTGCCTGAAATATGCAGTTTAAAGAGAAGAATAAATATTGGATGGTACTAAATGAATTTAAAATGGTCACCGCTGAATGACGAATAAATACCTCTTCTCGGGTCTCTCTGCTTCCCTGAACTCCTCTCTTTCTTGCAGCATCTCCAGCTTACGTGCTGCATCGGCAACTTGTGCCACCGTATTGAAGGTAACACACACCAAGTTGTTGGCGACCGATGTACGAAGAGCCCACCAGAAGTGGTATGCTTGCTCTTCGGCAGTACCTGCTACTGCGCCAAGAAAACCAGCCAAACGAAGAAAGTGCTACATAAACTCGTTGTTGTTCTCCCCAGCTCTCTGTCTAATTCCGTGGTACTCCCTCTTCAACTTGTCTTGCTCAGGCTTGGGGAAGAACTGTCTCATCACTAACTTCCTGAACTGAGCCCAAGTCAAACCAGCCACCCAATTGTCACCTCCCTCGGACTGCTTGACTGCCTTCCACCATCCTAGTACATCACCTTCGAACTTGTAACAGGCCAACCTCGACTTGAAGACGGGGTCGCAGCCCATTGCATCAAATATCTTCTCGATATGAGCCAACCACCTTTCAGCTTCATTGGGGCTGTCAGTTCTCTCGAAGGATCGAGGACGTTGCTTGTTGAATCTCTCCAGCCATGTGACCAATGTTGCTGGAGGAGGAGGAGGAACTGGGTGCTGTTGCTGATTGTTGGCAGCTTACACCTCAGCCCTGATTTCGTTCCTCAGCTGAGGAAGCAAAGCTTGCATTGCAGCTTGGACTGATGCATTGAGTTGTTCCTGCTCGCGTGTGAGAACCATCTGACAGTATAAAACAAAATACATGATTAAACTGATCAAACATAAAATATATACATGAAAATTTTTTTATGTCAATAAATCATGAGAAAAATTTTATGCAAGAAAAACAGTGCATGAATGCATGATGCAATTTTATGAAAACTTTTATATGCGCGGGAGTGAACGCCTATGGTCAGTTCACCCAAAACAAAATACATGGCGAGGGGACGCCTATGGGTCGGTCCCAAAGTTAAAAGTTTCGATAAAATCACATGCGACTAAATAGGGTCAGTACTGTACCACCCATTAATTAGTCATAAACCTGCGACAATGACATATAACAGGAATGCATGAAAACCGACTATCAGTTCTAGGAAGACCATAGTGACTACCCACTAATCACAAGTTGTGTTTTGAGAGCCTACAGGTCTAAGCCTTGTCTCTGCTACCATAATTGTAACACCTCTTTTTGGTAAATGGAATGTCACGCGTGATTATGACGTGTCATCAAAGCATACAGGGTAAATGTCTTAAAAACATTAAATGACCATGAAAAGGAATACCGGAAACAAACATCGGTACCCTAAGTACAAGCTCATCACACACAAACATAAGTATTGTAAAGGAAAAGGACTAAACAATGTCCATAGAAATAAGTAGCAAAGTGTATGATGAAAGGCATAAAGTAGAGAAGGCTAGATAGCTTCCAATCCATATGCACGTATGCTTAAAGTCTACGAGCGCCCTTGAGTACCTGCCGTTTGCGAACATGAAAGGAAAACGGCTGAGCATAACGCTCAGTGCACGGATATACAAGTATGACATGGAATAACGTAAGCATATAAGACTAATAGCAGCGGAATATCATAAGTTCTAAGATATCTGGATTCATATTCATAAAACTGGTTTTATAGTTTGAAAAGACTTATGTTTCTATGAAAATCTGTTTAATTACCCAAATAGCCCATATAGGTCATGAGGTTCCACCGTGCATCAATACTTGGAGGGGAGACCTCGTCATGCAATTAGAGGGGTTGCCTCTAATTAAATAGTCTGGGTAGGAGGGATCAACTCCTAGTGAAGGGAGCAAGGCACACATCGCATTCACTCTGATAATACTGGTAAACATGTAACTAGGATGCACCCATACGCCCCACATGATAAGATAATATAATGGCCAAAACTGAAAAGGGACGCCACGAGCAATCACTTTGTCATAGGGAAATCATAACATTGGTGCCTCTAGTGTTATGGTTATGGTACATCCATAACTAGGTGACACTGGTCATGCATGTATATGGCTTAGGCTCTTATTCTAACATAAGTATCAATCATATAATACAAATAATGGGAAAACAGTTGGCTGCAAACGAGGAAATCCTAATAAGGAAAGAATGTCCATACTGAAAGGACGGGAAATCCATATCTTATGTCCAGTGAACGAAGAAGACGAACGATAGGAAGTCCTACTTCGATCTCACTAATGCTACATATAATAGAGTACATGTATAAGTATTCTGTTTACTGAGTACGTAACTGATTTTACATCGTGTCTTAGCTTGTTTTATATGTTCATGTCTTGTTTTACTGATTTTAACGTTATGTTGTGTTTATCATGTATTCTGTATATTATGATTAAGTATTACTTGTATTTCTTGTATTATTATACTTGTTGTGTAATAATAAGTAACTTTTTAAAAATAGAAGGTTTCCTAAAATAGAAAGTTTCCTAAAATAGAAAGTTTCCAAAAATAGAAAGTTCCAAAAAATAGAAAGTTTCCAAAAATAGATTAACTTGTTAAAACAGATCAGTTTCTAAAAATAGAAAGTTTCCAAAAAATAGTAAGTTTCCTGAATTAGAAAGTTTCCATATTTAGAATTTAGCTGAATTAATAAGCTAATTATATAAGCTTAAGTTTACTGATTAAATATCATAAGTCATTTAGTTATAGTCTAGTTTATTAATAATAACATGTTAATTAAATAAACTATAGGTTATATGATTTAATTAAATATAAGCATGATTTAATTAAATAAAAGTGTATAAAATACTTAGGTTAAAACATATATCAATATTATATTAATTATAAGCTAAGTCATGATTATTAATTAATTATATTCAATGTTTTAATAATTAATTAATACTATAGTCTAAATTAAATAATTAATTACTTAGGTTAAAACATGTATTATTTACTAAATAATAATTAACTTAAGTCCATGATTTGATTAAATTAATTACATGTCATGTTTTAATTAATTTAATAACTTGTTAAAATAAATACTTGTAAAAATAAAAATACTTAGTACATATTTTAGTCATGAACCAGACCAATGTATTTAATTTAGACATGTCGTGAACCGGACCTAGAACCCCTTGAACCGGTCCGAACCAAACACCTCTTAACAATGGAAAACCGGCTTGGCCTTTTGCCACTGCCTTTGTTTAGGCTGCCACCGGCTTAAGCCGGTGGTCTTGCTTCTCTCAGCTAGCCGCTGCCAACAGCGGTATTCCCACCGGCTGTGTGCCGGTGGTTACCCCTTCTGCCAGCTGCGTTCCCCCTGCTTGACCCACGACTGCCACCGGCTGTGTGCCGGTGGTGGTGGCTGCTGGCTGCCGTGACCCAAAACAACCACAAGGACACCCCTGAATCACGTCGAGGTGCCTTGTCCTGCTGCCGACCAAACCAAACACCACCTAGATCATGGATCTCGGTTGGTGGCGTGACAAAGAACACGCCGAGAGCCTTGGGCTCTCGGTTTGTGTGTCGGCCGAACAACCAAACCCGAAACAAACCCTTAATTTAACCCTCCATGATCACGTGACATGTTTTAAATCCATGTTTTATTTAATTCATGTTCATGTGATAATAATTAAATAAAAAGAATAAACATAAAAGGGTTTACAGATTACCGAATGCGTGAAAAGATTGAAGAACAATAACACGAACACGATCTTGGATTCACTTAGCTAAAAATCAAACCAATCAACCCTTGGTGTTGATGTATGCCGCCAGCCACAAGAGAGAATAAGGAGAGCAGGGTTTTAATTTTTCTTGAAAATTACCTGTGAATGAAAAGGTTTATTCCTTTTTGTTTATTACTTAAAAATCAAATGGGCTTGGCCCGTTTCCTTCTCTTGGTGCCACGACTACTATGGCCCACAAGGGAAAACCCGGAGTTTTCCCGTGTTTTAAATTATGTGCTCGTGTGTTCGTATATTCGTGTTATAATTAAATGTTCGTGTTTAAATACTTGTACATAACGATATTAATTGTATAATATTAATTAAGTACGTAATTACGTGTTCGTGATTCTTACGTTCATGATTTCATGTTCGTGATTATAATTATTATCGTTTATAATTATTGTGTACTAACACGTACTTAATACTTATCGTACATAACTTCTGAAATTACTAATCGTGACACGTGTTCATGCTATAAAAGGAAAGTTTTAATATGTACGTTTACTAAGTGTACTGTTCATGGTAAAAGCATGCGGGTTTTACAATGGATGTTTTGGAATAACAATCCTTAGCAAAGTGACCAGTCTTCTCACATTTGTAGCATTTAGTGTCAACTGAAGCTCTTGTGGTGCTGGAGAACTTGCCCCCTTTCGTAAAGAACCTTCTAGACTTGGCCAGAAGTGATGTTTCATGAAATTCCTCTTTGAGTTCATTCAGATATTCCTCACTAGTTCTTGTGTCTTCTTCATCATCAGGACTATCTGGTAGTCTTGGATGACAGCCTCACTGAAGAAGACTATAGACAAGGGTGTAGCAATGGTTAATGCTTTACTCTTGCTTGAGCCTTCATAAATCCTATCAACTAGGTTTTCTTCATATTTTAGTTTCCCAAAAAGGGAGGCCAGATCACAATCTTTAATGTGATTAGCATTTATCAAGATTTGGCAGAAACTAAGCCACTTCTTTGGCAATGCATTAACAAAAACTGTGTTGATTTCAAGTTTTGAAAGCTCAACACCATCATTCACTAGTTCATTCATCAGTGCTTTGTATCTGGTGAATGTTTGTGTGAGGGTTTCCCCTTCTTTGTGTTTGAAGGTGTTGTATTGAAGCTTTAAAACCATGATTCTTGTTTCCTTCACATCAGATGGTCCCTCATGATAAACAATAAGGTCCTCCCATGTAGATTTGGCTGTTTTGCAATTCACAACAGAATTCATTTGGTCATCTGGAAGTACATACATGATGAGACTTTTGAGACGATGGTCTAGGTTAACAGCTTTTCTCTCATCAGTAGTCCATTGTACTTTAGGTTTTCTATTGTCCCCAACCATGGGAACAAATGGACCATTTTCAGTGATTCCAAGGAATTGAGGTTCAATCCCAACCATGTGGACAAGAAACCTCTTCTTCCAGTTTGTGAAATTAGCTATCTCTAGGACAGGAGTAGCATTGAGTTGGCCACCCCTATACTCTAGGGTTTGTGGTATTACTTGAGCCATTTTTGGATCTTGATTTGAAAACTTTAAATGAGCAGTTTAATAAAATACTCCCTCCGTCCCAAAATTATTGTCCCCCGACAAAAAACACATAGTTTAAGAAAAGTACCACATTTTCAGCTTTCTCTCTCTTACTTTTTACAGAAAGACAGTTTTACCCTTAACCAATTAATTTAAAACCTTTTAAAAGTTTGTAATTATGATTTCAATTAAGGGTAATCTAGTAATCTCGGTCTAAAATTCCTATCTATTTTTAGAAGTTTTATAAGTGGACAATTAATTTGGGACAACCCGAAAAGGAAAGATGGACTATAATTTTGGGACGGAGGGAGTAAGAGTTTTGCTAATCAAACTGCTCTGATACCACTTGTTGGTCCCTTGTAATTCGTTATTACTTATCAGTCTTAAGTAATAACTCCTTAGCAAGACTCAAGTGTGTTGTTTTAACAATAGATAAGAACTATGAACAATTAAAACAACAATACCAATAACTTTTCAACGTATAGACTTTTGTTAGAATCCAATAAAGAATCTATAACCCACTTTGTTTGCGGAAGAACAAAGTGGTTGAATGACAATGGGTGGCGATCTCCTCTACTTAAACTTATAAACAAAGTTAAATGTCTAAGCTCCAATCTAAACGTTCATATGCTTCTTGGCTATATGGTTTAGTTGGTATCGAGAGAGAAAGGTTTTCCAGAGTTTCTACTCTTGTATTGGTTAACCATTTCCCTCTCAATGTACACTCTTTATATCGGTAGTGTAAAACTAGGGTTTGCATTTTGCATGTTTCAATGCATGAGTTTATCCAGTGGGTGGTTGATGCCCATGCTGGTTAAACAGTACATAGTATACAAGCAACCTATTTTGACTAAGTATACAAGCAACCTAATTTGACTTAAAGTTATCTTTTCCCGCCTAATGCAAACCATCAGAATACTGAAGAATCTTCAGTATCATAGAGGAGATCGACATCATTCAATTTGGTATTGTCAAACCAAACTGAACTGAAAGCTCTTCTCAGTACTTGTTCTTCAGCAAGTAGTCCGCCTAGTATTTGAAGCAAAGACTTCTTTGTCTTCTAAGTTAACTAGAAGAGGAAAGCTGAACATCCTTCAGCTACAAAGTCTTCAGTAGGAACTTTAGTCCTCTGGTCATCCTTCAGCAGTCTGACCTTACTGCTGAGCATGAAACACTTAGGGGGATTTTATATTCAAATCCTAGAGTTGCTTCAGGGTCAGTAAATACTGACCCAACATAACGTTTTGCTATACAATGTAAGCCGTTATGTTGATTATATGAGTGACCCAAAGTCTAATTTCATTGCCTTTGATATGTAGTGTGGTTAAAAAGAAATTATACAAAAATGAATCAAGGACAAGCATACATAACAATGTAAGGATAGGACCTGCAGGGTTGAATAATGAATATCATTGCCTTTGAGTTAGTAATGACGATTATGACACAGAAAATAGAACAGTGATGGTTAAAGGTGTATACGGCTTGCGGATAAATGCTTTGCTAGATAGATCAGGGAGTAACATGACAATTTTAAGCAAATTGCACTTGGCTTTTTCTTATGTGAATATATGGCAAAATGACCCGCAAATGATTATAAGCAGGCTCACCTAAAACAAATCATTTATTTTTAGTTTCAAAATATGATTCTTCCGTTGGCCGCCAAGAATACACATCAACCAAATAGTTGTTACATCTATACTCCTTATAAAGAAAATTGATATCTCTCTCTTCAATAAATACAAAATTTTTAAGTAGTACACCAAATAAAGCACAATGTACAACTTATTAATGCAAATAACAAACTAAAATTTGAGTAATACAACCTATTAATGCCTATGTACAACCACAACAACCAAAAGAATTTTTATAACACATTAAATTTAAAACTATCATTAAAATGTAATTAATATTATAGTTAAAACACTTTATTACCACAATTTACAAATAAAATAACATATTGTACAAAACAACAAATGTCACTATTTTTTCAAAATCAATTAATAACAATAAACAAATAATTAATACACCCCATTACTCAAATATACAATTTTATATTCACCTTACAAAACAATTTAAAACATATATATTTACAATTTTCAATATCAAACCAGATTAAGTGGTTCAACCGACAACTAGAGGTACTATCGATCCGGTTAAACAATTGGATAAAGCTACATAAACCTTAAATTTTCGTTTTTTGAAATGTTGTTGTTAAAAAAACGTAAAGTTAAAATATTGTTCATTAAAATTATGTTACAGGTACCCGCAGCCGCATCGCGCGGGTACCCTGCTAGTATTATAAAACTTAACCAAAAGTGGTACTCACCGTTCAGTTTGTCGAATAAACGTAGAAAAGTCTACGGAAAAAAAAGTTTCATCATATTTTTTAAGAAAAAGTATTGACCCGGCCGAGCTTAATAAACCGGGTCAACCCGAGTCAACAAAAAACCGACGGTTTAATCCTGTTCTCAAACAAATAAAAACCGGTTGGATCAACCCGAGTTTTAAAACATTGCTCCCAACCTAACCACATTCGGCCTTATAACATGGCTATGGCGTTTGACGCAGTGCAATTTGGCTATGTCATAAGTCCAAATTATTGCCTATAACAGTGCCATACGTATGTGTTCGAAGACATTAAATTTACTTGTGTGCGTGTCTCGTTGTCTAGTAGCCATTTAAAGGTTAATATGATCAAACTTCTTAACATGTTCAAATTGGTGGTTTGAACATTAACATAAGTATTTTTAAACTTAAATCATTAAATGTATTTAAAGATCGTGGGCTCAAGTCTGAAAAAAGTTTATAAGATGTTTGAAATAAATCAAAACAACATGATACTGGTATATGAGAATTTTTTTTTTACACTTTTAACATAGAAAATGAACTCTAATAATAGTGCATGCACAACTTGTGAACACAAAAAAGTTATAAATACTAATATAACGTTATAAAGACTTTTCAAAAAAAACATTTGTACCCCTCATATTTTTTACAGTAGCTTTTAATTTTAAACTTTTTTAAAAAATTATTATTTTAATAAGATTATATCAACGTTTTCGTCTTTGTAAGATCGAGATTAGATTGGGATTTTAAGATTCTATTACAAAGTTATTTTTTAATATTTTTTGTAACATTGTAGAAATATACATGTATGATAAGCAAAAAGTTATGTAAGTTTTTTATAAAAATGTTGTTTAAAATAATAACATGTTATTGTGTAATTTCAACATAACACAATTCATAACATGTATCGCACTATTCATAGGATATATCAGAAATACTGAGTACATAACATAATTCTTTTAAGAAATTCTTAGAAAACAATATGTCTTCACGGGGTCAACCCAACCCACACTGACCCATACTTAAAATAACCCTATTATCTCGACAGAATCCGATCACACTACAATTCGCACAGAACTTTCAGTTTCTAGTACTTTTAACATGGCTTATGAATATGAGAGATGAAGGGATGAAGTTAATCAAAAGGGTGGCGTGCTTTATATAGTGATCCTTAAGAGCGCTTACTGCTTGGTTGACCACCTGACGGGCTAGAGGGATTTAACAAATCAAGACTCGGGTTTAGGAACCTTTAATGAGGTTTTAACAAGTACTTCATTATTCAAAGTTGGATGTCCACTAATTTGATTCGATAAAAGACCTTTAGGGACAAAAGTCAGTAATATCAGCAAGTGGTAAATATAACAGCAAAGAGGCAACTCATTTAAAGACTTGCCTGGGAGGCAATTTTGATAAGAAGTCGTTATATATGAAACTTAAATGATTTGCAGTCACATAGCCGGCCTCGGGTTTCCTTTTGACATGGGTATAACACAGACAGTTCTATGTGACAGACCTCATATCAATGTGAAATGGCGGTTTTACATCTACTTATATCATCCAACATTCTTAGGTCAAAATTCGGTTATTGCAGAATTAATATGTTCAAAGTCAAACAAGTTGTTGTTTTTTTGTTAGTTAATATCAATAAGTACATTTAAATGATTAGCATAACATAAACTAGTATTTATTAGGTATGATCTACTACATGTTCTAAGCTAAGATATCAATGGCCTGTGAAGAACAAAGCATCACAGTCCCACAGGATATCATCATCGCCATTCTATACCGCCTTCCGGCCAAGACTTTAGGCCGGTTCTGGTGCGTTTCAAAGGAATGACTATCTTTACTTTCAGAACCCCGCTTCATCAATACTCATCGTAAAACGCTCAACAAAAATCACCTCGTCTTTTGGTCCAATGATGACACAGGTTGTTCGGTTCCATTTCATGACCTTCAATCAGTATCACCACTACCAAAGCTTCCTTTTGAATCAATAATATGTTATGGTTGTTTATATGCTTCTTGCAATGGTCTTGTTTTATCTTCTGGTTTTGGATCCTTAAAAGACGTTGCCGTTTTTAATCTAACTACTAAAGAGTATGTAACATTCGAAAAAAGTGTCACCAGACGTGAGTTTATCACATACAATAATGCTACGTATCACTATTTTTTTACTAGAACTGGCTTTGGTTATGATTCTTTGTCAGATGATTACAAGGTTGTTTCCATGTATTACTTTCGTTGTCCTTCTGCAACTCCGCCTTTCAAGATACGTGTATGTTTACAGCCTTAGAAGCATTACTTGGAAGCAGGTGAGTGATTCACCTTATGATCATTACGGTTGGAAAGGTCGTATTAGAGATCGGAGGCCGGGTGTTTTTGTTCATGGGTTTCTTCATTGGATTACTAGCACGGCTTCTAATTCTACACAGGTTATTGCCGCTTTCAGTTTAGCGGAAGAGAAATTCATCAGTGAAGTTCCGTCACCCGATTTTTTGTATAATAATGTTGATATCTTGCAGTCTGATGATTATTGCAGACTCGTTGCATTTGGTGAAAAGCTTGCTATATTCGATGTGGCGAAAGGGGACGTTTGGTTGATGAACGAGTATGGGGTACAAAAATCTTGGACAAAGATTGTGGCTGGTGGGTATTATGGAATTCTAAGGGCTCAACCGGAGGTTTTTTATGGCAATGGAAAACTTATGATTATGACTAAAGCCCCCGATGATGTACGATTATGGGGTACAAAAAGTGAAATGTGGATGTATGATCTTGAAGAACAAACTTTTTGTAAAAGTGATGATTTTAATCATTTGAATCTTAGGTGGGTTATATCTACCTGCGTCGAAAGCCTTGTCTCACCAAAACTTGCATATCCTCAAGTGCAAGCTGAAGATGGACAGGCAACCAAGTAAGCTTGTGCTTACTCCTGCCGTACCTTTTATGTATCTCTCCCTGATTCAGAATATCATACTTTTTCTCATTTGCTTTCCAGTTTGTTGATAGAAATAGCCCGGTTCCTTCGAGGAAATTTTATTGTAGTTTCAGTAATGAGCTTTTACAGAGAAAAGTAGAAGGCAAGAAAAGAAAATGGTTGTTTGGGATTGTCTTTTCCAAACTAATTAAATTTGGAATGCTTATTAAAACTTTAGCTTATAACTGGGTTAAGAAGGCTTAATGAAACTGCAAATAAAAAGAAAGTGAATGTTTGTAATTGCATATTCAAACTGCTACATATAAAGGGGATGTTTAGAACTGTTTATCAAAATTACTTCAAGAAAGGAACTTAAGTACTAATTTTAACAAGTAATCGAGACCTATCAATTTTGTCGGTAAAGTAGAAAATAAGAAGTCAGAAGTTATAAAAACAAGTCGCATATGCAAAAAAGGTCCAAAAATCACATCAAGGTTTCTCTAAACATTTCAAATTTGTATATTTGCGCAGCAAATAAGTGAAAAAAACGCTTAAAAAGGTTATTCCATAGACCTTATTCTTTACTAATGGTTTGTTTTTATGTAGTTATACGGAGTATGATCCGACCCCCTGAAACGGCGCAAGGTCACAGCCCTCCATGACTGTCCACACAGCAGTAACCATTAAGTGACCAAGAAAATACTTTTCAGACAGACACCTAGTAAGATCGAGGTACAGAACCTGTCCTGCAGCACGGCAAAGATCACATGCCAATTGAAGCATCAAAATCCAAATGCTGAACAATCTTCTCATTCATGGAGCCTTTCATTTCCTGCACAAAATCCGAAAATGAGATAAGAAGTTTAACCTACTGGAAATGTAGTCAGCATGCTTGTTAATGGTGATTGTCGCAATATAGCCAGTAAGAACACGATTAAAACTCCAAACTAAAGAAAGCAAGTCTCTAGCTTGCTGGAAAGTCAAACAAACTACTTTCCAACTTCATATTCGTGACGAAACATATTTTTCCGTATGTAGTTGATGGAATCAAGAATTCTTTCCATTCACCCCGTTTCCTTATGAAAGTATCCAAAAACCCGTTTGTCTTTTTACCTTTTCCGTCTTTATTATCCTCGGAAGTGTTATCCAAGCTTTACACAAAGCCACATCTTTATTATCCTCGGAAGTGTTATCCAAGCTTTACACAAAGCCACTTCTTCTGGGGTCCATAGTTCCTTAACGTATTTGTCAGTAAAGGTGAACACGTATAGTTGAAATTGTGTGTGTCTGGGATGTTTGGATGATGCATGATGCATCAGATTTCTCGGGAAACTAGTGTCATCCGAGATAGTTTCTTATAGTCGTCCGGTTTGTTTGGTTGTTTAAAATTGGATAGCTAGCTGCATAGAAGACACTTTTTGCCTATATACTAACTTTAACCTTTTTGGGTCGACCTAACCATTTCGACACGTATTAAAAGTCTATTACAAGTACATGTAAAGGATTTATACCTGATGAATATAACACAAAAGAAGATTGAATACAACATTCAAACAACACAAGTTAAGATCAACGTTAACATTCAAGCGACACAAAACCAAAACATAATTCTCAAATTCCATAATGCAGCCAAACATAGTTCTCAAGCCAAATCATATATAGCACACGTTAAACTACAAAGCTTTATAACAGGCCACGTTTGAAACGTGTTTTGAATCCTTAGTGATAATCGCTAAAATGAGCCTGGAGTCTTCAAACGGTAACCTTTAGAGATCACATACAGCCTGTAAACAATACAAACATAAAAAATCAAAGATATACTCGATCTGTAATGGAAATTCTTGCTAGAAAACCGTACTCCTAAACTAGAATAGTGTGTATATTCCTTACTGAATTCATAAGAGCAAGCTTCATACAGCCTCTTATGTAACATTCTAAAACTAACCTGTATTGAAGTTATAACAGCAATCTCTACTGTAGTAACATATCCAACAAGTTGACACGTCATTCATAGGTGTGTAAACAGAGTCGAGTTGGTTGGGTTCGGGTCAAATTCAGGTCAAGCTATCTAACATACCCGAACCTGACTCAATTTGAACTTGGGTCAAACCAGGTTGTCTCAGGTGGAGCAGTGTCGAACCAGGTCAACTCCAGTCGGGGATGGTCAAGACCGGGTCGGATATGGTCAAACCTGGATCAGGAAGGGTCATACCCGGGGTCAGAATGATCAAACCCGGGCATGGCAGGGTCGGAAAGCGTCAAACCAGGGATGTGGCAGGATCAAACGCGGGACGGGCACAAACTGGGGGTGTTTCTATTATCTTACTGAAATTTGAATAACACATAAAGCTAACTCGTTTGGGCACAGAAGGCTTATGACTTTAGAGTTTATGGCTGTAAACAAGCCACACGCTCAAGTGTAATAAACAAATCAGTGCATCATATTTTCCGGTAAAATTAAGCAAACCCAGACACCCTCGACATAACTTGATAAATGTATACTATATCTTGAGTCCTAAATTATCCAACAAATAAACAAGAACAGCATATAGAATAAAGGATCATACCAGCAAGATTCTTAGTTAAAGCCCTCATATCGCCACATTCTAGCCACTTCCAATTCCAACGTGTTTATACCACGGGTAACAACCTGAATACATAACAAACAAATAATATATAGTCAGTATCATATGCCAAAGACTAATAGTTAGTAGAAAACAGACGGGCCCTGATTATTAGACATTTTCTTTAACAAAAATCGAGTTAGAAAGCTAGTGGTCCTAAAACACGATCTTCTCGAGATATATGAACCTACAACTCTAGAATTTAACCCCCAGCATTCCTATCAAGGATGTTTGGATAAGCTTATCTGGTTATCAGCTTACTGAGACTTGAAAAATCTAATAAGCTCATTCCACTATTGCACATTCATGCAGTATACCACAAATGTTATAATTTATGACTGAGGTTGTGTCAAATCTGGATGTGGTAACACTGTTGTAATGTTGGACAGACATATAACATTCGAAGTCATAAATCACCTCCGTGTCTATACCATTAATGCTCATACAAGACAACATTTATTTATTTATCCTAAGCGGGGGTACAGATATGATAGTGCTTGGGTATATTTGGTTCAAAAGTATGTCTGAAGGGAGTAGTCCCAACCAATTTACAAAAAAATGGGTCACTTGAGTTGGCTTTTTATCTCAAACAGGTCAAATGTTTACATAGTAAAAAGAAAATACCAGAACTATCGAAATGATTGTTTCTAACTAACACATGAATCTCTAACAATGTATTTAGTAAATAGACAAAAAAAAGGGGTTGTTTTCACCCGTTACCACCAAGCTATCCTTTTTCACTACCCTCGGTAACAGTAATTTACGCCCAAGCTGCCCATTAAAATAATATTTTTTTTGTAATCATGGGTAACACTTTACCTTTTCTAAAGAATTAAAATAAATGGATGAAACTGTTTTGCAAAAATCTTCATTCAACCTCTTAAAAATATTACTAGTCAAGTATTGAGTATTATTACCTCAGCACAAACCTCAGGACGAGTGAGTACCGAAACATCAGGAGAGTCATACTCGAGCCACACATACCTTATGGACTGATTTATGTTAAACACAAAACTGGACATTGCTTGCTCGTTAAAGGGACAACCACTCAATTTTAGCTTTCTTAGTTTCGTGCACCCTTTCAATAGCTCCTGGAGGCCTACATCAGTTTCTCCTGTATTTCTTAGAAAGAGTGATCTTAGGTTATGACCATACTTCCCAACATATCCTAAACCCACGTCCGTCAACCCACCAGCACAAAGCCCTAAATCCAGCCGCTCGAGTTTGCTGCAACCCATAAGCATTGCTCGAACCCCATTGTCTATAGGAGAATCTGTTATACCGTCTTCACTAGCCCACGAAATACGGAACTCACGCAGATTCTGCAAGTGAGTTCCTAAACACTCAAGAGCTTCATTTGAAATATCTAAGAGAGAAACCTCTAAATACTCCAAATCAGGACATCCTTGTGCAATAGCCATGAGTCCCAAGTGAGTCACTCCCCCACCATGCTTAAGTTTGCGCAATTTCTTGCAAAACTGACCAATAACTTCCAATCCTTTGTCTCCACATGTATCAGTGGTACGTAAAACTTCCAAATTGGGACACCTCTCAAAAAGGTAACATTGGCAAACTGAACGAAACTCTCTACATTTGAGATCCAGTTCTCGTAACTGATCGAGACAAGGGAGTAGAAACGGGAATGCATCTTCTCTCCAATCATCAATAACTAAACTACGAATACTGGAAGGGAATGTAAAATCACTAGAATCCCAGTGCCATTGTTCATCAATAGCCACATGGCCAAAATGCTCGATCTTGTTAGCATGCTTAAAACATTTCTGGAAATTATCCAAATATTGTCCAATTTTTATATAAGCATTCACAGATACTAACGACTCTCCACATTTCTTTGCAAGTTGTGCAACATATGTCGCATCACAATGAATAAAGGGGTAATTAAAACCTATAGACTCCATAACCCCCGAGTTACAGACAGCCAGCTCACGTAACCATTCCCCTTTAGCACCCCAATAATCTACTATCCCGTTATACTCTAAACGCAAGCTTCTCAAACCAACACAAGCTCTAGCGATACAATCCAAACCATCATCCTTAAACAACTTACACCCTACAATCTCCAACCTGCTTAACCTAGCACATAGGGTTTCCGCCAAGCGTTCCAAATCAGAACTAGAAACAACCATGTTACGAACAGAAACTAAATTCAAACGCTCCAACTTAGCTACCTCTTCGACCCACTGGGTGAGCGGGAAGGTACATTTGATAGGAGGATGAAACCGTCCGTATTCATAAAAAGACTTGTCTCCATATGAATAAGACTTGAGTGTTATCGACTCGAGATTAGGGAACCTTAAAGCCAAACGAGATGGGTCGGGGAGGTAAGGGACGTGCACGGTGAGGTGTTTACGGGTTAACGAATCGATTGCGTAATACTTCTTAGAAACTAACGAAACAACAGGATTAAGGTCAGGATGAAAATGCATCACAGTATCAAACACTAATTCACTACCCATAATTCAATTATTAAGGTTTTAACCTAGTAATCAAACACTTACGAACGCCGGTGAACGGAATTTTCAATCGCCGGTCAGGGTTTCAACCTTATTTTTAAGGTTAGGGTTTAGAGAGTTTGGTCGGATGTGTGAATTGAACTTATTTGGGCTATTTTTGAAACCCGGTCGACCGTGCCGGTTCAGCCGGTTCAACGGGTTTCGGTAAAGAAAAAAAAGTCAAATTGACCAGGGTCTTGTATATTGAAAATCCGGTGTGACCCGCCGGGTTTGAAGCGACCCGGTTCGTGAAACTCGGCTGGATTTTAATTTTTTTCGTTTTTTTATATTTTCTCGCGAGAATGTATTTACAACATAACTTTGTTTTTACATGTTATATTTGTTAGTAAATAGGTTTTAGGCCAAATATATGAAATATTTATGATTTTTATATAAATCTTCTTCATAATAGTGAAAATATATATATAAGTTTTTTTTATAGAAATCCGAGTCAATCTGACAGTCCGATCGGTTGAACCAATAACCTGGTGACCCGGTCGTTCGACCAGATCAACTCAAAACTCGGGTTTCAAAATATTGCATTGTTACCCAACATATAATAATTTATTGATTTTATTTTACTAGGGTGTGTTTGTTATGAGGATGTAGAGATTTGGTTTAGGATGTAAGGCTGAGTTTGGTATATAGGTTTATCTCACTATGGGGTGAAAGCAATTAAGTAATAAGGGTATGTTTGATTAATAGGTATGGGATAAAGTAATGGAACCACTTAGTTGTTAGTTGTGGCCCAATTTGATATATGGAATTTAATAATAGGGTCAGTTTGGTTTGTAGGTGGGTTTAGGATTAAAATTAGGTTTGAGTTAAAAGTTGGATTTTAGCTTTTGATTTGTTTATGGGAATAATAATAAAGATGTGAGAAAATATATTAGATTATTAAGTTTAAAATATTTTAATTAATAAAATTGTAAATGTGAATTTAAGTCGATAAATAAATATGAAAGTATAAAGAGTAAGGGCTCGTTTGGTTTATTAGCGGGGTTGGATTTTGATTTGGGTTTAATATAAGGTTTGGATTTAACGGGGGTTTAAGAGAGAGAAATTATATTTATTATATGTAATTAAATAAAAGAAGTTTTGTACTACTTTCAATTAAAAATTCAAAATAAAAACATAAAATGGAAAATTGTGTGTCTGAAAAAAAATGTAAGAAAAAAAGAAGTTTCTATTGAAAGTATTGTGTAAAAGTCACTCTATTAGTATGAATTAAAAATGAGAATGCACAACTGTTTCAGAAAAGAAAAGACTCAACCAAACAATTAGTTTGACTACTCTATGAGCCTAAACCCATATAAAATCGTAAACCAAACTGGGCCTAAAGATGTGCAGGGCTTATCCAAATCTAAAAATCCACAAAAATGATAACTTTTAAAAAAATGGTTATCAGAAGGCATGATGCCTAAAATGAAAACCAAACATTTTTTAAAATTGATTCTTGCAGTCTAAAGTGGTATAAACCACATATCAAACGCGCCCTTAAAGTTTCGGCTATAGAGTTGTTTGGTTTATTTGATTATACTTTTATGTTTAGTAAAATAAAACATTTAATGATAATTTATTCTTTAAGAATATAAATTTTTTTTATTCGATAATATGTTAAAAAATTAAATATGTTTTTAAATTTTTAGAAACAAAAAATAATTAATTTAAAAAGATAAAAATCATGGCCAATTAATGAAGAAAAAAATAACATAAGAGTATATACTGTATGTTGAGTCTGTGAGAAACAAAACATAAAAAATAGTATGAAAAATGTGTTTGATTCTTATCTAGTTTTAGTAAGTTATTCGATAAAAAAAATGTAGCAAAATGTTGAGTCAAGCAAGTCTTTATGAAATTCTCATAATGCAAAAAAAAAGACAAAAAAATGAAGAAAAGTGGTCCCAAAATTGCTTTCACATTTGATTATTTATTATTGGTGGCTAATCTTGTACTAATAGGCCATTTATTTTCATTTTCAATTTTTACTAAACTTTTGCTAATAATTTGAACTTTGAACTTAGCATATCTCTATTATAGAGCGAGCAATAAGAAAATAAAGGGAAAATCACCTAAAAATGCCTTAAACTTACCACTTTTTATGGTTGTATGTAGCCATCTTTTTTTTTCTCATTATACTAACTTACTTTTAAATCTCGACCTTTATGTGTAGCGGGTGACCTGCTAGACCCTTGACCGGTTAATTATCCACAAATTTTTGCATCGTTAGTCCAACTTTAATACCACCGTTTGTTTAGAAACGTTTAACCCTTAAATAAAAGGGTAATATTTAATTTCTTATTAACAAAAAAGAATATATACCTCCAACTCCAGGCAGAAAAACAAAACACAGACCCCTAAATTTTTATACACATTTTCTTCTTAAAAAATAAACATAAATCTTTATCAATCATAATTCCATAAATAATCAAAAACCATTGCCTTAATTTAAATACAATAAAACACTTAATCCCCAAAAAAAACTAATTGGAATATTCAAATCCCTTAAATTCAATTCGCAAAACAATAATTATCGATATGTTGTTGGCTGCTTTGATGGTGACGTGTGTTTCTCCAAAAATCAAGAATGGTTGTTGGTTTCCATAGATCTGGTAAAACAACAATGTAAACCGTAGATCTGGTTGTTGGGTGCTTCTCCCCAAATCATGAACATATCTCAAAATGGATGGTGACGGGTGCTTTGATGGTGGCGGCGGTTTTGATTATCCGGCCAGATCCGGCGGCGTTGCTTCTCCGCTGATATCCGAGTAGCAGCAGAAGATGGATATGAAGATGTGTTGAAGTGGGGTTTTTTAATTATTTGATGAGGATGAATGCTTGTGTAAATTTGTAATTGATATGAATATGAAGCTTGGATTGTTAAGTAGGAGGTATAAGATGATGAAGATGGAGGCTTATTTTGTTTTTGATGTGCGTAGAAAATATGGATCTGGTAAAATGGAGGCTGTGGTAACTAGAATCTGGTAAAAGATTAGATAATAATAATAATAATGGTTTTTTGGACGTAGGAATGGTGCTAATTATTATTATTATTATTTTTTTATTATTAAATAATAATTTTATTATTATTATTTATTTTTTTTAATTTTTAATATTTATTATTTTTTTAATAAATAGTAAAAATAATAATAATAATACAATTATTATTTAAAAAATAAAAATATAATAATAATAAAGATTTTTATTTTTTCAGCTAACTCGGTTAGTTAAAAGGACTATCGTTGTTATAAAAATAGACGATCGTTAGTGTAACCTGCTCCATGTATGATTAACTGGTTTAGCAGGTCACCCGCTACACACAAAGGTCGAGATTTAAAAGTAAGTTAGTATAATGAGAAAAAAAAAGATGGTTAGACACAACCATAAAAAGTGGCAAGTTTAAGGCATTTTTAGGTGATTTTCCCGAAAATAAATAATGAATATGAATGAAGTTCAACCCTTATATACTTAAAACTTCATTTTCTTTAATGATTTTTGATCTTGGTGGTTTGAAGTGTTATATTTCCCTTTAATATTAGTGGATTAATTTATTTTATAAATTAAAATAGTAGGCTCTTCCTATATTATCTTGTTATATAACTTTAAAAATACTTAAAGTCAATAAGTTAATATGTCTGAACACTTAACATAGTTAAGTTCATCTCATAATCTATCCTAACACTCAAATTCACATCAAATTTTGATATCATAAAGCCAAGTCTGTTTGTTTCTCCCATTTTTACTCGATTTTCTCTCAATTTACACTTACTAAACACCTATTCCCTTAAGATGGCTATACCCAGAATGCATATCGCTGAAGAAGCTTAAAACATGTGTCGAGATAGGCAAATTGAATTCCTCTAAGGACAGCTTGATAAGGTTCCTCAAATGTTGGAGGCAGGAGAAGGGAGAAACCAAAGAAATCATGGTCTAAGCTTAAAGAATGTATGAAAAAAGGTTTGTTCCTTCTTCTTATAAGTAATAACTTTACATTCAAATAAGCAACCTAAAACAAGGATGTGGAAATTATGAAAGGCTTGAATAGTTTACCCAATTGTAATTTACGTATTCAAAAATATTTACTTGTTAAAATGTTAGATCCGAGTTTATATTAAATCTACTTGCAAGAATATAAAACACAAGTAATAACAATTAACTACAAATGTAAATAACAAGTAAGGAAATAGTAATAATAAAAGAGAAGGAACAATCAAACCACAAGACTCAGATTTATAGTGGTTCAACTACGAAACTCTTCTTCACCCTACTCCACTCTGCGAGTACCATACTCGATATCTCACTATGTCAACAAGCTCCCTTAAGTCGGAGAAAACCGTATACACGTAGCTTACACCAATTACCAATACAAAATCTAAATGTCGAGTCATAATTTTAGCTAGAACCAATCTACACTCGTACTTCCTTTCCTAAAAAATACTACCATGATCTCTCGATCTCTCTACCACACTCTTTTACACAAGATCGCATTAGATCACAAGTACTCCCATACCTCGGAAATACAGTCACAAACTACATAAGTATCTATACCACAAGATCTCACAATATCATACACAAATATACAACAATTGAATGATGTACAATAATGAGCACTCTAATATGAACACTAAACTTCAATACTTGATCTTTGGAGAAATCACAAATATTCTTTTCTTGCACAAAGTGGAGGTCTAAGAATTGTATCACTTGTAAAGAAATTTACGCAAGTTATATAATCAAATGAATAATGAATTAGAAAGAAAGAATTAGAAAGAAAGATTTAGACATTAAGTTTTTTAGTTTTTCAAGAGGTATTTGATCAAGTAAAACACTGGACTATTTATACTAAGAGACCCAAGTGAGGAATGTCACTGGTGCACTAAGCAACACATCTGGTGTACATAGCTAAGTGCACTGGCAGCGTAGTCTAGCGTATCGTCTAGTCTAGACGCTCCATTTTGTCTTTTAGTGGTGAAGGTATTTTCTTGCGCAGGTTTTAATCCGTTCGGAGGGGGAAATTAAAATTAAAATTTATATTTTGATTAAAACATTTTATGTATTTTAGAAATACTTTGTAACATTTTATAAACTTTGTGTATATTTTATAAAATAATAGTTTTAAAAGGCTTGATTTTCCTTTGATCACTTTGCAAGTATATAATTTTTTTGTACATACCGTAAGTTATTATGCCGGAATAATATTAACAACAAACTTTGCTTACATCTAGACCGTATTCACACTCACTTAAATTCACCGCCCACCATTAATTAAAATACCAACATTATACAACACTCACAAACCAATGAAAGAAAAAAAGAGACCACACAAATACAACTCCCCGGAGGTAGGTGAACCAATTTTTTTAGCAACTCACGCGTGATCTGGTGAAATGAAATGGCAAGACTAACAAAATCGAAGGGTATAATGGCAAACCAAGCTCGCTAAAACTGAGTGGAGCCTCGTTGTGGCTCGCTGAGGTTCGCCACTACACCCACCCGTTCGTCGAGGGGCTTCGTCGGCCCATTCTCCAACTCGAAAAAACCTTGGCCCACTAGCCGATTAACCCCCTTATTTCTTTTATATTTTCATAATAATACTGATCTTCATATAAATAAGACTTGTCTCCTCCATATGAATAAGACTTAAGTGTTATCGACTCGATATTAGGGAACCTTAAAGCTAAACGTCCAGGGTCGGGGAGGTAAGGGACGTGCACGGTGAGGTGTTTACGGGTTAACGAATCGAGTTCGTAATATTTCTTAGAGACTAATGAAATAATAGGATTAAGGTCACGATGAAAATGCATCACAGTATCAAACACTAATTCACTACCCATATTCATTTCAACCACTTACCAACACTGGTGAACGGAATTAAGGTCGGAAATAGACTTACCAACGCCAGAGATTAAGGTTTTAACAACGTCGGTGAACAGAATTTTAAAATCGTCGGTGAACGGAACTTTGAATCGTCGGTTAAGGTTTAGACTTTAGAGTGTGCATTTTATGAACCCTTTGATGGTTTAGGATTTTATATTTTTATTTAACTGATTTTAAAATTATTAATTAAAGATATATGATAAAAAAAGATGTGGTAAAAAAAAGGAAAATTATATATATATATATATATATATATATATATATATATATATATATATATATATATATATATATATATATATATACTTCTTGTGATATAAAATTTCATATATATACTTCTTGTGATATAAAATTTCATATATATCCAATCTTAGTTAAAAATTTCATGTATATCCCTCATTTAATGCAAAATTTCATATATGTCCAACCATACTCAAAAATTTCATATATATCTAATTTAAAACTTGGAATTTCATATATGTACAAATAACTAATTTATATATAAAATTAAAACCTTAAAATTAATATTAATTATCATTTAAATCTAAAATAATAATTATATCCGTGTTTTTTTAACTAATAACATGTACATCTAATTACAAAAACAACAAAAAATCATTAAAATTTCATTAAAAAATCTAACTAACCTTGCCATAGATAATAAGTCAACAATCAGTATTCTTATCATGTTGTGACAATACTTTTGTCTTTAATTTTACAAACACAATTATTGGTTCCATCGACTATTTGATCGCTTTGTTTTGTTTTCTATATATTATCCAATGCTGTTAGTATTATACTGATTATTTTATCATTTTAGCTATATGTTCGTAAGCTTTATTTTGATACTAATCGAATGTTATAATTTTGTGTTTGTTTGGTAATTTTAATTAGATCTTTTTCTATTCTTAAATATTTTGATAAATATGTTTTACATCAGGGTGTGCATATATTAATTTGAGAGATTGGCTATATAAAAATATATGAAAGATATATGTAACTATAAGAAAAAAGAAATAAGGGTATAATGGTATAATGGTTATTTTAGGTTTAAATAATATTTAATATGTGTTTTAAGTTTTTAGTTATATATAAATTGACTATTTGGATATATATATGAAATTTCAAGTAAAAAGTTAGACATAAATAAAATTTTAAGTTTAAAATTGGACATATATGAAATTTTTATGTAAGATTGGATATATATGAAATTTTGTTTCAAAATAGGGATATATATGAAATTCTCCCAAAAAAATAGTAACATGTGTATGGCATTTGAGGCGGTGCAATTTGGCTATGTTATAGGTCCAAAATATTGCCTATAACTGTGCCATACGTGTTCAAAGATTAATTTCATTTTATGGTAAAATCGAGATCTTACAAGCTTTTAAACTTGCAAAGGCTACTTGCAACGGAGGTTTTTCTTTTCGGTCGTGACTTTGGCCGTAATCGGTCGCCCCGTCGTGGCGACCGATTCGTGCCATTCGGTCGACCTAAATCGACTCCACTTGTGATCGACTTTGTAAAGTGAATGAAGGGAAAAGTGGCATTGTTTGCTAGCCGTTCAAAACAAATTTTTTTTTTTAAATTAAACTTTTACCTTTATGTATACTTAACCATTTCTTCCAATTTTTTCACACATTCACGTTCAAATTTCTACACATAACTAGCCAACATGTCTAGCAAAAGAACCCCAAAAAATAAAACCCCAAGACCCCAAGTTCGTCAAAATACCGTTCCCCATGTGACGCCAGATTTGGCTTTTCGATTATCCGACGTGTCACCTAACTTCCGTTTAGACCCGTCGGGTTTGAATATCGTTCATCACAACCATCTCACCCAAACTATTCAAACCGTCCGTTTTATCCTCCATAGCGTGATAACAACCAACAACCTTTCTATGAATCTCCGACGGGTGTGTATCGTCATAATATGGATTCTTCCACTTCTTCGCAACTTAACCCGTCGTATTCGTCGATTAATCGTTTTGACGTTGATGTTGATTTTGAGGAAATGATGTATAATCAAGACTAATTTTCCGGTCAACGTGCGGGTGAGGGTCCTAGCCAAGATCAGTCTATGGGCCGAGGTTCGGGACACGGGTCATATCACGGTGCATTTAACCTTGATGAAGACGAGGAAGAGATGTGTAACACCCCATTTTGATAAATGGAATGTCACGCGTGATTATGGCGTGTCATCAAAGCATACAAGGATAAATGTATAAAACATTACATGACCATAAAGGAAATACCGAAATCAAACATCGGTACCCCAAAAGTAGAACTCATCACACACAAACATAAGTACTGTAAATGAAAGGACTAAACAATGTCCATGGAAATGAGTATCAAAGTATAGATAAATGCATAAAGTAAAGAAGGCTAGGAAGCTTCCAATCCATGTGCACGTACGTTTAAAGTCTACGAGCGTCCCTGAGTACCTGCCGTTTTGGGAACATGAAAAGGAAAACGGCTGAGCATAACGCTCAGTGCATGGATATACAAGTAAAGCATGAATAATATAAGCATATAAGCATAAAGCAGCGGAAAAGACTAAGTCTTGGATAACCTGGTTATTTCTTAGTAAAATTGGTTTTATATTTTGAAAAGCCTTATGTTTATCTTATAAAAACTGTTTAACATGGTTACCATTAGCCAATATAGGTCATGAATTATCAACGTTTATGAATACTTGGAAGGGTGATCTCGTCATGCAAATTAGAGGGGCTGCCTCTAATTTAATATACTGGTTTGGGTAGGAGGGATCAGCTCCTTGTGAAGCATGCAAGGCACACACCACATTCACCTGAATAATCTGCTGAAAACATGTAAACTAGGATGCACCCATACGCCCCACCTGATAATAATAATATGGCCAAAAGCTGAAAGGGACGCCACAAGCTATCACTCTGTCGTGGTGAAGTCATAACACCGGTGCCTCCAGTGTTATGGTTATGGTACCTCCATAACTAGGTGAAACTGGTCATGCATGTATATGGCTTTAGGTATTCTAATTAAACATAAGCAATTCAAAAACATATAAAACATATACTAGGGCAAACATTTGGCTGCATACGGGGAATCTTAATAAGGAAAGAATGTCCATACTGAAAGGACGGAGAATCCGTACCTTGTGTCCAATGAACGAAGAAGACGAACGGAAGAGAGTCCTACTTCGGTATCACTAATGCTACATAAATACATATGTGTATAAGTATCTGATTACTGAGTACGTAACTGGTTTTATATCATGACTTAGCTTGTTTTATATGTTCATGTCATGTTTTACTGATTTAAGCTTTATACTGTGTTTATCATGTATTTTGTCTATTCTGTTTAAGTATTTCTTGTATTTTATGTATTATTATACTTGTTGTGTAATAATAAGTAACTTTCTCAAAATAGCGGGTTTCCTAAAATAGAAAATTTCCAAAATAGAAAGTTTCCAAAAATAGATTTACTGCTTAAAATAGATAAGTTTCTAAAAATATAAAGTTTCCATAAATAGATTAGATGCCTTAATTAAAATAAGTTTCTAAAAATAGAAAGTTTCTATAATTAGATATATGCTGGATTATTAAGCTAATTATACAAGCTTAAGTGTTTACTGATTAATATGCTAAGTCATGTAATTAAATAGTATAGTTTATTAATTATTTCCTAAAAATTAAATAAGGGTATTGATATGCACACGGTTATTTTTTATCTGCACACAGAAATTTGACTTAAAATGACCTATGTGCCCCTTAGTGGTTTTCATCTTTTTCTCTGTATCTTCATCTTCGAAAGCCACATTGCAAAATGTTCTGAACAAAATCCAAAAACCTGCTACAAACAAAAAACGAAAAAGAAATCATTCGGGATCAATAATCATCATTTTATAGGAGAACCATACAACACTCGTGATTAGTTGTATTCGACTGAATTAATATCAGTGACTACAAACATAATCGTATTGTTCTTTCCATTACCACCAATAACCAAGTTACAGCCTTAAAAGTGCAGATTGCAGTTCAAAACATTCTGCCCTAATCATACCCTAATCATAAGTACGATTATTAATCAATGTAGTTTTAAAATTCTTAGGAAAAGTCAATATAAGCCGATCAACAATTAATCAATAGAAAACGATAGAAAAAATATATGAAATTTTGGTGGTGGAATCTTGAGTCGATGAATGACCAATTTTCATGCTATTGAAACTACGTAAGTAATAAATTATTGAGATGGAGTACACAGGTTGGAGTTAACCAGACAAGGGTATATACGTAACTTCAACATTGAGTTTATGTGTGCAAAGTAAATCCTTCCGTGTACATATCATTACCCATTAAATAAAGTATAGGTTAAAGTATTTAATTAAATATAACATGATTTAATTATATAAATGTAGAAAAATACTTAGGTTAAAACATGTATTATTATCTATTAATAATATAACCTAAGTCATGTAAATTAATTAATTATAAGTCATGATTTAATAACTAATTAATTATATAGTCTAAATAAAATGATAATTACTTAGGTTAAAATTCATGTATTAATAATAAAATTAATAACCTAAGTCATGTATAAATTAAATTAATCATGTACATGTTTTAATTAATTTAATTTAATTATTGTAAAAATATAACTTGTAAAAATAATTAACCTTGTAAAAACAACCATGAACCGAACCCGTGTTTTAATCTAACATGTCGTGAACCGTATTTATGAAACCCCATGAACCGGTCACAAACGCACCTTGGGTTAAGTCTAGCCGCCGGCTAGCCAAAAGTTCCCACCGGCTAGCCGGTGGTTACCCTTGCTGCCGCGACATGGGGGGAGGGGGGGCTGCTTTCCATATTTAGCCACCGGCTTAAGCCGGTGGTGGTTTTTTTGTTCTAGCTGAGACCCACCCTAGCACAAACATACCCCGACTGAGGTCGGGGTTCCTCTTTTTCCTACTGTCGAGACAGAAGACCACCACACTGAAACCTTGAGGTCTCGGTTGGTGCGAATCAAAAACAAACCAAGACCCCCTTGGGGCTCGGTTCTTGCGTCAGCCAAAAACTAACACCCCTTAACCATTAATTATTTTACCCCCATGTTTAATTACATGATATATAACTTGTTTTTAAACCATTCATGATTCATGTGTTCTTGATTTAAATAAAAAACATAAAAAGAAAAAGGTTTAGGGTTATACCGATCACGTGAATCAAAGGAGGATGAACACACTAACACCCTTGCAATAAATCAACACCAAAAATCAAACAAACATACCTTGTTTGTGTGTTTATACCCGGCAGCCAAGAACAAAGAGAAGAGAAAGATTTTTAGGGTTTTCTTGTTTTCAATATTTTGTTATTATGGAAAATAATATTTCCCTTAATTTCATGTTTAGTAAAAATCAATGGGCTTGGCCCTTGGTCTTGCTTCTAGCCGCGGGTAAGGGGCCCACATGGGGTAACCCATACGTTTTCCGTGTCTAATATTATGTGTGTTCTCATGTTCGTGTTTTACGTGATTAAAATAGTTATCGTTCGTGTCTTAATATATTTATTCATGATCGTAATAAATATACATACATACGTAATAATAAGCTCGTGATTATTTACGTTCATGATTTCAAGTTCGTATGTTCGTGATTATAATTATTATTGAAATAATTATCGTATCTTAATACGTATTAAATACTTATCGTGTTATAACACGTACGTAATACTTGTAATTCTTGTTCGTGAAACATAAACATGCTATAAAAGGAAAGTTCTAATCATGTACGTACGATCGTAAGGGTACTATTCATGGTAAAAGCATGCGGGTTTTACAACTCTTCCCCCTAAAAAAAATAATTCGTCCCCGAATTATAGATAAAGTAAACTGGAAAAGAAGAACATACCCGAATTCAAAATATGAAATGAGGGTAAGAAGCCCGGATAGACTCCTCTGTTTCCCAAGTGGCTTCCCGCTCGGTATGATCCCTCCAAAGGATTTTGACGAATGGAATCGTCTTCCTTCTCATGACTCGTTCTTGCCTGTCAAGAACTCGTTCGGGTTCTTCTATGAAAGTGAGATCTTCACGAATCTGTTCTAATGGATATTGAACCATGTGAAGGGGATGATACTGGTACCCTCTGAGTAAGGACACATGGAAAACATCGTAAACATGAGAAAGCTGCGGAGGTAACGCTAAACGGTAAGATACTTCACCGACTCGTTCAATGACATCAAACGGTCTGATAAATCGAGGACTAAGCTTCCCTTTGATTCCAAAACGTCTAACACCACGTGCAGGCAAAACCTTAAGGAAAATGTGATCTCCTACGTTAAAATGTAAGTCCCTACGATGCTTGTCTGCATAACTCTTCTGACGTGACCGTGCTTCTTGTAGTTTCTGCTTAGCTACTGCGACCTTCTCATTAGTCAGCTCTATCATTTCTGGTCCTTCAAGTGTTCGCTCACCAACCTGATCCCAGCAGATTGGGGTGCGACACTTTCTGTCATACAACATCTCGAAAGGAGCACACTTGATACTTGCGTGCCAACTGTTGTTGTATGCAAACTCCACCAAACAGATATAATCGTCCCAATCACCCGTCCATTCCAACGCACATGACCTCAACATGTCTTCCAATGTCTGAATCGTTCGCTCTGACTGCCCGTCTGTTTGAGGATGAAAAGCCGTGCTAAGCTTAAGTTGTGTACCCCAAGCTTTCTGCGGACTTCTCCAGAATCACGAAGTGAAACGAGGATCTCTGTCTGAGACGATGCTGGATGGAGCACCGTAAAGTCTCATGATCTCCCTTCTATAAGTATCGGCGACTTTACTGAACGAATCTTCCTTGCGGATGGGTAAGAAATGAGCTGATTTGGTAAGTCGATCAACGATAACCCAAATTGCATCGTGCTTCTTCTTTGTCAGCGGAAGACCAGTAACAAAGTCCATGGTGATTTTGTCCCACTTCCACTCTGGGATATCTAACGGTTGAAGAAGACCGCCAGACCGCTGATGCTCGATCTTAGCCTGCTGGCAGGTAAGACATTTGGAGACGTAAGTAGCAACATCCTGTTTCATACCACTCCACCAAAAGAACTGCTTGATGTCATGGTACATCTTGGTCGAATCAGGATGGCTAGAGAATGGGGAGCTATGAGCCTCCGCTAACAATGCTTCCCGGAGTTCTTGATCATCAGGAACACAAAGTCTCGTGACCTGCCATAAGATACCATCTGCATCTACTCGAAATTATGTCTGCTTCTCCAAATTCCGAATTATCGCCTAGATTTCTCCATCATCTTTCTGTGCTTCCTTGATCTTAGAGAGTAACTCGGGTTCTACTCTAAGATTAGCCCAGTAACCGTGTTGTCCACGTACCATGATCTCTATGTCTAGTCGCTCCAAGTCTCTTATGATTTCCTCCTCAATTTTAATGCCGTTTATGATTCTGGACTTTCTGCTAAGTGCATCTGCCACTACATTCGCCTTGTCGGGATGATACTGCAGATTAATGTCATAATCCTTCAACAGCTCTAACCATCTCCTCTGTCTCATGTTCAATTCACGCTGAGTGAAGATATACTTCAAGCTCTTGTGGTCCGTGAAAATGTCACATGATTCTCCATACAAGTAGTGCCTCCATATCTTCAATGCAAACACGACTGCTGCAAGTTCCAAGTCATGCGTAGGGTAATTTTCCTCATAAGGCTTAAGTTGCCGTGAAGCGTACGCGATCACTTTCCCATGTTGCATGAGAACACAACCAAGTCCCTTCCCCGATGCATCACTGTAGATCTGAAATCCACATGTACCAGATGGGAGAGTAAGAATCGGTGCAAATACTAACTTCTGCTTTAGGTCTTCAAAGCTCTTCTCTCGTTCTCTAGTCCAGACGAATTTCTCCCTTTTCCGCATCAGTTTGGTCAATGGTAGTGCTAAGCGGGAAAAGTTCTCCACGAACCTACGGTAATAACCAGCTAAGCCTAGGAAACTGCGGACTTCAGTCGCTGTTGTCGGCCTTGGCCATTTGGTAATAGCCTCAACCTTCGCTGGATCCATCGTGATTCCTTCTGCTGATACAGTGTGTCCTAAGAATGCCACCTTGTCTAACTAGAACTCACACTTGGAGAATTTAGCATACAGCTGCTTCTGGCGAAGAATCTGTAGTACTGTATGAAGGTGGTCTTCGTGATCCTCCTTGGACTTAGAGAAAATCAGGATGTCGTCAATGAAGACAATGACGAACTTGTCTAGAAATTCATGGAAGATTTTGTTCATCAAATCCATGAACACTGTTGGAGCATTGGTAAGGCCAAATGGCATGACTACAAATTCGTAGTGGCCATAGCGTGTACGGAAAGCAGTCTTGGCGACGTCCTGCTCCTTAACCCGTAGCTGATGATAGCCCAACCTTAGATCAATCTTGGAGAAATGTTTGGCCCCTTGAAGCTGGTCAAACAGATCATCTATACGTGGTAGTGGATATCTATTCCTGATGGTAATCTTGTTGAGCTCGCGATAGTCTATGCAAAGACGCATATTGTCGTCCTTCTTCTTAACGAATAAGACCGGTGCACCCCATGGAGATACGCTCGGTCGAATAAATCCTCGTTCCAAAAGTTCTTGCAATTGATCCTTCAGCTCCTTCAACTCTATGGGAGCCATGCGAGAAGGAGCCTTGGAAATCGGCTCAGCTCCTGGGATGAGCTCGATATTATATTCTACTTCACGTGTAGGTGGTATGCCCAGATGTTCTTCTGGAAATACGTATGGAAATTCTGACACTATCGGTTGATCCTGAATTGATGGGGATTCAGTATCCATGTCATGAACGGTAGCTAGATAACCCTCACAACCATGTGAAAGTAATGCACGTGCTTGCAGGGTTGATATGATTTGTACAGACCTGCCGGGTACGAACCCGTTGTGAATGTACTCTGGCGCATTAACATCACCAAAGATGACTCGATATGAATGGCAGTCTATGGTAGCATGAAGCTTGGATAGCCAATCCATGCCCAAAATCATGTCAAAATCATTCATGTCCAGCAGAAGTGCGTCAACAGGACGAACCTTGTCGTCAAACTCTAGGGGAAGGCTCTTGTACACATGGGTTATGCGCACAGAGTCTCTCAAAAGCGTGGAAATACTCATTATATTCTCTGGTCGCATGGGGAGTATCCTAACATTCTTGGCATAAGCAGTAGAAATGACCGAGTGAGTAGCACCCATATCAAATAGAACCCATGCAGCTTGACCATACATGTACAAGATTCCAGTGATTGTACCTGTAGACTTGTTGGCCTGATCACGAGATGTCGTGTAAACGCGTCCACTAGTAGGAGGCGGCTTGGTATTAGTATGTCCTGATGTACCCTCCATCTCGCCCTTGCGGCAATCCTTCATACGATGGCCAGGAAGACCACACTTGTAGCATGCGTCGCTGTCGCGGCGACATGGCCCTGGGTGCCTACGGTGGCAAGTAGAGCAAAGAGGATGGGTATATCCTCCAGCAGGTGTCCTGACTGGCTGAGAGCCTGATAAGAACAATATACATGAGACATGATAATAGGTTCAAAGGACAATGCGGATAATCGTAAGATTGAATACCAGTGATAGTTGGACGGTTAGGCTGTGAACCTCTCTGGTTCTGGTCCCTCCCGTTACCATGATTCCTGGTAGAAGATTTGCTAATGTGTCAGAGTTAAGAATTATAACATGTAATCATAAGAAAATGAGTAAATATAAGGACCTGCTGCTGTTGGAGTGTCCAGCGTTGTTACGATAATTGTCATTACCGCCACGCCTATCTGTAGTAGAACGGTCGTGAGTCTGACCGTTTCCCTTGGGCTGATTAGGTTGTTGCTGAGTAGCCGGCTGAGATCGGTCCCTAGTATTCTGCCTTTTATCGGGTCTCTCGGCTTCCCCGAACTCATCTCTTTCCTGCAGCATCTCCAGCTTATGTGCTGCATCGGCCACTTGTGCTACCGTGTTTAACGGAGCACCTTCTAAGTTATTGGCAATCATGGAGAAAGGGCCCAACGAAAATGTTGTGCCTGCTCTTCAGTGGTGCCAGCGGCTGCTCTTAGGACACCAGCGAACCGAAGGAATCGCTGCATGAAATCATTACTGTTTTCCTCAGGTCGCTGCCTAATAGTGTAGTATTCTCTCATGCGCCTATTCCTTCCTTCCGTGGGAAAGATGTGAGGTGGGGGAGGATAGTTGTCGTTCTGATGAAGGATGTCTTGCAAGTCTGCATTGGCAGCTTCAACCATCTCCCGGATATTGTGTGTGTTTGCCATCTGACAGTATAACATAAAATACATGATTAAACTGATTAAAACATAAACTACATGAAAAAAAAATTTATACCAATAAATCATGAGAAAAATTTTATGCAGGAAAACTAATACATGAATGCATGATGCAGTTTTATGAGAAATTTTGTATGCGCGAGAGTGAGCGCCTATGGTCAGTTCACTCAAAACAAAAGACATGGCAAGGGGACGCCAATGGGTCGGTCCCAAATTTAAAAGTTTCAATAAAACACATGCGACTAAATAGGGCCAGTCCTGTACCAACCATTACTTAGTCATAAACCTGCGAGAATGACATATATATATATATATATATATATATATATATATATATATATATATATATATATATATATATATATATATATATATATATATATATATATATATATATATATATATGTATGCATGAAAACGATGAATGCATGAAAACCGACTGTTAGTTCTAAGAAAACCATAGTGATTAACCACTAATCACAGGTCATGTTTTGAGAGCCTACATGTCGAAGCCTTGGCTCTGATACCATAATTGTAACACCCCATTTTGATAAATGGAATGTCACGCGTGATTATGGCGTGTCATCAAATCATACAAGGATAAATGTATAAAACATTACATGACCATAAAGGAAATACCGGAATCAAACATCGGTACCCTAAAAGTAGAACTCATCACACACAAACATAAGTACTGTAAATGAAAGGACTAAACAATATCCATGGAAATGAGTATCAAAGTATAGATAAATGCATAAAGTAAAGAAGGCTAGGAAGCTTCCAATCCATGTGCACGTACGCTTAAAGTCAACGAGCGTCCCTGAGTACCTGCCCTTTTGGGAACATGAAAAGGAAAATGGCTGAGCATAACCGCTCAATGCACAGATATACAAGTAAAGCATGAATAATATAAGTATATAAGCATGAAGCAGCGGAAAAGACTAAGTCCTGGATAACCTTGTTATTTCTTAGTAAAACTGGTTTTATAGTTTGAAAAGCCTTATGTTTATCTTATAAAAACTGTTTAACATGTTTACCATTAGCCAATATAAGTCATGAATTATCAACGTGTATGAATACTTGGAGGGGTGACCTAGTCATGCAAATTAGAGGGGCTGCCTCTAATTTAATATACTGGTTTAGGTAGGAGGGATCAGCTCCTTGTGAAGGATGCAAGGCACACACCACATTCACCTGAATAATCTGCTGAAAACATGTAAACTAGGATGCACCCATACGCCCCACCTGATAATAATAATATGGCCAAAAGCTGAAAGGCACGCCACGAGCTATCACTCCGTCGTGGTGAAGTCATAACACCGGTGCCTCCAATGTTATGGTACCTCCATAACTAGGTGAAACTGGTCATGCATGTATATGGATTTAGGTATTCTAATTAAACATAAGCAATTCAAAAACATATAAAACATATACTGGGGCAAACAGTTGGCTGCATACAAAGAATCCTAATAAGGAAAGAATGTCCATACTGAAAGGACGTAGAATCCGTACCTTGTGTCCAGCGAATGAAGAAGACGAACGAAAGAGAGTCCTACTTCGGTATCACTAATGCTACATAAATACATATGTGTATAAGTATCTGATTACTGAGTATGTAACTGGTTTTATATCATGACTTAGCTTGTTTTATATGTTCATGTCATGTTTTACTGATTTAAGTTTTATACTGTGTTTATCATGTATTCTGTCTATTCTGTTTAAGTATTTCTTGTATTTTATGTATTATTATACTTGTTGTGTAATAATAAGTAACTTTCTCAAAATAGCAGGTTTCCTAAAATAGAAAGTTTCCAAAAATAGAAAGTTTCCAAAAATAGAAAGTTTCCAAAAATAGATTTCCTGCTTAAAATAGATAAGTTTCTAAAAATAGAAAGTTTCTATAAATAGATTAGTTGTGTTAATTAAAATAAGTTTCTAAAAATACAAAGTTTCCATAATTAGATATAAGCTGGATAATTAAGCTAATTATACAAGCTTAAGTGTTTACTGATTAATATGCTAAGTCATGTAATTAAATAGTATAATTCATTAATTATTTCATGAAAATTAAATAAACTATAGGTTAAAGTATTTAATTAAATATAACATGATTTAATTAAATAAATGTAGAAAAATACTTAAGTTAAAACATGTATTATTATCTATTAAAATATAACCTAAGTCATGTAAATTAATTGATTATAAGTCATGATTTTAATAATACATATTTATATAGTCTAAATAAAATAATAATTACTTAGGTTAAAATTCATGTATTAATAATAAAATTAATAACCTAAGTCATGTATAAATTAAATTAATCATGTACATGTTTTAATTAATTTAATTTAATTCTTGTAAAAATATAAATTGTAAAAATAATTAACCTTGTAAAAACAACCATGAACCGAACCCGTGTTTTAATCTAACATGTCGTGAACCGTATTTATGAAACCCCGTGAACCGGACCCGTGAACCGGTCACAAACGCACCTTTGGTCAAGTCTAGCCGCCGGCTAGCCAAAAGTTCCCACCGGCTAGCCGGTGGTTAACCTTGCTGCCGCGACATGGGGGGGTTCCCCCTGCTTTCCATATTTAGCCACCGGCTTAAGCCGGTGGTGGTTTTTTTTGTTCTAGCCGAGACCCACCCGAGCACAAACATACCCCGACCGAGGTCGGGGTTCCTCTTTTTCCTGCTGCCGACACACAAGACAACCACACCGAGACCTTGAGGTCTCGGTTGGTGCGAATAAAAAACAAACCGAGACCCCCTGGGGCTCGGTTCTTGCGTCGGCCAAAAACAAACACTCCTTAACCATTAATTATTTTACCCCCATGTTTAATTACATGATATATAACTTGTTTTTAAACCATTCATGATTCATGTCTTATTGATTTAAATAAAAAACATAAAAAGAAAAAGGTTTAAGGTTATACCGATCACGTGAATCAAAGGAGGATGAACACACTAACACGCTTGCAATAAATCAACACCAAAAATCAAACAAACACACCTTGTGTGTGTGTTTATACCCGGCGGCCAAGAACAAAGAGAAGAGAAATTTTTAGGGTTTTCTTGTTTTCAATATTTTGTTATTATGAAAAATAATCTTTCCCTTAATTTCATGTTTAGTAAAAATCAATGGGCTTGGCCCTTGGTCTTGCTTCTAGCCGCGGGTAAGGGACCCACATGGGGTAACTCATACGTTTTCCATGTCTAATATTATGTATGTTCTCGTGTTCGTGTTTTACGTGATTAAAATAGTTATCGTTCGTGTCTTAATATATTTATTCGTGATCGTAATAAATATACATACATACGTAATACTAAGCTCGTGATTATTTACGTTCATGATTTCATGTTCGTATGTTCGTGATTATAACTATTATTGAAATAATTATCGTATCTTAATACGTATTAAATACTTATCGTGTTATAACACGTACGTAATACTTGTAATTCTTGTTCGTGAAACATAAACATGATATAAAAGGAAAGTTCTAATCATGTACGTACGATCGTAAGGGTACTATTCATGGTAAAAGCACGCGGGTTTTACAAGATGTCACCAGTCAAACCTAAGAAGCCCTCTAGACGTGCTTTGAAAGCTAAGCAGGTTGTGTTGAATGAGTCGCCAAAAGAATGGACAAGTGAGGAAGAGGTTGCGTTGTGCAAAGGTTGGTGTCAAGTTTCTGAGAATAGCAAGGTTGGAAACAGTCAAAAAACAAA
Source organism: Glebionis coronaria (assembly GCA_025667525.1). Classification (NCBI taxonomy): domain Eukaryota; kingdom Viridiplantae; phylum Streptophyta; class Magnoliopsida; order Asterales; family Asteraceae; genus Glebionis; species Glebionis coronaria. The sequence goes on from CM046881.1 coordinate 127,184,642, forward strand.
AGGCTTTGAAAAGACGTAGTGAAGTACTTTGAATCCGAGACGGGTTCGGCTAGAGGGTACGACGCGCTTGTGAGGAAATGGAAAAACAGGTTGCGTCCCAGCGTTGGTGATTTTTGTGGTATAATGAATAATGTTGAGCGTACTCATGATAGTGGTGCCAATGATCTCACTGATTTCCAAAAAGCTTGTGCTGAATACAAAGTGACTTACAATAAAAATTTTACGTACCATGAGGGGTAGAAAGTGCTTAAAGATCACCCAAGTTGGCAAGAGGTTGAGATGCCACAGTTTACAAAGAAAAGTAACAAAAAATCCAAGACTTCTGAAACCACATCTGGTTATGGGCACGCTGGTTACGTGAATTTGAACGATGATTCAGAAGTTGAAGAAGAAAAGACTCAAGAGTACCGGCCAATGGGTCGTGATCAAGCTAAAAATAAGTCTTTAACATCGTCGTCAACAGGGAAGTCTTCATTTGTAGATCTTGTAACTAACAAATGGGGGGAAATGAAAGACATTGGTTGGAGGAAAAAGAAGCAGCAACAAGATTAATACTTTAACTTCAAGCAACGGGAGTTGGATTAAGCTTTAAAGCTACTCAACTGAAAAACTTGGTCAAAACTCGGTTAATATGTTCAAAGTCAATAAGTTGATTTTTTTGTTAGTTAATATCAACAAATACATTTAAATGATTAGAAATTTAGCATAACATAAACTATTTATTAGGTATGATCTACTACCGGTTCTAAGCACTCCTAAGATATTAATAGCCTGTGAAGAACACAACATCACAGTCCCACAGGATAACATCATCGCCATTCTATACGGCCTTCAGGTCAAAAATTTAGGCCGGTTCCATTGCGTTTCAAAGGAATGGCTATCTTTACTTTCAGAACCCCACTTCATCAATACTCATCATAAAACGCTCAGTAAAAATCACCTCGTCTTTTGGTCAAACGATGGCCCAGCTTGTTAGGTTCCATTTGATGACCTTCAATTAGTATCATGACTACCAAAGCTTCCTTTTGAATCAATAATATGTTCTTGTCGTATATATGCTTCTTGCAATGGCCTTGTTTTACCTTATGGTTTTGGATCCTTAAAAGACATTGCCGTTTTTAATGTAACTACTAAAGAGTATGTAAAATTCAAAAAAAATGTCACCCACGCGTGACTTAATCACATACAATAATACTACGTATCACTATTTTTGAAGCAGGATTGGCTTTGGTTATGATTCTTTGTCAGATGATTACAAGGTTGTTTCCATGTATTACTTTTGTGGTCCTTCTGCAACTCCACCTTTCAAGATACGTGTGTATGTTTACAGCCTTAGAAGCTTTACTTGGAAGTGAGTTAGTGATTCACCTTATGATCATTACAGTTGGAAGGGTCGTATTAGAGATTGGAGGTCAGGTGTTTTTGTTAGGTTTCTTCATTGGATTACTAGTGAGTCTTCTGATTCTACACAGGTTATTGTCGCTTTCAGTTTAGCGGAAGAGAAATTCATCAGTAAAGCCGATTTTTTGTATAATAATGTTGATATCTTATAGTCTGATGATTATTATATTATTGCAGACTTGTTGCAATTGGTGAAAACCTTGCTATATTAGACGTGGTGAAAGATGACGTTTGGTTGATGAACGAGTATGGGGTACAAAAATCTTGGACAAAGATTGGGTATTATGGAATTCTAAGGGCCCAACTAGAGGTTTTCTATGGCAATGGAAAACTTACGATTATGAATAAAGCCCCCGATGATGAAATGTGGATGTATGATCTTGAAGAACAAACTTTTTTGTAAAAGTGATTATTTTAATCATTTTAATTTTAGGTGGGTTATATCTACTCGCGTCGAAAGCCTTGTCTCACCAAAACTTTTTGTAAAAGGACTCGGGAGATGAGGCACCTACTCGCTGTTGCACTACCGGTTAAGGAGATTTTGGTGTTTGGTTTTTGAGTTTTAAGATATCTTTGTGAAGATCCTAGGAGTGTAAGCCATTACTTCTTTACTGGTATATGAGATTTGCAGCGTGGAAAACTAAAGAAGCCCGACCATGCCGATCTCCAAAATAAATGTAGGATTTATGCTCGCCTCTTGCAGCTCTTCAAGTTTAAATACTTGGAAACTTTAACAAATAATAATAAGATTTTGTTTACTATTTACGTGTATTTTAGATTTAGAATATCATACTTTTTCTCTCATTTGCTTTCCAGTTTCTTGATAGAAATAGCCCGATTCCTTTGAGGAAATTTTATTGTAGTTTCGTTAATGAGCTTTTACAAAGAAAAGAAAATGGTTGTTTGGGATTGTCTTTTCCAAACTAATTAAATTTGGAATGCTTATTAAAACTTTAACTTATAACTACAAATAAAAAGAAAGTGAATGTTTGTAATTGCTTATTCAAACTGCTACATATAAAGGGGATGTTTAGAACTGTTTATCGAAATTACTTCAAGAAAGGAACTTAAGTACCGATTTTAACAAGTAACCGAGACCTATCAATTTTGTTGGTAAAGTAGAAAATAAGAAGTTAGAATTTATAAAAACAAGTCACATATGCAAAAAAATGTCCAAAAATCACATCAAGGTTTCTCTAAACATTTCAAATTTGTATATTTGCGTAGACAATAAGCGAAAAAGCGCTTAAAAAGGTTATTCTATAGACATTATTCTTTACTAATGGTTTGTTTTTATGTAGTTATACGGAGTACGATCCGACCCTCCAAAAGGGCACAAGGTCACAACCCTCCATGATTGTCCACACAGCAATAACCATTAAGTGACCAAGAAAATACTTCTCAGACAGACACATACTAAGATCGAGGTACAGTACCTGTCCTGCAGCACGACAAAGATCACATGCCAATTAAAGCATCCAAATCCAAATGCCGAACAATCTTCTCATTCAAGGAGCCTTTCATTTTCTACACAAAATCCGAAAATGAGATAAGAAATTTAACCTACTGGAAATGTAGCCAGCATGCTTGTTAATGGTGATTGTCTCAATATAGCCAGTAAAAGTAAGAACACGATTAAAACTCCAAACTAAAGAAAGCAAATCTCTAGCTTTCTGGAAAGTAAAAAAAAAACTACTTTCCAACTTCATATTCGTGACGAATCATATTTTTCCATATGCAGTTGATGGAATCAAGACTTGTTTCCATTGGCCCCGTTTTCTTATGAAAGAATCGAAAACCCGTTTGTCTTTTTACCTTTTCCGTCTTTATTATCCTCGGAAGTGTTATCCAAGCTTTACATAAAGCCACTTCTTCAGGGGTTCATGGTTCCTTAACGTGTAGTTGGAATTGTGTGTGTCTGGTATGTTTGGATGATGCATGGATGCATCATAGTTATCGGGAAACTAGTGTCATCCGAGATAGTTTCTTATAGTCGTCCGGTTTGTTTGGTTGTTTAGAATCAGATAGCTAGCTGCATAGAAGACACCTTTTGCCTATATACTAACTTTCTATAGAGACCCCTTTTTGGGTCGATGATAGGTGTGGAAACACCCATCCTTTCTACCACTTAATTACAATAATAACCGAGCCAAAACGTGTATTTTATGTCTTTTATGTCGGAATTATGCGTGGTTTGTGTTTTTGTTGTGATTTAGGACGAAAAGGTGAAAAGTGGAGAAAACACGGGCATTTACGGGCTTTTATTGAAGAAAAAGATGAAAGACGAAGTCGAGAAGTCAAGAGTGCAAAAAGAACGGAAGTCCAAGACCAATTCTGAAGATTTATCGAAGAAAAAGTCGAAAGATAGAAGTTTACTTAAAGCCGAAGAACTCAAGTCTACTTTATTGAAGAATTAAAAGACGAGTTCAAAGAAATCCCGAGCCAAAAGTCATTAAAAGTCCAAGATTAAAGAAGATAAGAAGAAAAGGACTAAACATGCAATTAACAAAGAGATTAAGAAGGAAGGGCCTAATGATGCAATTAAGAGAAAATGAAGGAGGGGAGGAAGCTTCCTAATCCTCCCCTATATATAGATTAGATGTTAATCACTTTTTCTTTGTTGGCTAATAGTGACAATTAGTTCTTCCACCTTTAATTACCTTGTCATTTAAATACTTGTCAAATTTAAATACTTGTCTTGCACCTTAAATTCCTTTAATTTTAAGTACGTTTTCATTTAATTCTTGTCAATCTTTACTTTATCTTGTTAATCTCCTATCTACCTTTCTTGATCTTTGATTTTTATGTTTATGTTCATGTTCATGTTCTTATTTTGATCAAAGTGGTTTTTGATTATTGTGGTTAGATTTGTTAGTTTTATTGATTTAGATAGTTTGTTTATGATTATTGAATGTTTTGTTATTAGTTTGGTTTAATCTTGTGTTTAATTTTGGTTGAATTGTGATTAGATTCGTGTTACTGTATTTCCTTGTTCTTCTGGGAGTTTGTTTTTCTGTGACTGATCTTTTCCAGGCAAGTTCCGAAATAACTCTTGTTCATTCAGAAGTCTTCCGAGCCAAGGAGTTCCGATTCAGAAAAGTTCCGAATCAAGAACTTCCAAGTCGAAAACTTCCGGATCAAGGATTGAGTGATTCATCCGGAACCTCTAAAAGTTCCGAATCAAGCAATCTCATTCGGAACATTTAAAGTTCCGAACGAAAGTTCCGGATCAAGGACAACTTCCGAACCAGGAGGGTTCATTCGTAAGAGTTCCGGATCAACTCCAAAGTCCCGACTCAAGAACTTCCGAGTCAAGGTTTCTTGTTCATTCGGAAGTATTCCGAACCAATCTTCCAGATCAATAAGTTCCGAATCAAGGGTCAACACCAAAGAAGTTCCGAACAGAAAACTTCCAGATCAAGCAAAAACTTCCGAATCAAGACAAGCTCACTCGGAAAAGTTCCAGATCAAGACTTCTTGATTCACTCGGAAGAGTTCCGAATCAAAGTCTTCTGGACCAGGTTTTCTTGTTCATTCGGAAGAGTTCCGGATAAAGAAGTTCCGAATCAAGGGTTAAGCAGAAACTTCCGAATCAAGGATTTCTTTCAGTTGAGTTCCGAATCAGTAAAGTTCCGAACGAAGGATTGTTTTGAATAAGTGACATATTCAGAATAATTTGTTCCGGATCAAGGATTTTGGTAATATTCCGAGCGAAGAAGAATCATTCCAAACGAAGGTGACATTCCGGATGAGTGATTGTTCTGAACGAAGGATTATTCCGAATGAGCTGTATTCAGGTTCTTTTTAGTTTTTGTCTTTGATTTTTATTTTCAAGCTTTATTTTTCCCGCCTTTTACTTAGTCGCACTTTAAGTTAATTTTGCCTTAGATTTATTTTAGCTTTGCCTTAGTTTAAGTTTTAGTTGCATTTTAAGTTTGCCTTAGATAGATTTACGTTTGCGTTATTCACATTAATTGCCCTTTTAATTTCTCGTCACGTTTTAAATACTTGCACCATTACTTTAAGTTAGACTTAGATTTACTTAACCTGCCTTTTACTTTAATTGTTTTGCACTTTTAAATACTACAACTACACATTTTTGTTTCACCAAAGATCAGCAGAGTCGCACACAGTGAACCTAGATCAATTCGATTAGACCACGAGGACGATTAATTTTTACATACAAAATCTCTTGTATCAAATGGCGCCGCTGCCGGCTCTTTTCGTAAAGATTAACGGTTTTCTGTGAGAGACGCGTTGCTTTTTGGGATCCGTTCACTTGTGAACGTTATTTTTCGTGTCAAAATTTTTCCAAAAACCCCAAAAACATTTGAAAAATCATAAAAAGCATTTCTTTTTCAAAGTTTTGCACCAAAAATATTCCTCTTTATCCTCTATTATGTTTAATTTTTTTCTTTACCCTTCTTATCTATAATTCTTCATGGATTCGTCCTGTGGACGGTGTGGGAGACCATGACATGGTTTTCAAACATGTCAATGGTGTACTTGTGAGCGGTGTGGTTTTGATATCGACGATACACAATTTGGCTTTTGTCCATTTTGCAATTCAACAAATTCATACTTCAACTCTTACAATACTTTCCCACCCTCTCCCGTCTATGACAATCCCTATCCTCAAGATGCACCGGGTTTTTCAACATACCCGTGGTGCTATATTTGTGGGGGCCCTCACGAAGCTTCTTCTTGTGATCCATCGAAGGTCTTTGAGAAAGTTCCGTGCTATCATCCCAGTGTTTATAATTTTGAGCCCCCACGTCACACCGTCAATCATCAACCTTTTGGTGCATTTCCTCCTGAGCAAATTGCCACACTTTTTGACAACTTTCAAAAAGTTCAAGAAGCTTTCAACAAGATCAAGGAGAAATGTCAAGCGGATCAACACCAAGAGAAGGTATCTAAACTTAATGCTTATACTCCTCCTCTTGTGCCTCCATATTATTATGACAGTGATGACGATGAGAGTCCTATTTCTTGGACCGATGAGAATGTTATTCCTTCTCCCGACTTGCCGGAGCCTAAGGATTCAACCATCCTAAGGGATGAGGATATTAGTACAATTCCTGCAAAGGAATCCGACGAATTCAATACGTCTAGTGTTGATAACCTTGTCCCAATTCCAAGTGAATCTGAGTTGACATCCGACAATGACGATGAGTATGATGCACTTTCTTCTTATGATGTTCCTTCCACTAACACTTTGGAAGAGGATTCTTTGGCTTTCTCTAATCCTCTTTTTCATCAAGATGATGATTTTACTTCTAGTGATGACGAGTCATTATCGGATGAAGACGTTCCGAAGGAAACTTTCAAGATTTATTCGAACCCTTTATTTGATTTTGATGACGATTACATGTCTAGTGAGGTAAATCCTCTTTTTGACGAAGGGATTGAGGACATTGCTAGCTCTGATTCTCCTACTATTGATGAGCATGCTTTGTTAACCATGCCCCCTTCTATGGCAGAGGTGGAGAGTTCTGACTCTACTGGAAAGGTATCGCAGGTGGAAGATAATTCTTCTCTTACTTGTCCTACTATATTGCCCCCTCATCCTACTGAATGCACGCTAAATCGGGTGATGTATCAATTTCCCTCTCCGGGAAATGAGGATGAGTGTTTTGACCCGGGAGGTGACAATGACCATTTTATGATTGATAACCTTACGGCTTTGCCAATTGGTCCTCGTCCATTGTCTTTGGAGGATGACAATGTGATTCCTATACCCACCCCACCTCCCGAGGATCAAGATTTCACATACTTCTCGTATGTTGAAAGGACCTTTCTACCGTTTAAGACTTATCCTCCTGCCTCTCCTTTGTTATATTCCTCCGGGAATGAGGATAAAGTCTTTGATCTCGGTATTACATTTGAGGCTTCCCCATGGACCATTTAATTCGGGGACGAGTCAGGCTCGTGACTCGGTTAACAAAAACAAGCGCTTTTTGGGAGGCAACCCTTTTATCTATCTATCTTTTTCTTTGTTTTTACCTTAAGTGTAGGGAGGAGACCCGTTGGTTTGCTATTTCCTCTCCTCTCTTAATCAAGGATTCGAGCTTCAATGATCCACTCTTGATGATTCTTGACGACCCGTGATTCCGTGTTTCCATTATCCTGGTTCTATCCTAAACTCTTTTCGATTCACTATTTTATATTTTCTCAATATTAAAATAGGAATCTCTTTAGTTGTTTCTTCCTTAGCAAGATTTAAACAAAGTGCACAATGTCCTAAGTGTAGGGGAGTTTACTCCCACATGCTTAAACATTAAGGACAATGTTTATGTTAAGTGTAGGGGGGACTTCTATCGAAGTTAAGTGGCCTTTTCCTTGTATTTGCCCTCATTTTAACCGGAAAATCAATTTTTCGACATTTTTCAAAAATTTTGATCTATTTTGGCCCATTAGTTTTGCCCTTTGTATAGTTATTTTCTTTCTTTTCTAGAATAAATTTTAATAATGTGGTTTTTAATTTTCAAACGTTGTAAATCTTTTGACTCAACCCGAGTTTACTTGTCTAAGTTTACTCTAGCTAGTATCCTTAACGTGTTTAAGTCAAATTTTGCTAGGCTTTTATATAGGGAGCTATAAAATGCGAAAGTCTTAACTCTCACGGGTTAAGAACAAGAACTTTTCGCAAGTTCCTATAATTGATCCTAGAGAGTCGTTTATCATGGGAACTTTAAAACACGATTTCTAAACTTGAAAAAGTCTAAGAGTTTGCAAGATCCTATAGGCGACTCGAAAACCCAAAACTTTGATTTAATAGGCTAAGTATCCACGAGTCTCATTCCTTGAGATTTTAAACTGTGGAGAACGAGAGATGATAGAGCCAATTATAAGTTCGGTTTTCTTTCGTGAATTTATGTGAGTTAATTATAAGCCTATTCTCCCATCGCTTGCTAATAATATTATCTGCAATAAATAAGGTTGTACGATTTGAAAAGTTACTTAGCTTCTAGCCCAAGATCATTTAAAAGTTGCTCGATATGGATTAGAGTTCATAGCCAAGGCATAACTTATTGAAGCGGGATGCGAAGATTGGCGAGTCCGAAAAGGCCCTAACAAGGCATGAGGGCTATATTTTGTTGCTAAAGATCCAAAGTGATGTGAAGAATCATTTATCGAAAATCAATATGAAGGATAGACACACGACGAAAAGCAAATACTCCCAAAAGGGATGGAGAAGTGTATCTGAAAAGACCCTAGCAAGGTATGAGGATAAATAGATCCAAGTCATAAAAGGAGGCGGATCGTTGTATATCAAAGTCCAAAATAAAGATTGGAGAAAAATGAAGAAGTCGTGGTCCAAGTATGAATCTCTCAAAACTTCAAGTGAAGAAATTCCTATATGAAGAGAAGACCATAATTTCATGAACGTCTCTCAAGGTTTGAAGTATGAAGTCGCTGCCAAATATCAGTCCGAGAAAGGTCTCAAATCGCGAAGAGAGTTATGCCAAGATATGAACTTTATGAGGTCTCGAGAAGCAGTTTTAAAAGATTTTGTCCTTTAGCTAACTATTGATTAAATCGTTCACTTTATTTTCGGCCTAAATAACTATCGAAATAAGTCAAACAATGCATCCTCGTGATCATTCAAGACAATAATAAAATATAAGAGATACACCTAGGAATAAGGGAGTCTAAGTGAGTAATTGGCCCACATGAGTTCGTGTTAGTTTGCTAACTTATAATAACAATGATCTCGTTTTTAAGCTTGGTTTGGAGAAAGTGAAAACTTGAGGATGATGATTATTCATAACTTTTCCAAAACCCAAGGTATGCTTTTGATTTTTTACTTTAATGTTTATAGTTTTCTGTCTCTTTAATAAAGGCCACCGTAGATTGATTATGATGAAAAATGTAAACGTGCTTTGTAACTAATGCATTGCATGAGGACATTGCAATGGTCAAGTGTAGGAGATTTGATAGGTGTGGAAACACCCATCCTTTCTACCACTTAATTACAATAATAACCGAGCCAAAACGTGTATTTTATGTCTTTTATGTCGGAATTATGCGTGCTTTGTGTTTTTGTTGTGATTTAGGACGAAAAGGTGAAGAGTGGAGAAAACACGGGCATTTACGGGCTTTTATTGAAGAAAAAGATGAAAGACAAAGTCGAGAAGTCAAGAGTGCAAAAAGAACGGAAGTCCAAGACTAATTCTGAAGATTTATCGAAGAAAAAGTCGAAAGACAGAAGTTTACTTAAAGCCGAAGAACTCAAGTCTACTTTATTGAAGAATTAAAAGACGAGTTCAAAGAAATCCCGAGCCAAAAGTCATTAAAAGTCCAAGATTAAAGAAGATAAGAAGAAAAGGACTAAACATGCAATTAACAAAGAGATTAAGAAGGAAGGGCCTAATGATGCAATTAAGAGAAAATGAAGGAGAGGAGGAAGCTTCCTAATCCTCCCCTATATATAGATTAGATGTTAATCGCTTTTTCTTTGTTGGCTAATAGTGACAATTAGTTCTTCCACCTTCAATTACCTTGTCATTTAAATACTTGTCAAATTTAAATACTTGTCTTGCACCTTAAATTCCTTTAATTTCAAGTAAGTTTTCATTTAATTCTTGTCAATCTTTACTTTATCTTGTTAATCTCCTATCTACCTTTCTTGATCTTTGATTTTTATGTTTATGTTCATGTTCTTATTTTGATCAAAGTGGGTTTTGATTATTGTGGTTAGATTTGTTAGTTTTATTGATTTGGATAGTTTGTTTATGATTATTGAATGTTTTGTTATTAGTTTGGTTTAATCTTGTGTTTAATTTTGGTTGAATTGTGATTAGATTCGTGTTACTGTATTTCCTTGTTCTTCGGGGAGTTTGTTTTTCTGTGACTGATCTTTTCCAGGCAAGTTCCGAAATAACTCTTGTTCATTTAGAAGTCTTCCGAGCCAAGGAGTTCCGATTCAGAAAAGTTCCGAATCAAGAACTTCCGAGTCAAAAACTTCCGGATCAAGGATTGAGTGATTCATCCGGAACCTCTAAAAGTTCCGAATCAAGCAATCTTATTCGGAACATTGAAAGTTCCGAACGGAAGTTCCGGATCAAGGACAACTTCCGAACCAGGAGGGTTCATTCGGAAGAGTTCCGGATCAACTCCAAAGTCCCGACTCAAGAACTTCCGAGTCAAGGTTTCTTGTTCATTTGGAAGTATTCCGAACCAATATTCCGGATCAATAAGTTCCGAATCAAGGGTCAACACCAAAGAAGTTCCGAACAGAAAACTTCCGGATCAAGCAAAAACTTCCGAATCAAGACAAGCTCACTCGGAAAAGTTCCGGATCAAGACTTCTTGATTCACTCAGAAGAGTTCCGAATCAAAGTCTTCTGGACCAGGTTTTCTTGTTCATTCGGAAGAGTTCCGGATAAAGAAGTTCCGAATCAAGGGTTAAGCAGAAACTTCCGAATCAAGGATTTCTTTCAGTTGAGTTCCGAATGAGTAAAGTTCCGAACGAAGGATTGTTTTGGATAAGTGACATATTCAGAATAATTTGTTCCGGATCAAGGATTTTGGTAATATTCCGAGCGAAGAAGAATCATTCCAAACGAAGGTGACATTCCGGATGAGTGATTGTTCCGAACGAAGGATTATTCCGAATGAGCTGTATTCAGGTTCTTTTTAGTTTTTGTCTTTGATTTTTATTTTCAAGCTTTATTTTTCCCGTCTTTTCCTTAGTCGCACTTTAAGTTAATTTTGCCTTAGATTTATTTTAGCTTTGCCTTAGTTTAAGTTTTAGTTGCATTTTAAGTTTGCCTTAGATAGATTTACGTTTGCGTTATTCACATTAATTGCCCTTTTAATTTCTCGTCACGTTTTAAATACTTGCACCACTACTTTAAGTTAGACTTAGATTTACTTTACCTGCCTTTTACTTTAATTGTTTTGCACTTTTAAATACTACAACGACACATTTTTGTTTCACCAAAGATCAGCAGAGTCGCACATAGTGAACGATTAATTAATTTCTCGTCCGGTTTGTTTGGTTGTTTAGAATCAGATAGCTAGCTGCATAGAAGACACCTTTTGCCTATATACTAACTTTCTATAGAGAAACCTTTTTGGGTCGACCTAACCATTTCGACGCGTATTAAAAGTCTATTACAAGTACATGTAAAGGATTTATACCTGGTGAATATAACACAAAAGAAGATTGAATACATAAGAGCAAGCTTTATACATCCCCTTACCTAATGTTCTAAACACATGTATTTAACTTATAACGGCAATCTCTACTGCAGTAACATATTCAACAAACTAACACATCATTCATACAAATAGGTGTGAAAATCGGGTGGGGTTAGTTGGGTTCGGGTCAAAGTCACGTCAAGGCTAAAATGATATACCCAAACGAGAGAGGATTTGAACTTGGGTCAAACCGGTTTGGGCTTGGTCGAGCATTGTCAGGCCAGTCAACTCCGGTTGGGGATGGTGAAAACTCGAGTCGGATATGGTCAAACCCAGATCAGGAAGGGTCAAACCCAGGCATGGCAGGGTCAACACTCAGACCTGGAAGAGTCAAACCTGGCCTAGAAGAGTCAGACCAGGGTCAACGTGGTCAAACTCAGGTCAGGAATAGTCAAACCACCAGGGCCTGGAAGGGTCAAACCAGGGACGTGGCAGAGTCAAACGCGAGAGGGGCACAAACTGGGGGTGTTTCTATTATCTTACTAAAATTTGAATAACACATAAAGCTAACTCATTTGAGCTTGGAAGGCTTATCACTTTAGAGTTTATGGCCGTAAACAAGCCACAAGCTCAAGTGTAATAAACAAATCAATGCATCATATTTTCCGGTAAAATTAGGGAAAACCAGACACCCTTAGCATAACTCGATAAACTTAAGTTTATAATCTTAGACTTATCGTAGTGACTTATCAGCTTATCTTATATAGGATGCTAATCAGAACACCCTCTTACACTGCTACATGACTGTCCCAACCAATTTACAAAAAATGGGTCAACTTGAGGTGGCTTTTTATCTCAAACTGGTCAAATTTTACATAAAAAGGAAATGTCAAAACCTATTGAAGTAATTGTTTCTAATGCATACACCCTATTAAATCATATCCTAGAAAATTTCGGATTATTATTTTAAAAAAACATTGTTTAAGAATCCTAACTAACACATGAATCTCTAATAATGTATTTTAGTAAATAGACAAAAAAGGATTCTTCAAATGAGTTCCTACACACTCGAGAGCTTCATTTGAAATATCTAAGAGAGAAACCTCTAAACACTTTAAATCGGGACATCCTTGTGCCACAGCCATGAGCCCCAAGTGAGTCACTCCCCCGCCATGCGCAAGTTTGCGCAATTTCTTGCAAAACTGACCAATCAGTTGACATCCGATATCTCCACATATATCCTTGGTACGTAGAACTTACAAACTGGGACACCTCTAAAAGAATGTAACGTTGGCAAACTGAATCAAACTCTATGCTTCTGAGATCAACTTCTCGCAATTGATGGAGACAAGGGAGTAGAAAAGGGAATGCATCTTCTCTCCAATCATCAATAACTAAACCACGAATACTGGGGGGAATGTAAAATCACTAGAATCCCACTATCATTTCCCCTTCCTCCATCCAAAATCATCTACTACAACATTATATTGTAAACGGAAGCTTCTCAAACCAACACAACACCTAGCGATATCAACTAAACCCTTTTCCGAAAACATTTTACACCCCCGAATCTCAAAGCTGGTTAAACTAGCACCTAAGGTTTGGCCAAACTTTTGAAATCACAAAAAGACACAACCATGTTACGAATAGACAGCGAATTCAAACGACCCAACTTAGCAATCTCTTAAATCCATGGAGTGAGTCGAATAGTGCATTTATAAGGACCATAATAAGACTTGCGCGCATATGAAAAGGACTTATCTCCTCCATATGAATAATACTTGACTGTTAGTGACTCGAGATTAAGGAACCTTAGAGCTAAACGTTTGGGGTCAGGGAGGTAAGGGAGCTAACCATATCCCCTTCCTCCATCCAAAATCATCTACTACAATATTATATTGTAAACAAAAGCTTCTCAAACCAACACAACACCTAGCTATATCATCTAAACCCTTCTCCGAAAACATTTTACACCCCCGAATCTCTAAACTGGTTAAGCTAGCACCTCGGGTTTGGACCAAATGTTTGAGATCAGAAGGAAATACAACCATGTTCTGAATAGACAGCGAATTCAAACGATCAAACTTAGAAATTTGTTCGATCCATGGGGTGAGTCGAACAATGCATTTATAAGGACCATAATAAGCTTACGTCCATATGAAAAAGATTTATCTCCTCCATATGAATAAGACTTGACGATTAGCGACTCAATATTAGGGAACATATGGATAATACGCTCGGGGTCTGAGAGGTAAGGGCCGTGCATGGTGAGGTGCTTACGGGTTAACGAATCGAGTTTGTAATAGTTCTTAGAAACTAATGAAACAAGAGAATTAAGGTCGGGATGAAAATGCATTACAGTATCAAACATTAACTCAGAACCCATAATTCAACCTAATCAAACGCTTACCAACGCCGGTGAACGACATTTTGAATCGCCAGTGAACGGAATTTTGAATCGCCGGTGAGGGTTTTATTCTTAAGTATCGCCTCATGATCCTATTATTTTCGGCTGATACAATGTGCCCTCTTTGTCGCAAGGCATGTTTGGATTCTTTTGGGGAACATGCGGGTCATTGTAAAGAGCTCCCGAGTTTCACGTATCGACATGATATGGTTAGGGACGTTCTTTTTTATATATGTAGGCGTGTCGGTATCTTCACCAAGAAAGAAGCACCTGTGAACTTCTTGACTGGCCCGTTAGATGGAATACCCACACTAAAACCGACGGATATTTTGGTTTTTGGTTGGGCTGGAGGAAAACATGCGTGTGTTGATCTGACTGGGTTTCTCCTCTAGTGGGGTTGGGTCGCCGGGGTTTTACAGCAGGCCAGACTTCTTTGAAAGCCGCCTCATGCAAAGTGACAAAACATAAAAAATCATGCATTAGAATCAACACGTGTTTATTCCTTTTGCATTTGATACCTTTGGTTTCTTTGCACTTGAAGCGGTGGAGCTTCTAAAGAGCATTCAACGCGTTATGAATAACAATGTTATGACACCTAAATCAACAGATGTGGTTTTTTATAGAATTAGTTTCGTAATTAAAAAAGAGCTTGCGGCGTAGCTTGTTGCTCGCTTGCCTTCTGTGTAGTTGAATATCGATTGCTCTGAAATTTATTTTTAACATGTAATCTAAAAAAAATTAAAGATTATTAATAAAACTTCAGTAATTAAATTTTGAATAATGTGTCTGATTGTTATCTACTTTTTGGGATTGCTTATTGAAACAGATTATTTAATTTTGAAAATGAATAATCAGATAATTATCGTTTTGAAACGTTATTCTAGAAAATAATGTTTGGATTTGATTATTCTGTTTGAAATCGCAATAATCAAATATTTAGTTTTTTGAGTGTTTGGCAAATTTGATTATTTGATAAGTAAAATGAATAAAATAATTTTAGCTTTTCTCCATTTTGAAAATAAAATAAGTAGCTCTCCAGTTACTTTTTCAAAACTTTATTTTGGAAGTTTTTAAATGCAAATAATCATTGTATACTATTTATTATCCAAACACTTATTATACCAAATCTCTATTTTCAAAATAAAATAAGTAGATAATATAGTTTCAAACACAATCCCAAACCCAGTTAGTATATTACTGAATCAAAAAGAAATTTAGTAAAAGGTTTAACTAAGCAAGTTTTTATGAAATTCTTACAATGCACAAAAATTGAAGAAAATATCATATTTATTGGCTGCTATTTTTGTACTAACAGGCCAATTTCTTTCAATTTCAATTTGTACGAAACTTATGCCAAGGGTTTGAATTTTCAAAAATCTTTTGCAAAATCGTAATTGTATGGTATCTTAAGAGCCCTACGTACGGGTGCGTTATGGGTTGGCTGGCCATCATAACGCGAGCCTATGACTCAGCCAATTACACCGTGGGTCGTGTTATGGGGTTTAGCTGGTAACTACCAGTCGATTTTATGGGTCATGGCCCGAGCCTACGGCGTAATAACTGCACCGTGGCTCGCACCACAGCTCGCGCTATCATTTTTTTTTGAAAATTTGAATTTTTTACAGTTATGTAACGGCTACCTTTTGGCTAGGTTGAGTTTTTGACCATTTGTACCCCAAAAAAACCCCACTTTTTATCTATTTTTTCATTATAAATTCACTTTCAAACTAAAAAAAATTATACTATCTTCTATTATCACTATTACTAACTTCTTTATTTTTTTACATCTACCATCAGACAAAATCCAAACTAAAATTCAAACCAATACCCGAATCAATAGATAAACAATTTTTTATCCGATCCAAACAATCAAATTTCGACTACCCAACTACCAAATATGTCTACTTCGTCTATCCCAAATACTCCATCATCCGCAACATCTAGCACTTCAAGAACTAATCAATTTTCTTTCATTCGCCAACTACAATATCAGATCGTGATGCAAAAAAAGACCGAACGGAACAAGAAGCGGCGGCAAGACTAGAAGTGGTTGAGCTTCAAAAAAGGAACGAAGAACTGCAAATACTTCGGTTCGACACTACCGGAATGAGTGCCAAAGACACGACGAGGATCGAAAAGCTCAAAGACGAGACGCGTGCAAAATATTTTAATTTTTAAGTTGTATTTTTTTAAAATTGTTTTTTTATTTCGTCTGGTACTTTTTTTAATTTCGTGATTTTTCTTTCTTTTTAATACGTGTAATTTTCTTTTTAGTAATTGTATTTTTATTTTATTAATGAAAAATTAAGTTTTTTAGTTAATAAATTGTTCGTATTTAAAAAAATAAAAAAGTTAAGTGAGGTCACGATAATACGAGAAATAGTGTTAACTAGAGAGAGTGTTTGTGAGGTTATGGGGTGTTTTGACACCACTTTTTACCCACGGCTTGAACCATACCTAGGGCTCTAACAACTACTCTAAAATATATATAATCTGGTTTATATGAATAAATGGGGAGATGCATAACAGCAAACACTAATTCACTATCCATATTCATTTCAACCACTTACCAACACCGGTGAACGGAATTTATGAATTCGCCGGAATTTCAATTTCAATTTCCAGTTCAGTTGTGTGTTTTCTTTCAAGCTTATCAGAGACAAGGTTAAATTTTAAGGTTTTAACCTAGTAATCAAACACCAGCAACCTAGTGAATGGAATTATGAATCGCCGGCGAATGGAATTTTGAAACGCCGGTAAACGGAATTTTGAATCGCCGGTGAGGGTTTAGAGTATTATGTATACACTTTTTAAATTTCCAAATAAAAAATACATACCTTAAAAAGTAGTACATCACAAAACAAAAGAATAAACATAAAAATGTATACATAATACTCGCCAACCTAACCACATTCGACATTATAACATGGATAGAGGTGTGATTCGGGTTGGTTTGGTCGGGTGCGGGTCAACTCGAGTCGGGCTTGGTCGAGTCAAATCGGGTTGAGACTAATAATATCATACTCGAACTCGAGCCTAATTAGAACTCGAGTCACTCAAGTTCTGGCCAATTCAGGTCAGGTTAATTCGAATTCGGGTCAACCCAAATATAAGTAAAAAAATTAAAAAGTAGTTTATTTAAGTATATTTTCATTGTAAAATGTGTTAGTCGAGTCGGGTCAAGTCGGTTTCGGGTTAATTCGGGTCAAAGCTAAAAAAATATATAAACCCAAATCTGACTTATTTAAAACCCGGATCAATTTGAATCAACTCGAATTGATTCGAGTCGGGTCAGGTCGAATCAAATTTTTTGACACCCCTAAACATGGCTATAGCATTTAAAGCGGTGTAATTTAGCAATGTCATAAGTCCAAAATATTGCATATAACTGTGCCATACGTATGTTTTATTTCTTTTTGAACTACGATTTTATTAATGATAAAACTAGCAAGATGCTAGAATATACAGAAATAAGATGAGGATTCTTGAGCCAATCGTTCCAAGTGAACGTGGTTTTACATCTATACCTACACCAAGTAAAAGAACTAGAAATAATGTTATCAAACAACATTGCCTTCGAAAGATTACCAGCCACAAAGAGCAACTTATTGCGAAAACCTCAAAGGAACCACCACATGATGTACGATACACCATCCACCATGGATTTAAGAGGTGCTGAAAGATGCATAGCAGCCAACCAATTGAGCCATTCCTCATAAGACGTGAAGCCTGTGTATGGAACATCCCACCAATGAGCTATCTTTCTATACAACTAGTCTGCTAATTCGCAGCAGAAAATAAAAGTATGTTCGTTTATGCTCCCTGGTTACACAAAGGGCACGAGATAGCATCAATGACAATACCTCTTAGAGAGACGTTGAATCTAGTGGGGAGAGCATTGTTCTTGATTTTCCACGCCAGTATGTTAATTTTTATGGGGACGTACTTAACCCACCTCGTCTTGGCCGCCTCGTTAGACGATCGATGAGCATCAATACTTTTACGTAAGGATGCCACCGAAAACACCCCTTCATTATTTAGGGACCAATAATATCTGTCTGCCTGGGGACTAAGATTAACATTGGAGGTCATTTCTTCTACGACTTGCAGTTGCATTTATTCAACACCTCCTCTCGCATTACGCCTCAACGACGTCTCCATGCTAGGGGCCTCTATTTTAGAACGAAGACATACCTCTTTATTTGTCTCTAAAGCATATACCTTAGGAAACAAATCTTTAAGAATACCTCCTACACACCACTTATATTTCCAAATTCGAATGCGTCTACCGTCACCTACTTTCATTTTGAGGAATTATAAACAATCCACTCTCTGCTCTTTAATGACACAAATTTCGTTAACAATAGATGTCCAACACGTAATGTGTTTACTATGGCGATCGATACCAAGGGTTCCTTCTTCCCCATGTATGGCATTAATAACTCTTGTCCATAACGATCCCTGATCCGTGTAAAACCTCCACACCGATTTAAACATTAAAGCCCGATTAAGAGCATAAAGACTTGCCATCCTCAGCCCTCCTTGCTCTTTCGAAGTAATGACGTTGCTCCACTTAACCCATGTAGACTGCTTACTCTTGAGCTCGTGACTATTGAAAAACTGCCTTCTTATTGCTTCCATCTCTTTAAGCACACAAATAGGGGTTTTATAGATCGACATATGGAATATAGGAATGGCGCCTAGGACTGATTTTAACAGTGTGAACCGACCACCTACAGATACCGCTTTCAACTTCCACTTAGATAATTTATCTTTCACTTTGGTAACCACATCACACCAAGCTTTAGTACGATGTATATTACCACCCACTTTAGTACCTAAATAGTTAAATGGAGCATGGAGTATCTGGCACCCTAGTTTACTGCAAATTCTGGAAATATTATGGATGTTAACCTGTACCCCCGTGATCTTACTTTTATTCATATTGATTCGGAGGCCAGACGCTCGATGAAAGCACTCCAAAACATTTGTGAGAGTATCAATATTCTTCTCACACCACTTACCCATGAAAATCGCATCGTCCGCGAAAAACAGATGTGAAATGGTCAATGAACTATTAAGTTGAATCCCAGTGAACAAACCCGCGTCCACCACTCGGTGAAAAGATACGTGGAGAGATTCCATCACTAGAATAAACAAGAAAGGGGAGAGGGAATCACCTTGTTTGATACCTTTAAAAAACTGGTATTCTGATATAGGACTTCCGTTAACGAGAACAAAACCTTTGAATACTGAAGGCAGCTTAGTATCCAACAACGCCACTTACATCCGAAACCAAATTTCTCTAACACTTCGTCAAAAAAGTCCCACCTTACTGAGTCGTATGCCTTTTCAAAATCAACCTTGAATATGAGAGTTTGTTTTTTCTTCAACGAGCACCACATCATAATCTCGTTAAGGATGAAAGGGCCATCCATAATTTGTCGTCTTGCAATGAAAGCGGACTGTACCTCATGAATAAGATCTCCGATAACAGTAACAAGTTTATTAGCCAGGATTTTGGTGATAATCTTATACAAGCTACCAATAAGGCTAATTGGACAAAAATCTTTAACATTATTAGCGTTAGAAATTTTAGGGATAAGAGTAATAAACGAAGAATTACACCCACTCGCAAAGGCCCCTGATTAAAAAAGCATTTTACAGCCAGTGTCACATCTTGTTCAAGCGTACCCTAAAACCGACGATAGAACCCAAATGTAAACCCATCCGGGCCCGAAGATTTATCAACACCACAATCCCAAACAGCTCTTTTGATCTCCTCACTAGTAACTTCAGATTCCAATTCCTCCTTTTGCTCTTGACTAATCGATTTGGGAAACTCCATGTCAATAGAGATACAATTATCACAAGGTTTTTCTAATCTGTCTTGGAAATGTTTAAGGAACTCTTCCTTAACCATGGTCGGTTTATCCACCCATGTACCTTCCTTCATAATCCCTCTAATACTGTTTTGCTTCCTCCTTTTGTTTAGCAACACGTGAAAAAAGCGAGAATTTTCGTCCCCTTCAACTGCCTACTTAATCTTAGCTTTTTGTAAAGATTCTGAGGTATTGGCTTTATGACAAGAAAATACTGAAATGACCTCCATTCTTCTCAAAACTAAGTGATGAGACTGCGATTATGCATAGTCTCATCGTCTAAATCAGGCTTCAAACGCTTAAAATATCATCAAAATACCCAAATATATGCTTGTGTTTGTTCATTGTGTACTTTAGGTACGGATATCGTGAAATCAACAAAAGATCACAAGAATCAAGCAAAAACGAACACGGAAACGAAGCCGCACAAAGAACCCAACCCGAATCATGAATTTCCTTTGAAGTCCTTGAAGTTTGAAGAATTGGCAAGATTGGTCCCTCAACTTTTGAAGACTTGTCATATTATACCCTTGCAAAACTCTATTATTGTATTTGGGTCCCTAATATTTCAAGATATTGCATGTTTAGTCCTTGAAGAATGGGGATATTACATGAAAAGCCCTTTAAACAAGCTTGGAAAATATTTGGTGGCCAAAATCTAAGAAAACAAACTTTGTTTACAAAGGAATTGCAAGTTGGGCTCTTTTATTTTAAAGTGACAAGACAAAGGGAATTAGGGGGACTATAACTGTCCAGACAACCAAACATAACCCAACCAACCCCTACCGGCCACGTCACCCACTACCAACAATCCTCCAATCACCACCTTCCCTTCCTCCACGTCATCCCTCCACCCACTTAATAACTGATTAAATAATCAGTTATTTAACCTTCCCTCCATAACACCATTTTAAATATAACCCACCCCTAAACCAGATTAAACACCCCTTAAACCCATCAAAAACACCCCATAAACCCTAATTGGGTTTAACTTGATTAACCAAAATCAAGACCCCATTCCTTCCAGATCCATAATTAACCCCACCTTAACCAAAACCCACAACCCAGATTCTCTTCACACTTACCATTGGGCCCACCATGAGCTCCCCTGCTCACGTCTCTATCCCCCATTCCCAAAATCCCGACATCATCAACAACTCATATTCATTCCTTGGTCCCAAAGGTTTATTAAACGCTTGAGATTGAAGATTCCAACTGGACAACAACTGGCAATCACATGTGAGAGTCTCTTGACCAGGATTTCAAATTTCGTCAAAGGGCAAGATTGGGACTTTATGTATTAGGGTTTTCAGTATTGTTTTAGGTTCTAGATAATTTCATTAGCACTATAAAAGGAGAATGCAACCTGTGCAATTCCCTTTGTTCCAATTTTTGTAAAAGCTTTTTATTATTAATGAAAATGAAAGTATAAAGATTTTCTACAAAATATTGTGTTCCATTTTATTCATTGTCTTAGTGTAATTGATTTACTGTTTTTAAAATTAGTTAAGGTTTTCAGAATAAAAGAGGTTTTTATTTATCAAGGTATTTTCAGAAATTCGTTTTTCTGTTTCAAAGTATTTGTGTTGGAAAAGTTTTCAAAAACTTGAAGTTAACATAACAATGAAGTGAAAGTGGAAGTGTTATGTTAAATTCAGTTTAGTGACAAGTTTTTTTTTATCAAATTTCAGTTTGGTTCCAAAAGTGTTTCAAGAAGAAAATATGTTTTTTATATTTTGCTTAACCCTTACTGTTCATTAAGCTAACTCTTAAGTTGTTTGACAAACAGCTTGTGAGCTAGCTTATTGAGCTTGTAGTGCTCTTCTTGTTTGCTTGTGTTTGTCCAGGAACAAAACAAGCCTTCATTCATTTCATTTCATTTTTCTGTCTTGAAGAATATTTCACCCTAGGTCTCTTGGAGACTCTACCAACAGGGTTCTCTACTATCCCATAAGCTCATAAAGCCAAAAAGTCATAGGGAAGGCATCAACTCAGTTAGTAAGGCTTGAACCCCCTAATTGTCATTTTTTGCTCTTTTATGTGATTTATGTGAGAATGGTATGAATTTGCTTCTTTGTTGATTTAATCTGTTAGTTCATGTTTATTGCAGCTTGGTATGCATGTTTAGATAGGCTTAGATAAGTTAAGATAGGATTTAAGTGCTTTTGGTTTGAAAAATCTTGTTTCAAAATATTAAAGGGGTGTTTGGGTCTGGGTGATTAAGAATTGTGGGTGACACATAAGATCTTTATTCGTATCTAAACAAGCTTTGTTAATGCAAGTTAGGAGTTTTTAATAGTTGTCTTTGAGTTTGGTAGAAGAAAAAAGTAAATTGCATGTTATTTGTATGAAACTGCCTAGAAAATCAGTAGGTCCAAATCTGCTTGTTTTAGTATAAATTGTGCCATCAAGTTTTGTTATCTGCTTAGGTCTAGGTAGTGTCTAGGATTTCGAGTTGGTTATTGGCAGTTTAGTGGTTAATTGGGTAAAATTTGAGCCTTTGAATCTCATCAAATGGCACAATAGTTCAGCAGACCTGCCCTTGTCCCTTTGTCTGTTTTACAGTAACTTGTTTTGGCCTATTGTGTGATTTTCTTGTTTTGGATTTTGTACTTTCTTGGTTATTTGTGACTCCCCACACTTCCATGAGTGTGGGGGTGCCCCCTTGTGCCAACAACAACAAGCAGTCAACACAAATCGACCACATTTGTCCCGATCTTCATCAGTGAAGAAACGAGTTTTCTTTGTTTTCTTTTTTAGTACTGTAGCAACTTTGCAATTTTTCTAGGACACGTTTCTGTAGATTTTAGCTTTTAATCTTGGTCCTTTTTCAGTTTTGTTCACGTTTTTGTGGTTAATTAGTCACCAGGGTTGTTTGGATTAAAAAAAAGAAAAAGAAAAAAAATATTTTGTGTAAAAAGAGACTGGCCAGGACTCGAACCTGCGCCATCTCTCTCACACACCAACAACATAACCATTGCGCTCTTGGGTCTTTTACTGCCAAGGGTTGCATTTGGTTTATATTTAAGGGGTTTTACTTTTTGGCTTTTCAAATATAAACAGCTTATAAATAAGCTGTTTTCAGCTTATTTACCTAGGTTTTTGAACTCTTTTGATTTTTCCTTTGTTAATTATTCCATTTAGGACTTTTCAGTTTAAAAATTTTATTTTTCTCGTTATTTAATTATTTTTTATGATTATTTTCTTTCCTGTTTTTTTATAAATTAGATTAAAAATAGATTAATTAGTTTTAAAAATTTTCAAAAAATATTTTTAGGTTTTAATTAAATATTTTGAGGTTTACAGGTTTTACAATTTCCATTTTAGTTTATTTTTAATTTTATTTAATTTTAAGGTTTTTCATTAACTTTAAAAATTAATTTAAAATTATTAAAAAGGTTTTAGATAATTTGGTTTTCAATTTTGTGTCATTTACATTTTTATTGATTTTGGGAATTTTTTGGTAATTTCTAGAGTACTTCCGTTTTTCGTCGAGTTTTACGATTTCGATCGTTTTACGTCGTAGTGTAATTTTTAGCATAATTCGTCTTATTTTTCCTTCTTTTCTCAACCAAAAACGTCACTAATCCAAACTTTGATTTTACATAATTGACACACTTAATTCACATACCTCCTTCGAGAACGAACCCGCATTTATTCGACTTGTCGGTTTTCCTAAATCGTCGAGTTTAATACTTGCCCATTATACGCTCTTTTTCCTAAAAGACGTGTTTTTACTACTATCAATTTTTGGCGCCGCTGCCGGGGAGGTGTTTTTAGTGTTGCCATTATTATTATCATGTTTGTGTGAGTAGTGCGTTTTTCCTTTTCATTTTTGGAAAGCGTATATAACGTACATACTCATTTTTGTTATTTTTCTTTACTGTATTATAGTATCCAAATAAAACGTGTTTAATTTTCATAAATTAAACACAAACCAATCATTTTACTATATTGTAGATAACCCATTATCGTTTTCGTTTTTCTTGTGAATATATTACTATGTTATACTTACGTAGAACAATAAATTTACAATATCTCCAAAAGCTTGAAAACGCAACCTTGATTCGGGATTTCATCACTCGATCATTGTATTCGAATCTAAAGCAAAAGTTTAAAGGCAAAATAGATAAATTCTTTCGCGAGGCTTAATTTCAATTAACACAAACTATAAGGTGGGTATAAGGCGGTTGTATTTCACGACCTAATGGAAAAAGGCTCTTAAGTGCTTAGCGCCGCCTCGTTTCCCCCGCTTGCTTGTGCGTGTTTTGAGAAAGAAGGCTAATCGAGGGTTTGCAGCCCAAGTATTATCTACATATATTATATTTGCTTGTGTTTTCAAGATTAAACCCTCTTGAACGTTTTGGTGTTCCACCAACGTTCTAAAGTCATCGAAAGCGTTCACTCCACGTGATCGTTTTCATTCTTTGAGGCTTCTTTAATCGAGAAATCAATTCGAGGAGAGATTTGTAGATTTGTGTCTACGTAATACACCAAAATCCAAAAAAATTAAAAACAATCAAAAACCAAAAAAATTGAAAAATTGAAAAACCGCAAAAAGAATCTTCTTTGCTACCCCTCATTCTACGCTTAGTGCAAGCGCGCTCGATCGAAGGATTATTCTAATTTTAGCGACGCTTCGAATCGACGCAATCGTAATCGAAGGAATCGACGACGTAGACGAGAATTAGAAACCGACGTTCCTAATATCGTTGTTGAACAAACCTTAGACGAGATGGCCGACAATCGTTCGATGATGGAATTGCTCCAAGCACCCACCGAGGGTTATGGAGACGCTATCGTAATTCCCGCTATCGAAGCGGAGAATTTTGAGATTTAGCGGAATGCTTTCGTTGATTCAAGCTACGAAGTTTCGAGGTCGTGAAGCCGATAATCCTCACGACCATATTCGGAATTTTGATCGTCTTTTAGCCACAAGCAAGTTTAAGAACGTCGACACCGATGTCGTCAAGCTTATGCTTTTTCCGTACTCGCTCGATGGTGCCGCCAAGGATAGGTACGAGAAAGAGCCACCTAATTCGATAACTACGTGGAAGGATCTCGTCTCCAAGTTCGTTAATTATTTTTTCCCACCGTCTAAGACGACGTTTTTCAAAAATGAAATTACGAAATTTGAGCAAAAACCGAATGAATCTTTTAGAGACGCGTGGGATCGTTTTAAGGAATTGCTTGCAATGTCCTCACCATGGTTTTTCTGAGTTGCACAAAATCGATACATTTTACAATGGTCTTAGTTTTCAAGAACAAGATTCGTTGAATTCCGCCGCCGGTGGCAACTTTTTGTGTAAAACTCCGAAAGATGCATTGATAATTATCGAAAACCGATCCAAGGTTTACCAACTCCGCAACGCACCGAGTGTTGCCAATTTCACCAATGTTAGTAGTTCTAATCGCGACATTAAGAGGGTTGATGCGAAAGTCGACAAGTTGGCGAATGTGTTTACGTCTTTTCTCGTTGAGATGCAAAACAAAGACGCTCCCGCTACGGTGAAAGCGGTTGAGGTTTCGTGTACGTTTTGTGGTGGACCTCATAATTATTACGAGTGTGCGGCTACGGATGGCCAAACGTCGAATGTGAGTGCGTTAAATGGAACAACAATTTTCAAAATCAAAATAACGCGGGTCCATCACAACAAGGCAATTATAACCAAGGCAACAATTTTAATCAAAACCGAAACAATTTTCAAGGAAATAATCAACAAGGAAATTTTTCGAATCAAAATCAAGGTTATAATCAAGGTCGTAATTTGAATTGGCAAAATCGAGACAATAATCAAAACTCGAATTTTTCAAACAACAACAATCAAGGAAACAAATTTTCAAGTGGTAATCAAGGAATTTTTCATAGAAGTAATCAAAACCAAGGGAACTTTAATTCAAATCCAAAATAGTTCATCAAACGATTTTCAAAATTACATGAAAACGAATGAGGCTAATATGAGATGATTAGAGGGAGAAATTGGTACTTTGAAAAACGACTTTTCTAATACATTGAAATTGCAAAACACGAAGATTGAGCAAGGACAAATTGACATTAAAAAGATGTTTTCGGCCATAATGAACAAGTCCTCGGGTGCTTCATCGAGTTCGTTACCTAGTGACACCGTTGCAAATCCGAAGGAACAATGTAAAGCCGCCTCGTCTCGTGAGAAAGGTCGTGTGATTACCCCTACCCTTGATGGATTTCGAGTTGTTCCTTCTTCTGAACCCTTGACTTCTAAGACGTCTTATTGTTCTAAAGTCGATGGGGTGAACGTGGCGACCAAGGAAAGGAGTGCACACCCTCGTGTACCTCAAATTCCATCCACGGTTCAAAAAGAGAGCTTTACCGACCTAACCAAAGTATCCCTTGAAGAAACTTGTGCTTCGATCCTTCTTAAAAAACCCAAAAGGCATATGCCGAGAAAGGAAGAGGATCCAGGCTAATTTCTATTACCTTGTGATTTTTCCGAGATTGAGGGATGTTTAGCCCTTGCCTATTTAGGTGCTAGCATCAATCTAATGCCTCATTCTCTATGGAAATTGATGAGATTGCCTAATCTTACCCCCACGAACATGACTATCGAGCTTGCAAATTGTACTCCATTAATACCAATTGGAATAGCCGAGGATGTCTATGTCAAAGTTGGAAAGTTTGTTTTTCCCGTGGATTTCGTCATATCCGATTACGAGTGTGACCCTAAATGTCCCATTATTTTAGGCCGACCATTTTTATCGACGACTCTAACCGTAATCGACATTCACGAGGGGAGACTTACTATGAGATATGGGGAGGATAAAATGGAATTTTTCACGAGTAAAGTGTCTTGTGATAATGAAAAAACCGAGGTTTCAAAACCTAATGATTCTAAACCTAATGATTTCAAAATGTACACTTTAGCGGAAAGAATGAGGCTTAATGCATGTTTTGAAAAAATTAAGAAGAATGGTTTTAAAGATGAGGATATTAATGATAAAGAATACGTGTACCTAATTCAAAAGGGTATGTGTATGTTTATGAATGAAAAATCACTTTGGGATGTATTCGATGAAACAAGTGAAACACCAATTCCGAAGGGCGACGTTAGTGCCATCACGACAATGACCAAATGGACTCGTCTTCACCACCTTCGAAGGACCACGTCTTTGAGGCTTCAACTTCTAACTCCATCGAAGTGCCTCCTTTTCCTAGCCCAACACCCGTTGAGGCGAAATGTTTTATTGACATCGATCCTCTCGTCTTAGAAAAGTCACCTAAGCATAGTCATTGGACTTGTAAGACCATGGTTGTGAGTGCTCACATCGACTCTTTCTTTGATAATGACGATGGCAATTTTGCCGAGATTAATCACGTACTTCAAAATACACATGCCATTTTTGAGGATTCTCCTAAAAAGACCTCTTATCATGTGAAGTACGATGATTACGAGTTTGATCCCGAGATTGAGGAAATTATTGAACGAGAGCTAGCTCTTTTGCCTCCACTTCCAGCTGCGAGTGAGGTCGATCTTTCCAAAATCGAGGATGAACTTAATGAGTTGGAACGTCTTATTTTCGATGACGAACCAACTCATGTGACCAAAGAAAATCCAATTCTCGAGGAGTTACCTAATCAACACTCCTCAAATGAGAATTACGTTTACCACATTCGTGAGGATCTAACTTATCAACAATCCCCACAAATGAATGATGGTTTCGTGCTTGATCGTGATCTTTTCGAGAGAGTTTCTAAGATACTCAAGGAGGGGAATGACAAACCTTGGTTTGACAAGCCTATCTTTGATGAAGAAATCGATGAGATCGACGTTCATAAGGATGACGAGTATGTAGACTCCGAGGGGGCGGTGTTCTCTGTTGATCAACGTTTTGAAAATTTATACAATCCACCATCCCCTAACCGCGACTTAAATGTGAGGATTTTTAGCGCGACTAATTTTGAATTTGACACGCCAAATATTTTCGACATAATTCAATCGGGTTTTCATAAAGAATTTTTTAAAAATGAAAAAGGAAAGGATTTTAAATGTGATTTAAAAGATTTTTCTACAAGTTTAACTCCGTCATCACCGCAGTATATGAGTGCTACCACCTCGTCTACTCCTTTTGAGTGTGGATCTAGTGTGGGGGAAGCCCCAAATGTTCCCTCACATTCTCCACCGAGGACGAGATTTACGATCCCGGAATTGCTTGTAAAGGGAAATCTTGGTCTTCCACCGATGCAATAAATGTAAATATTATCTATTTGCTTGGTGTGAGTCTACCTCGAGTAGCTCATTTTAGTGACTTACCCATTGTCCCACCCTTCTACTTCTCATCTATTTTCTTCTACCCCTTTCGGGTTTCGGCTTCGGTTGAAGTAGCGTTGTTTCGTCTTTCATCCGAAAACGAGGACGCTATCTTTGACCCCGGTATACGTATATCGGGTTTTTAAAGTACTCCACGTACTTTTGGGCATTGTTTATCATGTAAGACCCACCAAAAATGACTAAACCATGATTATCCCTAAATGATCACATTTATGGGGATTCGAGTCGAGCTTTTGACTCGGTTATCAAAAACAAGGTGCCTCGTGGGGGATTCTCATGCTTACCCTTATAAATATTATCGCTTTCTTAGTTAACCTAATGCGGGGACTTATGCTCTTCCAACCTTTGTTTCGTGGTTGTTTGTGATTGTGATTTATTAGGTTCATCGTCATCATTGAAGCCTCTCGTGTTCGTTTTATGGATCACTCGAGCTTCGATCGTTTCCTTTGTAGATTCCGATATCCGATGTTATCCTTTTAGGTTCTAACGTTTATCTTATTAACATAATTCATAAACGGCTTTTAGGTTATTCGTTTGACCCTTTCCATGCTCGAGATTAAGCATTCGACTTCGTCTCTAGTATAGGGGTGTTTTCACCCCTAGACTCAAAACATTAAGGACAATGTTTAGTTTTAGTATGGGGGGGGGGGGGGGTGAGTAGATACTTCACCTTGCTTACGTCACCACGCAATCCAATTTTCATCTTTTTGTTATCGTTTTATTTTTATCTTTTTTTACCGTTTTATGCAAAATAAGGCTAAAAATGGCCAAATTTTAAATTTTTTTCTAGTTTTTCATAAGTGTTTAAGACACGAATGTAGGTTTTCCGATGGTGAGAATAAGAGTTATTTCTAACTCGACCGTGCGTGTTGAGCACTTAACTTCGATTCCTTAACCTTTTAGGCTAAGTCTCTTAAACGAGGATGAGAAATGATAGAGTTATTTATAAGTCTCGTAATCGTCATGATCTCATGTGTAGTAATTATTAGCTTATTCTCACCAAGCTTTTGTATAATAAATTGTTATTAAATATTGATTTAGCGGTTTAGTCACTATTGTTGGTTTCTAATTTGTTTTAGTAGCTTCCATGTAATTAAATTGGGAAAACATTAAGGTATCGCCAGCGTCATGGTTTTGAAGTATTGGCAACCCGAATAATGAAAGCTTCACCTAATAATAAGATTTCAAGTGCTCACCTAAATTAAGAAAAAATTTGAAGCTCACAAGGCCGAAAAATCTATGCCCAAATTGAAAGTGAATCAAGCCTTAATCTTTGAAGCTTTAAAGATCCAAAATTCGCTTTAGCTTGAGGATATACATCTTTGGCCATAATAAAACCACCGATGATGGCGGATAATAAAAGGCAATGCAAGACCAAAGTCATAATAAAAGCTTCATGGCGAAGTTGAATAAAAGATGGAGGTAAACCTATGATAATAAGGCCCTTCCGTTAGGGGGCGTATAAAGTCTTGGTAATAAGTCTCATGTTCAAAACCGTTATAAAACCGTGTTTATCGATCCTTCTTGTTAACTTAATTTTTTGACATCGTTGTCTATTAGGGTGAATTATTAATTTAATGATTTTGGTTACACCGTTAAGACTCTATTTTTATACTTAATCTCTATTCACGCATAAGTCAATGATGTATCCTCGTGATCATTAAGACAAAATAAAATATAAGAGATACCAAGTAGGAATAAGGGAGTTTAGGTTCGTAATTAACACACATGAGATATGATCGTGTTGCTAACTTATAATAACAATGATCTCGTTACACGCTTAGCATGGAATTGGGTGAAAATCGAGGACGACGAAATTATTTCTAACGAAGCATTCACGTTTTCTTTTTCTATGATCCTAAAAGTCACTTAATCGTGATGAAAACAATACATTATGTCTAAAACACGTGTAGTAGTTTATTTAAGTTTATGTCTTCAATAAATGTCATCATAAAATGACTTTTGGAAGTGCTATGATACTTAATTCTAGCATTGCGTAGGGACACGACAATTTTTTAGTATGGGGGAGTGATGAGACTGCAATTATACATAGTCTCATCGTCCAAATCGGGCTTAAAACGTTTAAAATATCATCAAAATACCCAAATATATGCTTGTGTTTGTTCATTGTGTATTTTAGGTACGGATATCGTGAAATCAACAAAAGATCACAAGAATCAAGCAAAAACGAACACGAGAAACGAAGCCGCACAAAGAACCGGACCCGAATCATGAATTTCCTTTGAAGTCCTTGAAGTTTGAAGAATTGGCAAGATTGGTCCCTCAACTTTTGAAGACTTCTCATATTATACCCTTGCAAAACTATATTATTGCATTTGGGTCCCTAATATTTCAAGATATTGCATGTTTAGCCCTTGAAGAATGGATATATTACATGAAAAGCCCTTTAAACAAGCTTGGAAAATATTTGGTGGCCAAAATCTAAGAAAACAAACTTTGTTTACAAAGGAATTACAAGTTGGGCTGTTTTATTTTAAAGTGACAAGACAAAGGGAATTGGGGGACTATAACTGTCCAGACAACCAAACATAACCCAGCCAACCCCTACCCGCCACGTCACCCACTACCAACAATCCTCCAATCACCACCTTCTCTTCCTCCACGTCATCCCTCCACCCTCTTAATAACTGATTAAATAATCAGTTATTTAACCTTCCCTCCATAACACCATATTAAATATAACCCACCCCTAAACCAGATTAAACACCCCTTAAACCCATCAAGAACACCCCATAAACCCTAATTGGGTTTAACTTGATTAACCAAAATCAAGACCCCATTCCTTTTAGATCTATAATTTACCCCACCTTAACTAAAACCCACAACCCAGATTCTCTTCACACTTACCATTGGGGCCACCATGAGCTCCCCTGCTCACGTCTCTACCCCCCATTCCCCAAATCCTGAAATCATCAATAGCTCATATTCAATCATTGGTCCCAAAGGTTTATTAAACGCTTGAGATTGAAGATTCCAACTGGACAACAACTGGCAATCACATGTGAAAGTCTCTTGACCAGGATTTCAAATTTCGTCAAAGGGCAAGATTAGAACTTTATGTATTAGGGTTTTCAGTATTGTTTTAGGTTCTAGATAATTCCATTAGCACTATAAAAGGAGAATGCAACCTGTGCAATTCCCTTTGTTCTAATTTTTGTAAAAGCTTTTTATTATTAATGAAAATGAAAGTATAAAGTTTTTCTGCAAAATATTGTGTTCCATTTTATTCATTGTCTTAGTGTAATTGATTTACTGTTTTTAAAATTAGTTAAGGTTTTCAGAAAAAAGAGGTTTTTATTTATCAAGGTATTTTAAGAAATTCGTTTTTCTGTTTCAAAGTATTTGTGTTGGAAAAGTTTTCAAAAACTTGAAGTTAACATAACAATGAAGTGAAAGTGGAAGTGTTATGTTAAATTAAGTTTAGTGACAAGTTTTTTTCTATCAAATTTTAGTTTGATTCCAAAAGTGTTTCAAGAAGAAAATCTGTTTTTTTATATTTTGCTTAACCCTTACTGTTCATTAAGCTAACTCTTAAGTTGTTTGACAAACAGCTTGTGAGCTAGCTTATTGAGCTTGTAGTGCTCTTCTTGTTTGCTTGTGTTTGTCCAGGAACAAAACAAGCCTTCATTCATTCCATTTCATTTTTCTGTCTTGAAGAATATTTCACCCTAGGTCTCTTGGAGACTCTACCAACAGGGTTCTATACTATCTCATAACCTCATAAAGCCAAAAAATCATAGGGAAGGCATCAACTCAGTTAGTAAGGCTTGAACCCCCTAATTGTCATTTTTTGCTCTTTTATGTGAGAATGGTATGAATTTGCTTCTTTGTTGATTTAATCTGTTAGTTCATGTTTATTGCAGCTTGGTATGCATGTTTAGATAGGCTTAGATAAGTTAAGATAGGATTTAAGTGCTTTTGGTTTGAAAAATCTTGTTTTAAAATATTAAAGGGGTGTTTGGGTCTGGGTGACTAATAATTGTGGGTGACACATAAGATCTTTATTTCCATCTAAACATGCTTTGTTAATGCAAGTTAGGAGTTTTTAATAGTTGTCTTTGAGTTTGGTAGAAGAAAAAGTAAATTGCATGTTATTTGCATGAAACTGCCTAGAAAATCAGTAGGTCCAAATCTGCTTGTTTTAGTATAAATTGTGCCATCAATTTTTGTTATCTGCTTAGGTCTAGGTAGTGTCTAGGATTGAGAGTTGGTTATTGGCAGTTTAGTGGTTAATTGGGTAAGATTTGAGCCTTTGAATCTCATCAAATGGCACAATAGTTCAGCAGACCTGCCCTAGTCCCTTTGTCTGTTTTATAGTAACTTGCTTTGGCCCATTGTGTGATTTTCTTGTTTTGGATTTTGTACTTTCTTGGTTATTTGTGACTACCCACACATCCATGAGTGTGGGGGTTCCCCCTTGTGCCAACAACAACAAGCAATCAACACAAATCGACCACATTTGTCCCAATCTTCATCAGTTAAGAAACATGCTTTCTTTGTTTTCTTTTTTTAGTACTGTAGCAACTTTGCAATTTTTCCAGGACACATTATTGTAGATTTTAGCTTTTAATCTTGATCCTTTTCAGTTTTGTTCACGTTTTTGTGGTTAATTAGTCATCAGGGTTGTTTGGATTAAAAAAAGAAAAAGAAAAAAATATTTTGTGTAAAAAGAGACTGGCCAGGACTCGAACCTGCGCCATCTCTTTCACACACCAACAACATAACCATTGCGCCCTTAGGTCTTTTACTGCCAAGGGTTGCATTTGGTTTATATTTAAGGGGTTTTACTTTTTGGCTTTTCAAATATAAACTTATAAATAAGCTGTTTTCAGCTTATTTACTTGGGTTTTTGAACTCTTTTGATTTTTCCTTTGTTAATTATTCCATTTAGGACTTTTCAGTTTAAGATTTTTATTTTTCTCGTTATTTAATTATTTTTTATGATTATTTTCTTTCCCGTTTTTTATAAATTAGATTAAAAATAGTTTAATTAGTTTTAAAAATTTTCAAAAAATATTTTTAGGTTTTAATTAAATATTTTGAGGTTTACAGCTTTTAAAATTTCAATTTTAGTTTATTTTTAATTTTATTTAATTTTAAGGTTTTTCATTAACTTTAAAAATTAATTTAAAATTATTAAAAAGTTTTTAGATAATTTTGTTTTCAATTTTGTGTTAATTACATTTTTATTGATTTTTGGGAATTTTTTGGTAATTTTTAGAGTACTTTCGTTTTTCGTCGAGTTTTACGATTTCGATCGTTTTACGTCGTAGTGTAATTTTTAGTATAATCGTCTTATTTTTCCTTCTTTTCTCAACCAAAAACTTCACTAATCCAAACTTTTATTTTAAATAATTGGCACACTTAATTCACACACCTCCATCGAGAACGAACCCGCATTTATTCGACTTGTCGGTTTTCCTAAATCGTCGAGTTTAATACTTGCCCATTATACGCTCTTTTTCCTAAAAGACGTGTTTTTACTACTATCACTAAGTCATCCGTACCGTTACCATTGTAAATTATCATGTCGATCTTGGTAAGTTCATCCTGTAGTAGGTTGATGTCAGCCCTCGTATAGTTAACATAGTTAGCATTCCATTCCTTGATTTTACCTTTAAGGAATTTTAATTTCTTCATCAGACTAAGCATGTCATTGGTATTGTTACCCGGAGCAGAGGCCCAAATGGCTTCAAAAAACGTAGCAAATCCTTCCCTCTCTAACCAATGGTGATAAAATCAAAACGAACATGGACCAAAATCTGTCATTGATTCTTTAAGCAGAATAGGACGATGATCTGACAAGTATCGATCCAATGTAACAACACTAATATTAGTGTTAGAATGCCACACGTTTTCTGAGATGAAAAAACGATCCAATTTACTCATATTCTTCGCCGATTTGTGACACCACATGTAAGCACTTCCACCTAAAGGAACTTCAATGAGACTAAAATTAGAGATGAATGAATTAAATACCTAGGTGTCGTGGGCATGGAATTAAGAGCAGAATCTATCAGATTGAACCCGAACCTCATTAAAATCCCCCATCATAATCACTTCCCCTTTTCCAATTATTGACTATCATCGATAAATAATCCCAAAGCATCCTCTTTTCTTTTTTTGTCATGGGGGCATATACTACCACCAGAAGAATGTCAAGACTTTATTTAGTCCAAACTCCTCTAACAATAACAAAGTAAGCATAAACATTGTGACTCTTTTTTCTGAAAATAATTAGGGTCCCATGTACATAAAATGCCACCCGAGTTCCCGACTGAGTCACTATGAACGAAATCAAATGAAAAATTACCCCAACATGCTTTAACTGTAATCAACTCCATATGATCCATCTTAGTTTCTTGTAACGCCAAAATGTTAATTCTGTGTTTGTTGCATAAATCCCTAACCCAATCTTTTTTGGCCTTTTGGGTGAGGCCTTGAATGTTGAGAGACATAATATTCATCGATGGACCGTACCATCTCCTTGGGATTTTATTATCTTCATAATGTAGTTTTTGCAACCCTCCATGTTGCACCCCATAGTTTGTCCAACCTTAACTAGTTCTTCCATACAAACCAATACAGAACCACATGTTTTCGGCACTTGAGATTCTTTGAAATGGCTTGAATTGCCTGAATTGTTGTTATTGGATTTAGGTTGACTATAAGCACTAGTTGATACATCAATCTCCTGATCATCCGCGTTGGTAACTGGACTATTATTACTGACCTGCTCTGTAACTACCTCGCCTTCTTCAGGCATGTATCCCGGTGGGTGAACACGGCTGCTAGAACCCCCAGACATTTGGTGACTCGCCTGTGTTTTCTCCTTGTTGAACATGTCATAAAACCCAAACGGATCATCAGAATGTTCTTTATTCTTTTCCTTCGATCGTGAGAAGATGGTTTTGACTACAGTATTTGGCTCACTAGTCACTCCATTTTCATCATTCTCTGGTAGACTACCTTCCTTATCTGATAACTCCTCGTCGAATAAACTCTCATCATCTGACTTCTGGGACCCATCCTGGAACTTCTTTCGCCCTAATCCAAAATACTTTTCCATGAAATATAACTTTCAAGGATTCAAATATATTATGCTTATTCTTCGTAACTAAACATAGCCTTTTAGAATGATAATTTACGTCTTTCTGATCATCAACATCCAATAAGTCTCCCCACTTATTAGCAATTTTATTAAAAGTTTTTTCGTTCCATAACTTAAGGGGGATTCCTTCAATATCGACCCAAGCGATTCTCCCAGTGGTGGAAAAATCATGTGTAGCTTGTTGTAACACCGAGAACCAAGATGTTACCCCCACACAATCTTTAAGCACCTCTTTGGAACTGTTGCTGAGAAAATCAACCATAATCCCAAGCTCTCCCATATACCGGATAGAGATGTCAGTGAAACCTTCGTCTTTAAACACGGTCTTCATATTGGAAAGGGAATTAAAGTCTTTAACCCTTCCAACTAACGAAAGTGACAAATCTGTCAAATTGATACAATCATCATCTAACAAAATTGAGGGAGTTGAGTCTGATTCATTCTGATGATTCCCTCTCAGAACTTGGACAAAAGATCTTTTAGAACTTGACAACCCAACCAAAACCCTAGAAGGCAACCCATCATCAGCGTTCATTTTGTTCTCTCTATTCTTTTCCGGTTCATTATCATTACGAGGCTTAGGCCAAAACCTTGCAATGTTGGCCTCTAATCTTGAACGGTTCACCCAAATAGTGCATAAATTTCCTACTAGACGATCCACATTGAATACATTTATAAATCTAACAAATCCGAATCTTTTACACTCTTTGGTTTTTTCGACGGGATGAATGAATCGACAATGTGTCCATAAACTTTGCATGTATTAAAAAGGTCTTTGGCTGAGAAGTACTCCGGAAAATTAGTGACAAATATGGACGTGGATATTCTAGCCATGTCGTCTTCTTTGGAATGGTGATTCACCATGATGATTAAAAAACAAACGGCTGGGAAAACAGTAAACTCTAAAAAGAACAAAACCAAAACAAACCCTAAAAACACTACACGAAACAAACCCTAAAAAAACCACATCAATTAAATAATAATAGATTATAGAGATTCGTAGACAATGTAGGATCCCTCGATTTGCTACCTCGTCACACAAGAATTAGGGATCGAATGAAATCGAAGGCCTAAAACCCATCGCAAAGTAACAACGAACGGAATAAACATCATGTGGATCAGCAATAATCGATTGTTATTCGATGAGAGGTGATTAAATGGATCTAATCAAGCAATTTGAAAAATATGGTTTTTTTGAAAAAGTCGCCATTAATGGCTTTTGAAGAACTGTATTTCCATACGTATGTTCTATTAGATTTACTTGTACGCGTGTCTCGTTGTCTATTATTTATTTAAAGTTTTATATGACCCAACTTCTGATTGTCTATTCTTAACTAACTTGTTTAGCTTAATTGTTCTTTGAAGTTTTACTAAATAGTTTTTTAGGAAGTTTTTTAATGGTTTTGAGTTCAAAACTTGTAAAGGGATTTCATATAAAGCGGATAAAGAGTTTAGAGTTGTGTTTGTTTTATAAAATGTATTTGGTTTGAATCCGATCAACAAGTCTGAATATTAAGATATCATTGAAATTTCTAAATCTGAATCATTTGAGATTGTTTGATTTTATAAAAACGTTTGAATGTTCGAAACTACTTTCTTTAATTTTAACTTTCTTTAAAATTTTATTATTTTAATAGGATAATATTAATGATTTTTTTCGTCTTTGTAAGATCGAGATCAGATTAGGATTTTAAAATTCTATTATATTGTTATTTTTGGATATTTTTTTGTAATATTGTACAAATACACATAACAAAAAAATATACGTTTTTCATAAAAAATGTTGTCTAAAATAATAACATGTTATTGTCTAATTTCAACATAACACAATTCATAACTTTGCGACTTTTTAGTTTATGGTTTTACAAAAGTAAAATCGAATTAGATTTTAAGATTTTATAGTAAGATTGATATCTTATAAGATCTTAAGCTTGCAAAAAACATTTATAAAATTGTAATTGTAAGGAAACTTAACAACTACGCTGAAATGTACACAATCTGGTTCATATGAATAAATTAAAAAAAAGAATAGAGTGCACAAATCACAACGACACACGCGTTTTAATGCGGGAACACTTTTTCTTACTGCTTGAGTACGACAGCTTCTCGACACCCAATGTTCTAAGAAAAGATAAAAAAAACATGTTTATCTTGTGTGGTTAAGAGTAAATTTGTTTTCAAGGAAGATTTATTAAACTTACTGATATTTGTAATTTCACACTTGTTTAGGAAAACAAGATAAAAGCGGTAATTACTAAACACATGATTAAGGAAAATCAAGTGCTTATGACCCTTGTTGTGAGTTTGTTCTCAAGGAGGCTTAGTGTGTGTATTTGAGATTAATATTAATGAGAAGAAAGAAAAGTGAAAATGATGATGGTTACGATTATAATTAAACTACGACGAATGGTAAAACGTAAAACGTGACAAAATTTAAAAATTACTCTAAAAATTCCTAGAAAATCACAATAAATTCCTAAAAATGCAATTAGAGTTTACAAATGATCAAAACCTTTTTACACCTTTTAATTAATTAATAATAAATTTTTTAATGCTAATTAAAGCCCTAAAAATCAATTAAAATAATTAAAAAACCCAAATAAAGATTTTTCAACTTGTAAACCTCCAAAATAACTTAATTAAACTAAAAAGTTTTTTTACAAAATTTTAAAACTATTAAAACTATTTAAAATAA
Source organism: Glebionis coronaria (assembly GCA_025667525.1). NCBI lineage: Eukaryota > Viridiplantae > Streptophyta > Magnoliopsida > Asterales > Asteraceae > Glebionis > Glebionis coronaria. The sequence goes on from CM046881.1 coordinate 127,222,614, forward strand.
TTAAAAACTAAAAATAAAATATTAAAATAATATTAAAAATCCTAAATTTATAAAAAAATTTAAAAACTTGCAAAATAACTTATTTTAACTTAATAAAACCAGAAATGAAAGTAAAATGACCTAAATACCCCTATTGGGCCTCCAAATGGGCTAAGTTTAAAAACAGTCCAAGTAATTGGGCTTTTTGGCCCAATAAGAAAAAAGTCCACCAAATTAGCCCAAATCTTCCGTAAAGCTTAAAATTAGATTTTAAACAAAAAACTCAAAAGGCCCAAAAGCTGAAAGAGTGCTTATCACAGCTATGAATCAACAGCTTATTCTTAATGGGCTTTTTGGCCCATTAAGCCATAAGCTAATGCCATAAACTGAAAATTGACACACATCCTTCTCTTGTGCTTATAAAGCTGTTTGTAAAAAGAAACTTTGAAAAAGCTCAATAAATAAGCCTGAAATAAGCAAAAGCTTTCTACACAAAACGACAAAATAGTCGTTTTCGAGTTCTAGACTGTTTCAGGAGCTGATTCAAGTTGCAAAAGGTTTTAAATGACCAAATTAAGACAAATCAAGAAAAAGATTTCCAATAAGCACACTCAATAAGCTGTAATAATCAATAAGAACTTTTGGAAAAAGACAAAGTAGTTCGTTTTCTAGTAAAAAGCTAAAACTAAAAGCCACAAACTTCCAGACAAGCTAAATGGATGAAATAAGTAAGACTGATTACAAAAAGAAAGTTGTTTCTAAAAGAAATAAGCCAGATTAGCTTATTGATAAGCTGTTTGTTGGAAATTCACTTTATGTGACGACATTTAAGAATTCCCATTAGTTATCATAGTCACACACGCTTAGACTAGACTAGGAACGTTGTATAGTTCAAGTAGCGTGTGTGACTATATATACCCCTCTTAGGCTTCCAAGGAGGGGTGTTGCTTGTGTCATTTTCTCATTTTAATACATTTTCTATTTTACACACAACCTCTCGTCTCTCTCTCTCTCAATAATGGCTTCCTCCACCATTTACCACCATGTTAGACCACCGGATCATATAAATCAAATCCACAATTGGCATCAGAGCCTCGGTTCCATCCTTGGATCGTGTTCGTGTTTATTGTTTTCGATTTGGTGGTCTATATTTCTTTGTGTCTCGTTCTATAATATTTTTGGTCCAATCTGTCATAATTTTTTGTCACGGTGGTTTTTATTGTCACATGGTTTTGTGCTTCATATCCTGTCATGGTTTCATTTTTCTGGTCAAATACTTGTAGAATCATCTTTCTACTGTTTCTGATTTCATTTTTTTAAGATCTGGTTTAAAGTTTTTGTGGGTTTATTTGTTGTCTTGATGATGAAGATCTGCCCACAAAAACCCAAATCTGTAAAAACCAAGATCCTAAAAATCCGGGAAAGGACAGATAGATAAGATCAACATTACAGATCCATTTTTTTGGAAAAACCATGATATTGGGTCAAAACCCTTTTCTGATGGGGATTCAGATGGGGATTCCGATGGGGACTCTAATTATGCTTATTCCGATGGAAAACAAAAAACATTCCGATGGACTCATTTGTAAGACATTCCGATGGACTCATTTGTAAGACATTCCGATGGACTCATTTGTAAGACATTCCGATGGACTCATTTGTAAGACATTCTGATGGACTCATTTGAAAAACATTCCGATGGACTGAAATTCAGAAACATTGCGATGCAAGTTTTTTTGACTTTGCGATGGGTTTAAAACATTGATTGCGATGGCTTATTTTTATTATCTTGCGATGGATTTTTTGAAGAAAACATTGCGATAAAAAGACTCGTCTGCATGACTCGTTTGAAACATGACCCGAGACCATTTCAATCACAACAAACCCATACAGTGAATGACTTGACCGAAACCAACACAACCGAGTCAACTCGGTAATTACCGAGTTGACTCAGTTAACTCACTGAGTCTAGAACATCCAACCTTATAACCCCACAACACCATAACTAACCTAAACCCTTCGTCTCCTAACCCCCCATCTCATCTAAGACTCGAACAAAAACAGAAACCTTTGATCTCTGTTTGCAATTCGATTTTTGATTTATAAATATTCAATAGATCTTTAAAAAATCGAATTTAATTCATCATCGATCAAAAATCATCACAGATTCATGTTAATGGGATACCCATTTTTTGATATTCGAAATATAAGAATATTTATAACAAAAATGTTACAATCTTTCTACTTTTCGATTTCCACACACAAAACCGACATGCAATCCATAGTAACGTACCTGAGACCTTTGGTCTAAAGGTCTTGAAGACGTCCCTTCGATGGATGGTTAGATTCATGGTGGTTGCGTTTTGATTAGATGGGATTGATGCTAGATGAGGTTTATTTGGGCGGATATTACGATGTGGAGGGGATGAGATAAGTTTGATGGGGGGACAGAGGTTTCAAGGTTGGGGATGGATGGAGTTTGGTGAGTGAGGAGATGAAGAAGAGTGGGGGACGGATGTTTCTAGGTTGTGTGAGATAAGAGAGAGGCGGAGTAACTTATGTGGTGTGATTTAGTTAACTGTGAGTTATCTTAGGGTTTGACCTCATATAAACCAAAATGGTGGACCGGGTCGTGCTTATGGGCTCAATGTTCTACCCGTGAAAAAAGAGGCCATGACTTGGTTTGTAAATGGCTTGATGGGTCGTGTGATCCAAATCACATCTTACACGGATTTTTTTAAAATTATTTATTTTGAATAAAATTTTGTGTATTATCGGGACAAAAGTGACGTGACAAAGTGACGTGACAAATGTGACAAGAATTTATTTGAGACGAGACCAAGAAAAATATAGGCGATTTTTTAGTGACTACAGATTTCGTTTGATCGGGTATTAATTATGGGAAGTTGAAGACGGATTTTCGAAGGCGTGAACTTATTTTATCTTTCAAAGATAACTTGCTCGTGCTTCACATTAGAATGAAGACTTGTTTATCTGGTTTCCGGGTTCGGGGTGGTTGGTTGATGACTCGGATAACTATCACTTAAAGGGGTTACATTGTTGTACTCAGTGTCACGCGCTTAGTCGACGTGGATAATTTCAAGAGGTGTTGTGCTTATAGACTTCTTCAGTGATGCATTGAGTACTTAGAGATTTCTCCATCGTTCTTCATTCAACAATAGTGCAAGCTTAAGTCACAAGATCGAAGGATTCTTATTTAGTTTCACGTTTGATGTATCCGGTTCATTCTATCAGTGGTCACTTCAAATTGCTTTCACGTGGGTTGGTAAAGGTGGCCATGGAGAGTTTATAAGTAGAGATTTTTGATCAACAGCTGATTCTCACAAACTATATAATTCAGCTTATTTATTATTCTCACGAGATTTCAGGTTCATGTGCGTACAATTTATTGATGGTTCTGAGTTTCGAAACCATCAAGGGGGAAGAAGAAGACACATTGAACGCACAACGAGTACACGTGATGAACTTCATACCTTCTTTTGATTTGAAGACATTCCGGGATGACATTTGTCATAGCCGTATAGAAAATCAGTGTTTTAACTCGTGGCGTTATCAATCTCTAAACGGTACACTACTGATTCGATGTTTAATTGTTTGGTTGTTGCAATTATTTATCATCATTATCCTCTATGCATTCCCGGGACTTAACTGACTTTTGTGTATCTCCGGAAGAAGATATGTGCATTTCTGGGACTTAATTGACTTTGGTGTTACGATGTCAACTTCATGAATGGGATAAAGTGTCTACTTCAGTATTTGAGCTTCATACTTGGGATTGATTTACTTTCTTCCACTATGTGGGGGAATAAATGTCTTGATTCTTTCTGGTATACATAACTTGAACTCTCAGGGGGAAGAAAAATTCAGAAGAATTATTCAAGCGTGAGAAAAAAATTTGTTGATCTACTTGGTGTACCCCTTACTTTCAATCCCTCTTAGCAACGTTATCATGTTATATGATGGGATTTGCTTGTTAGATTCCGCTGCGTGCTTAATCATTCTAAGCTTTATTAAAAGCTTTGAAGTTGCTTACGAGGATTGTCGGTTTAGGGGGAAGCTATTTAAAAGCTCCTACATCAAGTTTATGTGGCATGAATTAGGGGGAAGTTAATTCAGAAGCTTCTCCTTAACCAGAAGTGTATGGGTTACTTAGCTCGTGCCGTTACAGTATTTTTTCTACAAGTTACGTTAAAGATGAGTCGTTTTGAAGACGAAGGCCTCAGAAGACTTCATCAGCATTGGACGCTTCATGAAAGCTCTTGTTCTTAATCATTATGTACTTGTTAGGAAGAATATTGTAAGGAATTCTACACGTCGTCCCATGGGGGAAGATTGTTGGAAATTCACTTATGTGACGACATTTAAGAATTCCCATTAGTTATCATAGTCACACACGCTTAGACTAGACTAGGAACGTTGTATAGTTTAAGTAGCGTGTGTGACTATATATACCCCTCCTAGGCTTCCAAGGAGGGGTGTTGCTTGTGTCATTTTCTCATTTTAATACATTTTCTATTTTACACACAACCTCTCTTCTCTCTCCCTCTCTCAACAATGGCTTCCTCCACCATTTACCACCATGTTAGACCACCGGATCATATAAAGCAAATCCACACTGTTCACAAATTAACACTATCAGTGGCAAGAAGTAGTGGGAAAGGAGTTCCCATTGCTTGTGAACTGATTATGATTTTTAATGAGATTCACTTGGATTCTTTGGACAAACAAGGCACCCCTACAACCAGTGAGTTGTAGGGAGTCACAATCAAGAAAGGAATCAACAAACCACTTAGGCAAATGATACAGTTTAATCAATTAGTGCACATACATGATAAAAAACTAGATCTGGTGAAATAAGCTACTGTTTAAGCAAGAATAAGCCACCCAAACTTCACCAAATGCATACAACAACAATATCCAACTTACTTAAGCATAAATGAACAAGTTACATGCATTGATTCATAATTCTGGACTAGTATTAAGCCTTTTCAAGTTTCTGATGTAAATGATGAACACAAAAACCTTTTTGACTGATGTAATTGACCAAATGGTGAGTTTCAAATCCACAAAACAGGTTATGTAGTTGCATAAATTTTGGTTTTTCAACATACAACCCTAGATCTATGCCTTAAGTACAGAGATGGACAATTTTTAGTTCACAAGCACCTAAAGCCACTTTGTTTCTAGCAAGATTCAGATTCAATGTTTAAAAGCACAAGTTATGCGGGTTTTCACACTAAACCAAGCCAATATCAGATGCAAACACACAATAACACTTAACACCTACTCAATCTCTATTAATCACTTACTAACATGCAATCCCAAACACTCCTTTCAAAAACAGAATTTAGATTTAACAAAGCAAAATGTTTTTCAGTCCTAAACAATCCTTAACAAGTATTAAAACAACACTATTATGAACTTAGGACTAGATTTCATGCATCAAAACACATCATATAGCAACAGATACCAAAATTACTTAGCACCAATTTTTGACTATTGAAAAAGGAAGAAAAGTGCAAACCTCAGGGATGTACTATCCACACCCCTGTTTGTTTGAGCTTTATTGATATCTAAACAGTCACTAGCTTCCAAGAAAACAACCCTGCTAAGATCAACAATGTTAGAAGTAACAGTTTATATAAAACTATGAAAAACAAGCAGATTTCTTCCAAGGGTTTGTCCCCACACTTGAGATTCCCCTAACCAAGGATCTCACTTCCCCTTGATAATCTTCTTATAAGGGAGATGTGATCAATCTTTGGTTCAAAAATGCTTAAGGCTTGAACCAAAAACTTGGAAAATCAGTGATTTTGAAAACCTTTGAAACCAAAGTGCATAAAACTATATACCAAACTTTTGAAACCTCAAATTAAAACAAACTTAGGACATTAACAAACAACAAGTAAGTAAAGATGGTGCTTGGAATTCGTCAACAAATTCAAACTTTTTCATTAACTAGAACAAAAGCTTTACAGATTTGTGACCAAAAGAAAACCAAGAAAAAGTGAAAAGATAAAACCCTAATACCTTTATATAGGCTACAAGTGAATGCTAGAAAACCAATAAAGCAAGAAACCCTAATGTATACAATCCCAGAATTTCCCTTTGAAGATTCGAATATGCTTGAGCCCATGTGAAGTCTTTGGCGTTTTATTGATGATGCCAGAGGTGTAGACTCAATCTCCAACGTTTCTTTTGTGCCAGTTCATCTTAACCCTTCTTTATGTGCCAAGATTCTTCAACCCGTGACTTGTGTGGGGCAGGGGAGGGTTTGGTAGGGTTGGTGAGTGATGATGTGGAGGTTTTGAGAGTGTAAACATGATTAGGTAGGGGTTAATTATCATTCTGGAGTTAATCAACTAAAACCCCCTTGGTTTAATGATGATTAGTGATTAGGGTTTATGTAGTGAATAGTGTTAAGTTTAATCCGTTTTTGGGTTTGTATTAGTTGTTAAGGCGCCAAATTTGAATACTAATTAATAATTAGTATTAAACCGGTGGTGGGGTGTGAGGTGTCAAAAGGGTGGGATCTGATTGGTTGAATGAGTTAGTGGGGTGAGGTGTCATCCACTGATTGGTCTAGGTAAGTTTCTTGGTCGGCCAATTTTGGTCCCTCATTTCTCTTCTTTGTTTCATTTGAAGTTTGGCAGTAATAAATTCAAATTCCTTTGTTATACAAGTTTGCAAATTCACACTTTGGCCACAAACGTTTTCCAAAGTGTTCTCAAGGACTTGATTTGTAATTTCTTGATTTTTTGAAGGGCCATTCTTGACATGTCTTCATACTTTAAGGTCTTCACTTGTATCTTGACATTGTGGAGGACTAAAAATGACAAGTCTTCAATTTGTAGGGACCATTCTTGCCAATTCTTCAAAGTTGAGGGTCCTTTTTGTAACTTTGACAAACTTTAGGGACCTAACTTGTGATTATGAATATACAAGGGTATAAAGTGTCAATTATTCAATGATGAAGGACCATTCTTGTACAATCTTCACTTCTTCAAGGACTTTTTATGGAAAATCAACACTAGGGCCCGGTTCATTGTGCGGCTTCGTTTCCCGTGTTCGTTTTTTTATTGATTCTTGTGATCTTTTGTCATTTTCTCAATATCCGTACCTAAAATACACATTGAACAAACACAAGCATATATATGGCACTTTTTATGATATATTTACCATTTTAAGCCCGTTTTGGACGATGAGACTATGTATAAAAGCAGTCTCATCACTCCCCCATACTAAACCATTACCGTGCCCTCACGCAATGCTAGAATAAAGTATCTTAGCATCTCCAAAATTCATTTTTATCGACTTTTATTGAAACATAAACTTACTACCATACTACTACTTGTGTTTTAGACATAATGTATGATTTTCATCGCAAAATGGGACGTTTAGGTTCATAGAACAAGAACACGTGAATGCTTCGTTAGAAATAATTTCGTCGTCCTCGATTTTCACCCAATTCCATGCCAAGCGTGTAACAAGATCATTGTCATTATAAGTTAGTAATGCTAACACTACTCATATGCCCTAATCACGTACTTAGACTCCCATAATCCTAAGTGGTATCTCTTATATTTTATTCTTGTCTTAATGATCATGATGATATATTGTTGACTTATGCGATGATAGAGATTAAGGTCCAAAAATAGAGTCATAACGGTGTAACCAAAACCATCGAATTAATAACCTCCCCTAATAGACAATGATGTCAAAAAATTAAGTCAACAAGTGAGATTCGATAAACACGGTTTTATAACGGTTTTGAACATGAGACTTATTACCAAGACTTTTATACGCCCCCTAACGGATGGGCCTTATTATCATAGGTTTACCTCCACTTTTTAGGCTTCGGTCTTGCCTTGCCTTTTATTTAACCTCGCCATGAGGTGTTTATTATGGCCAAAGACGTATATCCTCAACGTAAAACGTAATTTTTGATCTTTAAAGCTTCAAAGTTTAAGGCTTTCACTTTCAATTTTTGCATAGATTTTTCGGCCTTGTGAGCTTTGAATTTTTTGCTTGATTTAGGTGAGGAGCACTTAAAATTATTATTGGGTGAAGCTTTCGATTATTCGGGGTGCCAATACTTCAAAACCGTGACGCTGGCGATTCTCAAATGTCTTCCCAATTTAATTACATGGAAGCTACTAGAAAAGACTAGAAACCAACAATTAAGACTAAATCGCTAAGTCAATATTTATTAGCAAAATATATATACAAGGGAGAATAAGCAAACAATTAGAACACACGAGTTTTTGAAAGAATATAAATACTCTATGTTTAACATAGTAACTTACAATTAACTCTATCATTTCTCGTCCTCATTTAAGAGACTTAGCCTAAAAATAGTTAAGGAATCTAAGCTAAGTGCTCAGCACGCATGGTCGAGTCAAAAGTTACTCTTATTCTCGCCATCGGAAAATCTACATTCGTGTCTCCAAACAGTTATGAAAACATGAGAAATTTTTTAAAATTTGGCCATTTTTAGCCTTATTTTGCAACAAAACGATAAACAAAAAGATAAACTTTAGAAAGCGTGAAGGTTTGGCAAGGCAAGTATCTATTCACCCCCATACTAAAGTTAAACATTGTCCTCAATGTTTCGAGTCTAAGGGTAGAATACCCCCATACTAGAGATGAAGTCGAATGCCTAATCTAGCATGGAAAGGGTGGAACCATTAAATCTATAGCCGTTTATGAAGTGTGCTAAAAGACCTAAGGTTAGAACATCAAAGGATATATCAATTGGATATCGAGAAATTCTTCAAAGCAAACGACCGAGTGCTCACGTATAACGAACACGAGAGGCTCCAATCATGAAGATGATCATCTAAAAACCACAATTCACAAACAATCACAAAACAAAGGTTGGAAGGGCACAAATCCCCTCTCATTAGCTATATTAGAAAGCGATAATATGTACATGGATAAGCATGGGATCTCCCCCACGAGGCACCTCGTTTTTTATTAACGAGTCATGAGCTCGACTCGATCCCCTCAATACTAATTATCATTGGGGAAGGTGACTTGGTCGAGGTCGTCCAAAGAATGGACTTCCCCACCAAAGTAGTGCTTCAACCTATGACCATTCAACTTAAAGTTAGGACCATCATTTTTAGCTAGCTCGATGGTCCCATATGGAAATACTTGGGTGATGGTGAACGGTCCAGACCAACGAGATTTCAATTTACCGGAAAATATTTTCAATCTCGAGTTAAAAAGCAACACTTGATCCCCAATGTTAAAAACCCGGTTTTTAATTTTTGAATCATGAAACTTTTTAGTATTTTCTTTGTAAATAAATGAATTTTCATAAGCAATATCCCTTAATTCATCCAATTCATTCAATTGCATTTTCCGGTGTTCTCCCGCGGACTCCATGTCATCATTACAATGCTTTAGGGCCCAGTAAGCTTTGTGTTCGAGTTCAATTGGCAAGTGACAATTCTTCCATACACAAGCTTATAAGGAGTGCACCCAATGGGCGTCATATAGGCGGTACGAAAGGCCCATAAAGCATCGTCTAACTTATCCGACCAAGATTGTCGGTTTTCTCCTATCGACCTCTCCAAAATTCTCTTCAAAGCTCGGTTTGAAACTTCGACTTGCCCACTCTTTTGCGGGTGATAAGCCGTAGAAAGCCGATGTGTAACCCCATATTTCTTTAAAACCTTTTCAAATTGATCATTGCAAAAATGGGTTCCACGATCGCTTATGATAGCACGAGGGTTTCCAAACCGAGAGAACAATTGCTTCAAGAACTTGACTACCACACGAGCATCGTTCGTGGGCAAAGCCTTAGCTTCCACCCACTTGGATAGGTAGTCAACGGCGACAAGGATGTACTTATTACCACGAGATGATGGGAACGACCCCATAAAATCAATGCCCCACACGTCAAAGACTCACACACTTGGATGATGTTTTGTGGCATTTCATCATTTTGTGAGGCTTTGCCTTGACGTTGGCACGAGTCACATGACTTGATAAGTGCATGCGCATCTCGGTAAATAGTAGGCCAAAAGAAGCCGGCATCAAAAACTTTCTTCACCGTGAGATTAGCACCATGGTGACCACCCGTGAGTCCCTCGTGACAAGCTTTAAGGATGTTAGTAGCTTTGGTGCCAAACACAAAACGTCGAATAATTTGATCCGCAAAAGTCCGAAAAAGATAAGGGTCGTCCAAAAAGTAGAACTTGACGGCACGAAAGAATTTTCGTTTTTGTTGTGTCATCATACCCTAAATGATGAAATTCCCCGCATGGTAATTTGCGATGTCCGCAAACCATGGGGTAGAAGGATCTTCCTTAGAATTCACTACACCAAGTGTCTCAAGAGGAAATGCTTCGGTGATTTCCTTGTTCTCGTAAATACTTTGGTGAGGATCTTCCAATCGAGAGAGGTGATCGGCCACAAGATTCTCGGCTCCTTTTTTGTCAAGTATTGTGACATCAAATTCTTGTAGGAGGAGAATCCAACGAAGCAATATCGGGTTAGCATCTTGTTTAGACAAGAGGTACTTGATGGCCGAATGATCCGTATACATTATGCTTTTAGTCAAGACGAGATAAGGTCGGAATTTCTCAAATGCATACACTACGGCAATGAATTCCTTTTCCGTTGTGGTGTACTTAAGTTGAGCCTCGGTCATCATCTTGCTAGCATAGTGGATAGGCAAGAAGTGTTTAGCATGACTTTGCCCCAAAACGGCCCCAATAGCGTAATCAATAGCATCACAAATGAGCTCAAAGGGGAGGTTCTAATTGGGAGAAACAAGAATGGGTGCTTCAGTATGTTTCCTTTTAAGAATTTCAAAGGCTCGTACACAATCTTCGTTAAAGATGAAAGGAGCATCTTTTTCGAGAAGGTGAGTAATGGGTCGAGATATCTTTGAAAAATCCTTAATGAATCGACGATAAAATCCCGGGTGGCCTAGGAAACTCCTAACTCCCTTAACGGTTTTGGGATGAGGTAATTTGGCGATGACGTCTATCTTAGCTTTGTCTACCTCAATCCCCGCTTTCGAAAACTTGTGCCCTAAGACGATTCCCTCTTTACACCTAAAATGACATTTTTCCCAATTAAGCACAAGGTCGGTTTCCTCAAAACATTTTAACATTTGTTTCAAATTTCCTAGACATGAAGTGAATGAATCACCAAACACGAAAAAGTCATCCATAAAGACTTCCATCGTCTTCTTGATCTTGTCATGAAAAATAGCCATCATGCACCTTTGAAAGGTTCCCGGTGTATTGCAAAGTCCAAATGGCATTCTATGATAGGCAAACGTTCCATATGGACACGTAAATATAGTTTTTTCTTGATCACGAGGATCGATGCGGATTTGAAAGTAACCAGAAAAACCATCTAAAAAGCAATAGAAATCGTTTCCCGCAAGACGCTCCAACATTTGATCCATGAAGGTAAAGGGAAAATGGTCTTTTCGAGTGGCGTCATTTAACTTACGATAGTCAATGCACACTCTCCAACCGGTCATGAGTCGAGTTAGAATTAACTCGTTGTCATCGTTTGGCACAACGTTCATTCCTTCCTTTTTAGGGACACAATGGATTGGGCTCACCCAAGAGCTATCGTATATAGGGTAAATCATTCCCGCGTCAAGTAGTTTAACAACTTCCTTCTTGATGAAATCGTGAATTTTGGGGTTACCCTTCTTTGACATTGGATTACGGGTTTGTAGTCTTCCTCTATTAAGATTTTGTGTGTACAAAATTTTGGGTCGATTCCCTTAATGTCTGATAATTTCCACGCAATTGCCCCTTTGTGAGTCTTCAAGACATCGATAAGTGCGGTTTTTTCATCATCCGAAAGATCCTTCGCAATAATAACCGGCAACTTATCATCTCCTTCAAAGAATACGTATTGAAGATGAGGAGGAAGATATTTCAATTCGAGGGTTGGTGGTTCCTTGATTGAAGATTTGGGTTCAATACTCTTAACCTCCACTGGCGGAGGAAATGGAAAATCGTTAAGAAAATCCTTGATAGTCGAAAAATCCTCATCGTCGTCGAGGTCTTCGTTAGAAGTTCAAGGAACGTCGAAATCTTCCAAATTAAAACCACCTCCTTCAAATGGAGTGAAAGATGGTGTCGAATTATCAAGAATTGAATCGAGCATAGTGGGATTGCCACTATTTTCTTCATCAACAAAACCTAAAATTTAGTGTGAAAATTCTTCGCAAACGACATCGATTAAATCAATATGGTACAAATTTGCGATAGAATAAACATGAGAAATTTTGGAGTTTTGAGTTGCGTTTATAACAAGTTCCTCGTTGTTGAAGCGTAGAGTGATTTTCCTAGCATGCACATCAATGAGCGCTCTCGACGTATCTAAAAATGAACGACCTAAAATGAGAGGAACTTGAGGATCCATGGGAATATCAGCTACGATAAAGTCTACCGGATAATAGAACTTTCCCACTTTCACAAAAACGTCTTTGGCCAACCCACATGCGGGAATCGTAGAATGATCGGCCATCTCGATAGACATTCTTGAAGGAGTAAGATTAGGAAGATTGAGCGACTTGAATATCTCAAGAGGCATCAAATTAATACTAGCACCAAGATCGGCCAAGGCGTATCATTCTTCTATATCTTGAATACCACACGGAATTAAAAATTTACCGGGATCACCGACTTTTTGAGGTATGCGGTTAAGAAAAACTGATGAACAACTAGACAATTTTTGCAATTTCTCCTTGTTATTCAACATACTCTTAAAGTTGGCGGCAAATCGAGGCATCATATTCAAAGCTTCGGCAAAACTTATGTTAAAATGCATATCACGAAACATCTTAATAAAAAGCTCAAATTGGTAATTGTCTCGTTCTTGCAATTTCTCCTTATGACGTCTCGATGGATAAGGTAAGGGTGGTGTTGGGTGGGCCATAGGCATAGCCTTTGGAATCTCGGGTTCTATTGTTGGTAAAAGGTCGACCGTAGGTGTGTTTTGAGCGGTACTTCGTGGGATTGTAATGTGCTCCTTTTCGACCACAACCTTGGGTTCTTCCTCAATTTCCTCCACCGTAGGAGTAATTGGTTGAGGAGTCGGCTCCTTAAAGGTCTTACCACTACGTGGGTAATCACTTTCATCTCTCCCTTTGGGTTTGACACGGTGTTACTAGGAAGACCACCCGACATAGAGGCTTTGTTCATCATAATTGCTTCCAAGATAACATTAACCTTAACGTATTGCTTAGCGGCACTGTTAGCCTTAAAATGTATGCGACTAACAGAATTACATTAGTCTCATAGCCGGGACTTGCAGGGACTAATATTGTCATATGTAAAGTCCAAGTCCCGTGCTATATAAACCGCTCCATACTTCCATGGAGGGGTGAGGCTTATCATTTCTTGTCTTACCTTTCTCTCACTAGAATAAAACACACACTTTTTATTCTTACTTGTTTCTCTCTCTACCATATTTAAACAACACTTCTATCCTCCCCGACCTCCGGATCTTTTACCCGTGTTCATAGTGAATCCAAGATAACAATTGGTATCAGAGCTAACCGGGGGTGTTTCGTGTTTTTGATTCGTGGTTAGGTTCGTGTTATGTTATTAGATTCGCGGTTGGTACTATCCTGATTCGTTTTTTATCTGATTTTATCATGTTTTGTTATTATCATATTCCTCGAATATGTTAAAGTCTCAAAATGGATGTCGAATCTGTGCTTGGTCTATCATTTTTTGGCCATATCTGTGTCTTGTCATGTTTATGTCATATTTTTTTGGTACTCGTTTAGTTTTTTGTCCCTGTCAATACTTCAATAGCAGGTGCAGATCCACTTTTTTGGGGTCACCAAAAAGTTGGTCAAAACCCCTTTTCCGATGGTCTTGTTCCGATTGCATATTCCGATGGTTTTTCAGATGGCTACATTCCGATGGAATATTCGGCAGGCTACATTACGATGGATTATTTTTGGTACATTGCGATGGGTTCAACTTTACTTATTGTGATGAGACTCATTCCGATGGGACTCATTGCGATGAGTGGTTTGACTCATTGCAATGGAATATTAAGGCAACATTCTGATGAATATTTTTAAACATTCCGATGGATGTGAAAAATATTCTGATGGCTTGACTCATTGCGATGTAACTTTGCGATGATAACATTCAGATAGGATTGCGATGGGAGTTAGTAAACATTGTGATGGCACTGTCAAAACATTACGATGGGTATACAACAGATGGTTTTATAAACCTTGCACAAAATTAAACCATCAATCCAAATCCAATCAACTAATCCTATCCCGTCGTCCCTTAATATAATCTGTCTCGAAAAAAAGGATCTCAGTTTCAATTTTGTGATTAATATACATGCATGCCAAGATCTTTTTAAGATCTAAACCCACGAATTTGATCTCATCATTGATCTGTGAGAATCTCTATTCTATTTGATTTTCGAACATAAAGATGTGACTATTAACATGAACTGTTAGAGTCATTCTCTCTTTCAAATTAAACCCAAAACAAATCACAAATTAAACAACTTACCTTACTTGTGACCTATGTAAGATACTGAAGTTGAATAATTGATTGGTCCTTATGGTTCGATTGAGTTATGCACTGATAAGATTGCAGGGTTTAGCAGGGTGACTTGTTTGATCCGAATCAATATGATTCGTAATGATCTGGTTTGAGATTTGATAAGAGGATATGAGATGAGATTGATTTAGTTATGGGTGGCTGTGTGTCTTTCTTTGAAGGGGGCGGATGAAACGAAGTAAGAGGATTAGGTTAAGTGACCTAATCTTTAGGTATAAGTACAATTCTTATATCTCTTTCTTTGATGGTGTAGACCCGGGTTGATCAATTTATAGCCGGGATGAAATTGGGCCACAAAATATTTTGGTATTGGGTTGATCGCTTGAATATGATATGTGTGAGCCAAAAGATTACTCACGTTGGTATTGGGCTGAAATTTTTATTGATTTGGACTATGGTGATGTTAATAGAATTGAGCTTGATGCTTATTAAATCGAAAGTTACAGGTCGATCCGCGCATCAGTTGGGTATATGATTGAGTTTGGGCTTCAAAGTCAAGTTTGCTAGACGACGTTGACGACCTCTCTTTCTCTAGTCATCGTTGGTTCCCTAGTTAACGACACTCACTCATACTCAACACACACAACAAACACGAAGACAAAAACAAACAAAACCAAAACGATCCTTTAAGATTCACTAAAATTGTCAAAAAGCGACTAGTATTCGGGCAAAGTAATGTCAAGTGATTACGAAGTGGCTTTGGTATTTATTATTTGAAGGTGAAGTGGAATATCACGAAGGCGTCTACTCAATTCATCATCGAGCATTTTCACCCCCTCTATCGATTGATGATTCGCTTCAGCATTTATGATTGAGACTTGATTTATCTAGTTTCCAATGTCAAGGGGTGGATGGTCGAAGACATGGACAACTATCACTTAAGGAGTTACGTTGTAGTGCTCAGTGTCACACTCACCTGTAGTTGTGGGTATTTCAAGAGGTGCTTTACATCTTATACTTCTCTCTTCTTTTATGTATAAGGTACTAAGAGACGTTTCTCTGCACCGTTCATCAATCAACACAAGTACTAAGCGTAAGTAACAAATTTGGGAGATTGTACTTCAGTTTCAAGTTTGGAATATCAGGTTTACTTCACCAGTGGTCAATACAGATAGCCGAAAGAATACAAGGTTGGTAAGTTTAGCCAGAGAGTACAAGAGTGGAGATGTGATCAGCGAACAATTCTCCAAGCAACTTGAGCTACAAAATGTCAACAAAGATTTCTACTTCAGACACGAACATCTCGCGATTCTGATTGTACTTGTTAGATGATGCCCCCGAGTGTTCTTAACCACCATACTCTTGACAAGAACATCTCACGATTCTGAGCGTACACGTCAGATGATGCTTCCGAGTTTTCTTAACCATCTTACTCCTGATAAGAACATCTCGCGATTCTGAGCGTACACGTCAGATGATGCTTCTAAGTGTTCGTCACCATCATACTTTCGACAAGAACATCTCGCGATTTTGACCGTACACGTCAGATGATGCTTCCGAGAGTTCGTCACCATCATGGGGGAAGAACGTGTACTTTGGAGATTTAGTTCCCACTCTAGAGTACTTAGTTCAACTTCCAGGGGGAAGTATTCTACAAGCGTGAGAAGATTTGTTGCTGATTTCTTACATGTTCCCCCAAACACATAATCATTAAGACCAAAAATGTCAAGGTAGCAGTTACTTGGTGTGGCTTGCTTCTTTTTCTACAAAATTCCGCTGTGCACTTTAAATGTCAAAGATAGAAGATTGCTCAAGCTACAGGATCTGCTCAAGACAGGGATATTGGTTTGGGGGGAAGCTGATTCAGAAGCTTCGTCAAAAAGAAGTCTATGAAGAAAGCTTTTCAAGACATGTGGTATGAATTGGGGGGAAGTTAATCCAGTTCATACATGATATAATGGTTCCTCAACAAGCAAAGACAAAGAGGATTCAAACTGAGGTATAAGTTTTCCTAGAAGACTTGAAGACAACAGTGTCATCCTCAGCATTGGAAGTAAACTTAATACTGTCATATTTTTGTTGTATTTGCATTTGTTAGGAACATTGTAAGTAATTCCGTATGTCTCCACATTAGGGGAAGATTGTTAGCCTTAAAATGTGTGCGACTAACGGAATTACATTAGTTTCAGCCGGGATTTACAGGGACTAATATTGTCATATGTAAAGTCCAAGTCCCGTGCTATATAAACCCCTCCATACTTCCATGGAGGGGTGAGGCTTATCATTTCTTGTATTACCTTTCTCTCACTAGAATAAAACACACACCTTTATTCTTACTTGTTTCTCTTTCTACCATGGCTAAACAACACTTCTATCCTCCCCGACCTCCGGATCTTTTACCCGTGTTCATAGTGAATCCAAGATAACAGGCACTTTGGTCTATCCTTTGTTCAAGCCTAGATTGACTCTGTTCAATTTTGTTGTTTTGACCTCTAATTTGATTTGCAAAATCGTTTTTCAATTCCGTTTTCATGTTGGCATTTTCCCTAGCAAAATTTGCTAATTCCTTTGTGTTTTTAGCAGTTTCCCTAGCTTGACTAGCCAATTGCTCTTGGATGTTTTCTAGAATCTTGTCATTTGCCGTAGCATAATTCAAAAAATCATTTGGAACCTCTTTAATGTAAGCATTTTTAAATCCTTGACTTGGGTTTTGAAAATTACGGTTTTGATTTTTTTTTGCACTTGATTACTAGTCCCTTGATTCCCATTGTTTTAATTGTTACCCTTATAACTGTTCCTTTGATTTCCTTGGTAACCAACTTGATTGTTGCGATAATTGTTAGCATTTTGATTTGGTGGAAAACCAGGTGGAGTCATTTGATTAGTGCGGGTAACTTGACCGTTTTGGCTATAAGTTCCCGTGGACGCGTAGGCACTCGAAGTGTTAACACCGTCGGTAATGCACTCGAAGAAATCATGACCTCCAGCACAATAAACACAAGAAACCTCAACCGCTTTAGCCGTAGCGGGAGTGGGTTGTTCGCCAACTTCAAAACTCTATCAATAATCCTTTAAGTTTATCAAAAATCTTATTTTCCAAATTAGCCTCTATTTGGCAAGCATCAATGGTATGTGACAATGAAGGCGAAGACGAAGCCTTGTTAACACTCGGTGTGCTACGAGGGCTATAAACCTTAGACCTATTCTCAATTATCAACAATGCTTCCTCGACCGTTTTACACAAAAAATTACCACCCGCGGTGGCATTAAGATAATCTCGTTCATGATCGTTCAAACCATTGTAAAAGGTGTCGATTTGATGCAAGTCAGAAAAACCGTGATGAGGACATTCATGCAAAATTTCCTTAAACCTATTCCAAGCCGTTGAAAAACTCTCATTATATTCTTGTGAAAACTTTGAAATCTCGTTTTTCAAATGCGTAGTCTTAGAGGGCGGAAAAAACTGGTTCAAGAATTTTGAAACGAGATCCTTCCACGTCAATATACAATTGGGTGGCTCTTTCTCTAACAAAATTTTAGCGGGCCCCGCTAAGGAATACGGAAAAAGCATCATCTTAATCTCGTTATTCGAGACGTCCTTAAACTTGCAAGTTGCCGTAAGACGATTGAAATGGCGAATGTGATTATGAGGGTTGTCCTTTTCGTCACCACGAAGTTTGTTGTTTTGGATCATGGACAATAAACCCTTCTTAGCCTCAAAATTCTCCGCAAGGATACTGGGAATCATAATCACTTCTCCATAACCCTCGGTGGTTGCTTGAAGTAACTCCATCATAGTACGATTAGTCATGCTGACTTCTTGTTCTACAATGGGTTTGTCAATGGGAGATTCTTCACTAGAAAGGTTTGGTGTTCCTTCTTTTCGGTTTCGACGTTTACGTGCACGTTTTGCTTGGTTACGAGTTTGCATAAACGTCACATACAACGTGGGGTGAGCAAAGAAGATTCTTTTAGGTGCTTTTACTTTTTTCAATTTTTTTGTGTTTTTGATTGTTTTTAACTTTTTTTGGATTTTTGTGAATTATGTAGACACAAATCTACAAATATCCCCTCGAATCGATTTCTCGATTAAAGGAGCCTCAAGGAACGAAAACGATCGCGTTGATTGAACGCCTTCGATGACTTTAGAAAGTTGGTGGAACACTAAAACGTTCAAGAGGGTTTAATCTTTGAAACCAAGCAAATATATATGATACGTAGATAATACTTTGGTCGGCAAACCCTCGATTATCCCTTTTTCTCTTAACACGCACAAGCAAGCGGGGGAAACGAGGCGGTGCGAAGCACTTAAGAGCCTTTTTCCCTTAGGTCGTGAAATACAACCGCCTTATACCCACCTTATAGTTTGTGTTAATTGAAATCAAGCTTCTCAAAAGTAATTATCTATTTTGCCTTTTTTTGCTTTAGATTCGAATACAATAATTGTGTGATGAAATCCCAATTAAGGTTGCGTTTTCATGTTTTTGGAGTATTGTGGATTTATTGTGATACGTAATAGAATATAGTAATAATATTCACAAAAAACGAAAACCGATAATACGTATGATTAGAGTGCTAATCACACAAATACTCATTATGGATAATATCAAAAACAGAAATTTTCAAATTTAACACAACACGCCTCCCCGGCAGTGGCGCCAAAATGATAGTTGTAATTTCACACTTGTTTAGGAAAACAAGGTAAAAGCGGTAAGTACTAAACAAATGATTAAGAAAAATCAAGTGCTTATGACCCTTGTTGTGAGTTCGTTCTCAAGGAGGCTTAGTGTGTGTGTTAAATTGATGGTATTTGAGATTAATATTAATGAGAAGAAAGAAAAGTGAAAACGATGATGGTTACGATTATAATTAAACTACGACGAATGGTAAAACGTAAGAACGTAAAAACGTGACGAAATTTAAAAATTACTCTAAAAATTCCTAGAAAATCACAATAAATTCCTAAAAATGCAATTAGAGTTTACAAATGATCAAACTTTTTTTACACCTTTTAATTAATTAATAATTAATTTTTTAATGCTAATTAAAGCCCTAAAAATCTATTAAAATAATTAAAAAGCCCAAATAAAGATTTTTCAATTTGTAAATCTCCAAAATAACTTAATTAAACTAAAAATTATTTTTGCAAAATTTAAAAACTATTAAAACTATTTAAAATAATTAAAAACTAAAAATAAAATATTAAAATAATATTAAAAATCCAAAATTTATAAAAAATTAAAAACTTGCAAACTAACTTATTTTAACTTAATAAAACCAGAAATGAAAGTAATATGACCTAAGTACCCCTATTGGGCCTCCTAATGAGCTAAGTTTAAAAACAGTCCAAGTAATTGGGCTTTTTGGCCCAATAAGAAAAAGTCCACCAAATTAGCCCAAAACTTACTGATAAGCTTAAAATTGGATTTTAAACAAAAAAACTCTAAGGCCCAAAAGCTAAAAGAGTGCTTATCACAGCTTATGAATCAACAGCTTATTCTTAATGGGCTTTTTGGCCCATTAAGCCATAAGCTAAGGCCATAAGCTGAAAATTGACACACATCCTTCTCTTGTGCTTATAAAGTTGTTTGTAAAAAGAAACTTTGAACAAAGCTCAAGAAATAAGCCTGAAATAAGCAAAAGCTTTCTACATAAAACGATAAAATAGTCTTTTTCGAGTTCTAGACTGTTTTAGGAGCTGATTCAAGTTGCAAAAGGTTTTAAATGACCAAATTAAGACAAATCAACAAAAATATTTCCAATAACACACTCAATAAGCTAGAATAATCAATAAGCACTTTTGGAAAAAGACAAAGTAGCTCGTTTTCTAGTAAAAAGCTAAAACTAAAATCCACAAAGTTCCAGACAAGCTAAATGGATGAAATAAGTAAGACTGATTATTTAAAGAAAGTTGTTGCTCAAAGAAATAAGACAGATTAGCTTATTGATAAGTTGTTCACAAATTAACACTATCAGTGGCAAGCAGCAGTGGAAAAGGAGTTCCACTGCTTGTGAACTGATTATGATTTTTAATGAGATTCACTTGGATTCTTTGGACAAACAAGGCACCCCTACAACCAGTGAGTTACAGGGAGTCACAATCAAGCAAGAAATCAACAAAACCACTTAGGCAAATGATACAGTTTAATCAATTAGTGCACAAACATGATAAAAACTAGATCTGGTGAAATAAGTTACTGTTTAAGCAAGAATAAGCCACCCAAACTTCACTAAATGCATACAATAGCAATATCCAACTTACTTAAGCATAAATGAACAGGATACATGCATTGATTCACAATTTTGGACTAGTATTGAACCTTTTCAAGTTTCTGATGTAAATAATGAACACAAAAACCTTTTTGAGTGATGGAGTTGACCAAATGGTGTGTTTCAAATCCATAAAACAGGTTATGTAGTTGCATAAATTTTGGTTTTTCAACATACAACCCTAGATCTATGCCTTAAGTACATATATGGCCAAATTTTAGTTCACAGGCACCTAATGACACTTTGTTTCTAGCAAGATTAAGATTCAATGTTTAAAAGCACAAGTTATGCGGGTTTTCACACTAAACCAACCCAATATCAGATGCAAACAGACAATAACACTTAACACCTACTTAATCTATATTAGTACTTACTAACATGGAATCGCAAACACTCCTTTCAAAAACTGAATTCAGATTTAACAAAGTAAAACGTTTTTCAGTCTTAAACAATCCTTAACAAGTATTAAAACAACACTATTATGAACTTAGGACTAGATTTCATGCATCAAAACACATCATATAGCAGTAGATACCAAAATCACTTAACACCAATTTTTGACAGATGAAAAAGGAAGAAAAGTGCAAACCTCAGGGATGTACTATCCACACCCCCGTTTGTTTGAGCTTTAGTGATAGCTAAACAATCACTAGCTTCCAAGAAAACAACCCTGCTAAGATCAACAAGGTTAGAAGTAATAGTTTATATAAAAATATGAAAAACAAGCAGATTTCTTCCAAGGGTTTGTCCCCACACTTGAGCTTCCCCTAACCAAGGATCTCACTTCCCCTTGATAATCTTCTTATCAGGGAGATGTGATCAATCTTTGGTTAAAAAATGCTCAAGGCTTGAACCAAAAACTTGGAAAAATCAGTGATTTTGAAAACCTTTGAAACCAAAGTGCATAAAACTATAAACCAAACTTTTGAAACCTCAAATTAAAACAAACTTAGGACATTAACAAATAACAATTAAGTAAAGATGGTGCTTGGAATTCGTCAACAAATTCAAACTTTTTATTAACTAGAACAAAAGCTTTACAGATTTGTGACCAAAAGAAAACCAAGAACAAGTGAAAGATAAAACCCTAATGCCTTTATATAGGCTACAAGTGAATGCTAGAAAACTGATAAAGCAAGAAACCCTAATGTATACAATCCCAGAATTTCCCTTTGAAGATTTGAATATGCTTGAGCCTATGTGAAGTATTTGGCGTTTTGTTGATGATGCCATAGGTGTAGACTCAATCTCCAATGTTCCCTTTATGCCATTTCATCTTAACCCTTCTTTATGTGACAAGATTCTTCAACCCGTGACTTTTGTGGGGTAGGGGAGGGTTTGGTAGGGTTGGTGAGTGATGATGTGGAGGTTTTGAGAGTGTAAACATGATTAGGTAGGGGTTAATTATCATTCTAGAGTTAATCAACTACAACCCCCTTGGTTTAATGATGATTAGTGATTAGGGTTTATGTAGTGAATAGTCTTAAGTTTAATCTGTTTTTGGGTTTAGATTAGTTGTTAAGGCACCAAATTTGAATACTAATTAATAATTAGTATTAAACCGGTGGTGGGGTGTAAGGTGTCAAAAGGGTGAGATCTGATTGGTTGAATGAGTTAGTGGGGTTAGGTGTCATCCACTGATTGGTCTAGGTAAGTTTCTTGGTCGGCCAGTTTTGGTCCCTCATTTCTCTTCTTTGTTTCATTTGAAGTTTGGCAATAATAAATTCAACTTCCTTTGTTATACAAGTTTGTAAGTTCACACTTTGGCCACAAAATGTTTTCCAAAGTGTTTTCAAGGACTTGATTTGTAATTTCTTGATTTTTTGAAGGGCCATTCTATACATGTCTTCATACTTTAAGGTCTTCACTTGTATCTTTGACTTTGTGGAGGACTAAAAGTGACAAGTCTTCAATTTGTAGGGACCATTCTTGCCAATTCTTCAAAGTTGAGGGTCCTTTTTGTAACTTTGACAAACTTTAGGGACAAAACTTGTAATTATGAATATACAAGGGTATAAAGTGTCAATTATTCAATGATGAAGGACCATTCTTGTACAATCTTCAATTCTTCAAGGACTTTTCTTAGAAAATCAACACTAGGGCCCGGTTCATTGTGCGGTTTCGTTTCCCGTGTTTGTTTTTTTAATGATTCTTGTGATCTTTTGTCATTTTCTCAATATATGTACCTAAAATACACATTGAACAAACACAAGCATATGGCACTTTTTATGATATATTTACCATTTTAATCTCGTTTTGGACGATGAGACTATGTATAAAAGCAGTCTCATCACTTACTTGGATAAACCGAGACTGAAAAAGAACATGCACTTTTGGTGTTGATAAAATAGCACAAAAGCACCAAAAGCACCAGTTGTCTAGTGGTAGAATAGTACCCTGCCACGGTACAGACCCGGATTCGATTCCCGGCTGGTGCAAGATTGATACTTCTAGGCAGCATAATTATATTATTCTGCGCAACATTATCATTCTTTTTTTGTAACATAAAGTTTTAAATGTTCTTGTTCCTGTGACTTTTTTATTTATGAGATTTGACTCTTGTTCCTGTGTACGTTTTTATTTTTGAGATTTGACAGTAAAAAGAGTGTCTTTTAAAGTAGTGCATGTGATTATTTTTGTAACACATACATGAACTTCTAAACATATAGAAGTTAAAACAGAAATAGTTTACAACTATCTTTTAAGGATTCAACCTAGCCTATGTAGTATTTTCACAACTTGGTTCCTTTATCTTTGATTTTGTGACATGATAAAGACTTACGGCCTATGAATACCCTTTCTATGCCTTATAGGAAATCTGTTGACCAAAGCGAGTGCATTACTAGTAACTTGAGAAATGTATTCTATCCTCTTGGTGACAGAATCCTTCACACGTCCATTCAAGGAATGATCAGCAAATCCCCTGCTACATATGTTCTAATTAGTAAGTGCAGAACCGACCCATGTCTCAATGTTGCTCATGTGCCACTCAAATATTTGACCTGAAGTCCAGGCCATCTTTTCTAGCTCCTATACTGACTGGCTTAGACTTGTAACATTGTTGATCATTGTTCTTATACAGTCTTTTACAACTTGGTGCTCTCTGGGTTTTATTCTAGAGACTCGGGCCATTTTGGAAAAGAACACAACGCTAACTTGGCGTTCTTGAAGCTGACTATGATGGATGCTTTGGCGAGTTGGTGGTTGCTTCCCTGGATAGAACCTGAATAGCTCGAGAGACAGTTGACATAGATAGCAAGGTGTAGGGTAGTTTTGCAGGAGGCCTTGATGAAGTCCATGTTGTTGGGTGGTGTGGCACCATTGACGGTCTTATACGTGAGTGGACTACAATAACAAGCAAGTAAAACACAAGTTTTTTTCCATATCTAAAGGGTGGTTTTTGAAGGTTTATGGCGAGAGTACAAAATTTTAGTGATTAATGATTATAAGAGATGAAAGGATGAAGTTTATAAAAGGGGATGGTATGCTTTATATAGTGACCCTTAAGAGCGCTTACTACTTAGTTGACCCGCTAATGGGCTAGTCACTAGTGGGATTAAACAAATCAAGACTCGGGTTTAGGAATCTTTACTGAGGTTTTTAATAAGTACTTGATTATTCAAAGTTGGCAATGTCTAGGTATCTTCTTTTAACTTCATGTTACTTGATTATTCACATATGCATTGGATGTCTACTAATTTGATTCGATAGAAGACCATTAGGGACCAACGTCAGTAGTATCATCAAGTTGTAAGTATCAGCAAAAAGAGGGAACTCAAAGACTTTACAGGGGGGAAACTTTGATAAAAGTCGTTATATATAGAACTTAACAAATTTGTAGTCACATAACCGGCCTCGGGTTTCCTTTTGGCAAATAGGTGAGCGTATAACACAGTCCTATGTGACACACCCCTTGTTTCAATGTAAAATGACACTATGGCAGGAAATACATGAACTAAGAAGAACCTAACGGTGTTGATACCATGGTTTTACATGGTCACGCACTCGCCTGCATTAAGTTTTTACGCTTTAAGTATTTTCTCGTCTATCCTTGACCTAAGATCTCCTTAGTAAAAAAATAAAAGCTATGAATTTTAAACCTGTGCTAAGCAAAGTCAAACTTTGTATTAAGTCTCTAACCACTAAGTGAAAACCACGGCGTGGGGGTGTTACTGAGATAAACCTATCAGAAAGACCTCATAATAGTCAAAGATTCACATAAGGATCATTAACTACAACTAATATATACTTGTTTAAACAGCTGGTTTATAAGCAATTGTGCAAAACTAAACTATATTATATTATTGGTACTTATTGGTCGGTATTCAACCTAAGAAATCTAACAAATAGAAGAGACAAAAGATGAAGCTTCATAAGATTTCTTGAATATAAACATATAAACAAGTGGGATATTAAATATTGCAAGTCCAAGCTTCATTTGCCGTAAACTAACACAAATATCGTTAATTCATCCACGTTTCTTTGCCTGTCTTAAACAACGCATCTACTATTTTAAACAATACACTAACATACGAAGATTTTGAGTTACTGTGGTTACGTGTATTTTCTGCATTTCATGAGTCATGTCTGCATTTCTACTCACGTCAAGTAATTAAGACCCGTAACCTCAGTTTCAGATATTTTAATGTAACCAAAATGAATAACACCTAGTGTAGTAGTGATTATAGAATATAGAGTAGGAACTAGGGAATCATCTAAGGGGCCCTTAGAAATATATGATTTTTGTTATACACAAATAAGTTATTCATGTTTCTGTAACCAGGTCATGCAGATAGGTAACACTAAGATGTAAAAAATCAATAATTTACAACCACCACATGATGCTTCCTAAATTTAAGGGAGAATAATGTCCAACTTGATTTGTTGGGTTGCTACAATATCATGACAGAACAAGATAAGCACAACTACGAAATTAGGACCAAGATGGTCTAAAACCAACAAAACAAAAAACATGACCTAGAAAATAGACTATAGTAAACATATTTCTAAAGCCAAAAAGGGGGTTTGGATAGATATCTATTACGGAGTACAAATATTAGTTACTTTAAATATTGATAGCATTAGTTTTGGTCTTAAAGGCTCGATCTTGTACTTTTGTCATAGATAAACCAACTGCTTGGTATTACTTGAATGCAATAAGGACCAACGGGCAACGCCTTGTGGCTTAGCATTACCAATGTGGAAAATTAACCAAGAATTTGTGAGATCAAGTTTCAACTTGGACAAAAAAGTATCCAAAATGTGTAGAGTAGGGTGGGTGTGTGTCTTTGTCACTCACGCAATCAAGCTGATAAAACAATTCATGGCAACCACTAATGAGATACCCACATATGTTGTCAATCATCTGCTCCTACGAGAAATGATGTGGTATATTTTGTCATATATGCACAATAATCTTCCTACTAAGATACACTTCATAACTAGCATGTATTTAAAAGATTGATGTCTGACATTATTTAGGCCTTCGACTTAGTGGTATCAAAGACAACTCACATAGACCCAAGGATATGTGCATAAGACTATTTCATAATAAAAAACGACATTAGTTTTGATCTTAGGTAGGCAATGAATATGCTAAATCTAATAATCCTTCTGATATAATGGCTGGTTTTATACTACATCAACTATTATATGGTCCACACCATATGAATTAGACTTTGGGTCACTCATATAATCAACAGAACGGCTTACATGGTATAGCAAAACATTCTGAGATACTTATTTGCTTTAAGCTAACAACTTAGTCAAAAATACAATATACTTGTAGTTTACACTCACTATATGAATGCTATGTCGTAGCAGTGCTTAAAAAAAGTGATACCCGCTTTTCATTATAATAACATATAGACAAGAATCTACGACATATTTTCTACCTCGATATTAGACAGTATAGTACTTGCGAACAGCCCCACGAACCTTTTCCATGTAGTCTGCTGCTTCTACCTGCATAATGGAAAAAAACCAGCAATATCTTGACTCTTACTAGGAGTAAATAAGTACCAATAGGAAGATTATTGTCCATAGACGAGGGGATCTCATTAGTGGTTGTCATGAATTATTTTATCAGCTCGATTGCGTTAAAATTTTCTGCGCGACAAAGACACACACCCTCCCTACTCTGCACACATTTTTTTGCCCAAGTTGTAACTTGATCTCACAAACTCTTGGTTCATGGCCTACCTTAATAACACTAAGCCACAAGCCATAGGTCATTATTGCTTTCAAGTGATACCAAGCAATTCGTTTATCTGTGATAGAAGTACAAGCGCCTTTAAGACAAAAAACGAATGTTATCTATAATTTGTGTCAACTAGTAATCCATAATAGATACCTATCTGTACCCCTTTTTGGCTTAGAAATATGTTTACCATAGTCTTTTCTCCAGGACTTGTTTTTCTTTTAGTAGGTTATTTAAACCATCTTAGTCCTAGTATAGATGAGAAAGAATTTAATGCGTAAAACTTATTGCACGTGACCATTTAAAACTCAAGTCAAGAATAGAAGCAAGTTTGATAGATATCTTAAGTCAGGACACATGTTTCTTACAGAGAAATATGAAAGAAACCTGGATATGGTATGGCCCAAGTTACTTTTGATTGCACTTAAGAGATTTATAAAGATATTTGAGAGAGACATGCACATTTCCCAGGCCTTCCCCCCTTAAAAAGTTTAAAAGCATGTAAAAGAAATTACTTATGTTCAGACAATTGCATTATCAGTATAATCTTTGATTGGCAAAAAAATGCCTCCCAGTCAGAACAGATCAACAGAATACGCTTCACATTACTGCAATTGACTGCATATAAGAGACCACATCTAACAGGTGGTTTTGAATCCATGGTGATAATCTAGGCTAACATGAGCCTTCAGTCTTCGATCGGTAAACCTTTAGAGAGATCACATACAACCTAGAAACAATACAAACATTAAGATTCAAAATAGGAATTCTTACTCGATCTGTAAAGTAGTACTCCTAAACTAGAATAACGTGTATATTCTTTATTGAACTTATAACATCAAGCTTCATACATTCCCCTTATGTAACGTTCTAAAGATAACCTGTATTGAACTTATAACAACAATCTCTAACACATATCCAATAAATATGACACGTCATTCATAAAAATAGGGGTTTAAATCCGGTGATGTTAGTTGGGTTCAGGTCAAAGTCATGCCAAAGCTAAAATAACATATCCAAACGTGAGACTATTTAAACTCGGGTCAATCTGGTTTGGGCCAAATCAAGCAGTGTCAGGCCAGGTCAACTCCTGTCAGGGATGGTCAAGCCAGGGTTGGATGTGTTCAAACCCGGGTCAGGATGATCAAACCCGAGCATGACAGGGTCAACACACGGACCTGGAAGGGTCAAACCGAGTCTAGAAGGGTCAAACCCGGTCACAGTGGTCACACCAGAGTCGGGAAGGGTCAAACCGGGGACGCGGCAGGGTCATACACGGGACAAGTACAAACTGGGAGCGATTCTATTATCTTACTAAAATTTGAGTAACACATAAAGCTAACTCGTTTGGGCATAGAAGGCTTATCACTTTAGAGTTTATGGCCGTAAACAAGCCACAAGCTTACCAAACAAATCAGTGTATCATAATTTCCAATAAAATTAAGCAAAGCCAGACACCCTTGGCAAATCTTAATAAATGTATACATACCAGCAAGATTCTTAGTTAGACCATTCATATCGCCACATTCTAGCCATGTCCTCCAACTCCAACATGCTCATACCATGAGTAACAAACTAAATACATAACAAACAAATAATTCATAGTCAGTTTCATATGAAAAAAACTAAAACAGCTAGTAGAAAACAGACAGGCCCTAATTATTAGACATTTTATCTATAAAAAAACTCGAGTTAGAAAGCTAGTGGTCCTAAAACACGATCTTCTCGAGATAAAATGAACCTACAACTATAGAATTTAACCCCAGCATTCCTATCAAGGATGTTTGGATAAGCTTATCTGGTAAAAGCTTATTGAGACTTAGAAAATCTAATAAGCTCACTCCAGAGTCCCTAAGCTTTTAAACTTGAAGCATAAGGACATTTAGAAGTCTCAAAGTTAATGAGCTC
The DNA here is from genome assembly GCA_025667525.1 of Glebionis coronaria. Lineage (NCBI taxonomy): Eukaryota > Viridiplantae > Streptophyta > Magnoliopsida > Asterales > Asteraceae > Glebionis > Glebionis coronaria. The sequence continues at coordinate 127,251,513 of CM046881.1, forward strand.
AGAAAAGCCAAAAATTAAGAATTAAAAAGGTCAATATATCTCACATTTAGAAGTCCTTACGGCTTATCACCTTATAACTCTGCTAAATTGAGCTCATGGACTTACTAAGATTCAAAAAATCTAATAACCGATAGATTCAAGTTAATAAGCTCAAAAACACCAAAGAAATAAGCTTATCAGATTATCCCCATTAATTAAACTAATCCAAACTCCATATATACCAGCTCAAATTTATTCCCATCAGGTCTATTTGGCAAGTTAATATTAGCTTACGTGCTTATCAGAGCATTAAAAGATGAAATAGACAATACAACACATATTTATGAGCACATTACGCTTATCATCTTGGATCTTATAACAAGCCATAGGCTCACATAGACTTATGAGCCACAAATAAGTGAGAGTTAACTTATTAAGCTCTAATCCAAATACTCTCTTATATATCAGCTGATTATCAAGACATAAGTTTCTACTTAGGGTGTTTGTTTTAGCTTTATATGTTTATCATCTTATTAAAAATACTGAAAAGTCAATAAGCGTAGTAACATAACCAATAAATCAAATACATCAACATCATTAAGCTTAAGGAAAGGAAACTATCGGCTTATTAAGATTTGAAAAGGATAATAACCTAGTCACTCCGAAGTTCTAAGATTTCCATCTTAGAGCTTATGGCAAAAAAACAAGCCAAAAACTAAAGTTTATAACCTTAGACGTCCCAAAGTGACTTACCAGCGTATCCAATATAGGATGCTAATCCAAACACCCTCTTACACTGCTATCCAACAGTCCCAACCAATTTATATAAAATGGGTCATTTGAGTTGCTTTTATCTCAAGGGGTCAAATGTTTACATAAAATGGAAATATCAGAACGATAAAAAAGATTGTTTCTAATGCAGAAACCGCCTATCAAATCATATCCTAGAAAGTTCCACATTATTCTTTAAAAAAAACATTGTTTAGTAATCCTAACTAACACATAAATCTCTATTAATGTATTTTAGTAAATATACACAAAAAGCGGGCTATTTTCACCCGTTACTTAGACGGATCAAGGCACTAAGCTATCCTTTATCACTACCCCCGAAACACTAATTTATGCACACGCTGCCCATTATTGTAATAATGTTCTTAAAAAATAATTGGATAAAAGTGTTCTTAAAAAATCTTCATACAACCTCTTAAAAACATTTACTAGTCAAGGTTTGAGTAGCATTACCTCAGGACGAGTGAGTACCGAAACATCAGGAGAGCCATACTCCAGCCACACATACCTTATGGATTGATTTATGTTTCGGGCACCCTTTCAATAGCTCCCGAAGTCCTACATCAAATTCTCCTGTATGTCTAAGAGAGAGAGAGAGATCTGAGATTGTGACCATACTTCCTGATGATTCCTAAACCCACATCTGTCAATCCACAAGCACAAAGCCCGAAATCTAACCTCTCGAGTTTGCTGCAACCCATGAGCATCGCTTGAACCCCATTGTCTATAGGAGAATTTGTTATAGAGTATTCACTACACCACAAAATACGCAAAACACGCAGATTCTTCAAGTGAGTTCCTACACACTCGAGAGCTTCATTTGAAATATCTAAGAGAGAAACCTCTAAAACCTCCAAATCAGGACATCCTTGTGCAATAGCCATGAGTCCCAAGTGAGTCACTCCCCACCATGCTTAAGTTTGCGCAATTTCTTGCAAAACCGACCAATAACTTCCAATCCCTTGTCTCCACATGTATCCGTGGTACGTAAAACTTCCAAATTGGGACACCACTAAAAAAGGTAACATTGGCAAACTGAACGAAACTCTCTGCATTTGAGATCCAGTTCTAGTAATCGATCGAGACAAATGAGTAGAAAAGGGAATGCATCTTCTCTCCAATCATTCTTAGACCACGAACACCGGAAGGGAATGTAAAATCACTAGAATCCCAGTACCATTGTTTATCAATAGCTACATGGCTAAAATGTTGGAGCTTATTAGCATGCTTAAATAATTCTTGGTAATTATCTAAATATGGTGAAGAACTAACAACATTCAGGGATACTAACGACTTGCTACATTTATGCGCAAGAAGTGCAAGATGTGACACATCACAATGATCAAAGGGGTAATTTATGGCTATAGACTCCATAAATGCCGTGTTACACAAAGCCAACTCACCTAACCATTTCCCGTTCCTCCATCTGAAATGCTCTACCACAACATTATATTGTAAATGAAAGCTTCTCAAACCAACGTAACACCTAGCGATATCTACTAAACCCTTATCCGAAAACATTTTACACCCCCGAGTCTCTAAGCTCATTAAACTAGCACCTAGGGTTTTGGCCAAGTCTTTGAGATCCGCAGGATACACAACCATGTTCCGAATAGATAATTATTTCAAACGACCCAACTTAGCAATCTCTTGAACCTACGGAGTGAGTCCAACAATGCATTTATAAGGACCATAATAAGACTTACGCGCATAGGAAAAAGACTTGTCTCCTCCGTATGAATAAGACTTTAGTGTTAACGACTCTAGGTTAGGGAACCTACGAATGATACGCTCGGGGTCAGGGAGGTAAGGGACGTGCACAGTGAGGTGTTTACGGGTTAACGAATCGAGTTTGTAATACTTTTTAGAAACTGATGAAACGACAAGATTAAGGTCAGGATGAAAATGCATTACAATATCAAACATATTGTTAGGAACTCTGACATAAACCCTAGTGACACGTGAGGGGCATGTGAATGACTTGTTCAGACACGTGAGGTGCACGTGTATTTTACCACTTGGGTTAAAAGCAGAGTAACTGATTTTCCCGCCAAGACTTAGTATAAATCATCTGATTAGTTCATTTGCCAAGTTAGTTAGTTTTGATTGTAATCCTTTTCTCTCTTCATTCCAACTCATGGTAATCATTGTAATCATTCAATTACAACTGATTAACAGAAATCACCATTTCGATCTTGATTCTTAATTCGATAGATCCTTACTGATTTCTGGAAATTTTGATTTCCCTAATTGCCTAATTGTGTTCTTATTGTTTGTCACGTATCAAATTGGTATCAGAGAACTTTCCTTGTGAAAGATCTAAGTGTTTGGTTTATTTCAATCAATCTTTTCAGTTGATTGATTGTTTTTGTCAGTTCTTGGTCATTTCTTGATTTTGGCGCCAAATTCTGTTGGAAACCATGGCACTTACAACAAGAACCAATCCGAACCTTGATGATGGGAGAGCCATGGAAGATACGGTTGCTACAATGCAGAATGAGATTTCTTAGTTGAAGAATTTGGTGGAAAGATTGATTCCCGCTAACGGCGAACCAAGAAACCATCATCAGTTCACCCGAATGACAAAATTGGAGTTTCCAGGGTTCTTGGAAGATGATGTTAAAGGATGGATTTACAAATGTGAATAGTTCTTTTCCCTTGATGATGTTGCTGAGCAATCAGAAGGTACGTTTGGTTTCAGTTCATCTATCTGATACACCCTTATTATGGCACAAGCAGTTTATTAAACTCAATGGGGAGAATGTTAGTTGGGAGGTGTATAAGGCTGCTATATTACAGAGATTTGGTACTGTTTTTGATGATCCTATTAGTCAGATTAGGAATGTGAAGTATGAAAATAGTGCAAGAGAGTACCAAAATACTTTTGATACTTTGTTAAGTAGATGTGAGATAAGTGAAGAGCATGCTGTGAGTTTTTACTTGGGTGGATTAACATCAGAGCTTGAAATGGGGGTTAGGATGTTTGAACCAAAAACTTTGGCTGTAGCTTACAAATTAACTAATTTTCAAGAAGCTACCGTGAATGCTCTGAAGAAGATGAACAAAGTTTATGGATCTACTTTTGTTAATGGTCAAAAGTTTGGAAATAATATGGCCAATACAAGTACTAATAAGGCTCCACTATTAGCTCTACCTGCACCAGTGAATGGATGGAAGCCTAAACCCAACATTCCTTCCAATGTTCCACCTAGAAAACAATTAACCCAAAAGGAGTATCATGAAAAAAAGGCTCAGAACCTATGTTTTTATTATGATAAAAAATATACTCCTGGACATAAGTGTAGTGGTCAGTTGTACTCCTTAGTTTTGTTAGGAGAGGAAGAGGAGGAATTTTATGAAGCAGAGGAAGAAATTGAAAATCAGGTGGAGGAGATACCACAAATTTCTCTGAATGCCCTGAATGGATCCAACACTTTCCAAACAATGAGGGTAACTAGGAAGGTGGGTAAGCATGATTTGCATATCTTGGTGGATTGTGGATCAACCCATAATTTCTTGGATGATGGTATAGCTAAAAGAATTGGGTGCAACCTGCAAGATACTTGTCCTTTGGCAGTGACAGTGGGAGGAGGGAAGCAATTAATCAGTACTAAGGCTTGCAAAGGGTTCAAGTGGCTGTTACAGGGTGAACAATTTCAAGCTGACATGATGATTTTACCTTTAGGGGCTTGTGAAATGGTCTTGGGAATACAATGGTTAGCTGCATTAGGTGATATCAAGTGCAACTTTAGTAAGCTCAGGATGGAATTTGTGTACAAAAAAAGGAGAATGGTATTGAGAGGGGCACCTGCTACTTTGTAGTGGATGGAGGGTAACCAACAACAAAAGGAGGTGGAAAGTGCTGAGTTATTGATGTACAATGTTTACCCAAACACCGGGTTGTAGCTATTGAGTATGCAAGAGCAGTCACAAGCTGTGTTAAAAGAATTGCAGATGGTAGTAGAGAATTATCCTGATGTATTTAAATTACCAAAGGAATTACCTCCAAAATGGGCTTATGACCATCGAATACCATTGGTTGAAGGTACACAGCCAGTGAACATAAGACCTTATAGACATGCACCTACTCAAAAGGATGCTACTGAATCTATGGTGAAAGAACTATTGGAAGCAGGGGTGATTAAGGTAATTAATAGTCCTTTTGCTTCTCCAATAGTGATGGTGAAAAAGAAAGACAACACATGGAGAATGTGTGTTGATTACAGACAATTGAATAAGCATACAGTGAAGGATAAGTTTCCAATTCCTATCATTGAAGAGCTTATTGATGAATTACATGGTGCTACTATCTTCTCAAAGTTGGACTTGAGGTCTGGTTACCACCAAATCAGAATGTGTGAAGAAGATGTAGCTAAGACAGCATTCAAAACCCATGAAGGCCATTATGAGTTTTTGGTGATGCCTTTTGGCTTAACCAATTCACCCTTTACATTTCAAGCCTTGATGAATGAAGTATTCAAGAAATTCCTTACGAAATTCACCTTGGTATTCTTTGATGACATATTGGTTTACAGTCACACTTTGGCAGATCATTTAGTGCATGTTAAATTGGTGTTGGAAACCATGAGGCAACACAAGTCATATGCTAAATTGTCTAAATGTGTGTTTGGCACAACACATGTGGAGTACTTAGGGCATGTCATATCTGCTGAGGGGGTTTCTACTGATCCTACTAAGGTAAAGGCAATGCAAGAGTGGCCTGTGCCAACCAACCTCAAACAATTAAGAGGATTTCTGGGCTTAATTGCGTATTATAGAAGGTTTATCCAGGGTTTTGCTAGTCTGAGTAGGCCCTTGACTCAGCTATTAAAGAAGAATGCTTTCAAATGGAGTGAAGAAGCCCAAGTTTCCTTTGATAACCTCAAATCAGCAATGATTCAAGCACCAGTGTTGAGATTGCCTGATTTTAGTGAACCCTTTGTGGTAGAGACTGATGCATCAGGTGTAGGTTTGGGAGCAGTTTTGCAACAACATGGACACCCTATTTCATACTTAAGCAAAACATTGTCTGTGAGACATCAAGCTCTATCCACTTATGAGAAGGAGTTCATTGCTGTATTGATGGCTTTAGAAAGATGGAGAGGTTATTTGTTGGATAGGCATTTCATCATAAAAACTGACCATTTTAGTTTGAAGTATTTGCTTGATCAAAGGATGACTACTCCAACACAAATGAAATGGCTACCCAAGCTTATGGGCTATGATTATGAGGTGGTGTATAAGAAAGGTGCAACAATGGAGCAGCTGATGCCTTATCAAGATTGGCTACTAGTTCTGAGTTACTTAGTATGTTTGTGACTACTATCTCCACTAATCTTATGAGGAAGGTGGCAACTACTTGGGAAACAGATTCAGATGTTGCTATGATGACTACTTCCTTAATGAATGGACAACAAGTTAAGAAACACTACCAATGGCAAAATAATAAACTATTGAGAAAAGGAAAACTCGTGGTGGGTCAAAATGAGGAGTCAAGGAAAGAATTGCTGCAATATTTTCATGAAAGTTCTATTGGAGGCCATTCAGGGGTAAAGGTCACCAATCATAACTTGTGCACTTTGTTTTACTGGAAGGGTTTGAGGAAGCAAGTTAAGCAGTTTGTGATGGAGTGTTTGGTTTGTCAAAAATGCAAGCCAAACTTGAGTGCTTATACTGGGTTATTACAACCTCTACCAATTCCAAACACAGTCTGGTCATAAATCTCCATGGACTTTATTGAAGGTTTGATTAAGTCACAGGGTAAGGATGTGATTCTGGTAGTAGTGGATAGACTCAGCAAATATGCTCATTTTGTTGGGTTGTCCCATCCTTTTACAGCTGCACAAGTTGCACAGGTATTCATGGATATAGTGTATAAGTTACATGGTATGCCTGAAGCCATTGTTTCAGACAGAGATAAAGTTTTCACGAGTGCATTCTGGAAGGAGTTATTCAAAGCTATAAAGGTCAAACTTCATATGTCTACAGCATATCACCCTCAAACAGATGGGCAGACAGAAGTGGTCAATAGTTGTTTAGAAGGTTATTTGAGATGTATGACTGGTGAACAACCCAAAAGATGGATGGAGTGGCTATCATTAGCTGAGTTGTGGTACATTACTAATTTCCACACCTCCATTAATACTACTCTATTTGAGGTGGTCTATGGGCAACCTCCTCCCATACATGTGCCATATTTGGGAGGGCTCAGCAAGGTGGATATGGTAGACGGGAGCTTATTAGCAAGAGAAGAGATTCTGCAATTACTCAAGTTCCATCTGTAGAGATCTCAAAACAGAATGAAGCAACAGGCTGATAAGTCAAGGTCTGAGAGAGTGTTTGCAGAAGTAGATTTGGTGCTTCTCAATCTTCAGCCACATAGGCAGGTGACCTTAAGACATGGTAGACAAAATAAGTTCTCACAGAAGTATTATGGACCATTTGAAGTAGTTGCCAAAGTGGGATTAGCTGCATACAGGTTGAAGTTACCTTCACAAGCAGAAACACATGATGTGTTCCATGTATCTCAATTGAAGCAGTATAATGGACCTTCCATGTTTATTGACCAAGTTGTACTCCCTCAATGTGATTCTGATGGAGTTTTGTTGGCTCAACCACTGAAGTTGTTGGACAGAAAGATGGTCAAAAAGAATAATAGAATGGTGGTGTTTGGCCTAGTGCAGTGGACTAATGGAACAGTTGCAGATGCTAGCTGGGAGGATTTGCATAAGCTAGTGGAGAAGTTTCCTGACTTTGATCTGAGTCCTTGAGGACAAGGACTCTTTAAGAGGGATGGATTGTTAGGAACTCTGATATAAACCCTAGTGACACGTGTGGGGCATGTGCATGACTTGTTCAGACACGTGAGGTGCACGTGTACTTTACCACTTGGGTTAAAAGCAGAGTAACTGATTTTCCCGCCAAGACTTAGTATAAATAATCTGATTAGTTCATTTGCCAAGTTAGTTAGTTTTGATTGTAATCCTTTTCTCTCTCCATTCCAACTCATGGTAATCATTGTAATCATTCAATTACAACTGATTAATAGAAATCACCATTTCGATCTTGATTCTTAATTCGATAGATCCTAACTGATTTCTGGCAATTTCGATTTCCCTAATTGCCTAATTGTGTTCTTACTGTTTGTCACGTATCATACTAACTCAGAAGAACCCATAATTAGATATTTCATGTTTTAATCAAACACTTATAAATGACATTTAACGGAATTAAGGTCAGAAATAGACTTACCAACAGCGCCGGTGAACGGAATTTTGAATCGCCGGTTAGGGTTAGGGACTAATTATTTTTTTAGATTAATAGCATACAACCCTAAACCTAACCATAATCTAACTGCTAACCAAATTCCAAACAACAAAACACAATGTTAATGCAATCGTTACTTTCATTTTTCGGTCTCGCTTTGTTTTGATTACGACAATATGTAAAAACAAGCATTTACGAAAACAACGAAAAACGAATTCTTGAGTTCAAATATTTTTCATTTCTACCATTATCACTTAAGGTATGTACAAACAAGTACTCATCCTAATTAAGTGATCAAGGGTTTAATCTTTTCTTAAAACTCACTTTTTATTAAGTGTGACAAGTTTTTATTAAACTTTATTTTTAAGAAAATGTTTATTAAATTAAATATTTAAAATGTAAAATCCATGATTTTACCATGATTGAATGTAATAAATTCCCACCCAATAATCCTAGAACACTTATTCATGTGTTATATTTTCCTTAAGGTGTGTATAAACATGTCCATCATGTAACTATACTTTTACTTACATCTTTGTTGAAAATAGCTTCATAACCTAAAACCATGAACATACAACTAGGGAAAAACAAGTAATGAAATTATAACTAGCAATGTGTGTGTGTGCCACACTTAACAATTGGGGAAAAATGTTACAACATGCATGCTTAGCCGTTTAGGCAAAATGTATACATCCCTTGCATACTACACAACTCTCATGGACTAGCCCAAGGTTGTGCTCTAACCCAACATAGGCCCAACACAAGCCCACCCTACCCTTTTGGATAGCCTTACACGACACATAGGTGTAGGTGGAAGGAGAAAAGATGCATGGGAAACATAAAGGCTTACATTTGGCAAGAATTATCTTAACAAGACAAGTCATGCCTTTTGCCCTTCTCTCTCTCTCTCCTTTTAGCCGAAAAACACACACATACTCTCACATTCTCTCATGCAATATAATCTTGTTTCTTTCATCCTCTTCTCTCTCAATCATACGGCTTAAAGCCATATACAACCAAAAACGAAGTATTAAATCCACCAAGATCCTTGTCTCATCTTTACTACAAATCATTAGTAGTATCATTCCTCTTGGAATCACTATAAACAAGCCCTAGCCAAATCTTTAAGGCCACGACTTGATTTATATTAGGGTTTTCTTCACCATCTTGAGTAGATCTCAAATCTCCTTGTTCAACTAGATCATCTTTGGTACTTTTAAGCAAGAAAGGTATACACTACATGTTCTTTCATTTCTTCATGCATACATCATCATACATCTATAAACACAAGTAAATAACATGATAAAATCAAGATTTGATAAAGTTGTGACCATTATAGGTTACAACATATTTATGCAAATCATGTTCATGATTTAAAATCTTTTAATAAGAAACCTATGAATTGTATGTTATGTTTTAAACTTGATTTAAAAACCATATGAAACCTTTTATAAATCTAAATGTTGCATGGGTTACAAATCTTGTTCTATGAGATGGTTAACTAATAATCATAGATCTCATAAAATGAACTTATGTAACTTAAAGATCATGAAAACCATGACCTTAAAGGTCACGACTAAAATAAATGGTGACCATATGATTTGTTTCCTAAGTTTTGAATAATGGAATATGAAATGTTACATGTTAAATGGGATATTAAAAATCACAAAATATAACTTATGTGTATAAATGTAGTCGTGGGTTACATAAGACCTAAAATGGGTTAGATGTACATGCATGCTTATATAAACCTAGATCTAGTGATAAGTGTTAACTTAACATGATAAACATGAAATAAGCTAATAGATCTTATGGGAATATTGGGAGAAAACAATATAGCCGTGGGCTATATATTATTATCTTGGAATGATAGTAACCTTGGGAACATGCATGTAATTTAGATAATCATGATGTATTTTTGTAAATATTTACAAGACTTAAAAACTAGCTAATATGTCCATCTTGGAAATACCAAGATTTAGAAATATAGTCGTGAGGTATATATGTGTGTACATGGATCTATATTTTATTTTTAGGTCTAGACATAGTTTAGATCTCATTTTGAAGTTGTGACTTGTTTTCTTGATTTGTACAAAGCTAGATCTATTTTTGTAACACTTATAAATTACATGCAACCTTAAAATGAAACTTGACTTATCTTAATAAGCTATAACTAATTATAGCCGTGAGATATAAGCTCCTATTAGGGCTTATGACTTACTTGTAACCTTATAACACACCTATATCTAATTTGGTACATCACATAAAACAAATTATAAGTTTTATTCTTCTATTTAGATTTAAAACTATATATTAATAAGCTAATAATAAGCTTATAAGAATATCTTAAGTTAAAACTTACATAAAATGTAAAGTAGTGTTAATGGACTATTTAAGCCCATGAGATGTTAATTCAAAACTTAATGGACCCAATAAGCTCATTTAATAAATCCTAGTAACTTAATGGACTTAAGATTACACTTAGGCCCATTTAACTAATGAAAGGACTTAAAAATGTAGTTAAGCCCAATAAATGATTTAAAAGCCCATTTAAATAAATTAGTGGACTTGAGACATATTTAAGCCCACTATAATAGCCCATACGATGTTTAGCCCATTTAATGAGCCCATATAAAGTTTGAATGTTAAAATAAAAGTTTTTATAATAAAATATAACTTATAAAAACTTTTTGGATGAAAATGAAAATTTATGAAACTTAAGGACTAAAACCGTAACTTATGAAACTTGTTTTGATAAACTAGTAAACACAAGGACTGGAAATGTAAATATCCAAAAGTATAGGGTTTAATAAATACTATCCGTGGTAAATTAAACCCTAGGGACCATTTTGGGAAGTTTCTAAAAGTTAGTTTGTCATTTATAACCCTAAGGACCATTCTTGTAAATTGCCGAAAGTTAAAGAAGCCATAGGGGCTGTTGTTGTAATTTTAGTAAAGTTACAAAACATAGATATAACTAGGGGGATTAAATTTGCCATAAGCCAAAACTTTAACAAGCCCTAGGTACTAAATATGTAAAATCTGAAAGTTATACTTGTTTAAAATATAGAGGGACTAGTTTTGCCATATTCCAAAACATTAACAAGCCCTAACTCTAAAATCTATTTTTAATTATAATAAAACATAATTAAATACTTAGACCATAAGAATAAATGTATAAATTCTTGAGTTTAAATTATTTTATAAATGTCAAAATAATTTATGGAAACTTTAAAGTTAAAAAAAATATTATATATTTTTTTAAATAAAATATTTATATTTACTTTAGGAAATAATTGAATAAACAATTATGAATATGTGTTACTCATGCATAAACTCATATAATTTTAGAAAATAATAACTATATGAACGTTGGATAAATTGAATGCTAATAGGTAAGTAAAACACCGTACGTTTACTTAAAATATGAAACTTAATAATAAGTTGAACGGAGAACGTAATTATAGTACTTGAACGGAGAACGTAAACTAATATTTTAAGTAGAACATTTTATGTCTACTTAAATAAGAAACTTAATTATAAGTTGAATGATTATTATAAATACATGTATGCTAACTGATATTAATAGTTAAACATTTTATGTTTACTTAGAAATGGAACTTATATAAATAAGTTCAAATGAATATTGATGCTACTTGAACTACGGTTATTTAGATAAATACCGTAGCATAAATGAACTGACTAAAATCTGTATAAGCATACATATATGTTCTTTGTACTATCTATTAAGACTGTACTATCTAATTAGGCGTAACTTTTGGCGTGAGCTTTATTTGGATATTCGTATTAAACAGCTATTGCCTACTCCCAGGTGAGTTTACAGCCCCATATAAACTTTTGATAAAACTTTCCCCTTTGGGAAAGAAAATGTGCAAACACTTGATGGACATAACAAGATTGTATAAACTTGACTATGATTGATTATTATTTGAACTGTTAAATTGTTGTAAATCGCCCGAATGTTAAAAATAGATCTATTAGGGATTGACCATCCCCGTCTGGGTGAGTCGTGGTCACTGTGCCTTGGCCGGGACAACAGACGTATACCATGTTGGAACTGGAATGGGTGTATTTTTGTAAGACACTACGTCCTCATCTGTTGAGGACTATGGAAGGTTAAGCTTCAGTTTCTAATAATAAACAAATGTAATCTACATTTTAGTAAGAATATGATTAATGTATGTCCAAACTAATTAATTGTTAAAACCTATAAATTCACCAACTTTATGTTGACCCCTTTAGTATGTTTTGCACAGGAATATGAAGTTAGTACGTGGTGTGTGCATGGTCTCCAGCATCTTAGAAATCTGCATCTTAGGACTCGTCAGGGGTTCTATTTGGGAAACATAAACAATCTCCACATGACATGTTAAAGACAATTTTATTTTATTTGTTATCAAACATGTAAACTGATTTAAATAACTCTTTATCTTATGCTCTATGGACTATATGCTATCGATCCACCCTAGTGACATCTCCGTGGATATTTCCGCATATTTTGACCCTACCCGGGGTGTCACAGAGAATGGTATCAGAGCATTAGTTATAGAGAACTAGATAAATTTTTAAATAAAATAAAAATAAAATGATTTTCTTTTATTTAAAACTGGACTATAACTTATAAAAATCTTTTTGGGATTTTATTTTAGGACCGTATTAGTTAAGCATATAGATCTTAGGGCATTTTATGCTATGTGAACTAAGTGTATCTATATTGTTACTAAATTTATTATTAATACTGTTTAGTGAGATATTGCTATGGAAAATGTTAGATATGCTAAACTTGAGAATTTTACACTACATAGTAAAATACTCAAATGAAAATATAGGTAATACTAAACCAAACCTTGCACTTACGAATTGTTGAATGAACTTCTTAAATGATAATACATATATATATATATATATATATATATATATATATATATATATATATATATATATATATATATATATATATATATATATATATATATATATATATAAGTATTAATATATGTAACCTTAAAACATTATAATAATTCTTTAAAAGGGATATATTTCATAAAACATGTAATCTAAAATAATATTGTTCTTTCTTTATAAGCTTATACTCACTTCAAACTTAAAATAATACTATTTCAGAGCATCATGACTCCGCCTACTACATCCTCGACTCTTCTACCCGTAGTAGCTCCTACTCCAGTTGTTTGTTCATCTCCACGATCGACGCAGTGTGGATGGTTGTCAGTCTCGGATTCAGAGGATGACCCAGCCATCGAAGCTGTACTCCTAGAGGACCCTTTTTCCATCTCAACATCAGCCTCACTAGCCCCAACCTCCATGGAGGAGGACCGGGTCCTTCCTAGCATACCATCTTCCATGCCTCCAGCCTTATCATTGTAGAAATGCTAAAATGGATCCGGTGGTCTAATGTGGTGGTAGATGGTGGTGGAAGCCATTGTTGGCTTAGAGAGAGAGAAAGAGAGGTTGAGAGTAAAAGTGTGTGTATTCCCAAATGAACAAATGACAATCAACACCCCTCCTTGGAAGCTAAGGAGGGGTATATATAGTCACGCACACAACCTAAACTCTACAACGAGCCTAGTCTAGTCTAAATGTGCATGACTATGATAACTAACGGGAATTCTTAAATGTCGTCACATAAAGTGAGTTTCCAACAATCTTCCCCCATGGGACGACGTGTAGAATTCCTTACAATATTCTTCCTAACAAGTACAAAATAATTAAGAATAAGAGCTTTCTTGAAGCATCCAATGCTGATGAAGTCTTCTGAGGCCTTCGTCTTCAAAACGACTCATCTTTAAGGTAACTTGTAGAAGAAATACTGTAACGGCACGAGCTAAGTAACCCATACACTTCTGGTTAAGGAGAAGCTTCTGAATTAGCTTCCCCCTAATTCATGCCACGTAAGCTTGATGTAGAAGCATTTTAAATAGCTTCCCCCAAGTAGATCAACAACTTTTCATCTCACGCTTGAATAATTCTTCTGAATTTTTCTTCCCCCTGAGAATTCAAGTTATGCATACCAGAAAGAATCAAGACACTTCTTCCCCCACATAGTTGAAGAAGGTAAATCAATCCCAATTATGAAGCTCAAATACTGAAGTGGACACTTTATCCCATTCATGAAGTTGACATCGTAACACCAGAGTCAATTAAGTCCCGGAAATGCACATATCTTCTTCCAGAGATGCACCAGAGTCAATTAAGTCCCGGGAATGCATATAGGATAATGATGATGTTTAATTGCAACAATCAAACAATTAAACCTCGAATCAGTAGTGTACCGTTTGGAGATTGATAACGACACGAGTTAAAACACTGATTTTCTCTGCGGCTATGACAAATGTCATCCCGGAATATCTTCAAATCAAAAGAAGGAATGAAGTTCATCACGTGTACTCGTTGTGCGTTCAATGTGTCTTCTTCTTCCCCCTTGATGGTTTTGAAACTCGGAACCATCAATAAATTGTACGCACATGAACCTGAAATCTCGTGAGAATAATAAATAAGCTGAATTATATATTTTGTGAGAATCAGCTGTTGATCGAAAATCTCTTCTCATAAACTCTCCATGGCCACCTTTACCATACCACATGAAAGCAATTTGAAGTGACCACTGAAAGAATGAACCGGATACATCAAACGTGAAGCTGAATAAAAATCCTTCGATCTTGTGACTTAAGCTTGCACTATTGTTGAATGAAGAACGGTGGAGAAATCTCTAAGTACTCAATGCATCACTGAAGAAGTCTATAAGCACAACACCTCTTGAAATTATCCACGTCGACTATGCGCGTGACACTGAGTACAACAATGTAACCCCTTTAAGTGATAGTTATCCGAGTCATCAACCATCCACCCCGAACCCGGAAACCTGATAACCAAGTCTTCATTCTAGGATTAAGCACGAGCAAGTTATCTAGTAAAAGATAAAATAAATACACGCCTTCGAAAAATCCGTCTTCAACGTCACGTAATTAATACCCCATCAAACAAAATATGTAGCTACTAAAAAATCGCCCATTTTTCTTGGTCTCGTCAAAATAAATTCTTGTCACATTTGTCTCTTCATTTTGTCGCGTCATATTTCTCGTCACCCCATCAGTGTCAAGAAAAAATTAAAGAACCACAAATGCAACAAAAAAACTACAAATTCAAAAAAAGGAACTTGTTTGTTTGAGCATTCATTCTCCTTAACAATGTTTCGGCACTTTTTGTCTCGAGTATGTCCAAAGTATACCATAATACACAAAATTTTTATTCAAAATGAATAATTTTGAAACAAAAATTCGTGTATATGAGTAACACATAAACTGCCCAATCCAAATTAACCATAGCCCATGTTTATCAAAGAGAAACGAGTGTCCAAGGCCCAATGTTGTGTCTGTCATGGCCCAAGAAGTATACCCGATCCATCAAATTGGAGATAAAACACAACCACATATCCCTAATCACTCACATAGTTTAAACCTAATCTTCTCACATCCTTGTTAGTTCCGCCCCCCATTTTCACTCCCACCAAACTCTTCCTTGTATAATCCGTCCCCCCAATCTCTCTAACCTCATCACCTCTGCCATTTTGAACTCAACATAAATCATCAATCGCATCTTCTCACACCCGAAATCAAAACAAAAATTCCAAATCAGTCTCGAATGATTAGATGCTGATGAAGTTCATCCTAAATGACTACCATTATTGTGGGCATCAAGATCTCAAGAGAGGTCTCGGGTAGGTATAATAATGATTGCATGTGTTTAATTTAAACGAATCAGTGATGTGATTATAACAAAAAATGTTCTAAATCATACATATGATTCGTATATAAATTTTGGGATAAACCCAACACAGATCTATGATGATTTGTTGATTTCGTGGTAAGATCTTCAAAGATCTCAACATGCATGTTTAAAACACGAAAGATGATTCTGAGATCTTTATGAGTTAAGTTTCTGTTTGAGTCTTAGATTGGATTGGGGAATAGGTGACGATGGGTATTAGGTTAGATTGTGGTGTTGAGGAGGTATAAGGATGGAGTGAGTTGGTCGACTCAGTGAGTGATCTGAGTCAACTCGGTAATTACCGAGTTGACTCGGTTGGGTTGATTTTGGTTTAAGTCACATTTTTGTTTCACAAGTTTTTAGCAGAAAAACAGTCCAATCGGAATGTAAAAAAAACAATCCAATCGGAATGTTTTTATATGTCTCATCGGAATGTGTTTGTGTGTCTGGTCTCATCGGAATCAAGCATACACCCCAATTGGAATAACCAATCTGAATGTCAATCTGAATGTTCAATCGGAAAGACCAATATGAAAGTCCAATCGGAAAGGCAATCTGAAACCCAATCTGAAAGTTTAATCTGAAAATCCAATCGGAAACCCAATCTGAATGTCAATCTGAATAAGCTGTCGGAAACCCAATCTGAAAAGGGTTTAGAAGGACCCGAAAATAGTGGATCTGCACATTTTGTCCTTTTCTAACTGCATAAACAAGAAAGACAAACCCAGAAAGAGTGACCATATTTGTTATGACTTTGACCAAGAAGATGATGATGAAACCGAGACACAAATAAATATGTTAAGGCCCAAAACATGCGACTGTTTTGTCAGATTAGACAAAACATATGACGTGACAAAAAAATTGTGACAAAATGGACAAAAACATGATATGACGAGACATAAAGAAATAAAATAGACCACCAAATCGCATAAATAAACACGATCCAAGGATAGAACCGAGGCTCTGATGCCAAATGTAGAAATGCTAAAATGGATCCGGTGGTCTAATGTGGTGGTAGATGGTGGTGGAAGCCATTGTTGACTTAGAGAGAGAGAAAGAGAGGTTGAGAGTAAAAGTGTGTGTATTCCCAAATGAACAAATGACAATCAACACCCCTCCTTGGAAGCTAAGGAGGGGTATATATAGTCACGCACACAACCTAAACTTTACAACGAGCCTAGTCTAGTCTAAATGTGCGTGACTATGATAACTAACGGGAATTCTTAAATGTCGTCACATAAAGTGAGTTTCCAACAATCATCGGGCTATTTTTCCGAGCCCGTACCCGTCTCCACTTATGAGACCGGGGAAGGCTCCGTGGCAGGGCGTGTCGATTCCGTCCAGGCCTAGATCACAGCACTGGCTGCACGCCAGGAGCGGGAGATATCTGACCTCCGCAGCCAGTTGACAGTCAGTCAACAAAGCCATGTCGTCATCTATGATCGTATCAACACTCTTTTTCGTACTATGAGGGGAGAATCCCAGACCGCTAAGGGCATCCAGGCTAGGACGAACGAGGCACTGAAGTGGTTATTGGAGGAGAACTACCGCCTCCACCAGCGCCTTCAGGTCATGGAGGGTCTGCAGCATCAAACCCATGCTACTCTTTCCGCTCAGGAGCAATCATTATCCATTTTCTTTGATCTCGCCACTGTCCAACATGATGGGGTTACTGGGGAGATGGCTTATCTCCGAGGGGTCGTCGATAGACTCCGGAACCAGCTACTATCTGCACTTCGTACGCTCAAGGAGACCCAAACGACAGTTCAGACATTATGGAACACCAGGAGGAATTCTGCAGCCCCACCAGCTCCATCAGCACCATCAGCCCCGACATCATCTAGTAGACCATCAAGGCAGGACTAGTATAGACGTACTAGACTTCTTGTACGTCATGATAAGCTTACGGGTTTCATCCCAGCTATCATGACATAGGGCCTTTGTACTTCTATTTCTTTTCAGTTTTGGTGATGTAATCTCGTACTATATCTTTCTTTTTCTTTGGGCATGTATTTTGGATATGATGTACTTAAGACAATGTGTACCACTACCCAGGGCAAGGCTAGCTAATTCTTTGTTCCGGATTTGATATGCTCGATGAATGTTTAAATTCCTTACAGAACTTTGCATGTAATCACTCTCTTATGTTATATCTGTTGTGCAATGTATTATATTATGACATCTTGACAGGTTATCCAAATTTGTTATGAAATCAGTGCATAAGTTTTCTCGTGCAAATAATATAAAAACTGTACTAACGCTTGAACTAATAATCTTATTTTGTATATGATTATAGACAAATGGTGATTACGAGATCAAATCCCAATAATGCAACCACTTCCAACACCGATAATACCGAAATACCTGAAGCTACTTATAATGTTACCGTTGCTCAACTCCGGGAGATGATTGGTGAAGGCATTACGGCAGCTATGGCAGCCAGAGAAGTTAATGTGAACAATGACCCAAACCACAACATGCACAGAAACAACTTCAACAGGGGTTGTTCTTACCCCGACTTCTTGAAATGCAAACCCTCATACTGCCGAGGAAAAGAAGAAGTTGTTGAATTGATGCAATGGTTTGAAAGACTAGAGACAGTTTTCCGCATCAGTGGCTGTGCTGACGAGAACAGAGTTAAGTTTGCTACATGCACTCTACTCGAGAGCGCCCTTACTTGGTGGAACTCTATGGTCGCCACCCTTGGACATGACACTGCTTATACTCTCACTTGGGCCAACCTCAAGGAGAGAATGACTAAGAAATACTGTCTCAGAGGAGAAATGGAGAAGTTGGAAGTCGAGCTGTGGGATCTAATGTGTAAGAACAATGATATCCTTTGGTACAACCAAAGATTTCAAGAGTTAAGCTTGATGTGCACCAAAATGTTTCCTCTAAGGAGTGAAAAGATTGGGAAGTATGTCAGCGGACTCCCTGACAACATCCATGACAGTGTGCTAGCTTCACGACCCACTACTGTAGAAGGTGCTATGGAATTTGCGACTGAGCTGATCAATAAGTGAGCCCGCAATCTGTCCGAGAGGCAAACGGACAACAAGAGAAAATCCGATGAAAGCTCTCGTAGCCAACACCAGCAGTCCTCCAAAAAGCAAAACGTTGGGCAAGCGGATGACAATACTCCGACAACCCACACCAAGAACTACTCAGGGACCAAGCCTAAGTGTTCAAAGTGCAACTACCATCATGTTGCTGGAGGACAATGCCAAGGATGCTACAAGTGTGGCCAACAAGGCCATTTTGCTCGCGATTGTCAAACCAATGTTGCTACCCCAGGTCGACCCAATACCAATCCTGGGAACAACAACAAAGGCAAGTCCAACGCACGTGGAAGTGGAAGTGGGCAGCAGGGAAACCGAAACCCCGCAGGTGGAAGTAGTTGTAGACCAAAGAAAGTTGGGTATGTTATGAGTGTGGAACCCCTGGGCATGTGAGATCCGATTGTCCCAAGTTGGACAACCAGAAAAAGGACAACCAGGGAACTCCTTCGCAAGTGTAGATGGCCAGCAATGCCCAAGCAAATCCAGGCTCCAACATCGTACCTGGTACGTTCTTACTAAACCAATGATATGCATCTATCTTGTTTGATACATGAGTAGACCAAAGCATTATAATTTCAAAATTTAGTAAGGTATTGGAAATCCCTCCGATAGATCTAGACTCCTATTATACTGTGGAATAGTCGACGGAAAGGTTATGATAGTTAGACACCATCATTCGAGGTTATTCCTTAAAACTTTCCAAAACGCTGTTTTACACCAATCAGATCCTAGAAAGTCTTGATAGCTTTGATGTCGTCATTAGCATGAATTGACTAGCAAGTACCATGCAAATATCCTGTATGACCAAAAATTGGTTCGTGTACTATGGGGAGATGAAAACTTGATTATTCTGGGGAGCCATAACCCCGATATAGTTAACACTAGATTTAGTGTCATCTCTAGCACCAACAAGCCAGAGAGTACTTGGTCCGGGAATACTCCATTTCCCTAACCTGTTTCTCCCCTGCCTAAACCTGAAAGACACATCCAACTCAGAATAGGTGTATTCTGTAGGGTTATATCCGCCACTTAGGCAACCCTAAACCTGAAAGACATATCCAACTCACAATGGGTGTATTTTGTAGGGTTATATCTGCCACTTAGGCAACCCTAAACCTGAAAGGCACATCCAACTCACAATGGGTGTACTTTGTAGGGCTATGTCCGACGTCCCTCGTAAAGAGATGTTGAATGTCCCATGTTTTTGGACATCCCTCCTTCCTCTTCGGGTCCAATTAGTTCGATAATACCATCACCCACCAGACTCTAGGAGATGTGATTTCCTCTCTATAGAAGTCAGAATTTGTACAAATTTTGAACCAGTAATAGTGAATGCATGACTCTTGCTACGGCACCCCGCAAGGCGCGCACTTCTTTATTCTTGGTATCTTCTTTTATTTCCATCATTTGAGGTACTTCTTTTTTGCGCCCCTCTCGCTCAGCACCGAGGCGAATGAAGCATATTCTTTGCAACTTCTTACCCAATCGCCATCAACAATAATTTTAACCTCTCTGTTGGGTAAAAACATTAGTACTATTAACTAATGTTTGTATCCCACAAGCTTGAGGTATAATTATAAGTCTTTTCTTAAATCTGTTGATATAGGAGGGGTTATAGTTAAAATGTTTTGTTTTCCCTTCAACCCCCAATTTTCATCATCGAGTGTGGAGATATAACCTATATCTCACCCGTGAAAAGGATGCAGATATATTACATCCCCAGCTTCCCCAGCGTATAAAACATGTTGGCGTGTCCTCCTCATATCAGAAACCATTTGCAATGGATTTGTCCTCCTAACCAAATCTACAACGCCAATGGTCCTCTCCCAGATCCTGGAAGGGTATGGCTGCGACCCCCGTTGGGAAGCCCACACCTATTTCATCCACAGCAGCAGTTTCCTTTACTGCTCAATCGGATGTATAGTGCGATCTAGATAAAGATCTCGTTGCATTCCTTTCCTATCCATCCATAGCAGCAGTCTCCTTTACTGCTCAATCAGATGTATAGTGCGATCCAGATAAAGATCTCTTTGCATTCCCTCCCTATCCACCCACAGCAGCAGACTCCTTTACTGCTCAATCGGATGTATAAGTGCGATTCGGATAAAGATCTCTTTGCATCGCTTCCTGTCCATCCATAGCAGCAGTCTCTTTTACTGCTCGATCGGATAAATAGTGTAACCCGGAAAAACATCTCTTTGCATTCTCTTCTGTTCACCCGTAATAACAGAAGCTTTCATTAATGCCCAATCGGACGTATAAGAGTAACTTAGGTAAAGACCACCTCGTGTCCATGCTGCCATCCGTACATGAGAGAGAGTCTGAAACGAATCATATTAGAACATCTTTCACTTAAGAGATAACTACGTATTTAGTAGCTTTGAGGACAAAGCTAAAATAACGGGGTGGTGCTGTAAAATCCATGATTTTACCATGATTGAATATAGTAAATTCCCACCTAATAATCCTAGAACACTTATTCATGTGTTATATTTTCTTTAAGGTGTGTATAAACATCTCCATCATGTAACTATACTTTTACTTACATCTTTGTTGAAAATATCTTCATAACCTAAAACCATGAACATACAACTAGGGAAAAACAAGTAATGAAATTATAACTAGAAATGTTTCTGTGTGCCACTCTTAAAAATTAGGGAAAAATGTTACAACATGCATGCTTAGCCGTTTAGGCAAAATGCATACATCCCTTGCATACAACACAACTCTCATGGACTAGCCCAAGGTTGTGCTTTAGCCCAACATAAGCCCAACACAAGCCCACCCTACTCTTTTGGATAGCCTTACACGACACATAGGTGTAGGTGGAAGGAGAAGAGATGCATGGGAAACATAAAGGCTTACACTTGACAATAATTCTCTTACCAAGACAAGTCATGCCTTTTGCCTTTCTCTCTCTCTCTCTCTCTCCTTTTAGCCGAAAAACACACACAACTCTCACATTCTCTCATGCAATCTAATCTTGTTTCTATCATCCTCTTCTCTCTCAATCATATGGCTTAAAGCCATATACAACCAAAAACCAAGTATTAAATCCACCAAGATCTTGTCTCATCTTTACTACTAATCATTAGTAGTATCATTCCTCTTGGAATCACTATAAACAAGCCCTAGCCAAATCTTTAAGGCCACGGCTTGATTTGTATTAGGGTTTTCTTCACCATCTTGAGTAGATCTCAAATCTCCTTGTTCATCTAGATAATCTTTGGTACTTTTAAGCAAGAAAGGTATACACTACATGTTCTTTCATTTCTTCATGCATGCATCATCATACATCTATAAACACAAGTAAATAACATGATAAAATCAAGATTTGATAAAGCTATGACCATTATAGGTCACGCCATATTTATGCAAATCATGTTCATGATTTAAAATCTTTTAATAAGAAACCTATGACTTGTATGTTATGTTTTAAACTTGATTTAAAGACCATATGAAACCTTTTATAAATCTAAATGTTGCATGGGTTACAAATCATGTTCTATGGGACCATGGTTAACTAATAATCATAGATCTCATAAAATGAACTTATGTAACTTAAAGATCATGAAAACCATGACCTTAAAGGTCACGGCTAAAATAAATGATGACCATATGATTTTTTTCCTAAGTTTTGAATAATGGAATATGAAATATTACATGTTAAATGGGATATTAAAAATAAAAAAATACAACTTATGTGTATAAATGTAGCCGTGGGTTACATAAGACCTAAAATGGGTTAGATGTACATTCATGCTTATATAAACCTAGATCTAGTGATAAGTGTTAACTTAACATGATAAACATGAAATAAGCTAATAGATCTTATGGGAATATTGGGAGAAAACAATATAGCCGTGGGCTATATATTGTTTTCTTGGAATGATAGTAACCTTGGGAACATGCATGTAACTTAGATAATCATGATGTATGTTTGTAAATATTTACAAGACTTAAAAACTAGCTAATATAGTTCATCTTGGAAATACCAAGATTTAGAAATATAGTCGTGAGCTATATATGTGTGTACATGGATCTATATTTGATTTTTCGGTCTAGACATAGTTTAGATCTCATTTTGAACTTGTGACTTGTTTTCTTGATTTGTACATAGCTAGATCTATTTTTGTAACACTTATAAATTACATGCAACCTTAAAATGAGACTTGACTTAACTTAATAAGCTATAACTAATTATAGCTGTGAGATATAAGCTCCTATTAGGGCTTATGACTTACTTGTAACCTTATAACACACCTAGATCTAATTTGGTACATCACATAAAACAAATTATAAGTTTTATTCTTCTATTTAGATTTAAAACTAAATATGAATAAGCTAATAATAAGCTTATAAGAATATCTTAAGTTAAAACATACATAAAATGTAAAGTAGTGTTAATGGACTATTTAAGCCCATGAGATGTTAATCCAAAACTTAATGGACCCAATAAGCCTATTTAATAAATCTTAGTAACTTAATGGACTTAAGATTACACTTAGGCCCATTTAACTAATGCAAGGACTTAAAAATTTAGTTAAGCCCAATAAATGATTTAAAGACCCATTTAAATAAATTAGTGGACTTGAGCCATATTTAACCCGACTAAAATAGCCCATTAGATTTTTAGCCCATTTAATGAGCCCATATAAAGTTTGAATGTTAAAATAAAAGTTTTTATAATAAAATATAACTTATAAAAACTTTTTGGATGAAAATGACAATTTATGAAACTTAAGGACTAAAACCATAACTTATGAAACTTGTTTTAATAAACTAGTAAACACAAGGACTGAAAATGTAAATATCCAAAAGTCTAGGGTCTAATAAATACTATCCGTGGTAAATTAAACCCTAGGGACCATTTTGGGAAGTTTCTAAAAGTTAGTTTGTCATTTTATAACCCCAAGGACAGTTCTTGTAAATTGCCGAAACTTAAAGAAGCCCTAGGGGCTGTTTTTGTAATTTTAGTAAAGTTACAAAACCTAGATATAACTAGGGGACTAAATCTGCCATAAGCCGAAACTTTAACAAGCCCTAGGCACTAAATATGTAAAATCCGAAAGTTATATTTGTTTAAAATATATAGGGACTAGTTTTGCCATATTCCGAAATATTAACAAGCCCTAAATCGAAAATCTATTTTTAATTATAATAAAACATAATTAAATACTTAGACCATAAGAATAAATGTATAAATTCTTGAGTTTAAATTATTTTATAAATGTTAAAATAATTTATGGAAACTTTAAAGTTAAATAAAATATTACTATATATATTTTTTTAAAATAAAATATTTATATTTACTTTAGGAAATAATTGTATAAACAATTATGAATATGTGTTACTCATGCATAAACTCATATACTTTTAGAAAATAAAAACTATATGAACGTTGGATAAATTGAATGCTAATAGGTAAGTAAAACACCTTACGTTTACTTAAAATATGAAACTTAATAATAAGTTTAAATGGATGATTGTACTACATGAACTACGAACGTGAACTAATATTAAGTAGAATTTTTATATTTACTTAGTAATGGAACTTAGTAGTAAATGAGTAATTATAATACTTGAACGGAGAACGTAAACTAACATTTTAAGTAGAAAACTTTATGTCTACTTAAATAAGAAACTTAATTATAAGTTGAATGATTATTATAAATACATGTATGCTAACTGATATTAATAGTTAAACATTTTATGTTTACTTAGAAATGAAACTTATATAAATAAGTTTAAATGAATATTGATGCTACTTGAACTACGGTTATTTAGATAAATACCGTAGCATAAACGAACTGACTAAAATCTGTATAAGCATACATATATGTTTTTTGTACTATCTATTAAGACTATACTATCTGATTAGGCATAACTTTTGGCGTGAGCTTTATTTGGATATTCGTATTAAACAGCTATTGCCTACTCCCAGGTGAGTTTACAGCGCCATATAAACTTTTGATAAAACTTTCCCTTTTGGGAAAGAAAATGTGCAAACACTTAATGGACATAACAAGATTGTATAAACTTGATTATGATTGATTATTATTGGAACTGTTAAATTGTTGTAAATCGCCCGAATGTTATAAATAGATCTATTAGGGATTGACCATCCCCGTTTGGGTGAGTCATGCTCACTGTGCCTTGGCCGGGACAACAGACGTATACCATGTTGGAACTAGAATGGGTGTCTTTTTGTAAGACACTACGTCCTCATCTGTTGAGGACTATGGAAGGTTAAGCTTCAGTTTCTAATAATAAACAAATGTAATCTACATTTTAGTAAGAATGCTTTGTGCATTGTTACTTCTATGATTAATGTATGTCCAAACTAATTAATTGTTAAAACCTGTAATTTCACCAACTTTATGTTAACCCCTTTAGTATGTTTTGCACAGGAATATGAAGTTAGTACGTGGTGTGTGCATGGTCTCCAGCATCTTAGAAATCTGCATCTTAGGACTCGTCAGGGGTTCTATTTGGGAAACATAAACAATCTCCTCATGACATGTCAAAGACAATTTTATTTTATTTGTTATCAAACATGTAAACTGATTTAAATAACTCTTTATCTTATGCTCTATGTACTATATGCTATCGATCCACCCTAGTGACATCTCCGTGGATATTTCCGTATATTTTGACCCTACCCGGGGTGTCACATAAAAATTTGAAAATGGCATATTCTATCTTGGTTTGGAATATCCTTTCAGGATATTTTAATCACCAAATTCAAACCATACCACTAAAAGACAAAAAGGAGCGGAGTCTACTCTGGTGGTTCCTTAAGTGGCTATGCGGTTCCTTATCGATAAGGAACCGCGGGCAGATATAACCGATGGAGCCTTGTCTTATAAATAGTGGACCATTGTCAGATTTTCTCTTCACCTCTTTTGCACATATAATTACAGATTCTTTCATACTTCTAAAATCACTCAAATCCTTGGTCATTTGGTTGATTACTACTTGTTTAGACACTTTCATCCTTGAAGTGTTGTGTCTACATCGAAGATCCATTGATCATCAAATCTTAATTATTCATTGTTGTGTCATTGTTGTGAAGATCCAAGTAGTTGTGTCTATTTGGAAGCTGTGTATGTACTAACGTTTATACTTGGTCCTTAAAGTATACTAGTGTAGATTGGTCCTAGCTAAGATTAGGGCTCGACTTTTAGCTTAGAGTCAGAAATTGGATAAACAACGTTGTGTACAGTTTCTCCACCTTAAGGAGCTTGTTGATTAGTGAACTCTCGAGTAAGGAGTACTCTAGGAATGGAGTAGGGACGAGGAGTGAGCTTCATTGAACCACTATAAATCCTTGGTCTTTAGTTTGATCTTTCTTTCCCTTATCTCTTATTCATTATTCTTTATACTTGTGGTTATTAGTTTAGTTGCACTATACCTTGTTCATATTGTGCATAAGAAGGTTTCACATAATCACTCAAGTCTATGTTTTTGAAAAGGATTTTTGAAAATCATCTTTTGACAAGTAAATTTTACGAAGCTATTCAACCCCCTCCTTCTAGTTTCTACAATTGGTATCAGAGCGTGGTTGCTCAAGCCTTTTTAAAATATATTGTATTTTAAAACTTAATCGATCTATGGATTCCAACAAGTACCTCGAAGGGCAATCCATGCAAAGACCACCTCTTTTTGAAACTGATAGTTTTATTTATTGGAAAAATAGAGTTGAGACTTATGTGAAATCAAATGATTTAGATCTTTGGAAGGTTATTACCCGTGGTGATTTTTTGCCTTATCAATATAATGAAGTTTCTAAATTCAAAGAGATAGTCACTTTTGACAAAGATAATGATGACACTAAAAGGAAACTTGCTAAAAATAATGAGGATAAAATGGTGATTTATTATGCTTTACTAAAGAAATAGTACGAAAGGATTTTTATGTGTTAAACCGCTAAAGATATTTGGAACACTCTTTTAGTAACCCACCAAGGTAATAGCCAAGTCAAGAAAGTAAAATCGATCTTCTTGTTCAACAATATGAACAATTTGTCATCTTAGAAGATGAAACTTTTGATAGTGCATTTGCTAGATTTAACACTATTATTACTAGTCTAAAAGCACTTGATGAAGGTTTTTCTAGCAAGAACAATGTTAGGAAGTTTCTTAGGGCGTTGCATACAAAGTGGAGAGCCAAAGTCACGGTGATTGAAGAATCAAAGGATCTCACCACATTATCACTCGATGAACTAATTGGAAACTTGAAAGTTCATGAGATGATAATTTTGAAGGACTCGAAATTAGTGAAAACCAAGAGTGAAAGAAAGTCTCTAGCACTTAAAGCCAAGAAGGCACAAAGTGACCATGAAAGCTCCTTGGATAGTGATGATGAGGAATATACCATGGAGGTTAGAGACTTCAAGAAGTTCTTCAAAAGACGAGGTCAACACGTGAGGCAACCAAGCAACGAAAGAAATCCTTCTCCAAAAACCATTTTACAAAGGACGATAAAGGTGATAGGAAATGCTTTAGATGTGGTGATCTGAATCATTTCATCGGTGATTGTCTTAAGCCTTCACGCGACAAGAACCACACAACGTTCGTTGGAGGTTCATGGAGCGATATCGGTGAAGATGTTGATGACAAACCCAAAGATGAGAAATGTCTCATGTCTCACACATCTAAAGAGGTACATTCCGAAACCGATTTTTATAGCAATAATAGTTCTTCTCAAGATGATATAGAATTAGAAGGCCAATACAATAACTTACAAAAACATAGCCTTAAATTCATTGAAAAGAACAAAGTGCTAAAATCATCTAGAACTAAGCTTGAAAATGAGATTAGTGAGCTAATAGAGAAATTAGCCAAGCTTGATAAAAACAAAGAAGTTGATTTAGGTTGTCTAAAATGTGAAAACCTTAGACAAGAGAATGAAGATCTCAAGAGTACCTCCATTGAATTAGAAAAGTTCATGAAAGGTACTAGTGCTCTTGATGACATGTTAAACAAACAAATTAATTCTAAGGAAAGACTTGGGTTGGGTTATAACACTAATGAAGCATCTACTAGTGAACCTAAACAAGGCAGGTTTTCAGAAAACGAACCACTGTACGCGGTACGCCATTATATGGCGCGGTTCCCTATTGCTATAGAACCGCGGTTACTGATAAGAACCACGGACAGAGAATGGTTTTTGTGAAAATCCTAAACTTTCTGAAAAGTCTATTTTAGGTGAAGGGCCAAAACACATTCTTATTAACAAGGTCAAAGTACCTATTATTGAAAAGCCTACTCTAGATAAATTCTACAAGCCCTTGAGTAAACCTCTAATGGGAACTAGAAACTTATCTAGACAAACATCTACTCCTCGAAGAGTACGAAATGAATCAAAACCTAGAAGTAGAACACCTACACCAAAAAGGAATGATCAAGCTAAGTCACGACCTAGAAGCAAAACTCCAACACCTAGAAGAAATAACAATAATTCTAGATCAAGATCAAAGACACCTAGGAGAAAAAATGGACAAAAAAATGGCCATATGAATTGGACTAATTTTCAACAATAATACTTTTCCAATGGGAATGTCTCCTCCATTCATGCATCCCAACTAAATTCAAGGGATGTTTGGAACTAAAAACTTTGGACCCATGAGATATTGGGGACCAAATGTTTGATCTTGTGCGTTTTTACCTAGATATGCTTGGGAATCGATTTAGAGCCCGACGAGTGGATTAAGGATAATGGATGCTCTAAACACATGACGAGTAATCAAAGTTTGTTCTTGCACTACAAAGCATATGATGGAGGTAACGTTACATTCGCAAGTAATCGACGTGGTAATATCATTAGCAAAGGTACGGTTTCTCTTGACTCTATGACCATAGAAAATGTAGAGCACGTAGATAACTTAGGTTTTAACCTTCTAAGTATAGGTCAAATTTGTAACAATAAGTGTATGGTCATCTTTTCAGAATATGATAGTGAAATCGTAAAAGATGGAAAGGTCATTGGAAAATGTGTTAGAAAGCATGGGATTTATGTCATGAAGGTCAATAGGAAGTCAAAGGATAACTTATGTCTAGAAACTTTAGATGATAGTTCTACTCTTTGGCATAGGAGATTAGGTCACGCTAATATGCGTTTAATTCAATCTTTAGTCTCTAAGGAGTTGGTAAGACGTCTCCCCAAAATGAAGTTTAATAGTCATTTTTGTGATTCTTTCAAAGTTGGGAAGCTAGTTCACTCAAGTCACAAAGCCAAGAATTTGGTTTCGAACTCTCGGTTCTTAAAGCTCCTACATATGGATCTCTTTGGACCTTCCGTCATACGGAGTTACGGAGGTAACCTTTATACCCTAGTCATAGTTGACGACTATTCTAGATTCACTTGGACTAGATTTTTTACGTCTAAGAATGAGGCTTTCGATCACTTTGAAATCTTTACTCGAAGAATCTAAAATCAACAAGGATGTTCAATTGTCTCTATTAGAACGGATCATGGTAGGGAATTTGATAATGAAGTGCAATTCGGTGCCTTTTGTGAAGCTCATGGTATTACCCATAACTTCTCGGCACCTCGCACTCCTCAATCAAATGGGGTAGTTGAAAGGAAGAATAGGACCCTCTAAGAGATGAGTAGGACGATGTTAAATGAGCAATATTTGCCTCAAAAATTTTGGTGCAATGCCATGGACACATCGACCTATATTCTCAACCGAATTCTTACTCGACCTTTCCTAGGAATGACCCCCTATGAGATTCTTAAAGGTAAGCAGCCCTCATTGGATTACTTTAGGGTGTTTGGAAGCAAGTGCTTCATTCTCAACACCAAAGATTACCTTACCAAGTTCGACCTAAAGTCGTATGAAGGTATCTTTTTAGGTTATTCCTAAACTAGCAAAGCCTACATCATCCTCAATAGAACCTCGGGTGTAATTAAAGAATCACTTAACGTGAAATTCGATGAAACCCCTCCTTCATCTAAGACATCACCTTTGGTAGATGATGACTTGGACGAAATAGACATAGTCAAAGCCAAAGATGTTAGAAACATAGGAGTTAAAGAACTTAATGTTGAAAAGGGAGTAAACATTAAGGAGTCAAAGGATCATGCTCTCGACAACGTCATAGGCGAATTAAATCAAAGTACCCTAAGATCTTAAGTCCAAAATCAAAGTAACTTCTTTTGTTTCGTCTCATTGATTGAACCAAAGAATGTTAAATAAGCTTTAATGGACGAGAGTTGGGTCATCGCCATACAAGAAGAATTGAATCAATTCATTGCTAATGACGTTTGGGAACTTGTTCCTCCACCTAGAAATTCGACCATCATAGGAACCAAATGTATATATAGGAATAAGTTAGACGAGAATGGTGTTGTGTCTCGTAACAAGGATAGACTTGTAGCTCAAGGCTATAATCAACAAGAAGGTATTGATTATGACGAGACATACGCACCCGTAGCAAGATTAGAGTCCATTAGAATCCTTTTAGCCTACGCTTGTGCCTTAGACTTTAAGCTTCAACAAATGGATGTAAAGAGTGCGTTTCTTAACGGTTTGATCAATGAGGAGGTATATGTGGCTCAACCTTCCAATTTCATTGATTTTGAGAAACCGGATCATGTTTACAAGTTTAAGAAAGCTTTTTACGGTCTCAAACAAGCACCCAAAGCTTGGTATGATAGAATTAAAGCGTTTCTTGTAAAACATGAGTATACCATGGGGATGGTAGACAATACGCTCTTTACAAAGAAGAAAGGTTCTCACCTCATTATCGTACAAATATATGTTGATGACATTATATTTGGTTCAACTTGTCAATCACTGTGTGATGACTTTGCCAAAATCATGTGTGATGAGTTTGAAATGAGTATGATGGGAGAACTGAACTTCTTTTTAGGACTCCTAATTAAACAAATGGATGATGGTATTTTCTTTAATCAATCCAATTATATTAAAGAAATGATAAAGAAATTTGGATTAGAAGACTCTAGACCAATGAAGACCCCTATGGCCTCGGATACTAAACTCATCGTAGATGATGATTGTGAGTCGGTAGACAACACCAAATATAGAGGTATGATTGGTAGTTTGTTGTACCTAACAGCAAGTTGATCGGATATCATGTTTAGTGTTTGCCTTTGTGCTCGCTTCCAAGAGGCTCCCAAAACCTCTCACTTGAAGTGGTTACGCGTATCTTCCGATACATTAAAGGCACTATACATTTAGGATTATGGTATCCTAAAGGGACCGGCGTAGAAACCATTGTCTACGTGGACTCGGATCATGCGGGAGACTATGTGGACCGAAAAAGCACTAGTGGAGTTTGTACCTTCCTGGGTTGTTGTTTAACTTCTTGGTTCTCCAAGAAACAAACCACTCTTGCTATATCCACCACGGAAGCCGAGTGTGAGTGTCGGTAAAGCTTGTCAACAAGCTCTATGGATGAAGCAAGAGCTTGTTGATTACGGGATTTCTCTTGATGATGATGTTCCTATCATGTGCGACAATAAGGGTGCAATAGACCTTATCAAGAATCCAGTGCGACATTCGCGAACCAAGCACATAGAGATTCATTACCATTTCCTTAGGGATAATGTTCAAAAAGGGAACATTTCGATTGAGAAGGTGCCCTCGGTAGAAAACTTAGCCAACATCTTCACTAAGCCACTTATGAGGGAACCTTTTAATTATTTGCGTCTAGGTCTAGGTTTAATGGAACATATTCCTTGATTACGCATTTTAATAATCGAGTCTTTTTCTCTTTTGAGTCTTTTCTTTCTTTGAGTCATTGAATCTTACAAACTCTTCTTGGAAAACCTCTTTTCTCTTTTTCATAGTTCTCAAAGTTCTTTCAAAAATGGTCGAGAAATGTTTTTGCACTGTATATTTAATCTAAAAAACGTTTTTCATAGCTTCTTGCTATTAATCATGAGCTTACATAATTCATATGTATGTGTCTCTCAAATATAGCAAGACCAAAAGAGAACTATGGAAGATCACTGTGTCATGACTTATTGTCTAGTTCTACACACCTCCAACATCGATTTTCTTTAAAATCCATGTATTTTGGTCAAAACTTGTTTGGTGAGTTCTTGTGTGTTCTCTTTGTCTATCTTTGCTTTTTAGCATAACTCTATGATTAGTTAGACTAGAAAAATAGGATTTGCTGAATTAGAAAATCATCCTTCATCACCAAAATCAACCCACTGTGGGTGGTTCTTTATAGAAACCGCGACTCCATATTGATATGGAACCGCCGGTGGAGAAAAGGAACCGCGTACAGTGCTTCCTGTTTCGGGTATTTCTGAAACTCCAAATTTGTTTCAACACTTTTTGGAATCTTTGTTTCAACCCTTTGACCACCCTCAAAATAACTTGAGCTTTCTCTATTTAACCCTAAGCATTTTGTATCCTTTCTCAAATCAAAATGTCTTATTCTCCAAATGAAAGCCTTGATTCTCCTCCATTTTCTCCAATTGCTTTCAATCCCTATTCACCCAAGAACACTCAAAATCACATTTCTTCTTCTCCTTCTAAGAATGTTGATTGTGGAACTTCTTTTCTTCCACATCTACCCTTTAGTGTTCTTCCTCCTTCACATGATAATGTCATGCATCATGGAACATATTTTCATTATTGTCAATATCAACATCTTGCTATAGCTCATATCTATAAGGAGTTTAATTACATCAAAAGTCTCTTAGTCAAATCTTCTCTTCACTATGACTATGAGATTACTACCAAGCCACTACCACCTCCTCCCGCCACTACCTTGTCTTTTATCTAAGCATTGGTTGCTTATCTTTAAGACATCTAGTTCAAGCAAATCTTGGAGTTCTAGTTTAACTAGGATTAGATTTATGCTTTTTGATTGTTTTTTTTATTTTACATATATCTTTGTATGTTTTGTTTCCTTGTATCTTTTATTCATGTTTTCCTTTTAACATGACTTATCTTGGATCTTGGTCTCTTTTTTTTGTGACCTTTGCTATATCTTGTTGGGTGTGTCTTCTCTTCTACTAACCTTTCTATGTAGCTTGTCACCATATCTCGATTCCTTGGTGCCCCAAGCAAGGGGAGTAAGCACCAAGGGGGAGCATTTGTAAAGTCCGATTCTTCTCTTCTACAAAGACTTTTGCAACCTTTATGCTTTGACAAAGGGGGAGCAGTGAAATAAACTCATCTTTGAAAATCTTATTTTCCTTGTGATTGAGTTTATGTATTGTCGAAATCAAAAAAGGGGAGATTGTTAATGCAATGATGCCTAAAAATGTTACTTGAATTTTTCGGTCTCGCTTTGTTTTGATAACGACAATATGTAAAAACAAGCATTTACGAAAACAATGAAAAACGAATTCTTGAGTTCAAGTATTTTTCATTTCCACCATTATCACTTAAGGTATGTATAAACAAATACTCATCCTAATTAAGTGATTAAGGATTTAATCTTTTCTTAAAACTCACTTTTTATTAAGTGTGACAAGTTTTTATTAAACTTTATTTTTAAGAAAATATTTAATTAAATTAAATATTTGAAATTTGAAAATGGCTTATTCTATCTTGGTTTGGAATATCCTTTAAGGATATTTTAATCACCAGATTCGAACCATACCACTAAAAGACAAAAAGGAGCGGAGTCTACTCTGACGGTTCCTTAAGTGGCTATGCGGTTCCTTATTGATAAGGAACCGCGGGCTGCAATAAAGAACCGCGGGCAGATATAGCCATTGGAGCCTTAGTGTATCATTCTTAGGTTTTCTCTTCACCTCTTTTGCACATATAATTCCAAATTCTTTCATACTTCTAAAATCACTCAAATCCTTGTCATTTGGTTGATTACTACTTGTTTAGAAGTGAATCTTTCTTCTCCCATCACTTCCTCTCCAAGTGCAAAGAGAAGAACACTTTCATCCTTGAAATGTTGTGTCTACATCAAAGATCCATTAAAGATCAAATCTTATTTATTCATTGTTGTGTCATTTTTGTGAAGATCTAAGTAGTTGTGTCTATTTGGAAGTTGTGTATGTACTAAGGTTTATACTTTGTCCTTAAAGTATACTAGTGTAGATTGGTCCTAGCTAAGATTAGGGCTCGACTTTTAGCTTAGAGTCGGAAATTAGATAAGCAACGTTGTGTACGGTTTCTCCACCTTAAGGAGCTTGTTGATTAGTGAACTCTCGAGTAAGGAGTACTCGAGGAGTGGAGTAGGGACGAGGAGTGAGCTTCGTTTCCGAACCACTATAAATTCTTGGCATTTTTTTGATCTTTCTTTCCCTTATCTTTTTACATTCATTATTCTTTATAATTGTGATTATTAGTCTAGTTGCACTTTACTTGTTCATATTGTGTATAACAAGGTTTCACATAATCACTCAAGTCTAAGTTTTTGAAAAGGATTTTTGAAAATCATCTCTTGACAAGTAAATTTTAAGAAACTATTCAACCCCCCCCCCCCCACCTTCTAGTTTCTACACACAAGATTAGACCTATGAAATATCCAATGGATCGTATTATGCAGATTTAGTCTAAAAGAACTTTTTAACATGCAAAGTATGGTTGGTGTTATAACCACGAAGTATAGAAGTTTACAAGACGAGTTGTGCCTTTGTAGAAGTACTAAGACATCTTAGCTTAGGTGTCGGTAAAGATTGTAAGCTAAAGTGTGAAGGCTTCTCAACCGGTGTAAAGGAGATTCATTTACTAGTGAAGTAGAACTCTCGAGTGGATACTCGATCAGTAGAAGTAGGAGCAAGATAAGAGAGATCTAGCTAGACCAAACCACTATAAATCTTTGTGCATTGTGGTTTGATTCTTAATTACCTCTAAGATATTCATCTAACTCATAATCACTTGATCTATATTTCATGATAATCAAGTAAAGTTGAAAAAGTATTAAAACTAATCGGTGAAAACTATTCAACCCCCCTTCTAGTTTTATACAATTGGCATCAAGAGCTACGTACTCAAGATCTTTAAAGTAGATTGTACTTTAAAACTTGAATCGATCCATGGAATTTGAAAATTACAAAGAAGGACGATCCATGTAAAGACCACCACTCTAACAGATGGATTTATTTAATGGAAAAACTGTTTTGAAACCTATGTGAAATCTAAGGATATAGATCTTTGGTATATAATCATTGAAGGTGATTATACACCAATGGTAATGAATGTCACTACCAATCAACTTGAATTGGTTCCACGAGCAAATCAAACCAATGACCAAAAGAAAATGTTGGCTAAAAATAATGAAGCCAAAATGATGCTCTATAATGCTCTACCTAAAAAGGAGTATGAAAGAATTTTTATATGTCAAACCGCCAAAGAAATGTGGCACTCACTCATAGTCACACATCAAGGAAACTCACAAGTCAAGGATAACAAAATTTATCTACTCGTTCAACAATACGAACAATTTTCTATCCTTGAAGAAGAATCAATTGATGTGGGATTTGCTCGGTTTAATACTATCATAACATCACTCAAAGCACTTGACGAATCCTTCTCCAACAAAAACTTCGTAAGAAAATTCCTAAGGGCTCTTCATCCAAAATGGCGAGCCAAAGTCACGGCCATCGAAGAATCCAAAGATCTCTCGAAGCTATCACTAGATGAACTTATTGGAAATCTTAAAGTACACGAAATAGTAATGGAAAAAGATTCCTTAATCATCAAAAGTAAGACAGAAAAACAAAGATCACTAGCCTTGGAAACTCAAATATAATCTAGTGATAACAATGACTCAGATAGTAATAATAAAGAATATGCCATGGCCGTTCGTGGCTTCAAGAAGTTCTTCAAAAGACAAGGAAGACTCCTAAGACAACCACTTGACAACAAGAAGGAATATCGAAAACCATTTGATTCAAGAAACCCAAAGATGAAAGAAGATGCTACCAATGCGGTGACTCAAGTCATTACATTAACAAGTGTCCAAAGAGAAAGCCAATGATCCAAAGAGCACTCATAAGTGGAGCATGGAGTGCTAATGATAATGAAGATAATGAGACCAAAAAGGAAGAGCTAGCTCTCATGGCACATGAAAATAATGAGGTACACTCCGACTCTTCTTACTACTCTTCCATACTAGATAATGACATCTTACAAACTGAGTTCAATCAAATGTATGAGATAAGCCTCAAGATTATAAACAAAAACAAAATCTTAAAAACAAAAAACGAAAGCTTAGGAAAAGAAGTTTATGATTTGAAAGCTAGACTAATAAGACTAGAGAAAGGAAAAACAGCTAAAGACAAATGTGAAACATGTCAAGAGCAAAAAATCGAAATTGAGAAACTTAAAACTAATCAAGAGGCGTTAACCAAACAAAACCTAAAATTTGTAAAATTTACCAAAAATGCAAATTGCATCGAAGAATTGCTCAACCGTCAAAGAGATAGTAAAGATAGAACGAAGTTAGGATTTGAAAAGAAAAATACAACCTTTAGCTTAAAAACAACACCACAAAACGAAAATCTAAAAAATACTGTCATAGAGAGACCTGGACCCCGTCGGACCCCTCTACAAAATGGTCCGCCACCCAAAGGGTCCGTGGGTCTAACTGCTGCACAAATAAAGAATATGGCTGATTTCGTCACCATGTCTAGAAAACCTAAACCCTTCAATCCAGAGATATACAACACAAACTTTAGAAGAATAGAATAAAATACTAGAGCTAGAAACATACAATATCAACCTATGCCATCCTATTCCACATACCCATATTCCCAAAAGCAACTACCACGCACCAAGTAGATATAATCAAGTTCCATACAACCATAACTATCACAACCAATACTCTATGGGAAACTTGGTATCTTGGTAGAAACTTGGCAACACTTCAATTGGAATTTCCTTAAGAAGCATGTTTAACCCAAACGGACCCATGAGGCAATGGGGACCGAACGTTTGAGTTTTGTAAAGTATAGATATGCTTGAAGGATGGATCTAAACCCGACGAATGGATCAAGGACAATGGATGTTCTAGACACATGACGGGGAACAAAAATCTTTCTAGCACCAACACACCAATGGACGGAGTTAATGTTATTTCGTCTAAAGCAAAATCATAGGCAAAGGTATGATTTCTAATGACTATATCACTGTAGATAATGTTGCTTATGTTGAAAACTTAGGATTTAAATTCATTAGTATTAGGCAACTTTGTAGTAACAAATGCAAAGCCTTATTTGAAGAAAATGGTAGTGAAATACTAAAAGATGGAATAACAATAGCAAAAGGAATACGAAAAAACAATATATACGTAATGAAGTTTGATACTTCAAAAGATGCTATTTTGCTTGACCACCATAGATGACATCTCTATCCTTTGGCATAGGCATCTTGGTCACATAAATATGGGTCTCTTGTAAAACTTGACTAACAAGGATCTTGTGAGAAACTTACCAAAAGTAAGATATGACCAACATTTATGTGATGCATGTAAAATTGGTAAACAAACGCACGCAAGCTATAAGGCTAAAGATAATGTCACTTCAACAAAATGCCTAGAAGTTTTGCATATAGATTTGTTTGGTCCATCCGCGATACAAAGCTTTGGAGGAAATCTTTACACTTTAGTTATTGTAGATGACTATTCAAGATTCACTTGGAAAATTTTTTTGAAAACCAAAAGTGTAGTTTTTGATCACTTTCAAATTTTGAGTAAGAAAATTGAAAATCAATTAAATTGTCGAATTGTGTCAATTTGAATGGATCATGGTCGGGAGTTTGCAATGAAGTGCAATTTGGAGCCTTTTGTGACGCCAAAGGCATCACTCATAATTTTCTGGCTCCAAAACACATCAATCAAACGGGGTAGTCAAACGTAAAAAGGGAACACTTCAAGAAACGAGTAGAATCATGTTAAACGAAGCTAACATACCTAAAAAGTTGTGGTGTCATGCGGTCGACACCTCTACTTATATTTTAAATCAAGTCTTGATTAGACCATTACTAAATGCGAAATCCTAAAAGGGATAAAACCAACCATTTGACATCTCAAAGTATTTGGAAGTAAATGTTTTCTTCTTAACACAAAGGATTATCTCACTAAGTTCAATCAAAATTCATACGAAGGAGTACTTCTTGGATATTCTCAAAATAGCAAAGCTTACATAGTACTAAACAAACAAACCATCTATGTCGAGGAATCGTTAAATATAACATTTGACGAAAACCTCCTCCCTCTAGAACATCACCTTTGGTAGATGATGATCTAGTTTAAGAACAAATTAATAACCAACAAGTTGATATTATAAAAGACAAGGGAAATGAACCATTAAAAATTGAACCTATAAACCTTAAGGTAACAAAAGGACATTTGTAGGAAAATGTCATTGGTAAAATTAATGAACAAATACTAAGATCACAAGTACAAAATGAAAAGTAATTTCTTTTGTTTCGCATCTCAAATCAAATCTTAAAATATTGGCGAAGCCATTATTGATAAAAGATTGGTCCTTACAATAAAGAATTATACCAATTGCTTATTAACGATGTATGTATTCTAGTACCAAGACATATAATCAAACGGTAATTGGAACAAAATGGGTATTTCACACCAAATTAAATGAAAAAGGTATAGTACCAAGAAAAAAGGCGAAACTTGTAGCTCAAGGATATAATCAACAAGAAGGTATAGATTACGACAAAACCTATGCCTCGGTTACACGACTCGAGTTCATAAGAAGTTTGCTAGCTTTTTCTTATGCTCATGACTTCAAACTTTATCAACGTAAATAGATAAAAGACAGTCGAGAACAAACATAATTTCTCGCAAAAAGAAAAATATCCCAACTAATTTTAGATTTAGGCTAAACAGAAATGCCTACTTAGAATAAACATCTTTCTGTCATTAGAACAGACGGACCCCGTCGGACCCTTTACCCTTTGGGTCCGTGAAAGGGTCCGTGGGTATGATATTTTATATAACTGCATATCAGTTAAAACAATCCTCAAAACACATCTTTCTGTGACTCACGACCAAGAACACCACTGTGACAACCGTGGTTTTGGGTTTGTCACTTGGTCTTACTTTTAGGTTATTTTATGTGTGCTTACTTGAATTGTGTGTTTACGTGTTTATTTTGTGTGAACGAGGTTGGTGTGGTTATCGTTTATGAGTATAGAGTACTCATAAGTAAATCGAGGAACGGTTATTTCATGTTCATGAGCTCACAAGTGGTGACTACGAAATGAAAATGGTTATATTGTGGTGTTTACGTATACGTATAAGTATTATAGTAATACTATTTTTTTAGGATTTACGGTTTAGCATTTAGAGGTCTCGGGTGAGGTAATTATCCATATGAATATTTTTCGGGATGGTTTTAAGTCATTTAGGACTTAGTTATAAAGTTTATTTCAAAATTTGAGATTTTTTATAAAAGTGTATATTTTACGTCTTTTACGGTAAAACGCGTAAATTTGACTAGTTTTACGGTTTTGAGGTTTTGGAAGCTTTAGGAGCTGAAATAAATTAAGACAAATTAAGGTAATATTAGTAATATATTATTAAACAATAAAAAGAAAAAAAATGAAAATTAAGGGGTAGGGTCGGTTTGGTAGACGCAAGAAAAGAAAGGGAAAAAGGAAAAAAAGGAAAAAAAAGGAAAGTGGGCTTTGGGTTGGACTAGGATTCACCCATACCCTATATAATGTATATACTAAACCAAATTCATTATTTTTCTCCTGGAGATGAAGGAAATTCGTGAGTCTTATAAAAAATTAGGGTTCTTCAAAAATTAGGTTTTCTTCATCTTCTATTAATTCAAAGGTAAAACCTTCTTAACCCTTTTCATATTAAATATTTTTAATGTTTCTATGATCATATGATGGATTAGATTAGGGTTTAATTAAAAACAGTATATTAATCATATTTTAATGATTAAATAAATTAGGGCTTGTAATTAGAGGAATTAGGGTTAATTAATGAGGTTGATTTTGTTAAACCCGTTTTTAAAAACTAGGCAGAATTTTGAGTCAATTGTTTTGATCATATCTGGAGTTCTAGGAACATTCAAGATGCGATCAAACTAGCCCTGAAAAGTTATTTGAAGTGGCTTTCCAATGCAAAAAACTAGAACTAAATTGGAGGTGGGGAAGTGGGTCAAAAACAGGTTACAACAGTCGGAGGTCAAAACAGTTTTGAATTCAGCCTGTTTTCTTTTTAAGTTTTGGGTTGTTTGGGGTACTTAGGGTTGCATTGGGATCTTCTCACGAACATGAGAGATGGATTATATATTTTAGTAAGGATCTGAACTTGGGCTAAAATTGTGGTTTAGGGTAAGACCCTCTAATGGTAATGAACTTTTCATACGTTTAAAATCAGTGAATTCTGGATAGGTAGCAATATATACACATATATCTGGGCCTTAACAGTAGCTTTAAGGTTAGGGCAAGTGGGAGGTTTTAGCTAACATGTATTAAAGTGTGAATATTCCTTTTACAGAAACCATAGGTATGTTTAAGTGGACGTTTGACTTAAAGTTTTGAGACCTAAAAACTGGGACTGTTTTGGGTAAAATATGAACGGGATAGTTATTAAACTTAACCAAGTTAAGGACTTGTTAAGGAAGGGTAATGGGGTTATTAGAGCTTAACAATGAGGTAATTATACGGGAATAGACTAGATGTCCATCATAGGTTGATGAGCCATCTTAGTGATTGGTTCGTGTATTGATTTCGTGTTTTTGGTTTGTTAGCTTGTTGCTAGTGCGAGGACTTGTGAAGAAGCTATCAGGTGAGTTTCATAGTCCCATGTTTACTATTGATTTTGACTTCCAGATGGGATGGAAGAGACACTGTGTTGAATTATTTTCTAAATTAATGCTGTGAATGTTTAAGGTTTGAGATAGACTTGTGTGTACATTTATGTGATTAACTGCTATGTGATTCTTGTTTGTGTGTGATCTGGATTGGAAAGGTACATAGGTGTATGGGCGCCTATGGGACCTATGGTTAATGATAAGGCGTGATGCCTTGGAAATTATGATTGTTGGTAAGGCGTGATGCCTTGGAAATTGTGATTGTTGGTAAGGCGTGATGCCTTGGAATTGTAATGATTGATTGAACTTGAATGCTAGTTGTTAGTACATGATTGTAGCGCATTGTCCATATGTTTATTGGTTTATGGTATTCACAGCTTATGACTTGTCTTGTATTGGAGTCTAAACCTATGACTCTCACCAACTTTATGTTGACGTGTTTTAGTGTCTCTTTCAGGTGATACTATGGTTAAGCATGAGAACATAAGTGGCTAGGATTGGAGAAGCTTAGGAATGCATATAGAAGGAGAATCCCCGTTTCCTTCTTAGTTTACCTTTATGTTTTTTTTATAAGTGATGCATGTTGGCACCTATATGTTTGATATGTTTGTGTTATTTGTTTGTCTCGGGTAAATGGTAGTAATGTTACCTATTTACCTAGACTCATGCATGTTTAGATATTGTCATGACATTTATGTCGCCATTTATGACATTTCTTATTTCATTTAGTTATCTCTATAGACACGCCATGTTGTGATGATATCCATACGTCGTGCCCCATATTCCGCCATGGTGGGGTGTGACGGAATGGTATCAGAGACAATGGTTATAGAGAATTAGGTTGCCTAGTCGTGTAGCCTAGTCTATAGCTTAAGGGTCCCTGCATATAGGCGTCATAGGAGTATGTGTGCATTTATAGTAATTGATGTGTTTGAATATTATTTTCGCAGTATTTGGTAGGTTATGAACTACTATGGTTCATACTTAACTACATGTTATTTTATTTACGAGTTTTGATTAGTGCGGGTGGAACCATGGTCGTATACGCTAGTCATTGTTGGATTTCGCTTAATAATGTTTTCATGTTCTTTATACATTTTGAATTTTGTCTACGCTAGTTCAGCTGGACTACGAGTTTATGTGTTTCGTGCATTGGCTATGTTATTTTAATACATGGGATTTTGGATCTTATCTTGTGTGGTTATGTGCTTGTGAGTTGTTGGATTATGTGTTATGTGTAGTATTAATTTCTTATAAGTGTCATCATAGGAGGGAGTACATTGGTGAAAGGGAACATGTATAATTATGGAGGCCTACATAATTATATATGTGCCACAACACCACTGGACTTTCAAGTATGATTGCATGAAAGAGAGTTAATACATGCTTGTATAGTATATGTTGGATGGATTTTAGTGTATGTACGCTTATGCCTATGCATGTAAAATTATTTTCTACTTACCGGTTGTATTCTTGGGATGGTTGCTAGCTCGTTTCTCTTTGGGATGTTCAACTTCTGTAGTAGCGCATTTCTCGGGTCCTCATTTCACGTGTTTGTTTGTACGGTACTTTTGGCGTGAAGGATTTTGAGATGGTGGAGATTTCTTTTCGGGGTAACGATGTCTTTTGTTTCAGGTTATACATGGTAAAAAAATAGAACTTGCAAATTGAAAAAAAATAGTTGTTGGTAGTCGATGAAATAAGGAAGTGTCGGGATCATGTTTCAAATAAGGTGTAATATAAATTCTTTAACATATAAGCATGACTCGGTTATTTTAAAATATTTTGGTTTTGATCACCTAAAGTTATTGTTCTTAAGTTAAAAATTTTGTTCTTATTTAGTGAAATATGTTAAAATCATGTAATTAATAGAGTTTTAATTTTCTGGAATTAAAATAAATTAGGTTCTAGTTTTGGTAATTAATTGGGGGGGGGGGGGGGGGTTTAGGGTTTAAAAATCGTTTTTTTTTTTGTATAAATCGGAGTAGGCAGAAACTGTCGCTAAACTGTCAAAATATGTCGCTAACTGTCAGAAACTGTCGCTAATGCCTAGGCAGATTTTGAGAAAAATCGTTTTGGTCATAACTTATTCGTTTTTAAAGGTTATTGGGTGATTCAAAAGCCTAAA
This sequence comes from Glebionis coronaria, assembly GCA_025667525.1. NCBI lineage: Eukaryota > Viridiplantae > Streptophyta > Magnoliopsida > Asterales > Asteraceae > Glebionis > Glebionis coronaria. The sequence continues at coordinate 127,294,290 of CM046881.1, forward strand.
ATTATGTACTCGGAACATAATTTTCAAATATTCAGAAAATTTCGTAATTGGAAGTCAGTAGCTTGGTCAAATTAATTGTACAAGTATTGAGTTCAAGGTTAATTTTCGGACAACATGGTTTAAACTCGTGTTTTGGGTATTTTGCGGTAATGAAAACTTGGAGGGTTAACATAGAGATGAGTTGGGAAGGAATTTGAGAGTTCTTTAGACCTTATTATACATGGTTATATTTTGATGAGTTTTGATTTATGGTATTTATGAGTAAGACTGAAATCGGGGTGACAGTTTTAAACCCGTTGAGTTATGTGACGGCTCCTAACTTGGTTTCAAGAAGTTCTTGTTTGATGAGTTGCGAGATTTAGTTAGGTTGGTTACATAACTTTATGGTTTTAATAAGTTTCCTCACAGACGGTTAAGGCTCATGTGTTGTTGGTTGAAATTATTTAGTTTAAACTGGGTTCACGTTTGAACGTAAGGTTTTATCAGGGATATGCATCCTCGTTTGTTTGCTGAGAATAAGTTTGAGTTTGGGAGTAAATCTCGGGACGAGATTTCTATTAGGAGGGAGTGATGTGACAACCGTGGTTTTGGGTTTGTCACTTGGTCTTACTTTTAGGTTATTTTATGTGTGCTTACTTGAATTGTGTGTTTACGTGTTTATTTTATGTGAACGAGGTTGGTGTGGTTATCGTTTATGAGTATAGATGTGACAATCCGTCAATTTATGGTTGATATTTTATTCTCAATATTATTTAAAAACAATTTACAATATGAACTCACATATTTTTGGGAAGAAATTTGGATTTACGTCTTGGAGTAGCATCGACTACGTCTAAACCGGAGGATTCAACGTTACGTGCTTACGTTTACATACACCATCTATGGTGACAGTCCGACATTTCAGAAAATAAGTTTATCCGTGAATATTATTTTGGAGTTTTAAATTTGTGTTAGTTCATAAACTCACAAATTTACGAGAAGAGATTAGGACTTACGATTTTATTTTAACGTCCTTTACGACTAAACCGGAAACCTTAGGATTACGTATTTACGTTTTCGAACTCCGTTTTTGATGAAACAATTTTTATTGGATTCGTTTTGTGACGTTGATTCATAATTTATAAAAACGTTTTTCGTAAAACAACCCGAGGGCACGCAAATCGAGGAAACTAGAATCGAGGAGTACCCGTAAATAAATGGGATGAGATAAGTGGGACACTTGTCCCACCCCACTCCCAAAACCGGCCTAAGCTAACTAACACACCATAAGGTGTCACTTAGTTAGCTAGTAACTTAACACATGTCATGAAGGCTTACAAAATAAGCCACTAACTCCTCAAAACCATTTGCAACCATTACCACTCTCATTTACAACATGCAAAAACTCACAACTCTCTATCTCTCACATGTTTATGCCGTCCCATATTACACCTAAATCACCATCACTTGCTCAAATTTTAACCACAAACATATGTTATAATTAACATATGTTAATCTCCATCAAAAAAGATGAAGATTGGTGTAAGTTATAACATCAAAGGAGGAGTTTCCATGGAGTATTAGGGCTGATTTTCCACAAGGTTTCTATGAAGAATGGTGGTCATGAAGGTGATCTTGGTGCATCATAAGTTTCTCCATCCAAAACCATGCCAAACTCATAACCTACATCAAGTTGGTGGTATAAAGATTGTCCTCCTCATCTTCTTGTTATTTTAATTATGTAAACATGTATTTTATTTCCTATTGTATATATTTATGATGATTATATGATGATAAAAATGTTATGTGGGGATTTGTTGTTGATAAACATGATTAAAAAGGTGAAAAACCATATGAAACAAGGGTAAAATCTTGATTAATTTACATGGCTGTATAAAACAGTAAGTAAACAGGTCATGGACTGATAAAATGATGAAGTAGAATGGATTTACAGTAAGCTATGGGTCTTGTACACATTTGAGAGTTGGCCATGCAATGGAATCAAAATAATGAGTGAGATATGATCAAAACAAGTTTAGGGTATAAATCTGAAGTTACTGTTTTGGACGATTTTTAGAAAGTACTTAAAGGATGACTCAACAGTAGCTATAAAAGAGTTAAATGTATAAAATATCATGTAGTTTATGTGATAAAAATTTGAGCTTCTATCTCCATGTAGAACTCAAGATATGGCAGTTTTGATGAAGATGAAGTTAAAAATCAGATTTTTGGAAATTAAAGAATAATACTATTATATAAGCACTCACATTTTAATATATAAAATGTAAAATAAAAACCCACTAACTCTTGAATTTTATTTTATATAAATATGTACAATGATAAATAAGTGGACATTTTATAAAAATGGTAACTTGTTATGTTTTATAAGTTATAAAAACTATAAACATGATTTTTACGACTTTTTCGGCTATCGCCGTAAAATTAACGTTTTTGTTAAATAAAACTTAGATGGTTGGACCCGTCTAATGAAAACTTTATAAAACTTATATACTGATATATAGACATGTATAACAAGTAAAAATCGATAAAACCCGAACTTTAAGGCATACGGACATTAACAAGCTAAGTAAACATATTGGACTAATACTTGGGTTAATAATTGGACTATATAAGATAAACACCCATAAAAAGAACTTATTGGGCTTAACCCATTTGGGCCCAACTTGAAAGTGTATGTACTGATAATATAAGTACAAAAAGGATTAATACAAGTTAAGAACTTATAATAGGCTTATTGGACCTAAAACACGTAAATAGGTACAACGAGAAAACTAGTATAAAAGTTATCAACACATAACTCTAAAATGAGTAAACGAGAATATGTAAACCCACTTGATCATCATATATATATAATCATCATATGTATACATAATTGATATTTTTATAAAGTCATTGGACAAACGTCTAAGACCGAGTATTATTTGTCTAGGTTTCCGTGATTGAAGCATGTACCGTACGTCCGAATTGCCGATAACCCGCCTTCCCACATCAACGTGAGTTCATAGCCTCGCACTCTTTTAAATGTTTTATAAATGCTTTATAAACCCGCGAGGGAGATAACATGTTAGTTTTTATAAAAGTTTGGACACCATTTGTCCCGATTGTTTGTTTATTGATTTTGGACCCGAATGATTGAATGACCCGATTGTATGACCCGATAAATGATTAATGGACTCGATAGACGAAATTAAATGGATTATTAAAGTTAGGTTATGTCAATAAAAGTCCCATTAGCATGAATTGTGAACTACCGGGAGTTGGTAGACGCTTATACATTTAATAGTACTATTTGGGGACGATCACCCCAGTTCGCGCCTTGACGGTTGATCCCCGTCGTGCCACATTGATTGGTAAGCGAATTTATGTATGAGAAGATTTCCAATAGCGTGACCTTTGTGACGACACGCTACTTTAGATGGGCAAAATTGGTATCGGGTTAGCTACCCGTTTTGGTTTAGTAAGGTAACAATGTCATGCGGCTTATAATAATCTAATCACCGAAATACTATTAGACGCTTCGAATTACGATGTATTGCCTGACTAGCAATACTGGGTCATACTATTGATATTATGTTTGTATTTTGGTTTTCATAACCATACTCATATAATGGTTTTATTTAATCTATACAACGTTGCAAAACGTATTGTATGGTGTTTTTAACGACAATGATTCGTATAACGATTTTTAAGGCAAATGCCTATATTACGATTTTCGATAAAGATTCGTATAAAATGATTTTGGCTATTTTATGGCCTATTAAAATGATTTGTACAAGTTGATTTTCAGTAATAATTTTATACTGATATTATATTGATGAATTTTATTAAACTCTATGAATTCACTCGGCGTTATCGCTGACCCTTTTCTTTAACATGTTTTATCTCAGGTACTTGAAGGTAATTTTCGGGAAGACAACAAGAATTCATGGCCCGCACTTAAACAATATTTTCCATTCAAATACTTTGTAAAACTTTGTATGAAATAAAATGACTTGGGACCGATATATCTTTGATGTTTATGAATGGAAATGCTTTTATTATTAAACGACGCGATTTTTATGCGTTGTCTATGATGTGAGTAATGTGCTATCCCGTAACACCAACTAGTCTTCCGCTGTATTGAGTTGTATAAATTTGGGGGTGTTACAGTTTGGTACCAGAGCTCTCGTTATAGAGAACGAAAGATTTTTAAAACCAAGGTTTTGAATAAAACATTTCAAAATCTTTTAACTAAAAACATTTTTCTAAAAATGTCTAAAAATCTTTTGACTATAACGGTGCCGAAGAATTCCCGAGTTACCGACAAGGCCAACACTGAGAAGTGTTATTTTAATATATATATAACTTGGATTATATATATATGATGTAATTTTATTACATGATTGTTTGACGATTATTTTGATTTTTATACGAGATATTTATACGACGTAGATTGTCACAAGTAACCCTAACTCCCCTAGCAAATCAATCGAAGCTATTCTTGTAGGAATTCTAGCTATCCTAGACCTAAACCGAGTTGTGGATGTTTATGATCCCAACAAATGGTTGATATTCGTAAAAATGTAGATATTAGTTTATTGTGATATTGAAGAAGAATTGGCGAGATTAAAACTGATATCGATGTCATGACGATCTTTTCTTATAGAGTGGAGTTTGACAAAACGATACCACCTAGGAAGATGTCATCTGATTCGTTGTCATCCAATTCTTAAATTTGAAACCGAAAGGGTGAATGTTGCACTTGAGGCTGTTATTGGAACCATTACCCAAAAGCCTCATGCCACTAATACCTTTCCGAGAAGTCTAGTTGAATGATCAAGTCATTTCATATTAATGACTCATTTGATAATTGTTGTTGTAAGAGCTAATAGGATTGGAAATTAAGTGTTGATTCATATTGAGATTGTATTGCCTTTACAAGGCCGAAGAATAAGATTGAAAGTATTGGAGAATGAAGTAGGATATCGAATTGAGTATAAAAGTGGTTGAAATTTGAATAAAGTAAAACTTAACCTGTATGGAATATGAGATTGTTAATATAAGTCATTAAGTTCTGTGATTGAATTATGAGGTTTTAAATGATTGTAGGTTCGTGTTAAGGGTTGTTCCTAGGCCATTGTCTACTAATGAGGATGCCCAGTGTCTAAGAAATAAATTGAAGAAATCTTCTTCTGAATTGAGACCGATGGATCTTCCGGGACATGTGGAACACCTAATGACTCTTGTAGATTAGTATTCATTGTGGTATCTTTTAAAAATCCCTAACTTAACTGAGATATCAGTTGGTAGGATGAGTTTGAGAATTGTATGACATAGTGACGCGTAATGTGTTACGGTACAATTTTAACTTGTTTGTGATTAATGAAAAGACTACCTTTGATTGCTAAATTCTACATGTATCGATGTTATCTATCTTTCCTTGCTTCATCCTAATGCTTGCATTAGTGATGCAACCATTGAACAAGTACTCATCTTGATTTGAGTTACGTTGTGAATCATTCTTTGTGAGTGCCATCGAGGTCATGAACCTCATGATTATTTGGCTAAGCTCATTTCCTATCATATCGTAGTTAGTTCTCGGTGAACAACTCTTCATCACTCTTTTGTAGATCACACATTATTTTTATAAAGTTAAAACGGTATCCTTTGAGAAAATTTAATTTTCATCACAATAAGGATTATTCAAAGTAAGATTTATAAGTGATTGATATCAAAATGAAGTTGTTTATAAGACACTTTGGAAACTTAATTATTTCCATAACAAAGAAAATCTTTGTAAATATATTTTGATTCTTATTTAAGAATTAAGCATGAAAATGTTTTTATTATAAACATGATGATAAAGTTTTGACGAAATGAGTATTGCATCGTTAGTCTTGAAATTATATATAGTTGTGCGCCTACATACAATTTGGAATGGACCATGCAAGACTGATTAGTAGTCACCCTAAAACTAATGAATAAACACTACATTTTCTTTGAAGATTGTGAATGATTAAAATTTTACGAGATCTGCAAGAAGTGAAAAATAGGGACATAATGTTAGGGACACCTACATATGTGTCTGTAGCATCTATTCTTCTGAATCGATTTACTCATCTGTGGAAATTGTCTTATTTGACAATTGACAATTCTTCCTTGTCCAATTCTCCCGTAGTGAGATTCTTAGGAAAAGTATTTGATTATCGAGTGTTGATACCCGACTGGATGTATCGACGTTCCTATCATTTCTTATGATTTGATTTCATTTGAATGACCTGGGTAACGATCCGAGGAGCTTTCGAATGCGTACTCAAATTATGAAAACATGGGATATATTCATATTCGTTAAATGTTTTCGTCTGTATCTGATTTGAAATTCTCTCGCGTAGATTATGCGTTGACCTTACTCTTTTAATGGTAGTTGTGTCTCCATATATCCTTGAATTTGTGAAGGATTATGAATTATTATTAGTCTTTTGAGAAGTTCACATCTTATCGACGGCAATGAAACTGGAGAGTTGATAGTGCCAGTAGAATGGATTGATTGATTATGACATGACGACATTGTCTTAATTGATGGGAACTCGAGTAGAATTCCCCTAAATGATAAGATGTTGATTATCAAAAGTGATCTAAATAATTCTTGATGGATGACCATATCCTGTATTAAGACTTGAAATTATACCGTGAATGGTTGTGAACTAGTTATAGATATTGTAACATAGAAGAACCTAATATGTATTTACTAAAAGATGTTCATGTTATCTAAAACCTTAGGAGGTATTTGTTGATGAATTACCTAGACTTTTGCCATTAAGGCAAGTTGAAATTAGTATTGATTATATTCCCGGTGCTGCACTTGTGGCCTGTGCACTGTACGTCAGCACCATCTAAATTAAAGGAATTACCGTACAACTGAGAGAGTTGTCGGAGAAAGATTTTATTATACCAAGCCTGTCATCCTGAAGAGCTATGGTGTTATCTCTCCTTATATTTATAGATTACTGTGACTGAGTAAATTGACAATCGAAAACGATATCCATAACTCGAAATGGAAGAATTTTTCGATCATTTACAAGGTTCTAGCAATTTGATCCATGACATGGTTATCATCAACTTCGCGTCCGCGAAAGAGATTATGTATTCCAATCACTACATCCGGTACTTATAATGAACGTTATGAGTTTCACGTGATGCCGTTTGGATTGACTAACGCACAAGTAGTATTCATAAATTTGGTGAATAACGTGTGTAAGCTGTGAATTGATAAATTCATGCTTGAGATCATTAAGGACCAATTGTTTGTATATAAAAATAAGAATGAGTTAATAATTATTTATAGACTGCCCTGAATTGGCCGAACAGTGTAAACATGTACCTTGAATATTTAACATGAGATTTAAGACTTAATTCTTTACGTGATTTAACCATGTGATTAATAGATAATGGAAGCTATATTGACTTTTCAAAGATTAGAACCATTAACGCTTAGGGGTTAAAAACTTAATCCTTTACATAAAATGACCGTTGGATTAATAATGGTAAGATGTATGCATATAGACTCTTCAAAAATTAAGAGCCCTTTTAAGACTTTGGATTTTACCAAAAAGAAATGGAAATATGTTTTGACAAATGTTGTAACAAAGGATTTTTAAAGGGGTTATTCCCTTATACACAAACAATTTAACTAAACTTCTGTTTAGGGGTAAATGTTTGTGTATACTTTTAGATAACTTAAGAAGGACTGAGTAAAACCATTTATACCATAACCTGAAACTTAAAACGACAATTTTTGCTTTTCAAACTAAGAAAACTTTGACCAAAGTATAAACAAAGGTTTTTCGAACATTTACGAAATCTTATTAAATATTTTCGATAAATCAACAAAAATCTAATTAATTAAATTCAAATTTATTTTGAACATTTTTATATAATTGGTCGAACTAAGAAATTTAAACTTTTAACGTTTACGCTTCATAAAAATTAAATAATTATTGTTAATTTACGTGTAATACTTATCGACGCTTAAAACGTCGGATTGAGAAAAACTGATAAAGATGATAGTTGAGAAGAAACTAAAACCAGAAAATGTGAAGAAATAATTTTTGAATAAATATGGACATGATAATTATATCATCCGGAAAAATGAATATATATATACTGACACATTATGTAGAAAATATAAAGAAAGGTGAACGTAATTACCGACGCATAATATAGAAAGAATATCTGAGTAAATTGTGAACATGATAATTATAACATCATGAGAAATGAATATAAATACCGACGCATTATGTAGAAAAGATAAAGAATCCATTAGGACATATTCCTTAATAATGAAGGTGCAAAATAAAGTGCCGAACAATATAAATAAACGATGTTTGTAAGAAGGGATAATATAGATTATAAAACAGGTTCGCGGCTAATGAGAACCATTAGAATTGAGAAGCCGATGGCGTTAAATATTTTAAGGACCACTTGTGATTGTATAAATATGGAGACTGTGAGATATAGTTATGTTGGAATTTGTAAGTATAAGTATTCTATTTATGTCTTTATGAGTAAAAGTATCTTTGTCTGAAGAAGTTGTACTAATGGCAATTATGAAGGCAGACATCGCCTCATACATTAGTAAACGTCTAGCTATTGCAAAGGTCGTCATCTGAATTTGATTCAATTTGGGTTATCGTCGACAGACTGACCAAATCTGCTAATATCATTCCCGTTAATGATAAATGCAAAAGAGTTATGTAAACATAGTGTGCCTGTATCGATCATCTACATCAAGATCCTCGATTCGCATCGAATTTCTAGAGATTTGCTCAGAAATCGTTGAGAACGAACCTCGATGAGAGTACTATGTACCACCCTAATCGAAGGGACGAGGTAAAGTAACGATACAAAGTAATGTAAGTGCTGTTTTATGTTTGAATGATTGACCTTTGGTAATGAACCGTATAATCGTTTTCCTTTGGAAAGATTATCATTGATAATCATCGTATTAGGATTGAGATCGAATCTTGTTAGGATCTATATTAGAGCATCTATAAGCAGGAGTTGAGATGAAGACACCCGACACACATCCATTGTGAGTTGGACATGTCTTTTAGGTTTAAGGTTTCCTACGATGGCAAACCTAACCTTGCAAAATACCCGACCCGCGAGATCTGAAATGATTGTTGAAATTAGGATTTGATTATTAACTGCCGATAGTGGGCAAGAGGTTATGTGAATATGAAATGTAGATCTTGAAAGTGCCAAATGGGTAGCGAAGTTATGCCACAATTTTTAACCTTGGAAAAATGAATTCATGATCTGACAAATCATGGGATATAAGTCCCCGTTGTATGGGACCATCGAAATGATGTAGAAGTTGGGATTGAAAGGCATATAAGCTGGATCTACCCTAGGACTTCAAAGACTGCGTGAATTATGTTTCGTATATCGAACTTGATGGAATATCTATCAAGTGAGAATCTGATTATTCTTAGTAAAGCTTAGATCGACGAAAAGTTGCATTCATCAAAAACCCGTGAACATCATGGATAGAGAAAGTAAGTCAACATTAAGCCTGATCTTATTCCCGTAGTTATGTTTGATGAAACTCGCGTATTATAATGGATTGCACTTGTGAGAAAAGACCGAATGTGGAGGAAATACCCACATAGCTTTAACTCTATAAGAAGCGAGTAGTAAGGTAAGATGATCTTTGAGGACAAAGATTCTGTTTAGGGGTAAATGCTGTGACAATCCGTCAATTTATGGTTGATATTTTATTCTCAATATTATTTAAAAACAATTTACAATATGAACTCACATATTTTTGGGAAGAAATTTGGATTTACGTCTTGGAGTAGCATCGACTACGTCTAAACCGGAGGATTCAACGTTACGTGCTTACGTTTACATACACCGTCTATGGTGACAGTCCGACATTTCAGAAAATAAATTTATCCGTGAATATTATTTTGGAGTTTTAAATTTGTGTTAGTTCATAAACTCACAAATTTACGAGAAGAGATTAGGACTTACGATTTTATTTTAACGTCCTTTACGACTAAACCAGAAACCTTAGGATTACGTATTTACGTTTTCGAACTCCGTTTTTGATGAAACAATTTTTATTGGATTCGTTTTGTGACGTTGATTCATAATTTATAAAAACATTTTTCGTAAAACGACCCGAGGGCACGCAAATCGAGGAAACTAGAATCGAGGAGTACCCGTAAATAAATGGGATGAGACAAGTGGGACACTTGTCCCACCCCACTCCCAAAACCGTCCTAAGCTAACTAACACACCATAAGGTGTCACTTAGTTAGCTAGTAACTTAACACATGTCATGAAGGCTTACAAAATAAGCCACTAACTCCTCAAAACCATTTGCAACCATTACCACTCTCATTTACAACATGCAAAAACTCACAACTCTCTCTCTCTCACATGTTTATGCCGTCCCATATTACACCCTAAATCACCATCACTTGCTCAAATTTTAACCACAAACATATGTTATAATTAACATATGTTAATCTCCATCCAAAAAGATGAAGATTGGTGTAAGTTATAACATCAAAGGAGGAGTTTCCATGGAGTATTAGGGCTGATTTTCCACAAGGTTTCTATGAAGAATGGTGGTCATGAAGGTGGTCTTGGTGCATCATAAGTTTCTCCATCCAAAACCATGCCAAACTCATAACCTACATCAAGTTGGTGGTATAAAGATTGTCCTCCTCATCTTCTTGTTATTTTGATTATGTAAACATGTATTTTATTTCCTATTGTATATATTTATGATGATTATATGATGATAAAAATGTTATGTGGGGATTTGTTGTTGATAAACATGATTAAAAAGGTGAAAAACCATATGAAACAAGGGTAAAATCTTGATTAATTTACATGGCTGTATAAAACAGTAAGTAAACAGGTCATGGACTGATAAAATGATGAAGTAGAATGGATTTACAGTAAGCTATGGGTCTTGTACACATGTGAGAGTTGGCCATGCAATGGAATCAAAATAATGAGTGAGATATGATCAAAACAAGTTTAGGGTATAAATCTGAAGTTACTGTTTTGGACGATTTTTAGAAAATACTTAAAGGATGAGTCAACAGTAGCTATAAAAGAGTTAAATGTAGCAAATATCATTTAGTTTATGTGATAAAAATCTGAGCTTCTATCTCCATGTAGAACTCAAGATATGGCAGTTTTGGTGAAGATGAAGTTAAAAATCAGATTTTTGGAAATTAAAGAATAATACTATTATATAAGCACTCACATTTTAATATATAAAATGTAAAATAAAAACCCACTAACTCTTGAATTTTATTTTATATAAATATGTACAATGATAAATAAGTGGACATTTTATAAAAATGGTAACTTGTTATGTTTTATAAGTTATAAAAACTATAAACATGATTTTTACGACTTTTTCGGCTATCGCCGTAAAATTAACGTTTTTGTTAAATAAAACTTAGATGGTTGGACCCGTCTAATGAAAACTTTATAAAACTTATATACTGATATATAGACATGTATAACAAGTAAAAACCGATAAACCCCGAACTTTAGGGCATACGGACATTAACAAGCTAAGTAAACATATTGGACTAATACTTGGGTTAATAATTGGACTATATAAGATAAACACCCATAAAAAGAACTTATTGGGCTTAACCCATTTGGGCCCAACTTGAAAGTGTATGTACTGATAATATAAGTACAAAAAGGATTAATACAAGTTAAGAACTTATAATAGGCTTATTGGACCTAAAACACGTAAATAGGTACAACGAGAAAACTAGTATAAAAGTTATCAACACATAACTCTAAAATGAGTAAACGAGAATATGTAAACCCACTTGATCATCATATATATATAATCATCATATGTATACATAATTGATATTTTTATAAAGTCATTGGACAAACGTCTAAGACCGAGTATTATTTGTCTAGGTTTCCGTGATTGAAGCACGTACCGTACGTCCGAATTGCCGATAACCCGCCTTCCCACATCAACGTGAGTTCATAGCCTCGCACTCTTTTAAATGTTTTATAAATGCTTTATAAACCCGCGAGGGAGATAACATGTTAGTTTTTATAAAAGTTTGGACACCATTTGTCCCGATTGTTTGTTTATTGATTTTGGACCCGAATGATTGAATGACCCGATTGTATGACCCGATAAATGATTAATGGACCCGATAGACGAGATTAAATGGATTATTAAAGTTAGGTTATGTCACTAAAAGTCCCATTAGCATGAATTGTGAACTACCGGGAGTTGATAGACGCTTATACATTTAATAGTACTATTTGGGGACGATCACCCCAGTTCGCGCCTTGACGGTTGATCCCCGTCGTGCCACATTGATTGGTAAGCGAATTTATGTATGAGAAGATTTCCAATAGCGTGACCTTTGTGACGACACGCTACTTTAGATGGGCAAAACTGGTATCGGGTTAGCTACCCATTTTGGTTTAGTAAGGTAACAATGTCATGCGGCTTATAATAATCCAATCACCGAAATACTATTAGACGCTTCGAATTACGATGTATTGCCTGACTAGCAATACTGGGTCATACTATTGATATTATGTTTGTATTTTGGTTTTCATAACCATACTCATATAATGGTTTTATTTAATCTATACAACGTTGCAAAACGTATTGTATGGTGTTTTTAACGACAATGATTCGTATAACGATTTTTAAGGCAAATGCCTATATTACGATTTTCTATAAAGATTCGTATAAAATGATTTTGGCTATTTTATGGCCTATTAAAATGATTTGTACAAGATGATTTTCAGTAATAATTTTATACTGATATTATATTGATGAATTTTATTAAACTCTATGAATTCACTCGGCGTTATCGCTGACCCTTTTCTTTAACATGTTTTATCTCAGGTACTTGAAGGTAATTCTCGGGAAGACAACAAGAATTCATGGCCCGCACTTAAACAATATTTTCCATTCAAATACTTTGTAAAACTTTGTATGAAATAAAATGACTTGGGACCGATGTATCTTTGATGTTTATGAATGGAAATGCTTTTATTATTAAACGACGCGATTTTTATGCGTTGTCTATGATGTGAGTAATGTGCTATCCCGTAACACCAACTAGTCTTCCGCTGTATTGAGTTGTATAAATTTGGGGGTGTTACAATAGAGTACTCATAAGTAAATCGAGGAACGGTTATTTCATGTTCATGAGCTCACAAGTGGTGACTATGAAATGAAAATGGTGATATTGTGGTGTTTACGTATACGTATAAGTATTATAGTAATACTATTTTTTTAGGATTTACGGTTTAGCATTTAGATGTCTCGGGTGAGGTAATTATCCATATGAATATTTTTCCGGATGGTTTTAAGTCATTTAGGACTTAGTTATAAAGTTTATTTCAAAATTTGAGATTTTTTATAAAAGTGTATCTTTTACGGTAAAACGCGTAAATTTGACTAGTTTTACGGTTTTGAGGTTTTGGAAGCTTTAGGAGCTGAAATAAATTAAGACAAATTAAGGTAATACTAGTAATATATTATTAAACAATAAAAAGAAAAAAAACGAAAATTAAGGGGTAGGGTCGGTTTGGTAGACGCAAGAAAAGAAAGGGAAAAAGGAAAAAAAGGAAAAAAGAAAGAAAGTGGGCTTTGGGTTGGACTAGGATTCACCCATACCCTATGATCATATGATGGATTAGATTAGGGTTTAATTAAAAACAGTATATTAATCATATTTTAATGATTAAATAAATTAGGGCTTGTAATTAGAGGGATTAGGGTTAATTAATGAGGTTGATTTTGTTAAACCCGTTTTTAAAAACTGGGCAGAATTTTGAGTCAATTGTTTTGATCATATCTGGAGTTCTAGGAATATTCAAGATGCGATCAAACTAGCCCTGAAAAGATATTTGAAGTGGCTTTCCAATGCAAGAAACTAGAACTAATTTGGAGGTTGGGAAGTGGGTCAAAAACAGGTTACAACAGTCGGAGGTCAAAACAGTTTTGAATTCAGCCTGTTTTCTTTTTAAGTTTTGGGTTGTTTGGGGTACTTAGGGTTGCATTGGGATCTTCTCACGAACATGAGAGATGTATTATATATTTTAGTAAGGATCTGCACTTGGGCTAAAATTGTGGTTTAGGGTAAGACCCTCTAATGGTAATGAACTTTTCATACGTTTAAAATCAGTGAATTCTGGATAGGTAGCAATATATACACATATATCTGGGCCTTAACAGTAGCTTTAAGGTTAGGGCAAGTGGGAGGTTTTAGCTAACATGTATTAAAGTGTGAATATTCCTTTTACAGAAACCATGGGTATGTTTAAGTGGACGTTTGACTTAAAGTTTTGAGACCTAAAAACTGGGACTGTTTTGGGTAAAATATGAACGGGATAGTTATTAAACTTAACCAAGTTAAGGACTTGTTAAGGAAGGGTAATGGGGTTATTAGAGCTTAACAATGAGGTAATTATACGGGAATAGACTAGATGTCCATCATAGGTTGATGAGCCATCTTAGTGATTGGTTCGTTTATTGATTTCGTGTTTTGTTTGTTAGCTTGTTGCTAGTGCGAGGACTTGTGAAGAAGCTATCAGGTGAGTTTCATAGTCCCATGTTTACTATTGATTTTGACTTCCAGATGGGATGGAAGAGACACTGTGTTGAATTATTTTCTAAATTAATGCTGTGAATGTTTAAGGTTTGAGATGGACTTGTGTGTACATTTATGTGATTAACTGCTATGTGATTCTTGTTTGTGTGTGATCTGGATTGGAAAGGTACATAGGTGTATGGGCGCCTATGGGACCTATGGTTAATGATAAGGCGTGATGCCTTAGAAATTGTGATTGTTGGTAAGGCGTGATGCCTTGGAAATTGTGATTGTTGGTAAGGCGTGATGCCTTGGAATTGTAATGATTGATTGAACTTGAATGCTAGTTGTTAGTACATGATTGTAGCGCATTGTCCATATGTTTATTGGTTTATGGTATTCACAGCTTATGACTTGTCTTGTGTTGGAGTCTAAACCTATGACTCTCACCAACTTTATGTTGACGTGTTTTAGTGTCTCTTTCAGGTGATACTATGGTTAAGCATGAGAACATAAGTGGCTAGGATTGGAGAAGCTTAGGAATGCATATAGAAGGAGAATCCCCGTTTCCTTCTTAGTTTACCTTTATGTTTTTTTTATAAGTGATGCATGTTGGCACCTATATGTTTGATATGTTTGTGCTATTTGTTTGTCTCGGGTAAATGGTAGTAATGTTACCTATTTACCTAGACTCCTGCATGTTGAGATATTGTCATGACATTTGTGTCGCCATTTATGACATTTCTTATTTCATTTAGTTATCTCTATAGACACGCCATGTTGTGATGATATCCATACGTCGCGCCCTATATTCCGCCAATCTTAGACGTCATCTCCCTCATACTTAGGAAATTCAACTTTTGCCAACCTTCCATATTGAGGACCATTATTTTATCCCCTATGATTACCTCCATTTCCTCTTACTTGACTTGGACCCTCACCACTATCCATTCTCTATTAAATAGCTTGGACAGTAGTTTGTAAATCAGTGATCATAGTCATCAATCGCTGCATGTCCCCAACTTCTGAACCACCATTATCAGATGACCTTATAACCATTATTTTCTTGAAAATTGGCTAACAAACTCAATTGAAATAACAGATTAACAAACTTTTGAGTATGTTCTTGACTGCCAAAATCGTAGCTTTGATACCACTTGATACAAACATAATCTTTATTACCCAAATTAGAAACAAGGATTGATGATCAAGTAACAATTCAGTTAGGAATTCATAAGAGAAACATAATTCATAAAGGGTTGTTATGGAATTATGAATTGAATGTGTTTATAGAGGATTACAATAGAATAAAGAAGTTTATAAATCATGAATGAGAGAATTACTATGAGATGAGGGTATTTAAAGGGTAGTTTGTGTGTAACAACTTTTCCCGCCAAGACTAGTTTGACTTAGAAAGTCAAACTTCCCAGTTTGATCATACTTGAACTTTCACTTTATAACAATTTTATGCAAAGCGAATATGTAAATATGTCCGATGGACGGTTTTCTTAATTACTAATAAAATATAAAATTATATTTAAGATTCTGTAAACGTTAATAATAGTAGGTCATACACATTTTGCGCTGAATACTATTCAGTGAGTCATAAAAAGTAGCATAATGCTTCGGGTACATGTTTAACAATTCATATGTAATAAGAGTTTAAAGTACATATGTGACCAAAAAGAGTTTGAGTTACTACTAAATTTAGTACTACCTAATTATGTGTTAATGTTAATGGTTGTAAAAATGTTTAAATCATTTTGTTCAATTTAGACATAATTCTTGTTTTGTTCCTAATTATTCTAGTTTCTATTAATTAAGTTTGGCAATGAATCTTCTGACCCGTACTTACCATATGCCATTTTAGTCAAAATCATTAGAGCCAAATGAATGCCAATCTGAAAACTTTTGAGCCACATAATGGTTTCAATTTAGACGAAGTTTTTCAGCAAACCACTCTTCATATTTAGAAGAAAGGGTGTATGATATTATGATGAAGGTTCATTGTTTATACATCAATTACTGAGCACTTTCAAGAATAAACCACATGCGGGAAATGAACAACGACTCGAGAGTAACTGATGTGTATATTGTAAATCAAATCTTTCACTTCGAGATTGGTCATGTTCATATAATATTTTTAGTCTTGATCCTCGATTCTTTCTTGTAAGGTCATGGAAGAATCAAAGGAATGAACCCGAGTAGGTGAGTACGTCAACCTTCTAAAATTTTGATTGTCATGTTTAGTGTTTGCCTTTGTACTCGCTTCCAAGAGGCTCCCAAAACCTCTCACTTGAAGTGGTTAAGCGTATCTTCCGATACATTAAAGGCACTATACATTTAGGATTATGGTATCCTAAAGGGACCGACGTAGAAACCATTGTCTACGCGGACTCGGTTCATGCGGGAGACAATGTGGGCCGGAAAAGCACTAGTGGAGTTTGTACCTTCATGGGTTGTTGTTTAACTTCTTGGTTCCAAGAAACAAACCGCTCTTTCTATATCCACCATGGAAGCTGAGTATGTGAGTGCCGGTAAAGCTTGTCAACAAGCTCTATGGATGATGGAAGCGCTTGTTGATTACGGGATTTCTCTTGATGATGTTCCCATCATGTGCGACAATAAGGGTGCAATAGACCTTAGCAAGAATCCCGTGCAACATTCACGAACCAAGAACATAGAGATTCGCCACCATTTCCTTAGGGATAATGTTCAAAAGGGGAACATTTAGATTGAGAAGGTGCCCTCGGTAGAAAACTTAGCCGACATCTTCACTAAGCCACTTAAGAGGGAACCTTTTAATTATTTGCGTCTAGGTCTAGGTTTAATGGAACATATTCCTTGATTACGCATTTTATTAATCGAGTCTTTTTCTCTTTTGAGTCTTTTCTTTCTTTGAGTCATTGAATCTTACAAACTCTTTTTACAAAACCTCTCTTCTCTTTTTCATAATTCTCAAAGTTCTTTCGAAAATGGTCGAGAAATGTTTTTGCATTGTTAGTTCAATCTAAAAACGTTTTTCATAGATTCTTGCTATTAATCATGAGCTTACATAATTCATATGTATGTGTCTCTCAAATATAGCAAGAACAAAATAGAACTATGGAGGATCATTGTGTCATGACTTATTGTCTAGTTCTACACACCTCCAACATCGATTTTCTTTAAAATCCATGTATTTTGGTCAAAACCTTGTTTGGTGAGTTCTTGTGTGTTCTCTTTGTCTATCTTTGTTTTTTAGCATATCTCTATGATAGTTAAACTAGAAAAATAGGATTTGCTGAATTAGAAAATCCTCCTTCATCACCAAAATCAACCCACTGTGGGCGGTTCTTTATAGAAACCACGGCTACATATCGATATGGAACCGCCGATGGAGAAAAGGAACCGCGTACAGTGCTTCCTATTTCGGGTATTTCTGAAATTCCAAATTTGTTCCAACAGTTTTTGGAATCTTTGTTTCAACCCTTTGACCACACTCAAAATAACTTGAGCTTTCTCTATTTAACCCTAAGCATTTTGTATCCTTTCTCAAATCAAAATGTCTTATTCTCCAAATGAAAGCCTTGATTCTCCTCCATTTTCTCCAATTGCTTTCAATCTTTATTCATCCAAGAACACTCAAAATCACATTTCTTCTCCTTCTAAGAATGTTGATTGTGGAACTTCTTTTCTTCCACCTCTACCCTTTAGTGTTCTTCCTCCTTCACATGATAATTTCATGCATCATGGAACATATTTTCATTGTTGTCAATATCAACATCTTGCTATGGCTCTATGAGGAGTTGAATTACATCAAAAGTCTCTTAGTCAAATCTTCTCTTCACTATGACTATGAGATTACTACCAAGCCACCACCACCTCCTTCCACCACTACCTTATCTTTTATCTAAGCATTGGTTGCTTATCTTCAAGACATCTAGTTTAAGCAAATCTTAGATTCTAGTTTAACTAGGATTAGATTTATGCTTTTGGCTTGCTTTTTATTTTACATACATCTTTGTATGTTTTGTTTCCTTGTATCTTTTATTCATGTTTTCCATTTAACATGACTTATCTTGGATCTTGGTCTCGTCTCTTTTATTTTTTTTGTGACCTTTGCTATATCTTGTTAGGTGTTTCTTCTCTTCTACTAACCTTTCTATGTAGCTTGTCACCCTATCTCGATTCCTTGGTGCCCCAAGCAAGGGGGAGTAACACCAAGGGGGGGCATTTGCAAAGTCCGATTCTTCTCTTCTACAAAGACTTTTGCAACCTTTTTGCTTCGACAAGGGGGAGAAGTGAAATAAACTCGTCTTCAAAAATCTTGTTTTCCTTATGATTGAGTTTATGTATTGTCGAAATCAAAAAGGGGGAGATTGTTAATGCAATGAAGCCTAAAAATGTTACTTGCATTTTCGGTCTCGCTTTGTTTTGATTACGACAATACGTAAAAACAAGCATTTACGAAAACAACAAAAAACGAATTCTTGAGTTCAAGTATTTTTTATTTCTACCATTATCATTTAAGGTATGTACAAACAAGTACTCGTCCTAATTAAGCGATCAAGGATTTAATCTTTTCTTAAAACTCACTTTTTATTAAGTGTGACAAGTTTTTATTAAACTTTATTTTTAAGAAAATGTTTTATTAAATTAAATATTTGAAAATTTGAAAATGGCATATTCTATCTTGGTTTGGAATATCCTTTCAGGATATATTAATCACTAATTTAAACCATACAACTAAAAGAAAAAAAGGAACGGAGTCTACTCAGGCGGTTCCTTAAGTGGCTATGCGGTTCCTTATTGATAAGGAACCGCGGGCTGCAATAAAGAACCGCGGGCAGATATACCCGTTGGAGCCTTGTCTTATAAATAGTGGACCATTCTCATATTTTCTCTTCACCTCTTTTGCACATATAATTCCAGATTCTTTCATACTTCTAAAATCACTCAAATCATTGGTCATTTGGTTGATTACTACTTGTTTAGAAGTGAATCTTTCTTCTTTCATCTGTTCCTCTCCAAGTGAAAAGAGAAGAACACTTTCATCCTTGAAGTTTTGTGTCTACATCAAAGATCCATTGAAGATCAAAACTTGATTATTCATTGTTGTGTCATTGTCGTGAAGATCCAAGTAGTTGTGTCTATTTGGAAGTTGTGTATGTACTAAGGTTTATACTTGGTCCTTAAAGTATACTAGTGTAGATTGGTCCTAGCTAAGATTAGGGCTCGACTTTTAGCTTAGAGTCGGAAATTGGATAAGCAACGTTGTGTATGGTTTCTCCACCTTAAATAGCTTGTTGATTAGTGAACTCTCGAGTAAGGAGTACTCGAGGAGTGGAGTAGGGACAAGGAGTGAGCTTCATTGTCGAACCACTATAAACCCTTGGTGTTTGGTTTGATCTTTCTTTCCTTTATCTCTTTACATTCTTTATTCTTTATACTTGTGATTATTAGTTTAGTTGCACTATACCTTGTTCATATTGTGTATAAGAACGTTTCACATAATCACTCAAGTCTAAGTTTTTAAAAAGGATTTTTGAAAATCATCTTTTGACAAGTAAATTTTAAGAAACTATTCAACCCCCCCCCCCCTTCTAGTTTCTACACCAACAATATTTTCCAACAATCCCCCACATGAATAAAGATCGATCGTAATACACAAAAGTTTCAATAAAATTACAACAGTTGAATCTTGCATAGGATAGGTAGGTGTGACCCTTTAAACCTTCCCTTGTGAGATGCACTTAGTCTCCTAGATCTGAGTATACACGATGTCTTTGAACTCATCCTCTGTTTACGTAGACGACAACCACACTCACACAAGGCTCCCTTTGACATTCTCAAGTCCTCATAGTCGTGTTCGTTATGGTCATGAACACTAGCCTGGTTCTGCAAGAGCTCTTAGGAATCACGCCCCCATATTTCCTTTCAAAGCGACCCCACTTCTCTCTAACATAGGTGATTTCATCTTTAATCATTAAAAACATATGTTTGCGATTTCACCTTGAATCATTATGCGATTTCATCTTGAATCATTAAGCCATATGTTTAACCTCTCAACAAGTCACATTGTTATTGTAATGGACTAGGAAAGTTACTACTTTAAGTAACTCCCCCATATTGATGTGACTTCTCCCACATTTCTATGATTAGGTTTTCTTATTGAACCCAGATCTTGGGATCTCCATTCAACTAGGTTAGGTTTTCCTTCATAGAAACTTATTCCTTCAAGGGCTTTAGTCTCATTCCTTTAGACAACTCACTAACTAACTCTCTGATTAAGCCTTTTGTAAGCGGATCCGCGATGTTATCCTTTGACTTTACGTAGTCAGTCGTGATAACTCTAGTTGAGTGTAGTTGTCGCAACAATCACAAACTATGATGAATATGTCTTGACTTACCATTTTACATTGTGATATGAGATCTCTCAAATTCTATTAACTATCACACTTTATAAACATGGCTGTTACCGGTATACGTCATCTTGGTATGTCCTTTACGAATTAACGTAAACTTTCCCGCATATTTTATAAATTTATCTCAAATAATAAATTCATATTTCATCATAGATTTAGCTATAACAATCTCTTTAAAATACTTTCAAGATTTCTATAACATAGCTTTCCACTTTGCATAAATACATCCGCTCTAGTGGATCTAGATTCCTGTATGTAAGAATGCATATTTGCACTACTCTATCACTTGATAGTACTCAATAAATAATTATTCAAATGATCCCCCACTTGAATTACTAATATATTTGTTGAACCTGATTATAAGTTCTAAATCAGGTCACACACACGTCATTAGACATATAAGATGTCCAATATTCTTTGAGTATTCAAAATGGGCAACACCTTTACCAATAGATTTAAAAAGATGTCATTGGATTCTAGCTAGGCCAGAATCCCCCACAATCTACCTCTCAATAATATTATTTTCTTAATGTTTGACTTCAAAACAAATCCATATGGGTTCAAAACAAACCAAACAACTAATGAAGTTCATGACAAATCTTGACTACAACATATCATTAGTGGATTTATTCATCTTTTTTATCACTTCTAGTGATAAGTATACCATCAATGTATAAACATGAGAGTACATATTTACTATTGAACACACATACATACATTACTTTTGAATCCACATTTTGACATGATATGGTTAAAAAGTTTGATGTCATTGTTTGATAGCTTGCCTTAAGCCTACAAACTTTTCTCTCTAGCATAGGAACCATGAAACCCTCAGGATGGTTCATGTATAGTTCCTTTTCTAAATCCTTGTTTAGAAATATCGTTTTCACATCCACATAAGAAACTTCCAAAATTTCGTAATGTAGAAATAAAGTACCATCATAATTGAGGTTATTTGTGTAACATGCGAATAAGCATCAAAGGAAGATAGGCCTTCTCGTTTTATAAATTCTTTGATTACCAATCTTTCATTGCACATATCAATGGTGACATCGACTTTTATCTGCTTTTTGAAGATCCATTTATAGCCTAGTGGCTTATAACTTAAGGTACATCCACGAGCTTCTAAGTTTACTTTTGAAAAAAGAATCTATTTCACTTTTAATGACTTCTTTCCATTGATACCCTTTCAAAGAAGTTACTGCTTCTTAGTAAGAAGTAGACTCATTTTTTACCATAAAAGAAACAAAAACCGAATCCAACCAATCTCTCGGTTCATGCCATTTTGTTTCTTCTAGGTTCAACCTCTCCTTGGGTCAATCTTGTTTCTCGTCTAAGAGATCATATCATCTCGTTGTCTCTAACCTTGGACAATCTCTTCATCTATTCTAGACGATCTTCCAATTTCCTTGGTAAACACGGAAATATATTTCCAAAGAAGGAATCATTCCTTAATTCCATTACTGTAGGTCTATTTTCGATTCATGTACAATGAAACGATAAGCAATGCTATATAAATTTCATACTGATATCTTAGCTAGATATCCCCCACATTTGTAAGTACTTATAAGATATTTTCTTCTCACCCATAGTTCGTAAGAAGTATATTTTTTTATTTACAAGGGATCTAATCTAAAAGATAAGTAGTCGATATAATCGCTTTCCCCCACATGGCATGGCTTAAACCTGGACTTAAGAACATGGCATAAGCCATATTTTCTAAGGCACGATTCTTTTCTATATCAAGAGCAACAAATTTGTATCTTATTCTAATTTTAGCATATAAATTTGGAAATGGAGACACATATTCGACTCCAATGACTTCGAATCACCTTGTTAACGATAATAAGTTGGTTCTCAACTTACTTATATAGATCATCTAGTCTATATCCTTACTCTCAAGTAAGTGTCAATAGCAATATTGTGTACCACAGTCAACCAATATGATAAAGTACCCAATATTCGCTACCTTAGTAGGTATCAATTCCAAATCACATAAAACCATGTGAATAATATCAAGGTTTCCGGTTATTTTTTATCAACCAAGAGAAAAGACTTGTCAATTTGGCTTTAACGCAATTTTCTAATTTTGCAGTCCGTGTCAATATAAAAACGGGTATCCAATTTGGTTTAATTGGACAACATGTTGAGTAAAATTTATAACATGTCAAAGTAAGTCATACCATACATTTAATAAATAAACAAATAAGCCGAATTCATCCTCATTTTCCTAAAATGACCATTTAAAAACCTAATCAACTTAACCATTTTAAAAGCGTAACTGGTATGCACTTAATTTATGTTATTTGTTAACTCGAATTTTATTTGATTCAAACATAAATGAAAGCCAAAAGCATTCGGACACAAGATTCATACGAATCTCCATCACACGCAACGTTGGTTAACTTAGTGTCTTTTCCAGATGTGAATCACATCTTCTTTTTCCTTGATATTCACAGTTGGAGAGTTGCTCAAACTTATTCTCTCCATTCTGAACTGCATTATAAGAGTTAATCAAACTCTTATCACCATATACATGACATGATATTGAAGTGCTAATGCACCATTATATATGGTTGGATTCACTCATGGTCTCAGTTTTCATGTCAATCTAGTCATTTAACACATAGTTACGACACAAAAGGTTTCTGAATGCTTTAAAGCATCTACCATGCACATAAATCGAGTATCAGTTTCCCTTTTTACAAGTAAGGGAGTGATTGTTGTAAAAATACGTGTTTAGGAAAACAACGTATAAATGGTAAGTATTAAGTGAATTATTTAGGAAAATCAAGCACTAATGACCCACGTAAGTTCGTTCACCAAGGAGGACTAAAGTGTGTGTTCAATTTGTAAGTTTTGGATTAATATTGAGAGAAAAAGGGGAAAAGAAAATGACGGATTACGGTAAGAATTACACTAAGACGAAAATTCACATATCTAGGCAAAAATGAAACTTACTCTAAAAATTCCCAAAAAATCACAAAAAATTACTTAAAATAAAACTTAGGTTTAAAAATGATAAAAACTTCTTGAAACTTTTTAAATTATTTAATATTTAATCTTTAAATGCTAATTAAAGCCCTAAAAATTAAATAAATGAACAAAAAGCCCAAACAAAGATTTTTCACTTTGTAAACCTAAAAAATATTTTAATTAAGCTAAAAACTATTTTTTTTCAAATTTTAAACCTATTAAATCTATTAAAAATAATTAAAAAGTAAAATTAAATATTTTAATAACATTAAAAATCAAAAATTTATAAAAATTTCTAAAAACTCGCAAACTAGTTTATTTTAACCTAAATAATCAGAAAATAAAAGTGAAATTACCTAAATACCCCAATTGGGCCCTCAAATGGGCCAAAACTAAAAACAGTCCACTAAATTGGGCTTTTTAGCCCAAGAAGAAAAAAGTCAACCAAATAAGCTGAAAAAGCATAGTCTGACTCCAAATTTGATTTTAAACAGAAAACTCTAAAGGCCCAAAAGCTAAAAGTGAGCTTATCATAACCTATGAATCAATAAGCTTATTCTTAATGGGCCAATAAGCCCATTAAGCTATAAGCTGATGCCATAAGCTGAAACTTAACACACAACCTTCTATTGGGATTATAAAGATAACTGTAAAAAGAAATTTTAAAAAAGGTCAATGAATAAGCCATAAATAAGCAAAGTACTTTTTCACTACACGACAAAATAGTCGGGTTTGAGTTCTAGACCACCTTAGGACTTGATTCTTTTGGCAAAAGCTTATAAATGGCTTAACTAAGAATAATCAACAATAAAATTTCCAAAAAGCCAAGTCAAATAAGCTGTAGAAGGCAATAAGCACTCTAAAAAAGCACAATAAGCTGATTTTCTAGTAAAAGTTTAACCAAAAGAGCTGCAAACTTCCAATATTGATATTAAGCTGAGAAAAATGACACCTATTACAAAATTAAAGTTGTTGCACACACCAATAAGCTAAACATATTGAATAAGCTTGTTGACCAAAGTCAACAAAAGTCAAACTTTGTTTTCTTGGACTTATGGCTTTATAGGCTATTTAAGGCAGTGAAATAGCTTTAATGGAGGAAGCTTTTGAGTTCAAAAGCCAATGAAAAAGTCTCACAAGTTGATGAGCTTGCCTGATTTTTAGTCAAAAAGCTCAATAAGCCAAGTGAGCTTATGAGCTTGTGAGATAAGCTAAAAACACTTCAAACTCAACAAGTAGGCACCAAAGAACAAGTTACAAGCAGAATACCACACAATTCAATTCAACAATGGCAAATCACATAGCATGCATATCACTAATGTATTTAACCCAAAAGGTGAGATTCAATAAGCTATAACTTCCTCTATAAGCCCCTAAATTGAAAAACCAGATTATGCAGAGATAAACACCCACAAAGCCTATAAGCAAACCAATTTTCAGACTTTAAAAATAACAAATAAACAAATAAGACCTACTGATGTGTTTGACCTTGTTTTAAGTACAAAAATAGTTAGCATGCAATTTCTTGGTTATCTATTTTCACAACTAAACAAAGAGCAAATATCACTTAAACTGAACTAAGAAATGAAGCAAGAACAAGAGAACCAAAGGCCAAAGGCCTTAAGCCCTAATAACAGACAATTCCAACCAACCCTTAATCCAACTGATTTCAAAGAAACTTTTGATTTTAACCTTGTAGCATACAATTTTATTACTCAAATAAGTTTCTACGAACCTATGTGGCAGATTTAAACACAAAAATCACAACCTACAGGCATGTAACACTAATTCACATAGCATGCAATATTTTAAGATAAAGGAAGTTATAAGAGGGAAAAGAAATGTGAACCTCTCCCCAATAACCTCCTACAGGGAGTGAGCAATGCTCTTCTGAGCTTGACCAACAACTAGGCCAAACCAGGGGTATCTTGTAAGAAGGAGTATGTACTCTTTGTTGACTGCTCAAAAGAATGAGCAAAGGAGGTGATGTTCCCTACTTAGAATTTCACACAACAAGAACACAACCAACTCCAACCTTCTTATGTTAAACTCAAGCTAGTTCAATACTAACTTAGGCCTAGTTAAGATAAGTTTAAGATGGGGTTAGCACAAGTCACCAAGACACTATGATACCTAAAACGATAACCTTCCTCTTGAAAGGCCAAATCCCCACTAGTGTTTTCCCCATGCTCTTGACCTCACAACAGCTTGATATGGTTATATCAAGCTGCTATGATCAATCCAAAGCCCAAAGAATCCAAAAATTTAGACCTTGACACTTAACAAGAAACTGATAAACTTTTTCAGAAAAATTAATGTGAACACTTTTTTCAAACAAAACCTCCAGTTTTCTTTTGAAAACACTTAAGACAATATGGTTTGAACTACAAAGCAAGAACAAAGGCCCCAAGATACCTTGAGTTCCCAATAGCTAAGACCCACTACTTTACACTCTTGGAAAGAAGGGCATTACATAAGCTTTTTATGAGAGGTCTCAAGAACTTGTTGCACAATGGATCTAGTTTATAATAACAAGAATATAATGTGGAACTTGGAATTCGTCTACTCAACAAAACCTACTTCTCTTCATTCAATGAACAATAATGGCATTACAAGTGAAAGATAGGAAAACCAAGAACAAAAACTAAGTTACTGAACTAATGGCCTTATATAGACCTTACAAAGATTCTAGAAAGCTGAGGAAACAGTAAAACCCTAGCTAATGAAGTTCCAAGTATGCCCTTGTCGAATTTGAATTTGGATGCCATGTGAAGATTCTTTGGTGTTTTGTTGGTAATGAGCTGGTGAGAAGTGATCTTGAGCGCCCAAATGTGAGTAGCCAACAAGAAAACTTCATATGATGTTGATCTTCTGAAGGTCTTTTGTTTGGAAGTGGAAGACGCACCTATGGGTGACATGTGGAGGTGGTCCAAGCATGTGGGGTAGGTTTTGAGAGTGAAAATGTGATTAGGCCAAGGTTAATCATAAATCTGGAGGAGATGGCGGTGTGATTATCTCAAAAAAAATATTCCCCAATTATGTTCATACTATGAATAGTATAAACTTTGATTCGGTTTAAGATTTAAAAATGTGTTAGGCACGTGTTTTTGAAAGGGATTAAACAAATGTTAAACCGTATTAGTGGAGTCTGAGGTGGAGGGGTGATGTGGCGATGGGTGATGATGTGGTGTGATTTGGTTGGTGGATTAAGTTTGGTTGTTTGGGCAGCTTTAGTCCTCTTTATTTGGAAAAGTATGCATAACATGTTTATTCAGCTCAAAACTCAATTCCTTTGTAAATGAAGTTTCAGTTATTATACTTTTGCCACCAATACTTTTCCAAAGTATTTTTAAGGACTTGTTTTGTAATTTTTTGATATTTGAGGGGTTATTCTTGACATGTCTTAAAATTTGAAGGTCTTCTCTTGTGTGATTGACTTTGAGGAGGACTAAAAGTGACAAGTCTTCATATTTGAGGGACTAATCTTGCAAATTCTTCAAAGTTGAGGGACCTTTTTGTAATTATGACAAACTTTAGGGACCAATCTTGTAATTATGAATTATACAAGGTTATAAAGTGTCATTTCTTCAATGATGAAGGACCTTTCTTGTACATCTTTAATTCTTCAAGGACTTTTTCTTGGAAAATCATAACTTCGGCCCGGTTCATTGTGCGGCTTCGTTTCTCGTGTTCGTTTTTGCTTGTTTCTTATGATCTTTTGTCTTTTTCACGATATCCATACCTAAAATACACAATTAACAAACACAAGCACATAATATGGTATTTTATGACATTTGTTAGCATTTAAAGCCTGTTTTGGATGATGAGACCATGTATAATTGCAGTCTCATCACTCCTCCATACTAAACCATTTCCATCCCCTCGCGCAATGCTAGAATAAAGTATCTTAGCATCACCAAAATTTATTTTTATCGATTTTATTGAAACATAAACTTACTACACTACTACTACTTGTGTTTTAGACATAATGTATGATTTTCATCATAAAATGGGACGTTTAGGTTCACAGAATAAGAACATTTGAGTGCCTCATAGAGATAAATTTGTCGTCCTTGATTTTCACCCAATTCCATGCTAAGCGTGTAACGAAATCATTGTCATTATAAATTAGTAATCCTAACATTACTCATATGCCCTAATCACGTACTTAGACTCCCTTAATCCTAATTTGTATCTCTTATATTTTATTTTTTAAATGAATGATCATGATGATACATTTTTTACTTATGCGATAATAGAGATTAAGGTCCAAAAATAGAGTCATAACAGTGTATCTAAAACCATTGAATTAATAACCTCTCATAATAGACAACGATGTCAAAAAATTAAGTCAACAAGAAGAATCGATAAATACGATTTTATAACGGTTTTGAACATGAAACTTATTACCAATTTGGAATTGGTTTACCTCCACCTTTTATTTAACTTCGCAATGAAGTGTTTATTATGGCTTTGGTCTTGCCCTTATCTTTTATTTAACCTCGCCATAAGATGTTTATTATGACTTGACGTATATCCTCACACTAAGGCGAATTTTGGATCTTTAACGCTTCTAGATTTAAGACATTCACTTTCATTTTTTCCATAGATTTTTCGGCCTTGTGAGCTTTGAGTTTTTGCTTGATTTAGGTGAAGAGGAACTTAAAAATTATTATTGGGGAAGCCTTTGATTATTCGGGGTGCCAATACTTCAAAACCGTGATGCTGGCGATACCTTAATCTTTTCCCAATTTACTTACATGGAAGCTACTAGAAAAAACTAAAAACCAACAATCAAGACTAAACCGCTAAGGCAATATTTATTAGCAAAATTATTATTCAAGCGAAGGGAGAATAAGCAAACAATTAGAACACATGAGCTTTTAAAAGAATATAATACTCTACGTTTAGCGTAGTAACTTGTAATTAACTCTATCATTTTTCGTCCTCATTTAAGAGACTTAGCCTAAAAATAGTTAAGGAATCGAAGCTAAGTGCTCAACACGCACGGTCGAGTCAAAAATTACTCTTATTCTCGCCATCGGAAAATCTACATTCGTGTCTTTAAACACTTATGAAAACATGAGAAAAATTTAAAAATTTGGCCATTTTTAGCCTTATTTGCAACAAAAAGATAACAAAAAGATAAACTTTGGAAAGCGTGAAGACGTGAGCAAGGCAAGTATCTATTCGCCCCCATACTAAAGACGAAGTCGAATGCCTAATCTAGCATGAAAAGGTTGAGTAACAATTTATCTTAAGCCGTTTATGAAGTGTGCTAAAAGACCTATTGTTAGAACGATAAAAGGATATGTCGTGGATTCGTGAAAAACTACTTCAAGCAAACAATCTAGGGTCACGTAAACGAACACGAGAGTCTTCAATCGTGGTGATGATGATGATCTAGATAACACATTCACAAACAACCACAAGACAACGAGTTGGAAGGGCACAAATCCCCTCACATTAGCTACATTAGAAAGCGATAATATGTACATGGATAAGCATGAAAATGCCCCCACGAAGCACCTCGTTTTTTATTACCGAGTCATGAGCTCGACTCGATCCCCTCAATACTAATTATCATTGGGGAAGGTGACTTGGTCGAGGTCGTCCAAAGAAGGGACTTCCCCACTAAAGTAGTGTTTGAGCCTATGTCCATTCACCTTGAAGTTAGGTCCATCATTTTGAGCTAGCTCGATGGTCCCATAAGGAAAAACTTATGTTATGATGAATGGACCCGACCAACAGGATTTCAACTTTCCGGAAAATATCTTTAAACGAGAGTTAAAAAGTAACACTTGATCACCAACGTTAAAAACCCGGTTTTTAATCTTTAAATCATGAAACTTTTTAGTCTTTTCCTTAAAAATCAATGAATTTTCATAAGCATTATCACGTAATTCATCTAATTCATTAAGTTGTATTTTCTGGTGATCTCTCGCGGTCTTCAAGTCAAAGTTTACATTCTTTAGGGCCCAATATGCCTTGTGTTATAATTCAATGGGAAAATGGCAATTCTTCCCATACACCAACTTATAAGGAGTACAACCGATAGGTGTCTTATAAGCGTGCGAAAGGCCCATAAAGCATCATCAAGTTTGTCGGACCAATACGCACGGTTCTCTCCTATCGATCTTTCCAAGATCCTCTTCAAAGCTCGGTTTAAAACCTCGACTTTCCCACTTGTTTGTGGGTGATAAGCCGTAGAAAGACGATGTGTAACCCCATATTTCTTTAGAACCTTTTCGAATTTGTCATTAAAAATATGGGTTCCACGATCGCTTATAATTGCACGAGGGGTTCCAAACTGAGAGAACAATTGTTTCAAGAACTTGACCACAACACGAGCATCATTCGTAGGCAAAGCCTTAGCTTCCACCCACTTAGATAAGTAGTCAACCGCGAAGAGGATATACTTGTTACCATGAGATGATGAGAAGGGACCCATAAAATCAATTCCCCAAACATCAAAGATTTCACAAACTTGGATTATATTTTGGGGCATTTCATCCTTTTGTGATGATTTTCCTTAACGTTGGCAGGAGAAACACTTTCTTAGCCGTTAGATTAGCACCGTGATGACCTCCCGTAGGGCCTTCATGACAAGCTCTAAGGATATTAGTAGCTTCAGTGCCAAACACACAACGTCTAATGATTTGATCCGCACAAACTCGAAAGAGATAAGGGTCATCCCAAAAATAGAACTTGACGTCACGAAAGAATTTTCGTTTTTGTTGTGTCGTCATACCCTTGATTATGAAATTCCCGAATGGTAATTTGCAATGTCCGTAAACCATGGGGTAGATGAGTCTTCCTTGGAATTCACTAGACCAAGTGTCTCGAGAGGAAATGTTTCGGTGATTTCCTTGTTCTCGTTCACACTTTGGTGAGGATCTTCCAAACGAGAGAGATGATCGGCCGCAAGATTCTCGGCTCCTTTTTTGTCAAGTATGGTGACATCAAATTCTTGTAGGAGGAGAATCCAACGAAGAAATCTCGGCTTAGCATCAAGTTTAGAGAAGAGGATCTTGATAGCCGAATGGTCTGTATACACTATGCTTTTAGTCAAAACGAGGTAAGGTCAGAACTTCTCAAAAGCATACACCACGGCAAGTAATTCTTTTTCCGTTATGGTGTATTTCATTTGAGCCTCGGTCATTGTTTTTCTAGCATAGTAACTAGGCAATAATTTTTTTGCATGACGTTGCCCCAAAACGGCCCCAGTAGCGTAATCACTAGCATCACACATGAGCTCAAAGGGGAGGTTCCAATTTGGAGCAACAAGAATGGGAGCTTCGGTTAGTTTCCTTTTCAAAGTCTCAAAAGATCGAACACAATCCTCATTGAAGATGAAAGGAGCATCTTTCTCAAGAAAGAGTGTCATGGGTCGAG
Source organism: Glebionis coronaria (assembly GCA_025667525.1). Classification (NCBI taxonomy): domain Eukaryota; kingdom Viridiplantae; phylum Streptophyta; class Magnoliopsida; order Asterales; family Asteraceae; genus Glebionis; species Glebionis coronaria. The sequence goes on from CM046881.1 coordinate 127,325,668, forward strand.
ATATTTTTGAGATATCTTTGATGAATCGACGATAAAAGCCCGCGTGGCCTAGGAAACTCCTAACTCCCTTAACGATTTTGGGATGAGGTAATTTGGCGATGACGTTGATACTAGTGATTTTGCTATGGGTTCAAGATTAATCTCGGTATCTCCTCGAATTGATCACAGCTAAAAGTGGAATGATTTGTTCTTGGTGACAAATAGTGGGTTTGGTTTTCTATTCTATTTAAAAGATAAAGAAATGAAGTAACTAAAAGGTAAATTAGAAGCAGTTAAACAATAAAAAATAAAACTTGAATTCAAATTTAAATAAAAAAGTAACTTGAAAATAACCTTAAAACACTCTGTTCGGGATAATGAAGGCTATCCGGAATGATAATCCTATCCGGAATAATGGTCTACTCGGAATAAAGCTAAATGCGGAATAAGGCACTCTATGCGGAATATCTTGGCTATGCGGAATAACTGCTACTCGGAATAAACATGTTGTTCGGAATATTAGACTCTATGCGGAATAATTAAGTCTATGCGGAATGTTCCTCTACTAGGAATAATGAGACCATGCGGAATAAAAATTCCATTCGGAATATTTTGACCATGCGGAAAAGAAGGCTATCCGGAATAATCTCTATGCTGAATAAAAAGGCTACTCGGAATCTTGGGCTATTCGGAATAAATGATCCTATGCGGAAAAATCAAGCTATGCGGAATGTTTAGGCTTATTCGGAATAAACTAACAATCCGGAATAATAAGAAAAATTCCGAATAAAGGAAAAAGAAAGTAGGCTATTCGGAATATATGAATATTCCGAATAAGGGACAAAGCAGATGGACTATTCGGAATGTCTAGGGATGAAGAACAGTAACACAGTGATAAAACAGGGGACCACGAATTCGATAAAAATCAACCAAGGTTTTAACCAAAACTTAACCAAAACTAATAACAAATCATCTACTAACCTTAAACATCAAATCCCAATCATAAAAACACAAAACCATTAACTTTTAAAGATCAAAATCAACAAAATAAGAACTTAAGAACTTTTAATAAGAGAAGATGAACAAGATGAATGAAAAGATTATATTGATGCTAAAGGTTTAAACAATCAAAAAGATGGATTAAACTACAAGATTTGTGAACAAAAACAAGAATCAAAATCACCAAACACCCTAATGGTGTTGGTGATGCCTACGAACAGAAAGGAGAGAAAAAAGGAAACTCAAAAAAACTGAATGAAAAGTGTGAAGGGAAATCTTTATATAGGTCTTCCTTTTGGTTGGTGAGTGGGCTTTCTCCATATCTTCTTGTCTTCTCGTCTTTTCAGAAAAGTTGACGTTTTCGATTCTGATTCGAGATTTGTCGACGATTAAATTCAACTCGTCTTTTAATTTCTTCGTTTAATAGACTTGAGTTTCTTCGACATATGTAAATCTTCCATCTTTGGTCCTTTTCTTTGATAAACCTTCAAACAGGCCCATTGACTTCCAATCTTTTGCATCTCTTGGACAATAGACTTCGTCTTGAGTCTTTTTTCCTTGATAAAACCCGTGCAATCCCATGTTTTCTTCAAAATTCATCCGGTTGACTCTGAAAACACAATAAACACAAAAACCACGCATAATTCCAAACAAATGATATTAAACACGCGTTTTGGTCTTGTTTAAGTAAGAAATAAGTGGTAAAAGGATGAGTGTTTTCACACCTATCAAATCCCCTACACTTAACCATTGTCATGCCCTCATGCAATGCTTAGCGATAAAGCAATTTTAAACTTTTCTCATAATCAATCAACCTTGGCCTTATTTAGAATACTATTAAACAAAAATTTAAATACTAAGAGAAATTAAAGCTTTAAAGCAAACAAAAGGATAGAAAACCATTTTCACTCGAAAATAGCTACATGGAAATAACTTGCAAAGAGATCAAGGACTTACATTAGGGCTTTGGTGCTGCGAAGATTTATCACCCTCAAGTTTCACGTTCCCCAAACTAAGCTTAAAAACGAGATCATTGTTATTATAAGTTAGCAAATCAAACACTTACACACATGGCTTAATTAAATGCTTAAACTCCCTTATTCCTAGAGGTATCTCTTATATTTTATTTTTGTCTTAGAATGATCATGAAGATGCATTTTTGGACTCATTTCGATAGTTTATTTAGGCTGAAAGCAAAGTAGGACGATTTGATCAATAGTTAGCTAAAGGACAAAATCTCTTAAAACTGCTTCTCGGGATATCAAAAAGTTCATATCTTGGCATAACTCGGTTCATGATTTGAGACCTTTCTCGGGCCGATATTTGGCATGTACTTCATACTACATATCTTGAGAGACGTTCTTGAGATAATGGTCTTCTCTTCGTAATAGAGTTTCTTCACTTGGAGACTTTTGAGGGGTACTCCAACTTTGTTGACCACGACTTCATGATTATTTCTTCAATCTCTAATTGGGATTTTGAGATACAACGATTCGCCTCCTTTTCGGACATGGATCTATTTATCCTCATACCTTGTTAGGGTCTTTTCGGATAGACTTCTCCATGATCTTTATGGGAGTTGATTGCTTTTCGTCGTGAGTCTTGATCCTTCATATAGATTTTGGGAATAATGCTTTTCACATCACCTTGGATCTTTAGCAATAAGATTGAATCCTCATGCCTTGTTAGGGCCTTTTCGGACTCGCCAATCTTCGCGCCCGCTTCATAAGTTATGCCTTGGCTATGAACTCTTATCATTACCGAGCAACTTTTAAACGATCTTGGGCTAGAAGCTAAGTAACTTTTCAAATCGTACGACCTTACTTATTGCAGATAATTTATTAGCAAGTGATGGGAGAATAGGCAAATAATTACACTAAGTGAGCTTGTGCAAGAATACCGACTTATAATTGACTCTATCATCTCTCGTTCTCCATAATTTAAAATCTCAAGTAATGAGACTCGTGGATGCTTAGCCTAATAAACCAATTAAGGTCTACATGGTTAAGGATACTAGCTAGAATAAACTTAGATAAGTCTATTCGGGTTGAGTCAAAATAATCGCAACGGGCCTAATATGTCAAAGATTTCAAAACTAGCTACCCACTTTATTAATATTTTTGACTTTATTGCGGGATATATACATATGAAAGCAACGATAGAAATTTAAAAATTACGACTAAATGGCCAAAGTTAATAAAAAAAATTTGAAAAATGTTGAAAAAGATGATTTTCCGGTTAAATGATGGCATTTTCATGGAAAAGTCCACTTAAAACTTCGATAGAAGTCCCCCTACACTTAAGATAAACATTGTCCTCAATGTTTAAGCATGTGGGAAAAGTCTCCCCTACACTTATGACATTGTGCACGTTGGTTAAATCAAGTTAAGGAAGAGACGACTAACGTGATCAATTTCAAATGTGAGTATGAAGAAAATTGAATCACGATAGTTGAGAGATAGAACCGAATTTCGGATAACACGGGAGCCCGGTTCTTCAAAGGTTCCAAAAGTGCATTCATCCCTGTAATCACATCACCACACAAATACAAACACCTATATAGGTCCCCCTACACTTAGGAGGTTAAAACGGAAAAGGATAGATACTCGGGCTGCCTCCCGAGGAGCGCTTGTTTTTTATAACCGAGTCACGAGCCTGACTCGACCCAAAATTAGTTCATGGAAAACGTGGTGAGGGATGGAATCATCTTATGAGAGATGTCCTCACCAAAGTACAACTTCACTCGTTGGCCATTCACCTTAAAATTGGTCCATTAGGTTGAGCGAGCTCGAGAGTACCATATGGAATAATTTGGGCAATGGTGAATGGGCCGGACCAACGAGATTTCAGCTTGCCCGAAAATATTTTCAACCGAGAGTTAAAGAGTAAAAATTTGTCTCCAACTTGGAACTCTCGGTTCTTAATCTTAGAGTCGTGAATGAGCTTAGTCTTCTCCTTATAGATCAAAGAATTTTCATAAGCCTCATTCCGGAGTTCATTCAGCTCATTAAGTTGGATCTTGCGTAGGTCACCGGCTTTGTTGATATCGAAAATAGCCAACTTCAAGGCCCAATAAGCCTTGTGCTCCAACTCAATGGGGAGGTGGCATGCTTTCCCGTACACGAGGCGATATGGTGTACAACCAATCAGAGTCTTGTAAGCGGTACGAAAAGCCCACAAAGCATCATCAAGTTTATCAGCCCATGAGGCACGATGTTCTCCCACGGTTCTTTCAAGAATTCGCTTTAATCCTCGGTTAGAGATTTCAGCCTGGCCATTAGTTTGTGGGTGGTAGGCGGTGGAAAGACGATGATTGACACCATACTTAGCCATGACTCTTGCGAATTGGTCATTGCAAAAATGAGTCCCACGATCACTAATAATGGCACGAGGCACACCGAATCTAGCGAACAACGATTTCAAAAAGTTACAAACCACCCTTGCGTCATTAGTAGGTAAAGCTTTGGCTTCAACCCACTTTGAAACGTAGTCAACGGCTACAAGGATGTATTTATTTCCTTTAGAGGAAGGGAATGGCCCCATAAAGTCGATACCCCAAACATCAAAAATTTCACATTCTTGAATGAAATTCTAAGGCATCTCGTCTTTATGTGTGATCTTGCCTTGTTTTTGGCAAGCATCACATCGTTTAACCATCTCGTGAGCATCACGGTAAATGGTGGGCCAATAAAATCCCGAGTCAAACACTTTTTTGGCGGTGTAGTTGGGACCAAAGTGACCACCGGTGGGTCCTTTGTGGCAAGCGTCAATGATTTCTAAAGCTGCCGGTCCATCAACACATCGGCGAATAATCAAATCAGCACATTGTTTGAATAGATACGGGTCATCCCAAAAGTAAGTCTTAATGTCTTTGAAGAACTTCTTCTTTTGTTGGGATGTTAGCCCGTCAACGAGAATTCCACCCGCCAAGTAGTTTGCAATGTACGCAATCCACGGGGTTTCATCAGAAGTCGAGTTGATGGACATTAAGGTCTCCAGGGGAAAAGAGTCATTGATCTCTTTGTTCGGATGTTCCCCTTGGTAAGGATCCTCAAGTCTACTGAGATGATCCGCGGCTAGGTTTTCAGCTCCTTTTTTATCGCGAATTTCGATTTTAAATTCTTGGAGTAGCAAAACCCAGCGAAGAAGTCTTGGTTTGGAATCTTGTTTAGTTAACAAGTACTTCAACGCGGAATGATCGGTATAAACGATTGTGGTGGAAAGGACAAGATAGGGGCGGAACTTTTCAAAGGCATAGACAACAGCTAAAAGCTCTTTTTCGGTTGTCGTGTAATGCAATTGAGCCCCCGTCATTGTCTTACTAGCGTAATGGATCGGTTGGAAGTGTTTGTTAACTCTTTGGCCCAAAAGCGCTCCAATAGCATAGTCGCTAGCATCGCACATCAACTCGAAAGGCAGCTCCCAATTAGGGGTAACCAAGACGGGTGCCTTAGTTAGCTTATCCTTAAGCAAGTTTGTAACACCCCCAAATTTATACAACTCAGTTCAGCGGAAGACTAGTTGGTGTTACGGGATAGCACATTACTCACATCATAGACAACGCATAAAAATCGCGTCGTTTAATAATAAATCATTTCCATTCATAAACATCAAAGTTACATAGGTCCCAAGTAATATTATTTCATACAAAGTTTTACAAAATATTTGAATGGAAAATATAGTTTAGGTGCGGGCCATGAATTCTTGTCGTCTTCCCGAGAATTACCTTCAAGTACCTGAGATAAAACATGTTAAAAGAAAAGGTCAGCGATAACGCCGAGTGAATTCATAGAGTTTAGTAAATTCCATCAATATAACTTTGGTATAAAATTAGTACCAAAAATAAATTCGTACAAATCATTGTAATAGGCCGTAAAATAGCCAAAATCATTTTATACAAATCTTTGTAATAGGCCATAAAATAGCCAAAATCATTTTATACAAATCCTTATCGAAAATCATAATATAGGCATTTGCCTTAAAATCAATATACGAGCCAATGTCGTAAAAACATCATACAATACGTCTTATGACGTTGTATGTAAATAAAAACCGTTATATGAATATGGTTATAAAAACCAAAACACAAACATAATATCAATAGTATGACCCCGTATTGCTAGTCAGGCAATACTTCGTAATTCGATGCGTCTAATAGTATTTCGTTAGTTTTTGGATTATTACAAGCCGCATGACATTGTTACCTTACTAAACCAACAACGGGTAGCTAACCCGATACCAATTTTGCCCATCCAAAGTAGCGTGTCGTCACAAAGGTCACGCTATGGAAATCTTATCATACATAAATTCGCTTACCAATCAATGTGGCACGACGGGGATCAACCGTCAAGGCGCGAACTGGGGTGATCGTCCCCAAATAGTACTATTAAATGCATAAGCGTCTACCAACTCCCGGTAGTTCACAATTCATGCTAATGGGACTTTTAGTGACATAACCTAACTTTAATAATCCATTTTATTTCATCCATCGGGTCTATTAATCATTTATCGCGTCATACAATCGGGTCATTCAATCATTCGGGTCCAAAATCAATAAACAAACAATCGGGACAAATGGTGTCCTATTTTATAAAACTAACATGTTATCTCCCTCGCGGGTTTATAAAACATTTATAAAAACATTTAAAAGAGTGCGAGGCTATGAACTCACGTTGATGTGGGAAAGCGGGTTGTCGGCAATTCGGACGTACGGTACGTGCTTCAATCACGTAAACCTATATAAATAATAATCGGTCTTAGACGTTTGTCCAATGACTTTATAAAAATATCAATTATGTATACATATGATGATTATATATATATGATGATAAAGTGGGTTTACATATTCTCGTTTACTCATTTTTAGTATTGTATGTCGATAACTTTTATACTAGCTTACTAGTTTTACCCATTTACGTGTTTTAAGTCCAATAAACTTATTATAAGTTCTTTAACTCTTATTAATCCTTGTTATACTTATTTTATCAGTATGTACACTTTACAAGTTGGGCCTAAAATGGGTTAAGCCCAATAATAAGTTTATAAGTGTTTTAGTCCATTTTTGTTGTATTATTAGTCAATAACGTTAATTTAGTCCGTTAACGTCCGTATTTCTTATAGTTCGGGTTTTATCGGTTTTTACTTGTATTAGTTACTTATACATCAGTATATGATTTTTATAAACTTTACATTAGACGGGTCCAACCATCTAAGTTTTATTTAACAAAAACGTTAATTTTACGGTATTAGCCGAAAAAGTCGTAAAAATCATGTTTATAGTTTTTATTACTTATAAACATTATTTCACCACCATTTATATATTTTATCCATTTGATTAACCTTATATATATATATTTATATAAATAAGTTTTATAAGTTAGTGGGTTTTTATTTTACATTTTATATATTAAAATGTGAGTGCTTATATAATAGTATTATTCTTTAATTTCCAAAAATCTGATTTTTAAATTCATCTTCACCAAAACTGCCATATCTTGAGTTCTACAGGAGATAGAAGCTCAAATTTTTATCACATAAACTACATGATATGTGCTACATTTAACTCTTCTATAGCTACTGTTGAATCATCTTCTAATTATTTTCTAAAAATCGTCCAAAACAGTAACTTCAGATTTATACCCTAAACTTGTTTTGATCATATCTCACTCATTATTTTGATTCCATTGTATGGCCAACTCTCACATGTGTACAAGACCCATAGCTTACTGTAAATCCATTCTACTTCATCATTTTATCAGATTACCATATGGTTCTTTACTGTTTTATACAGCCATGTAAATTAATCAAGATTTTAACCTTGTTTCATATGGTTTTTCACCTTTTTATCATGTTTATCAACAACAAATCCCCACATAACATTTTTATCATCATATAATCATCATATACATATACAATAGGAAATAAAATACATGTTTACATAATCAAAATAACAAGAAGTTGAGGAGGACAATCTTTATACCACCAACTTGATGTAGGTTATGAGTTTGGCATGGTTTTTGATGGAGAAACTTGTGCTTAGTCAACACCATCTTCAAGAACTCCAATCTTCATCAACTCCTTGTGGAAAATCAGCCCCATGACACCATTAAAACTCCTCCATGGATTTTATAAGTTGCACCAATCTTCATCTTTTTGAATGGAGATTAACATATGTTAATTATAACATATGTTTATGGTTAAAGTTTGTATGAAAGGTGGTGTTTGATGGAGATGAGGGACGGCCCAAAAATGAGTGTGAGAGAGAGGAGAGTTGTTTTGCATGTGTGTAAATGAGATGAGTTGCTAGTTTTGAGTTAGGTTGTTTAAGAGAAAGTGGCTTCAAATGTAAGCTACATTGGACAAGTGTGTATTTGGTTATAAGGTTGTGACACCTCATGGCTTGGGTAGCTAAATGTGGCCGGTTTTGGGGGTGGGAAAAGTGTCCCACTTGTCTCATCCCCAATTATTTACGGGTACTCCTCGATTCTAGTTTCCTCGATTTGCGTGCCCTCGGGTCGTTTTACGAAAAACGTTTTTATAAATTATGAATCAACGTCACAAAACGAATCCAATAAAAATTGTTTCATCAAAAACGGAGTTCGAAAACGTAAATACGTGATCCTAAGGTTTTCGGTTTAGTCGTAAAGGACGTTAAAATAAAATCGTAAGTCCTAATCTCTTCTCGTAAATTTGTGAGTTTATGAACTAACACAAATTTAAAACTCCAAAATAATATTCACGGACAAATTTATTTTCTGAAATGTCGGACTGTCACCATAGACGGTGTATGTAAACGTAAGCACGTAACGTTGAATCCTCCGGTTTAGACGTAGTCGATGCTACTCCAAGGCGTAAATCCAAATTTCTTCCTAAAAATATGTGAGTTCATATTGTAAATTGTTTTTAAATAATATTGAGAATAAAATATCAACCATAAATTGACGGATTGTCACAGCATTTACCCCTAAACAGGATCTTTGTCCTCAAAGATCATCTTACCTTACTACTCGCTTCTTATAGAGTTAAAGCCATGTGGGTATTTCCTCCACATTCGGTCTTTTCTCATAAGTGTAATTCATTACAATACGCGAGTTTCATCAAACATAACTACGGGAATAAGATCAGGCTTAATGTTGACTTACTTTCTCTATCCATGATGTTCACGGGTTTTTGATGAATGCAACTTTTCGCCGATCTAAGCTCTACTAGGAATAATCAGATTCTCACTTGATAGATATTCCATCAAGTTCGATATACGAAACATCATTCACGCAGTCTTTGAAGTCCTAGGGTAGATCCAGCTTATATGCCTTTCAAACCAATCTTTTATATCATCTCAATGGTCCCATACAACGGGGACTTATATCCCATGATTTGTCAGATCATGAATTCATTTTTTTTTCCAAGGTTAAAAATTGTGGCATAACTTCGCTACCCATTTGGCACTTCAAGATCTACATTTCATATTCACATAACTTCCTGCCCACTATCGGTAGTTAATAATCAAATCCTAATTTCAACAATCATTTCAGATCTCGCGGGTCGGGTATTTTGTAAGGATAGGTTCGCCATCATAGGAAACCTTAAGCCTAAAAGACATGTCCAACTCACAGTGGGTGTATGTCGGGTGTCTTTATCTCAACTCCTGCTTACAGATGCTCTAATTTCTAAAGCTTAACAAGATTCGATCTCGATCCTAATACGATAGTTATCAATGATAATCTCTTCAAAGGAAAACGATTATACGGTTCATTACTAAAGGTCAATCATTTAAACACAAAATAGCACTTATATTACCTTGTATCGTTACTTTACCTCGTCCCTTCGATTTGGGGTGGTATATAGTACTCTCATCAAGGTTCGTTCTCAACGATTTCTGAGCAAATCTCTAGAAATTCAATGCGAAGCGAGGATCTTGATAAAGATGCTCGATACAGGCACACTATGTTTACATAACTCTTTTGCATTTATCATTAACGGGAATGATATTTAGCAGATTTGGTCAGTCTGTCGACGATGACCCAAATCGAATCAAATTCAGATGATGACCTTTGCAATAGCTAAACGTTTACTAATGTATGAGGCGGTGTCTGCCTTCATAATTGCCATTAGTACAACTTCTTTAGACAAAGATACTTCTAGTCAGAAATGACATACATATAATACTTATACTTACAAATTCCAACATAACTACATCTCACTATCTCCATATTTATACAATCACAAGCGGTCTTTTATACATTTAACGCTATCGGCTTCTCAACTCTAATGGTTCATACTAGCCGTAAAACCTTTCACTATTTATATTATCCTTCTTACACACATCGTTCATTTTTATATCGTTCGGCAATTTATTTTGCACGTTCATTATTAAGAAATATATCCTAATTGGTTCTTTATCTTTTATACATAATGCGTCGGTATCTATATTCACTTCTCATGATTATAAAATTTTCATGTCCATCATTCACTCAGGCATTCTTTCTATATTATGCGTCAGTAATTACGTTCACCTTCCTGATGAAATAAATATCACAATCGTATTTATTCAAAATTCTTTCTTCATATCTTCTAAGTCTCAGTTTAATTTCAGCTATCATTTTTATCCGTTTTTCTCAATCCATCGTCTATAGCGTCGATAATTATTATAATTAATTAAATATTAAATATTCAATTTTTATGAAATGTAAACGTAAAAGTTTTTTTTTTTTTTTTTTTTAAATTTCTTAGTTCGACCAATTATATAAAATGTTCAAAAATAATTTGAATTTAATTAACAAGATTTTTGTTGATTTATCGAAAATATTTAATAAGATTTCGTAAATGTTCGAAAAACCTTTGTTTATACTTTGGTCAAAGTTTTCTTAGTTAAAAGCAAAAATTGTCGTTTCAATTTTTCAAGTTTTGGTTATAGTTTCCTCAATCCCTCTTAGGTTATTTTGAGGTATACACAAACATTTACCCCTAAACAGAAGTTTAGTTAAATGGTTTGTGTATAAGGGAATAATCCCTTTAAAAATCCTTTGTTAAAACATTTGTCAAAGCATATTTTCATTTCTTTTTGGTAAAATCCAAAGTCTTAAAAGGGCTCTAAATTTTTGAAGAGTCAATATGCATACATCTTACCATTATTAATCCAACGGTCATTTTATGTAAAGGATTAAGTCCTTAATCACATGTTAAATATTCAAGGTACATGTTTTCATTGTTTAGCCAATTCAGGGCAATTTATAAATAATTATTAACTCATTCTTATTCTTATAAACAAATAAATGGTCCTTAATGATTACGAGCATGAATTTATCAAATTACAGCCTACACACGTGATTCACCAAATTATGAATGCTACATGTGCATTGATCAATCCAAACGACATCACGTGAAACTCATAATGTTTATTACAAGTACCGGATGTAGTGTTTGGAATACATAATCTTTTTCGCAGATGCGAAGTTGATGATAACCATGACGTGGATCAAATCTTCAAAATATACGCTAGAACCTTGTAAATGATCGAACAAATCTTCCATTTCGAGTTATGGATATCGTTTTCGATTGTCAATTTACTCAGTCACGGTAATATATAAATATAAGGAAAGATAACACCATAGCTCTTCAGGATGACAGGCTTGGTATAATAAAATCTTTCTCCGACAACTATCTCAGTTGTACGGTAATTCCTTGAATTCAGATGGTGCCGACGTACAGTGCACAAGCCACAAGTGCAGCACCGGAAATATAATCAATACCAAATTCAACTTGCCTAAATGGCGAAAGTCTAGGTAATCCATCAACAAATACCTCCTAAAGTTTCAGATAAGATAAACATCTTTTAATAAATTCATATTAAGTTCTTCTAGATTACAATATCTATAACTATTTCACAATCATTCACGGTATAGTTTCAAATCTAAATACAGGATAAAATCATCCATCAAGAATTATTTAGATCATTTTTGATAATCAACATCTTATCATTTAGGGAATTCTACTCGAGTTCCCATCAATTAAGACAATGTCGTCATGTCATAATCAATCAATCCATTCTACCGGTATTATCAACTTTCCAGTTTCATTACCGCCGATAAGATGTGAACTTCTCAAAAGACTAATAATAATTCATAATCCTTCACAAATTCAAGGATATCTGGAGACATAACTAACCTTAAAAGAGAAAGGTCAACGCAAAATCTACGCGAGAGAATTTCAAATCAGATACAGACGAAAACATTTAACGAATAGGAATATATCCCATGTTTTCATAATTTGAGTATGCATTCGAAAGCTCCTCGGATCGTTACCCAGGTCATTCAAATGAAATCAAATCATAAGAAATGATAAGAACGTCAATACATCCAGTCGGGTATCAACACTCGGTAATCAGATACTTTTCCTAAGAATCTCACTACGGGAGAATTGGACAAGAAAGAATTGTCAATTGTCAAATAAGACAATGTCCACAGATGAGTAAATTCGACTCAGAAGAATAGGTGTTACAGGCACATATGTAGGTGTCCCTAACATTATGTCCTTATTTTTCACTTCTTGCAGATCTCATAAAATTTCAATCTTTCACAATCTTCAAAGAAAATTTAGTGTTTATTAATCAGTTTTATGGTGACTACTAATCAGTCTTGCATAGTCCATTCCAAATTGTATGTAGGCGCGCAACTATATACAATTTCAAGATTAACGATGCAATACTCAGTTCGTCAAAATTTTATCATCATAAAAACATTTTCATGCTTAATTCTTAAATAAGAATCAAAAATATATTTACAAAGATTTTCTTTGTTATGGAAATAATTAAGTTTCCAAAGCTTTTCATAAACAACTTCATTTTGATATCAATCAATTATAAATCTCACTTTGAATAATCCTTATTGTGTTGAAAATTAAATTTTCTCAAAGGATACCGTTTTATCTTATAAAAACAATGAGTGATCTGCAAAAGAGTGATGAAAGCTTGTTCACCAAGAATTAACTGCGATATGATAGGAAATGAGCTTTAGCCAAATAATCATGAGGTTCATGATCTCGATGGCACTCAACAAGAATAATTCACAACGTAACTCAAATCAAGATGAGTACTTGTTCAAGGGTTGCATCACTAATGCGAGCATTAGGATGAAGCAATAAAAGATAGATAACATCGATACATGTAGAATTTAGCAATCAAAGGTAGTCTTTTCATTAATCACAAACAAGTCAAATTGTACCGTAACACATTATGTGTCACTATGTCATACAATTCCAAGATCTCATCCTACCAACTGATGTCTCAGTTAAGTTAGGGATTATTTTTAAAAGATACCACAATGAATACTAATCTACAAGAGTCATTAGGTGTTCCACATGTCCCAGAAGATCCATCGGTCCCAATTCAGAAGAAGATTCTTCAATTTATTTATTGGACACTAGGCATCCTCATTAGTGGACAATGGCCTAGGAACAGCCCTTAACACAAACTAACAATCAATTAAAACCTTATAATTCAATCACGTAACTTAACGATTTCCTCTTAACAATCTCATATTCCAATACAAGTTAAATTTTACTTTATTCAAGTTTTTAACCAATTTTTATACTCAATTCGACATCCTACCTCATATTCCAATACTTTCAATCTTATTCTTATACCTTAAAAGGGCAATAAAAGCTCGATATGATCAACACTTTAATTTCCAATCCTATATCTCTTACAACAATTATCAAATGAGTCACTAATATGAAATGACTCGATCATTCAACTAGACTTCTCAAAAAGGTATTAGTGGCATGAGGCTTTTGGGTAATGGTTCCAATAACAGCCTCAAGTGCAACATTCACTCTTTCGATTTCAATTTAAGAATTGGATGACAACGAATCAGATGACATATTTCCAGGTGATAACGTTTTGTCAAACTCCACTCTATAAGGAAAGATCGTCATGACATCGATATCAGATTTAATCTCGCCAATTCCTTTTTTTTTTCAATATCACAATCAACTAATATCTACATTTCTACGAATATCAACCATTTGTTGGGATCATAAATATCCACAACTTGGTTTAGATCTAGGATAGCTAGAATTCCTACGAGAATAGCTTCGATTAATTTACTAGGGGATTTAGGGTACATTGTGACAATCTACGTCGTATAAATATCTCGTATAAATATCAAAATAATCATCAAACAATCATGTAATCAATTTACATCATATATATATATAATCCAAGTTATATATATATTAAAATAACACTTCTCAGTCTTGGCCTTGTCGGTAACTCGAGAATTCTTCGGCACCGTTATAGTCAAAAGATTTTTAGACATTTTTAGAAAAATGTTTATAGTTAAAAGATTTCGAAATGTTTAATTCAAAACCTTAGTTTTAAAAATCTTTCGTTCTCTATAACGAGAGCTCTGGTACCAAACTGTAACACCCCCAAATTTATACAACTCAGTTCAGCGGAAGACTAGTTGGTGTTACGGGATAGCACATTACTCACATCATAGACAACGCATAAAAATCGCGTCGTTTAATAATAAATCATTTCCATTCATAAACATCAAAGTTACATAGGTCCCAAGTCATATTATTTCATACAAAGTTTTACAAAATATTTGAATGGAAAATATAGTTTAGGTGCGGGCCATGAATTCTTGTCGTCTTCCCGAGAATTACCTTCAAGTACCTGAGATAAAACATGTTAAAAGAAAAGGTCAACGATAACGCCGAGTGAATTCATAGAGTTTAGTAAATTCCATCAATATAACTTTGGTATAAAATTAGTACCAAAAATCAATTCGTACAAATCATTGTAATAGGCCGTAAAATAGCCAAAATCATTTTATACAAATCTTTGTAATAGGCCATAAAATAGCCAAAATCATTTTATACAAATCCTTATCGAAAATCATAATATAGGCATTTGCCTTAAAATCAATATACGAGCCAATGTCGTAAAAACATCATACAATACGTCTTATGACGTTGTATGTAAATAAAAACCGTTATATGAATATGGTTATAAAAACCAAAACACAAACATAATATCAATAGTATGACCCCGTATTGCTAGTCAGGCAATACTTCGTAATTCGATGCGTCTAATAGTATTTCGTTAGTTTTTGGATTATTACAAGCCGCATGACATTGTTACCTTACTAAACCAACAACGGGTAGCTAACCCGATACCAATTTTGCCCATCCAAAGTAGCGTGTCGTCACAAAGGTCACGCTATGGAAATCTTCTCATACATAAATTCGCTTACCAATCAATGTGGCACGACGGGGATCAACCGTCAAGGCGCGAACTGGGGTGATCGTCCCCAAATAGTACTATTAAATGCATAAGCGTCTACCAACTCCCGGTAGTTCACAATTCATGCTAATGGGACTTTTAGTGACATAACCTAACTTTAATAATCCATTTTATTTCATCTATCGGGTCCATTAATCATTTATCGGGTCATACAATCGGGTCATTCAATCATTCGGGTCCAAAATCAATAAACAAACAATCGGGACAAATGGTGTCCTATTTTATAAAACTAACATGTTATCTCCCTCGCGGGTTTATAAAACATTTATAAAAACATTTAAAAGAGTGCGAGGCTATGAACTCACGTTGATGTGGGAAAGCGGGTTGTCGGCAATTCGGACGTACGGTACGTGCTTCAATCACGGAAACCTATATAAATAATAATCTATCTTAGACGTTTGTCCAATGACTTTATAAAAATATCAATTATGTATACATATGATGATTATATATATATGATGATCAAGTGGGTTTACATATTCTCGTTTACTCATTTTTAGTATTATATGTCGATAACTTTTATACTAGCTTACTAGTTTTACTCATTTACGTGTTTTAAGTCCAATAAACTTATTATAAGTTCTTTAACTCTTATTAATCCTTGTTATACTTATTTTATCAGTATGTACACTTTACAAGTTGGGCCTAAAATGGGTTAAGCCCAATAATAAGTTTATAAGTGTTTTAGTCCATTTTTGTTGTATTATTAGTCAATAACGTTAATTTAGTCCGTTAACGTCCGTATTTCTTATAGTTCGGGTTTTATCGGTTTTTACTTGTATTAGTTACTTATACATCAGTATATGATTTTTATAAACTTTACATTAGACGGGTCCAACCATCTAAGTTTTATTTAACAAAAACGTTAATTTTACGGTATTAGCCGAAAAAGTCGTAAAAATCATGTTTATAGTTTTTATTACTTATAAACATTATTTCACCATCATTTATATATTTTATCCATTTGATTAACCTTTTATATATATATTTATATAAATAAGTTTTATAAGTTAGTGGGTTTTTATTTTACATTTTATATATTAAAATGTGAGTGCTTATATAATAGTATTATTCTTTAATTTCCAAAAATCTGATTTTTAACTTCATCTTCACCAAAACTGGCATATCTTGAGTTCTACATGGAGATAGAAGCTCAAATTTTTATCACATAAACTACATGATATGTGCTACATTTAACTCTACTATAGCTACTGTTGAATCATCTTCTAAATATTTTCTAAAAATCGTCCAAAACAGTAACTTCAGATTTATACCCTAAACTTGTTTTGATCATATCTCACTCATTATTTTGATTCCATTGTATGGCCAACTCTCACATGTGTACAAGACCCATAGATTACTGTAAATCCATTCTACTTTATCATTTTATCAGATTACCATATGGTTCTTTACTGTTTTATACAGCCATGTAAATTAATCAAGATTTTAACCTTGTTTCATATGGTTTTTCACCTTTTTATCATGTTTATCAACAACAAATCCCCACATAACATTTTTATCATCATATAATCATCATATACATATACAGTAGGAAATAAAATACATGTTTACATAATCAAAATAACAAGAATTCGAGGAGGACAATCTTTATACCACCAACTTGATGTAGGTTATGAGTTTGGCATGGTTTTTGATGGAGAAACTTGTGCTTAGCCAACACCATCTTCAAGAACTCCAATCTTCATCAACTCCTTGTGGAAAATCAGCCCCATGACACCATGAAAGCTCCTCCATGGATGTTATAAGTTGCACCAATCTTCATCTTTTTGAATGGAGATTAACATATGTTAATTATAACATATGTTTATGGTTAAAGTTTGTATGAAAGGTGGTGTTTGATGGAGATGAGGGACGGCCCAAAAATGAGTGTGAGAGAGAGGAGAGTTGTTTTGCATGTGTGTAAATGAGATGAGTTGCTAGTTTTGAGTTAGGTTGTTTAAGAGAAAGTGGCTTCAAATGTAAGCTACATTGGACAAGTGTGTATTTGGTTATGAGGTTGTGACACCTCATGGCTTGGGTAGCTAAATGTGGCCGGTTTCGGGGGTGGGACAAGTGTCCCACTTGTCTCATCCCCAGTTATTTACGGGTACTCCTCGATTCTAGTTTCCTCGATTTGCGTGCCCTCGGGTCGTTTTACTAAAAACGTTTTTATAAATTATGAATCAACGTCACAAAACGAATCCAATAAAAATTGTTTCATCAAAAACGGAGTTCGAAAACGTAAATACGTAATCCTAAGGTTTCCGGTTTAGTCGTAAAGGACGTTAAAATAAAATCCTAAGTCCTAATCTCTTCTCGTAAATTTGTGAGTTTATGAACTAACACAAATTTAAAACTCCAAAATAATATTCACGGATAAATTTATTTTCTGAAATGTCGGACTGTCACCATAGACGGTGTATGTAAACGTAAGCACGTAACGTTGAATCCTCCGGTTTAGACGTAGTCGATGCTACTCCAAGGCGTAAATCCAAATTTCTTCCCAAAAATATGTGAGTTCATATTGTAAATTGTTTTTAAATAATATTGAGAATAAAATATCAACCATAAATTGACGGATTGTCACAGCTGAAGGCTTCAATACACTCTTTGGAAAAGATAAAAGGAGTATCTTTTTCCAAGAGGTGGGTCATTGGGCGAGCGATTTTAGAAAAATCTTTGATGAAACGACGGTAGAAGCCCGCATGACCAAGGAAACTTCTCACACCCTTCACGGTTGAAGGTGGAGGCAACTTAGAAATAACATCGACTTTAGCACAGTCTACTTCAAGACCGGCTTTGGAGATCTTGTGTCCTAGAACGATGCCCTCTTTTACCATGAAATGGCATTTTTCCCAATTAAGAACAAGGCGAGTGTCTTCACACCGCTTAAGCATGCGTTCTAAATTGGCAAGGCAAGCAGAGAAAGAATCGCCATAAACCGAGAAATCATCCATGAATACTTCCATAGTGTCTTCCACCATGTCATGGAAGATAGCCATCATACACCTTTGGAACGTCCCAGGAGCATTGCATAAACCAAAAGGCATACGTTTGTAAGCAAATGTGCCATAGGGACAAGTGAATGTGGTCTTTTCTTGGTCTTTGGGATCGATGGGAATTTGAAAATACCCGGAGAAACCGTCTAAGAAGCAGTAATAGTCATTACCAGTTAGACGCTCGAGCATTTGATCCATGAAAGGAAGAGGAAAGTGATCTTTTCTCGTGGCATCATTGAGCTTGCGATAATCAATACAAACTCTCCACCCAGTAACGAGACGAGTGGGAATCAAC
Source organism: Glebionis coronaria (assembly GCA_025667525.1). Taxonomy (NCBI): domain Eukaryota; kingdom Viridiplantae; phylum Streptophyta; class Magnoliopsida; order Asterales; family Asteraceae; genus Glebionis; species Glebionis coronaria. The sequence goes on from CM046881.1 coordinate 127,344,245, forward strand.
TCGTTGTGTTCATTGGAAACAACGGTTATTCCGCCCTTCTTGGGCACACAATGGATGGGACTTACCCAAGGCGAATCCGAGATAGGGTAAATCAAGCCGGCATCAAGAAGTTTGATAACCTCTTGTTTGATGACGTCATGAATACGAGGATTAACCCTTCTTTGGCTGTGGATTGCGGGTTTAAAGTCATCTTCCATGAGAATCTTGTGAGTGCAAAAGTTCGGATCAATTCCGCGGATATCAGAAATTTTCCAAGCAATTGCCTTCTTATGATCTTTAAGCACGGCGATGAGGCGAGATTTTTCGTCTTCTTTCAAGTCCTTCGCGATGATGACGGGCGACTTCTTCTCTTCTTCAAGGAACACGTACTCGAGATGGGGCGGCAACTCCTTAAGTTCTAAATCCGAAGGATTATCGATGAGAGGCGTTTTCAAAGTCGGAGTATCGATAGCAATAACCGTGGGAGATGGTGGAGAAAGATTGTCTTCTTTAAGAAGGTTCTCAATGAGGCGAAGATCTTCATCCCAATCGGTGGGAGAATCGTCAATAGCTAAGTTCACATCTCCCATGGTGGCTTCCAAATCTTTCCAAAGGAAATCATTAAGTTGGGTGTTAGCAATATCAAGAAGCTTCTCCTTGTCACTAAGAAGATCTTTGAACATTTTCGCATACTTAGGCATGTGAGCGAGAGCCTCAGCGAAGGAGATGTTGAAATTCAATTGATTAAACATTTTAAGAAAGTTCGAAACCTGAATATCATCCTTGCTTTTGAGCTTCTCTTTCCTCAACCTTGAGGGATAAGGTATATCGGAAGAAGAGGAAGGCTTTGGGATCGAAGGGTCACTCACATCCTTGGGTGGAGGAGGGGTAGAAGTAAGAGGTGGAGAAATTGGGGAAGGAGAAGGATGAGGAATAGGAGCAGGTGACTCGTTTTCCTTAGTCACAATCACCGATGGAGGTATAGGAAGCTCGGGTTCCTTGGTACCTTTGCCACTGCGAGTGGTGATTGCTTTCATCTCCCCTCTTGGATTCGCACGGTGTTACTCGGAAGAGTACCCGAAGAAGAGGGTTGATTACCTTGGAAGAAACTAGCCATCATGTTCCTTAAGTCATTCGTTTGACTATCCAAAGTGTTTCTCATATCAGCTCTCAGATCGTTCCCTTGTTTCACCAGGTCTGCTTTCAAGTTGAGCACTTCCCGTTGGAGATTGTCCATGATCACATCATTAGTCCTCATGTAGGTTCCAATGTCTTGGTGTAATGCGGTGGGTTGGTTGGGAGGAGCATTGTATGCGGGTGGTTGATAAGCAGGTTGCTGGTAAACTTGGTTGTTTCTTTGAGGTGGATATGGTTGTTTGTGAGGTGGTATGTATGGTGTACGAGATTGTTGTTGTTGAGGAGGGCGATTGAGGTTTTGTTGTTGGTTTGGGTTGTTAGGAGGAAAACCGGGTGGTGAGAGATAGTTGTTTGAGTGGTAGCTAAGCAAGTTGCGGTCACCTTGAGGACGAGCTTGATAAGCGGCCGGAGGATAGGTACCGTATGCTGCATTAACATTCTCAGAAGGGTAGTCTTGGGTGGCGGTACAAGTGGTGTAAGAGTGAGGACCCCCGCATATTTCACATGGTTGGCTTACAGCATTGACTTGAGCGTTTTTAGCATTGATGTTGTTGGTGTTGCTAGCGGTTTGGGTAGCAAGCGATTCAAGAAGCGCAGTGATTTTGTCAAGTCGCTTTTCGCTGTCACTAGTACTAGCACTAGCGACATTGGTCCGAACACTCTTGGTTTGCACACGGGACTTATTCTCAATGATATCCCAAGCAGCATTGGAAGTCTTAACCAAAATATTACCCCCCGAAGCATTGTTTAGTGAATCTTGGTCATTCATGCTTAAACCATTATAAAAAGTGTTAATTTGGTGCACCTTGGTAAAACCATGTTGTGGGCATTTTCTTAAAAGATCTTTGAAACGGTCCCAAGATTCACTAAAAGACTCATCGTACTTTTGTTCAAAATTAATGATTTCATTCCGCAAAGCGGTAGTACGAGAGGGTGGGAAAAAGTAGTTTATGAACTTGGTCTCCAAATCCGTCCACGTAAGAATACTTTGTGGCGGTTCCTTAGCAAGCCAATGACGGGCTTGTCCCTCTAAAGAAAAGGGAAAAAGTTGTAAACGGATTACCTCTTGTGGAACACCATTGAATTTGACCGTATTCGTGAGTTGCAAGAATCTCTTGATGTGGTCATGAGGGTCATTAATGGTATGCCCCAAGAATGGTTGAGCAGAGACCATCTGGATAAAGCCGGATTTGAGCTCAAAGTTGTTGGCAGCAATCGCGGGTATGACAATTGGATCATTGTTTCCATCTACATGTGCTTGCAGAAGTTCAATCATCGGGAGATTGTCTGGTAGAGGCTCATTGTTGAGAGGGGGATTGTTATTGTTGTTGTTATTATTGTTGTTGAGAGGTGGGTTATTGTTGTTGTTTTGTACACCGGCCATTTCTAAGTCTTCGAGAGGCTCGGGCTCTTGATAAGACGTTGATCGTGTATGCATGCACCTGCAAAAGAACTAACAAAGCAAGCAAGAAATATTTTTGGTTTTTATGGTTTTTTAATTTTTTTGTATTTTTGAAGATTTTATATTTTTTAGGGTTTTTTTGAAAATTTTTATGAAAAAGTAACGTTCACGGTGAACGGATCCCAAAATCCAAGTTCTCACAAAAAACTGTTAATCTTAACGAGAAGAGCCGGCAGCGGCGCCATTTGATACTAGTGATTTTGCTATGGGTTCAAGATTAATCTCGGTATCTCCTCGAATTGATCACAGCTAAAAGTGGAATGATTTGTTCTTGGTGACAAATAGTGGGTTTGGTTTTCTATTCTATTAAAAAGATAAAGAAATGAAGTAACTAAAAGGTAAATTAGAAGCAGTTAAACAATAAAAATAAAACTTGAATTCAAATTTAAATAAAACAGTAACTTGAAAATAACCTTAAAACACTCTGTTCGGAATAATGAAGGCTATCCAGAATGATACTCCTATCCGGAATAATGGTCTACTCGGAATAAAGCTAAATGCGGAATAAGGCACTCTATGCGGAATATCTTGGCTATGCGGAATAACTGCTACTCGGAATAAACATGTTGTTCGGAATATTAGACTCTATGCGGAATAATTAAGTCTATGCGGAATGTCCCTCTACTCGGAATAATGAGACCATGCCGAATAAAAATGCCTTCGGAATATTTTGACCATGCGGAAAAGAAGGCTATCCGGAATAATCTCTATGCTGAATAAAAAGGCTACTCGGAATCTTGGGCTATTCGGAATAAATGATCCTATGCGGAAAAATCAAGCTATGCGGAATGTTTAGGCTTATTCGGAATAAACTGACAATCCGGAATAATAAGAAAAATTCCGAATAAAGGAAAAAGAAAGTAGGCTATTCGGAATATATGAATATTCCGAATAAGGGACAAAACAGATGGACTATTCGGAATGTCTAGGGATAAAGAACAGTAACACAGTGATAAAACAGGGGACCACGAATTCGATAAAAATCAACCAAGGTTTTAACCAAAACTTAACCAAAACTAATAACAAATCATCTACTAACCTTAAACATAAAATCCCAATCATAAAAACACAAAACCATTAACTTTTAAAGATCAAAATCAACAAAATAAGAACTTAAGAACTTTTAATAAAAAGAGAAGATGAACAAGATGAATGAAAAGATTATATTGATGCTAAAGGTTTAAACAATCAAAAAGATGGATTAAACTACAAGATTTGTGAACAAAAACAAGAATCAAAATCACCAAACACCCTAATGGTGTTGGTGATGCCTACGAACAGAAAGGAGAGAAAAAAGGAAACTCAAAAAAACTGAATGAAAAGTGTGAAGGGAAATCTTTATATAGGTCTTCCTTTTGGTTGGTGAGTGGGCTTTCTCCCTATCTTCTCGTCTTCTCGTCTTTTCAGAAAAGTTGACGTTTTCGATTCTGATTCGGGATTTGTCAACGATTAAATTCAACTCGTCTTTTAATTTCTTCGTTTAATATACTTGAGTTTCTTCGACATATGTAAATCTTCCATCTTTGGTCCTTTTCTTTGATAAACCTTCAAACAGGCCCATTGACTTCCAATCTTTTGCATCTCTTAGACAATAGACTTCGTCTTGAGTCTTTTTCCTTGATAAAACCCGTGCAATCCCATGTTTTCTTCAAAATTCATCCGGTTGACTCTGAAAACACAATAAACACAAAAACCACACATAATTCCAAACAAATGATATTAAACACGCGTTTTGGTCTTGTTTAAGTAAGAAATAAGTGGTAAAAGGATGGGTGTTTTCACACCTATCAGACGTTTATCTTAGCATTATCTACCCCAATCCCCGCTTTCGAGACCTTGTGCCCTAAGATGATTCCCTCTTTACACATAAAATGACATTTTTCCCTAATTGAGCACAAGGTTGGTTTCCTCACAACGTTTTAACATTCTCTCAAGATTGGATAAACACGAAGTGAACGAATCACCAAACACCGAAAAGTCATCTATGAAGACTTCCATTGTCTTCTTGATCATATCATGAAAAATAGCCATCATGCACCTTTGAAAGGTTCCCGGTGCATTGCAAAGTCCGAATGGCATTCTACGATAGGCAAACGTTCCATATGGACACGTAAACGTAGTTTTTTCTTGATCACGAGAATCGATGGGGATTTGAAAGTAACCGGAAAAAACATCTAAAAAGCAATAGAAATCATTTCCCGCAAGTCGCTCCAACATTTGATCCATGAAGGTCAAGGGAAAATGGTCTTTTCGAGTGGCGTCGTTAAGTTTACGATAATCGATGCACACTCTCCAACCGGTCACAACTAAAGTGGGAATTAACTTGTTTTCATTGAGCACAACGGTCATTCCTCCCTTCTTAGGGACACAATGGATTGGGCTTACCCAAGGGCTATCAGATATAGGGTAAATCATTCTCGTGTCAAGGTGTTATAGGACTTCCTTTTTGATGATACCGTGAATTTTGGGGTTTACCCTTCTTTGACATTGGATTGCGGGCTTGTAGTCCTCCTCCATTAAAATGTTGTGTGTATAAAATTTTGGGTCAATACCCTTAATGTCGGAAAGTTTCCACGCAATTGCCCTTTTGTGAGCTTTCAAGACTTTCAAGAGTGCGGTTTTTTCATCATTGGCAAGATCTTTTGCAATAATAACCGGCAACTTGTCAACACCTTCCAAGAATGCGTATTCGAGGTGAGGTGGAAGATCTTTCAATTCAAGGATTGGTGGATCCTCGATTGAAGATTTTGGTTCAACACTCATAATTTTCATCGGCGGAAAATATGGTGGAATGAGAGTATCCTCACTAATTGTTACCTCATCTTCATTGTCGATTTCATTAAAAATAAAATCACCTCCTTGGAATGGAGTGAGATTTGGTGTAGAAATAGCAAAAATTAGATCCATAATAGTGGGATTGCCACTAGTCGAACTATCGGAAAAACCTAGCACTTCTTGTGTAAACTCATCGCAAACTACGTCAACTAGGTCAACATGATTTGGTGTAGAATATCAACAGCTTTGAGTAGCGTTTGTAACAAGTTCCTCCTCGTTGAATCGCAAAGTGATTGTTCTAGCATGCACATCAATGATCGATTTCGAGGTATCTAAAAATGGACGCCCTAAAGTTAGAGGAACTTGAGGATCCATGGGAATATCTACAACGATGAAATCCACCGGATAGTAGAACTTCCCAACGTTCACAAAAACGTCTTCGGCCATTCCACATGCAAGGATTGTAGAATGATCGGCCATTTCGATAGACATTTTTGAAGGAACAAGATCCGGAAGTGATAGCGATTTCCACATGGAATAAGGCATCAAATTAATGCTCGCGCCAAGATCGGCCAAGGCGAGGCATCCTTCCATCTCTTGGATGTCACATGGAATAAGAAATTTCCCGGGGTCTCCAACTTTTTCTGGTATTCGGTTAAGAAAAACCGAAGAACAATTTGATAGCTTTAAAAGCTTCTCCTTATCGTTCATCATACTTTAAAAGTGGAGGCGAAACGAGGCCTATACAACAACGCATCGGCTAAATTTATGTCGAAATAGACCTTATTAAACATTTTAATGAAAAGCTCGATTTGTTGGTTGTTACGATCATGCAATTTCTCATTGTTTCGTCTCGAGGGGCAGGGTAAAGGTGGTGTGGGTTGAGGCATAGGCAACGGCCTTGGAATCTCGGGTTCATGATTGGTATAGGCTCGACCGTAGGTGTGGATTGAGCGGTACTTTATGGGATTGAAATATGCTCCTTTTCTACCATCACCTCGGGTTCTTTCTCTATTTCCTTCTCCTTAGAAGTACTTGGACGAGAAATGGTCTCTTTGAAAGTTTTACCACTTCGTGTAGTAATGACTTTCATTTCTCCTTTCGGGTTTGCAATGGTATCACTTAGAAGACCACCCGAAGAAGACGGTTTACACATTATAGCCTCAAACATACTTGCCTTTCTATCCTCAAATTTTGATTGCCTTTTATCCGCCTTAAGCATCTCTTGCTTGATTTCATGTTGGCCTTGTTCCATCTTTTGTTGATTTTGTTGTAACCTTTGCACGTTAATGTCCATTTTATTTGTATAAGTCTTAAGTTCATTAGCAAGCTCGTTTTTCAACTCATTTTTCAAATCATTTCTAATCTCAGATCTTAGGCTAATTATCTCCCTTTGCATGTTATCAAATTTAGCGTCATTTTCTGTTGCATAATCAAAAAACTCATTTGGAAGATCTTTTATATTTTTCAAACCTTTGTTATTGTTTTGAAAATCAGGATTTTGATTCTTGTTTTGCAATTGCCCATTGTTCCCACCATTGTTGTTGTAATTACCCTTGTTATAATTCCTTTGATTTTGTTGGTACCCAACTTGGTTGTTGTTGTTTCGATAGTTATTAGCATTTTGATTTTGTGGAGCTTGATTTGGGCGGGAACCTTGACCGTTTTGGTTATAAGTTCCCATTGCTACATAAGCACTCGAAGTGTTACCATCTACGGTAATGCACTCGGAAAAATCATGACGTCCACCACAAGATATACAACTCTTGTCAACCGCCTTAAGCGATGCGGAGTTCAAAGCATCTTGTGCTTTCCAATGAGTTATAAGAGACGAAAATCTATCGAAAAACCTATTTTCCTCATTTTCTTCATCTTGCAAGACATTCATATTACGAGATGACGATGATGAACCCATAGTGACAACACTCGGTGTGTTACGAAGGTTATAAACCTTAGACCTATTCTCAATTATCTTTAAAGCCTCGTCGGTTGTTTTGCACAAAAAATTACCACCCGCGGTGGCATTTAAGTAATCTCGTTCGTGATCATTAAGCCCATTATAAAAATTATCAATTTGATGCAATTCGGAAAAATCATGGTGTGGACATTCATGTAACATTTCTTTAAATCTTTCCCAAGCCATTGAAAAACTCTCGTTAGGTTTTTGAGTAAATCTGGAAATCTCGTTTTTCAAATGTGTCATTTTTTATGGTTGAAAAAATTGGTTCACAAATTTAGACACGAGATCAGCCCATGCCAATATCGAATTTGGAGGTTCTTTATCGAGCTAAATTTTGGCGGGTCCATCTAAAGAGTATGGAAACAACATCATCTTAATGGCGTCATGTGGTACATCCTTAAACTTGCTGGTCGCGGTGAGACGATTGAAATGCCGAATGTGATAATGAGGGTTGTCTTTTTCATGGCCATCGAACTTGTTGGCTTGGATCATAGACATCAAACCCGTCTTTATCTCAAAATTCTCCACAAGGATAGCGGGAATCACAATGGCTTCTCCAAAACCCTCGGTGGGTGCTTGAAGCAACTCCATCATAGTACGATTAGCCATGGAAGCTTCTTGTTCTACAATGGGTTCGTCACTTGGAGATCCTTCACTAGAAGGGGTATGTGTTCCTTCTTTCGATTACGACGTTTACGTGCACGTTTTGCTTGATTACGAGTTAGCATAAACGTAACGTAGAACGTGGGGGTGAGCAAAGAAGATTCTTTTGGGGTTTTGTGAATTTTCAATTTTCTTTTGTGTTTTTTACTGTTTTTTTTATTTTGTTGTGTATTACGTAGACTCAAATCTACAAATCTCTCCTCGAATCAATTTTGTGATTAAAGTAGCCTCAAGGAATGAAAACGATCACGTTGAGTGAACGTCTTCGATGACTTTAGAACGTTGGTGGAACGCCAAAACGTTCAAGAGGGTTTAATCTTTGAAAACAAGCAAATATATATGATACGTAGATAATACTTTGGTTGGCAAACCCTCGATTAGCCCTTTTTCTCAAAACACGCACAAGCAAGCGGGGGAAACGAGGCGGCACGAAGCACTTAAGAGCCTTTTTCCCTTAGGTCGTGAAATATAACCGCCATATACCCACCTTATAGTTTGTGTTAATCAAAATCAAGCTTCTCGAAAGTAATTATCTATTTTGCCTTTTCATTTGCTTTATATTCGGATACAATAATTGAGTGATGAAATCCCAATTAAGGTTGCGTTTTCACGCTTTTGGAGATATTGTGATTTTATTGTGATACGTATACAATATAATAATAATATTCACAAAGAAAACGAAAACCGATAATACGTGTGATTAGAGTGCTAATCACACAAATACTATTTATGGCTAATAACAAAAACAAAATTGTCCAAATTTAAACACAACACGCCTCCCCGACAGCGGCTCCAATATGATTGTTGTAAAAATATGTGTTTAGGAAAACAACGTATAAATGGTAAGTATTAAGTGAATGATTTAGGAAAATCAAGCACTAATGACCCACGTAAGTTCGTTCACCAAGGAGGACTAAAGTGTGTGTTCAATTTTTAAATTTTGGATTAATATTGAGAGAAAAAGGGGAAAAGAAAATGACGGATTACGGTAAGAATTACACTAAGACGAAAAACGTGTATTCACGCAAATCTAGGAAAAAATGAAACTTAGTCTAAAAGTTCCCAAAAAAATCACACAAAATTCCTAAAAATATGACTAAGGTTTAAAAATGATAAAAACTTCATGAAACTTTTTAAATTAATTAATATTTGATCTTTAAATGCTAATTAAAGCCTTAAAAATTAAATAAATTAACAAAAAGCCCAAACAAATATTTTTCACTTTGTAAACCTCAAAAATATTTTAAATAAGCTAAAAACTATTTTTCCAAAATTTTAAACCTATTAATTTTATTAAAAATAATTAAAAACTAAAATTAAATATTAAAATAATATTAAAAATAGAAAATTTATAAAAAATTCTAAAAACTTGAAAACTAGTTTATTTTAACCTAAATAATCAGAAATAAAATTGAAATTACCTAAATACCCCTATTGGGCCCTCAAATGGGCCAAAACTAAAAACAGTCCACTAAATTGGGCTTTTTAGCTTAATAAGAAAAAATTCAACCAAATAAGCTCAAAAAAGCACAGTCTAACTCCGAATTTGATTTTAAACAGAAAACTGTAAAGGCCCAAAAGCTGAAAGTGAGCTTATCACAGCTTATGAATCAATAAGCTTATTCTTAATGGGCCAATAAGCCCATTAAGGTATAAGCTGATGCCATAGGCTGAAATTTAACACACAACCTTCTCTTGGGATTATAAAGATAACTGTAAAAATAAATTTTGAAAAAGCTTAATGAATAAGCCAGAAATAAGCAAAGTACCTTTTCACTACACGACAAAATAGTCGGGTTTTGAGTTCTAGACCACCTTAGGACTTGATTCTTTTTGCAAAAGATTCTAAATGGCTTAACTAAGAATAATAAACAACTAAATTTCCAAAAAGTTAAGTCAAATAAGTTGTAGAAGGCAATAAGCTCTCTGAAAAAGTACAATAAGCTGATTTTCTAGTAAAAACTTAACCAAAAGAGCTGCAAACTTCCAATATTGATAATAAGCTGAGAAAAATGACACCTATTACAAAATTAAAGTTGTTGCACACACCAATAAGCTAAACAGATTCAATAAGCTTGTTGACCAAAGTCAACAAAAGTCAAACTTTGTTTTCTTGGACTTATGGCTGTTAGTCGATATTATTTATGATGCTTTTGGGCTTTATTTATTTTGTATTGGCCTAGCCCACCTTTGAACACATGAGTTTAATGAAAGGGTAAGCAAATTACAAAATCAATATGGTACAAAATATAAGTTACAAAGGTGGGCTAGGCCTATACAAAAAAAATAAAGCACAAAAGCATCATAAATAATATCGACTAACAATGGCTTTATAGGCTGTCTAAGGCAGTGAAATAGCTTTAATGGAGGAAGCTTTTGAGTTCAAAATCCAATGAACAAGTCTCACCAGTTGATGAGCTTGCCTGATTTTTAGTCAGAAAGCTCAATAAGCCAAGTGAGCTTATGAGCTTGTGAGATAAGCTGAAAACACTTAAAACTCAACAAGTAGACACCAAAGAACAAGTTACAAGTAGAAAACCACACAATTCAATTCAACAATGGCAAATCACATAGCATGCATATCACTGATGTATTTGACCAAAAAGGTGAGATTCAATAAGCTATAACTTCTTCTATAAGCCCCCAAATTGCAAAACCAGATTATGTAGAGATGAACACCCACAAAATTATAAGCAAACCATTTTTCAGTCTTTAAAACCAACAAACGAACAAATAAGACCTACTGATGTGTTTGACCTTGTTTTAAGTACAAAAATAGTTAGCATGCAATTTCTTGGTTATGTGTTTTCACAACTGAACAAAGAGCAAATATCACTTAAACTGAACTAATAAATGAAGCAAGAGAACCAAAGGCCAAAGGCCTTAAGCCCTAATAGGAGACAATTCCAAGCAACCCTTAATCCAACTCGTTTCAAAGCAACTTTTGATTTTATCCTTGTAGAATACAATTTTATTACTCAAATAAGTTTCTATGAACCTATGTGGTAGATTCAAACACAAAAATCACAACCTACAAGCAAGTAACATTAATTCACATAGCATGCAATATTTTAAGACAAAGGAAGTTATAAGAGGGAAAAGAAATGTGCACCTCTCCCCAATAACCTCCTATGGGGAGTGAGCAATGCTCCCCTGAGCTTGACCAACAACTGGGCCAAACCAGAGGTATCGTGTAAGAAGGAAAAGTATGGACTCCTTGTTGACTGCTCAAAAGTATGAGCAAAGGAGGTGATGTTCCCTGCTTAGAATTTCACACAACCAACTCCAACCTTCTTATGATAAACTCAAGCTAGTTCAATACTAACTTAGGCCTAGTTAAGTTAAGTTTGAGATGGGATTAGCACAAGTCACTAAGACACTATGATACCTAAAACACAAACCATCCTCAAAACACCTTCACTCCTTACCATTTTCAGCATTTTCTTATGCGGCCTTCCTTTCCCTCCTCTTGTGTGTTTCATCACATGGCCACCATGTAAAACCAAAACACGAGCAAGCTCGTCTAGTATCACACACTCTACGTTTTTCATTGTGTGTTCTCTTGCAAGTTTTAATGCAGTTTCGCCTTTTAGGTTTGTGGGATCACAATGTGACCCATATGAGATCAAAAGCTCACACATTTTTACATTGCCTTCTTTTGCAGCTACCATTAGAGGTGTGTTTCCTTCCACATCAACAACATTTACGTCATATCCTCTTGTGATCAATAGTTTGACCGCGTGTATATCCCCATGACTAGCTGCATAGTGTAATGGATAAAAGCCTCGGGCATTTTTGTTACCCTTTTCGAGAGTAAATTGAAGCATTACCTTTTCAAACATATCAGAGTTCTCGTTTAATTTAGATAATGAAATAGCATTTTCTCCCTTTTCATTAATGAGCTCAACGTCAGCTCCAACATACACCAAAAGCTTGAAGGCGTGAACATGACCCTGCATTGCAGTCACCATAACTGCTGAGAAATCATTGAGATCTTGATCATTATATCCATTTTGTGAGTGTCTACAATAGCTTTATGTCTTCTGATTAAGCATCTAGTTTTAAATGTTTAATTGGTTACTTCTAGTTAACGTTCAAGCTAGGATGTTTCTAACTAGTACCCTTTAGCCAAATAAAAGCGTTCACCAATCAAGAAAGTAATAGATATAATTATGCACTAAGAATTTTCATGCGATCCTAAATAAAAAATAGACACAAGAATGAAAACAAACAAGGATAAACATGATTGAATGATTAAAGGTAAAACTTGATGTTATGATAGGTTTATCATACACGAAAAGAGTGAAAAACTCCATCAATATTCGGTTTGGGTATGTATGGTTCCCAAGGTTGCACACGAAAAATGAACATAGCAAATATATATATATATATATATATATATATATATATATATATATATATATATATATATATATATATATATATATATGTATATATATATATATATATATATATATATATATATATATATATATATATATATATATATATATATATATATATATATATATATATATATATATATATATATATATATATATATATATATATATATATATATATATATATATATATATATATATATATATATATATATATATATATATATATATATATATATATATATATATATATATATATATATATAAATTCCAGGTGACGGCGTCAAATCGTTGTCATCAATTTAGGGTTTTTCTACCTACTTGCTTGTGACGGCGTTAGTCTATAATTTGTAACGAAGTTGGGTATTGCTAGTAATGGCGTTAGAGATGCCATTCATGTCACACCCCAACATGGCGGAATATAGGACGCGACGTATGTATATCATCACAATAATAGCGTGTCCATAGAGAGAACTATATGAATTAGAAATGTCATAAAAGGTGACACAAATGTCATGACAATATCTCATCAATGTAGGAGTCTAGGTAAGTAGGTAACAGTTCTACCTCTTAACCAAGACAAACAAATAACACAAACAAATCAGCATATAGGTTCATAGTATCACTTATTGAAACAAACAGAAAAATAAACTAAGAAGGAAGGGGGATCTCCTTCTAAATTTATTCCTACGCGACTTCAATCCTAGCCACATATGTTCTCATGCTTAACCACTTTATCACCTGAAAGAGACACTAAAACACAATCAACATAATGTTGGTGAGATTCATAGGTTTAGACTCCAACCGAAAATAGATTATAATAAGCTGTGAACAACAATAAACCACTAAACATATGGACAATGTGCTACAAGTATGCATTAACAACTAACATTCATGATCAATCATTCCAAACCAAATCCAAGGCTCCCAGCCTTACCAAACACCATGGTACCATAGGCGCCCATACACCTATGTACCAATCCCAAGGCCCCGCCTTGTCATTATCCATTGGTCCCATAGATGCTCACACATCTATGTACCTCCTCAAGGCCCCGCCTTGTCAACATCCCCTTGGTACCAAGTCAAACCACAATAACTGAGACGGTACGTGTCCCCCGATCCAAATCATAAACACAATCAAGAATCACATAGCAGTTAATCACATAAGTGCACACACAAGTCCATCACAAACCATAAAAACATTCATAGCATTAGTTACAAAACCATACAGTGTCTCTTCCATCCCATTTGGAAGTGAAAATCATTAAAAGATGTGGTACTATGAAACTCACCTGATAGCACAACAAGCTAGCACTCCTGCAAACCTATAAAATCATACACGACACCTTTAGCTCAGGTCTTAACACCCAAGTTAAGTAACAATCAAGGAGATGAATCTAATTCCCAAATCCCCACTATCTAGTTCTCCCACTACAAGCTATTCTATACGTAAAAATCCACCTTTTTCTGGTACGGTTTACTAGTCACTAAACGATCACCTGAAGTGAACTTAACACCACACTTGGTTCCTACCCTACTGGATTTATGTTTTTATATGATCTAAGAACTCCAAAACCAAGTTTACTTCCTACTTACACATTTAACCCTTCCGTTTAGTCTCTATGCCAAAAGTCAATTTCACCAAAACTGATTTTCTGTACATGCTAAATGTTCGACACCAAAAGCCCGACCTAAACACCATAACTTTTATTGAAAACCTCTAGTACTTTTATATACATTATAAAGAGTTCCCAAATCAAGAATCTTTGGCTATCTCATCCGTTTGGTTAGGTTTTGACTCAAATTTCCGAAATCCAAATTTATTCATGAACAACGCATTGTTTTTGTAAAAATTGTTTGACGACCTTCCCTAACTCCATTTTCGACCAACCTTACATTTTTGAAAAATAGACTCTCTGAACTTAATTTTAAAAAAAAAGAAACTCGAACAAAGGTGCTACCTACTGGCCGGAACAGTCGACACAAGACAGCCCTAAAAATCAGACTGTTTTACACCTTTAAGCACTAACCTTCTAAACATCATTAATTACCCCTTAATTATTAAACAAGAACCCTAAAATCATTAATAGATCTTAAATACTATTTTTTTTTCCAGAAAATTAATGAAACCCTAATCATCTCAATGATGGTTAAATAACATTGTAAACATGATTAATTAATAAAACATGAATTAAATTAAGATTATACCTTTAATTTATCAAAACCAAGATTTTTGGAAGAACCCAAATTTTTTGTAAAAACCACGTCGCCTCTTTTTTTTTCTTGGAGAAAGATCTGTGTTTTTTTAGTAGCAATGTATTTATACCCTTTAAACAAGTCTTTTCCTAATTTAATACAAATTCTAATGGGCTTTTACCCATTCTTTTTTTTCTTCTTTAAACCGACTTTACAAAAGTATTTTCCAAAAATATAATTATTTTTTTTACTTTTTTTTTAAATTTCGTTTTTTTATTATTCCTTATTTATATTTATTTTTTTATTTATCTTTTAATCCCTTAATTAATTAATTACACCTAAACCTTTTAACTAGTCAATTTTACGCGGTTACCGTAAAATACGTAAAATAACAGTTTTATGAAAATTCTTAAAATATGAAATAAACTTTATAACTAAGTACTAAATGACTTAAAACCATCTCGAAAAATACTCACATGACTAAACACCTTACCCGAGACGTCTAAACGCTAAACCCTAAATCGTAAAAAATACGATTTACAATAATACTTATACGTATACGTAAAACACCAAAATAACACCATTTCATTTCATAGTCACTAATTTGTGAGCTCATGAACATGAAATAACCGTTCCTCGATTTACTTATGAGTACTTTATACCCATAAGCGATATCCACACCAACCTCGTTCACGCAAAATAACATGTAAACACGCAAATCACATAGTCACACATAAATTAACCTTAAAAATAAGACCAAGTGAAGAACCTCAAAACCACGGTTGTCACATCACTCCCTCCGAATAGAAATCTCGTCCCGAGATGTACTCCTTAGGATCGTCATTATCAATTAGCTGAGGATAATTGCTCCTCATAAATCCTTCCCGTTCCCACGTGAACTCTAGTCTACGTTCCAAATTCCATCTACCCATAACTACGGTATATTACCCTTTTTATCCAACGTCCTAGCTTCACGACCCAAAATCTCTATCGGCTCTTCGATAAAACGAAGACTCGTATCCATACTAATATCATCTAACGGTACTTGCAAGTCAGTTCTTGCTAAGCATTTCCTCAAGTTTGATACATGAAATACGTCATGCACACTACTCAATTCCTCTGGTAATCTCAACCTATACGCCACTAGCCCAATCCTTTCAAGGATTTAAAATGGAGCCACAAATCTAGGTACTAACTTCCCTTTTCTTTCCAAACCGCATCACCCCTTTCCATGGTGAAACCTTTAGCATAACTTTATCTCAAATCTCAACGGCTTACGCCTCTTATCCGCATAGCTCTCTTGTCGGTTCTTTGCTATTTTCAACCTCTACTTAGTCACTGCCACCACCTCCATAGTTTTCTGATCCACCTCCGGTCCAATACGTTGGCCGCTTCTAACTTCATCCCACTGTAACGGTGATCCACCTCATCTCCTATGAATTAACTCCAGCAGTTTCTACTACAATTCCTATCACCATACCTAACGGCTTCTATCCTCTACGGATTTTCCATCATTCGGAAGTTCTCCCAACCTTAAACACATCCAATGGTATATGCAGGATTGCATAACCAAAAGCTTCCCATAATATTCACAAGAAACATGTCATAACCACCACCTCATCCTTGCTTTCTCATGCTCGGCACCAAGTAACTAACCATCCTTCATACTAACATGTGTTACACCTTTTCTCTAAGTGGACGTTCCATTGTTCGTGACTACTAACCTCTTGCTCTAACGGTTTCTCTTCAATATCACCCCACTATCTTCACAACCTCTTGCTCCCTCGAATCATTCTTCCTTCATACTACTTTTCGCTTGTCTCTCCATAATCTTAATTTCCATACCATCTTATATCCCGTCTTCAGCCTATAATTTAGGTGTTTCCTCCTTTATTCCTTACATCCTCATCAATGGGGAATATGCCCTTCTCACTGGTGACTCTCTCTTTGTAGGAGAATTCTTCCTAATATAATGCGTTCTCCAACTATCTCCAAATCTCACGCCAATGCTCTAGGCGTCTTTCTCAATTACCCCTATAATATGCTCATACCAAACATTAGTCTATCAACGGTATACTACGCTTGCTTCCCATCGTTTCTTCCCTTGCCATAATCCTTCATAAGGCATTCCATACATATTAGGCTAACTTTTACGCAAAACCCTCTATTCCATCACATCCGTACGCAATCCTTCCAACTTCTCAACTACGTGACTTCTCGTTCCTCTTGAAATATGAGATGAATTAGTCAGTCTATCGACTATCACCCAACTCTCGTCATACTTATTCCTCCACCCCATTATGTATCCCTTTCACCAACTTCGTCCTTACATCGCCCTTTCTAAGCTACTCCTATCTATGTAGGAAGTATAGTCTACGTCCCTTTTCTCCATATGATTGTCCAAGCCACGCAACATACATGTTGACGCGTTCTCTGCTTTAGACAACTCAACTCGTGCAACCTACATCCTTTATCCAAACCACCCTAATACGTCATCCATATAGTTCAAGTTCGTCTCAGCTTCACTTCATTCTTCTTATTCTATGTCTCATCAACCATGCTTGCCTTTCCCAGATGGTACTTGGCCTTGTAATTTTCTTTCATCACTTAACTCCACCCATCACCTTTTCCAAATGTTCAATCAAGATGATTAAATATGTGTTAGAGACGTTCATGATCTGTATAGATCATTCTCTACGTCTCGTACCCCAAATGCCTCTAGCATTCTAGGCAGATATAACAATCCAGCTCCACTAACTAAGTCTATATAGTTCTTCCAAATCTTTAGTTCCCACAACGTATAAACAACCGCCTTTCTTTGTCGTTCTCGTATACATCCAAATCCTTGCTCCATGTATCGTCATGCTTCGCGAATTCATCCAGTCCTTCCGATAATGCCAAGATCTGCTCATTATCCAATCCACCTCTTTAGCCTCTAAAACGCCTCCTCATCCTTCTTCACTTCGCCCTTGCTGGTTCCATGATATGCCATCATCTCTAACTACTCGTCCTGGCTAACTTAATCCTAAAACTCACACTTGAAAATCTCACGTATAATTCCCTTTCCTAACAACTCTAAAACCAACTCATAATTCGCCTCACTCTCCTTCTTAGATTTGAGTAGATCAAGATGTCGTCGATGCTCCCGATGAAAACTCGTTTATATATTGTCATGCACCCCCGGTTCATTGACTCCATGAAAACTTTTAGCGCCTCGGCGAAGCCAAAATCATAACCGTAAACCCAAAGCGTTCATACAACATCCTTAGCAGTTTCAACTACGTCCTCCTTGCACCCTCTTTTAGAATAAATACGAATAAATTTCTACCTCGTTCTACTCGCGAAAATCTACACGTATTCTAAAAGACCAATACTTTCTCTTATCAGACCACTCAACCGCTTTTCACAGCCAATCTACTACTAAGCGACTCAAATTTTACCTTGCATCCGTTGCAATTTCTAACAACTCTTGCTCTTAAAATCATTCCATCAACAATTTCCTTGGAAAGGCACTAACTACAACTCCTCTCACTTCACCTACTTGCTCTATTTATGGTTCTACCTCACAGTAATAGGCAAACCTACTAAATCTCAGGAAATTTTTCGGAAAACTTACATGCCTTACGAACAATCATAAATATCTTTGAGGTATTATATCCCCTTCCAACACTCTCTA
This sequence comes from Glebionis coronaria, assembly GCA_025667525.1. Classification (NCBI taxonomy): domain Eukaryota; kingdom Viridiplantae; phylum Streptophyta; class Magnoliopsida; order Asterales; family Asteraceae; genus Glebionis; species Glebionis coronaria. The sequence goes on from CM046881.1 coordinate 127,362,496, forward strand.
TGGCGCGTTACTTGTGCCAATATCCATACATTATAAAAATCTCTATTCATCTCCCTTGGCACTCCTAAGAGACCTCATGACCACATTAGTTCGTCTACGAACTTTTAACTCTTTCATCCCCACTAAGGGCATTACGACCATTCTCTCAGGGCCACCTACTTAATCGCGTAGGCGCGACCAAGTCTTTCATATGTCTCCCTCAACGCTCCCAATCAATACGAACCCAAAACTACATCCTGAATCCACTAGATACGATCAACGAATCAAACCCACAGATAACTAACGACATTTCACGTACACGAGTTAAAACATACCAAAACCATGAAAACTCAAAAGGAAAACTCAAACATGTACCAATTCAAATGACTCATGACAACGAAAAATGATCCAAGAAACACTTAATGGCAACCAAAACATCTTATGCCCCGCGACATATTATTTAAATCGTGCACAAGATCGACTTTTCCAAAAGAATATTTTTTTTCTTTCCTCGCCATATCTATGTGACTCAAACAATCTACAAACAACCTTTTAGACGATCTCAAAACTCAACTCAAAGACTAGGTATCCCGTGCATCCCAAATCTTAAAAAAACTACTATTCAAAACTCAACCTTGAACCCGTCACTTGTACCAAAATTTCGATCAAGCTACTGACACCCCATGACTATACATACCAAATATTTGAAAAGTACATTCTGAGTAAATAATTTTAGGCTTTTGAATCACTCAAAAAGCTTTAAAAACGAACAAGTTATGACCATAACAGTTTTATACTAGTTGTTTTAAAAAAAACTAAAGAATCCTCTTAGTAATTAACGTAATCCTTTTTAAATGAAAAGAAATAAATGTATGTGAAACTTTCATGAACTTTGTTTCGTCTTGCATAAATAATTATAAATGACGTATATTGATTAAGCTCACTTATATAAACTATTTAAGTAGAAAGAAATTTTATTTCGCTTTATTTTAAAGAAAGTCTTTTAGAATTTGAAATAAATAAGTGTTGATTAAAAAAAATCTTATGTTACATCTTGTTACAAACACGACTCCAACACCTTACCCTTATTTTACCGAATACAACCAACTATCTAACTCTATAATAGATTTCTAAGTCCCTTTTTTTCAATATATACCGACCAGAAGAAATGTAAGACCCAACACAAAAGATTTCATTATCTCAAAAGAAATCCCAAGTTATTTCAATAGACATAAAACCAAGAACACCATTTTAAAACGTACACGTGAAATACGAAACTCAAAGAATACGCTACAACGGAGGTTTAATATAAAAAAAAAGCGAGCTAGCCACCCTCCTAAGGATACAATCGATAATTGTAGGAGATCGTACATATATAGGCATATCGGGATACATATACTTAAATCCGTCTAACATCTACTATACAAGCATGTACTAACCCTCTTTCATGCAATCATAGTTAGGAATCCGTTGAAGTTGTGGTACTTGTATAACTATGTTGGCCACCATACTTATACAATTACCCTTCCCCAATGCACTCCTTCCTATGATGACACTTATAAGAATTAATACAACACAAAACACATATATCCATCTACTCACATAAGCTCATAACCACATAACCAAAAAAAAGTCCAAAACTCCATCCATTAAAATAACATAGTCAAACTCTTGAAATACATAAATCCATAGTCTAGCTAAAACAGCATAGACTAAATCCAAAACGAAAACATTATCAGTTATAAGTCATGTCGCCCATAAGAGTGGAAACAGCTTAAAATCCTTCATATCCACCTACTCCTAATAACTCGAACCACCACATGATTCTTAGGGAACATGACTTAAACATCAAAAGAAAAATACTATACCTCAAGTACATAAAATAACCCAACAAAAGATAGAAACTACCATGTACCAAATTATGTACTATAATGTATAATTTAAGCAAAATACGACAATGACTAGCGTGGATGATTATGGTTCAACCAGCACTAGTCACACCCCGAAAAGAAACTAACATGTGGCTAAGTATGAACTACTATGGTTCAACCCATACTAGTCAAAACTTAACAAACATCGCAAGTAAAAACCAATAACATCCAGAAAACTTTAATTAATATAAAATGCACACATACTCCTATGACGCCTATATGTAGGGACCCTTAAGCTATAGACTAGGTTACTAGACTAGGCAACCTAATTCTCTATAACCATTGTCTCTAATACCATTCTGTCACACCCCAACATGGCGGAATATGGGGCGCGACGTATGTATATCATCACAACAATAGCGTGTCCATAGAGAGAACTATATGAATTAGAAATGTCATAAAAGGTGACACAAATGTCATGACAATATCTCATCAATGCAGGAGTCTAGGTAAGTAGGTAACAGTCATACCTCTTACCTAAGACAAACAAATAACACAAGCAAATCAACATATAGGTTCATAGTATCACTTATTGAAACAAACAGAAAAATAAACTAAGAAGGAACGGGGATCTCCTTCTAAATGCATTCCTACGCGACTCCAATCCTAACAACATATGTTCTCTTGCTTAACCACTTTATCACCTGAAAGAGACACTAAAACACATCAACATAATGTTAGTGAGAGTCATAGGTTTAGACTCCAACCGAAAATAGATTATAATAAGTTGTGAACAACCATAAACCACTAAACATATGGACAATGTGCTACAAGTATGCTTTAACAACTATCAAGATCAATCATTCCAAACCAAATCCAAGGCTCCTAGCCTTACCAAACACCATGGTACCATAGGCGCCCATACACCTATGTACCAATCCCAAGGCCCCGCCTTGTCATTATCCATTGGTCCCATAGATGCTCACACATCTATGTACCTCCCCAAGGCCCCGCCTTGTCAACATCCCCTTGGTACCAAGTTAAACCACAATAACTGAGACGGTACGTGTCCCCCGATCCAAATCATAAACACAATCAAGAATCACATAGCAGTTAATCACATAAGTGCACACACAAGTCCATCACAAACCATAAAAACATTCATAGCATTAGTTACAAAACCATACAGTGTCTCTTCCATCCCATCTGGAAGTGAAAATCATTAAAAGATATGGGACTATGAAACTCACCTGATAGCATAGCAAGCTAGCACTACTGCAAACCTATAAAATCATACACGACACCCTTAGCTCAGGTCTTAACACCCAAGTTAAGTAATAATCAAGGAGATGAATCTAATTCCCAAATTCCCACTATCTAGTTCTCCCACTAGAAGCTATTCTATACGTAAAAATCCAGCTTTTTTCTGGTACGGTTTACTAGTCACTAAACGATCACATGAAGTGAACTTAACACCACACTTGGTTCCTACCCTACTGGATTTATGTTTTTATATGATCTAAGAACTTCAAAAACCAATTTTACTTTCTACTTACGCATTTAACCCTTCCGTTTAGTCTCTACGCCAAAAGTAATTTTCACCAAAACTGATTTTCTGTACATGCTAAATGTTCGACACCAAAAGCCCGACCTAAACACCATAACTTTTATTGAAAACCTCCAGTCCTTTTATATACATTATAAATAGTTCCCAAATCAAAAATCTTTGGCCATCTCATCCGTTTGGTTAGGTTTTGACTCAAATTTCCGAAATCCAAATTTATTCCCGAACAGCGAACTGTTTTTGTAAAAATTGTTTGACGACCTTCCCTAACTCCATTTTCGACCAACCTTACATTTTTGAAAAATAGACTCTCTGAACTTAATTTAAAAAAAAGAAACTAGACCAAAGGTGCTACCTACTGCCCGTAACAGTCGACACAAGACAGCCCTAAAAATCAGACTGTTTTACGCCTTTAAGCACTAACCTTCTAAACATCATTAATTACCCCTAAATTATTAAACAAGAACCCTAAAATCATTAATAGATCTTAAATACTAATTTTTTTCCAGAAAATTAATGAAACCCTAATCATCTCAATGATGGTTAAATAACATTGTAAACATGATTAATTAATAAAACATGAATTAAATTAAGATTATACCTTTAATTTATCAAAACCAAGATTTTTGGAAGAACCCTAATTTTTTGTAAAAACCACGTCGCCTCTTTTTTTTCTTGGAGAAAGATCTGTGTTTTTTTAGTAGCAATGTATTTATACCCTTTAAACAAGTCTTTTCCTAATCTAATACAAATTCTAATAGGCTTTTACCCATTCTTTTTTTTTTCTTCTTTAAACTGACTTTATAAAAGTATTTTCCAAAAATATAATTATTTTTTTTTTAAATTTCGTTTTTTTATTATTCCTTATTTATATTTATTTTTTTTATTTATCTTTTAATCCCTTAACTAATTAATTACATCTAAATCTTTTAACTAGTCAATTTTACGCGGTTAACGTAAAATACGTAAAATATACAGTTTTACGAAAATTCTTAAAATATGAAATAAACTTTATAACTAAGTACTAAATGACTTAAAACTATCTCGAAAAATACTCACATGATTAAACACCTTACCCGAGACCTCTAAACGCTAAACCCTAAATCGTAAAAAAATACGATTTACAATAATACTTATACGTATACGTAAAACACCAAAATAACACCATTTCATTTCATAGTCACTAATTTGTGAGCTCATGAACATGAAATAACCGTTTCTCGATTTACTTATGAGTATTTTATACCCATAAACGATATCCACACCAAACTCGTTCACGCAAAATAACATGTAAACACGCAAATCACATAGTCACACATAAATTAACCTTAAAATAAGACGAAGTGAAGAACCTCAAAACCACGGTTGTCACAATTCACGACTTTGAAACTTTTGTCTTTTCTTTTAAATGTCGTCTAGTTGAGCCATTGTACGTTTCCGGCAAATGCATAGTACGTGGCCTAACACCCAATTTATAGAATTTTAGACAACGTTAGAGATAAAATGCACAAAGTGGTGAAGTAAATGACCCAAGGTCATTTTCCTCTCTTTTACAAAATGCCTAATTTTGCCAATATCTACACAAATAAAGTTGATGTGTAAGCTCAAGTTTAAATCATGATCGGTGTAAACAATCTTGAAATAGCTACGTCTACCCCTCAAAAGAGAGTACTTTACCGGTTAGTGGGCCAAAAGTTTAGAATATATAGAGAGCTAAAGAGAGCTCCATTTAGTTTTCAGTTAGACCGGCCTTGACATTTGTTAATATGACCTGTACGATTAACTTGCACGTATTAATATGACCTTGAGTGAACAAAGGCGGTAAAAACAGTAACGCTGCAGCCTTGGTTTGACCGAAGCAGCTTACTCGTGAACTACCATTTCATTTGCTCGCCCATATGGCCCTAATGCGCGGTTCCTACAGGCTGTCAACACATCATTTTCGACCTTAATATGTTCAAAATAGACAGCTGCTAGCTGCCCTTGTGGGTCCCGGTTTGCAGCCAATGCTTGGAAGAATTGCTATAAGAAGCAGCTAGCTAGCTCTCGAGGAACAACCTATCAAATTTCCTTTCAGCAACTTATGAGTTAGGAAACCATCCAATCATTAATAATCCTTTTCCGAAGTTAATTTACTCAACTTTTGTTCTTGTTTTTTAAGCTGTTGGTAATGATTGGTTAAGCATCTTTATTTCCCTTTTTTATCCCAAAATCAAGTAAGTATTGCATTTACTTTTGTTTGCTTATTATTATTAAAAGTGATAATCTTTATATTTAGTTTTCAAAATACGTCGAGTTAAAAATCTTTTATAAATAATTACTACAGTAGTAGTTACTTAAATAGTTTTAAATTTTCAAATCATTTTTAGCAATAAATTCTTAAAACATAAAATAGGTTTTTGTGCAACAGTCCACTTTTAGCTTTCAAATTCACGTAAAATTACAAGCTTTGGAAGATTAGTCGAAGATTACGGACACTACACGGATCGCTTCTTTTTTTACTTTTCTTAACGACGGTTAATTAAGGATTATTAGTTATTTTAGGTTATTTAAGAGCTTGGATGGATTTATAGTTCAAGGAGGTTATCGTCATCATTATTCTCAATATAAGAGCATTCACAATGCTCCAAGTCTTCAATGACTTGGAGCATTTAAGGCATTTAATGTGTAACATGATTATACTTCAAAGCTTTTAGGAATGACTTGTAATCTAGCAAGTCCTTGTAAAAAACATAGTAAAAAGCTTTTGCCACAATGTAAAAAACCTTGTTAAAACACTTTTTGGAATAGTAAAAAGCTTTTGGGTGTTTGACCCATTGTGGATGCTCTAAATCCGGTGCTTTCCGTTTTTTTTTCTTCCAGTATTCTCTTTATTTTTGTTATTTGTCATGTTTAATTTAGTTAAACTTGTCATGTTTACTAGCATTATTAGTATGTCAGACTAGGGTGAGGTTATTTTCAGAACCAAATAAATGTACAGAACTGCGAGAACCACCTTTTTACTCTTCAAATGCACATGTATATATATCGGGTTAGTTTATTAGGTAGAAATACATGAATTTTCATTGTCCTAGGTCATTAAGAACATGTATGCACATGTATTTGTTTTGTATGTATGATAACTATCTTTTTGTTGGATAATAAGAAAACACACGTGCACTTTTCATATCGCTCATCATACTCGGATATATAACCAACAAAACAACTATTAAATGTTAATTTAAACATAATAATGAAAATACATATATAATTTTAAGAGTATTAAGGTGGTTCTGGCAGTTCTGTACATTTATTTGATTCTGAAAATAACCTTTCACTGTTAGACTAGAGTATATTTTAAACTACTTGCTTTGATTTTGGTGTGTTTCATATGGTGACAAATACAAAGTCGTTTTATTTGTTTCTTTACGGGCTGTTCTAGGCTTGTTTGGTTCGCAAAATATTTTTAAGAGAATTGTACTCCCTCCGTCCCAAAATTATTGTCTCCCGACAAAAAACACATAATTTAAGAAAAGTACCACTTTTTCAGCTTTCTCTCTCTTACTTTTTGTAGAAACACAGTTTTGCCCTTAATCAATTAATTTAAAACTTTTTTAAAGTTTGTAATTATAATTTCAATTAAGAGTAATCTAGTAATCTCGATCTAAAATTCCTATCTATTTTTAGAAGTTTTAAAAGTGGACAATTAATTTAGGACAACTCGAAAAGGAAACATGGACTATAATTTTGGGACGGAAGGAGTAATATTTGAAAGAAATTGTAATTGAAAGAATTGAAAAGTATTTAAATTATATTTTTTTGGAATTAGAATGGATTTAATTTGAGATGTGTTTAGTTGAGTCTCAACGTAATGTAATTCAATTTATTTTTATAAAACTTAAAACTTAATAAAAAATAATAGTTAAAATAAAATAAAATAATAAAAATAAAATAATAAAAACAAAATAATCTAAATATAAATAAATTAAAATTATTATTTTAATAAAATTTATTATTTTAATAAAAATTATTATTATTATTATTAAAATAAAATAATAATAATTTATATTATTTTAATATTTCAAAATTATATTAATAAAAAATATTATTATTAATAAAATATAAAAATAACTAATAATAACAATAATTAAAAATTTAAAATATAAAAAATAATAACTAATTAAACTATAAAATTATAAAACTATAAAAAAAATAATAAAGGATATAAAATTAAAAATAAATTAAATAAACAAAAAAATAAAATAAACATTATATAAAATAAATTTAAAAAATTTTAAGAAAAAAATATAATTATATTAATTAATAAATTAATAAATAATAATATAAAAATAATAGTAATTAATAATAATAATAAAATTATTATTATTAAATTTTTATTATTTTATTATATAACAATTAAAATAAATTTTATTTTTATAATATTACTTTAATATAATAATAATAATAATAATAATAAAGGAGGAAGTATTCTTCTATTTGTGCAGAGTATGGTTACTCGTTCATCCTTTTTGCCTTCTAGCCTTGGTTACTCTTTCGCGTCTCAAGCGCTTATCTGTTTGTTATTCTAATGATGCTGTAACACCCCACTTGGATAAATGGACCGTTACGTGTATTTATGGCGTGTCATCAAAGCATAAGGTAAATGTCCTAGAACATTAACTGACCATAAAGGAAATACCGGAATCAAACTTCGGTAATCCAAACATAAGCCCAAAACATGAAATATAAAATACTGAAAGAAAGGACTAAACAATGTCCAAATAAGCAGAATAATATAAGAAATGCATAAAGTAAGAAGTTCGGGTAGCTTCCATCCAAATGCACATGCTCTTAGAATCCTAAGAGCATCCTGATGTACCTGCCGTTAGAACATGAAAGGAACTACGGCTGAGCATAACGCTCAGTGAACGGATATAAAGCATGATAAGAATATACTGAATGAAACAGGCGATAGAATACAGAAACTGTAAGACTGATATGAAACATGTGGTAGAACTCTGCATAAAATCTGAGCAATCTGGTTCATATATACTGATACTGAAATATAACTATTAATTCTGAAAACATGCATTTACTGTATTTTATTTGCCAGAGCTTATATAGGTCACGTGCTGTAACAACCGTGCATGAATAACTGGAGGGGTGACCTCGTCATGCTGTAGAGGGGTGACCTCTAAATAACTGTGCTGGGTGGAGGGATCAGCTCCAATGTGAAGGATGTAGAGCACACACCACATTCACCCTGATAACATGAAACACTTATAAGCCTAGGATGCATCCATACGCCCCACTAAAAATACTGATAAAATGGCGAAGCTGAGCTGAGTGGGACGATGCAGGATATCACTCTCCTGCATGTGAGTCACGACACCGGTGCCTCTAGTGCCGTGGTTACGGTACCTCCGTAACTAGTACATAAACTGGTCGTGCTTGTATATAATGCTCAGGCAATTTATTTCGTTATTAACATGATTACTGATAAACTTAAACATATATTGGGGAAAACATTTGGCTGCAGACGGGGAATCCTAATCATGCATAAAAGAAAGTCCTTACTGAAAGGACGGAAAATCCGTACCTCGTGTCCAGAAACGAAATAAGACTGAAAGCTAACGGATCGGATCTGACTTCACGGATACTACATAAATAATAGACGGAAATTAAGTCGTCTGATTACTGTCTATAATTTATGATTCTGGTATGTTCTTATTTCAATTTAAAAATTGTTCTTGTATTATAGTACTGTAAGATCCGATAAATCTGAATGTTCTTTAATATTTCTGATGAGTGCATTCATATAATTTTGATTACCGTGTGATATGTATTTCTAATATTTTCGATCTTACTAAAAATAGTAACCTGTCATATATAGAGGTTTCCTGATTTAGAAATATTCCCAAATTTAGTTTTTCTGAAATAAGTCATTAATTAAATCATAAATTAAATCCGACTTTTAATAGTGAGAGGAAAATGTTAAAAATCAATTTAATTTTACTAATTACATAATTAAAATAACAAATATTTTTATAATATAAAAACTTATTTCTTAAAAATGTTTTAACCAAACTAAAATAAAGTTCCCACTGCTTTTGTATCAAGTTCCCACTGCTAATTGTAACTTTTATTCCCACTGCTAATGCTTTTCTGTTCCCACCGTTAGTGTTCTGTTCCCACTGTCTGTGCAGTGGTTCCCACTGCCTGTTCAAGTTCCCCCTGTTTTTGTTATCTGACAGACCCAAACGCCCCCTTATTGCCTGTATATGCAGTTACAAACCAAACGCACCCTGTTTTTTTTTTTTAAAAAAAAAAAACACAACCCGATGGTTGGCAGCCCCATTTGGGTCGAACCTGGCCCTGGCCGCCCCTGTGTGGGTCACGGCTGGGCAGGGAAGGGACCACCGAGACCTGGTGGTCTCGGTTTCTTGAATCACAGCAACAACCCGACGGCCCCCTTAAATAATATAACCCCTTGTGGGTCTTTCTGCCCTCGGTCGACCACCAGCCAACACCACCGAGACTCTTTGAGTCTCGGCTGGACCACATCCCCACACAAACCCGACACCCTTAATCTATTTATTTATTTATTTATTTATTTATTTTTTTTATTTCGATTCAAATAAACCAGAAAGAACAAAAAATAAAGATTACCTGTTGTTCGTCGGCTGGAAGAAGGAAAGAAGAGAACAAACGATCCCCTTTTTTTTTGTCTTTTTGTGTCGGCAGGAGAACACCAACCCTAATCTGTTTCTTTTTTTTTTTTTGTGTCGCTGTGAGGGGAAAAGGGGTAACCCCCGGGTTTTCTTTCTTTGTAGTAAAATGGGCTTAGCCCAATTTCCTTTTCTTGTTCCTAAGTTTCAAACGGCCCAAAACAGCCCATCAATCTATTATTATATTTTTTTTTCGATACGCCTCGATTAATTTTATTTAGCTTTCGTGTTCGTTTTTAAAACCTGTCATATATATATATTTATCTGACTGAGATAATTATGAACGTAACGTGGAATGATTATTTTCTGAATCGTTTTCTGAACAAAAATTTTTTGTCACGATCTTAATTAACCGAGGCTGTGTAATCACTGTTAACGTTTAATTATTTATGTCTTATAAATAATACATACGTAGTATTTTTCTGAACTTAATAATTACTTCCTGAACAGTTATCTTAATGTAGCATTTAAATAAACTGAGATTGTGCGATTCCTGCTAACGTTTGATTGTTTTTGTAAAATAAAATAATTCATCTGTAATATTTTCTGAGACTAAATACTTATTATCTGAATAAATATTATCTGTAATATTTTAGATAAACTGGGATAACGTAATTTATTTCTGCGTTTATAACTCTTGTCTAATAATTAATACTTAAATAGTTTATTAAAAGTAAACTGCGTATTTAATATCCTGATTTTTAAATACGGGTTTTACAATTCTTCCCCTCTAAAAACAATAATTCGTCCCCGAATTAAAGATACGACCATACTGGGTTTTACAATTCTTCCCCTCTAAAAAGGAGAAATTCGTCCTCGAATTAAAGGTAATAAGCTGATGAAGTTATAAGGAATGAAAGAATACGTAGACTGGAAGGACAATTAAGCTGAAGGATAAATTATCTTCTAGTTAAGACATAATGCTGCTGATAGGTATAAACCTGACATGACTGAAATGATCATGTACGTGACATGGATGAAGAGAACATGGAACGTGACATGACTGAAAGAATATAACTGGCTTATAGAAGGAAAGGGGATGAGAGGTCCGGATGGACTCCTCTGTTTCGAGTGGCCTCCCGCTCGAAACGATTCCTTCAAATGTCTAACGTAATAAAAGAATCTTGGTCTTGTTGACCCTGTCCTGATGATGCTGAATAGTTTCTGGTTCTAAACTTAAGATGGATTTTCTGAATCTGATAAAATGAACAAGCTATAGCATGTGGATACATGAAATGGTACGTATAAATGTCCTGAAGTATAACATTTACATATCTGAGCAAGCTGCTGAAAACATATATAGGAACGAACTACGTGAACAATTGTGAACCTGCTAAGTGAGCAATTGTGAACGTGGTTCATAATTATATGAGGAGCGCTGGCATGGAATTAGAATAAGTGAATCATACTGTGAACGTGATACTAGAACATATTATGAACATAAGCTGACTGAGGAAGGAATGCCAACCGATACGGCCTGAGATGTGAAACATCTGCCGGGTTATGGAATGTATTCGGTAATAAACTGTGAAACGTGTATCGTGAAATGGCGCACGAACTTGAACGTGAACAATGTTATGAATACAACGTGAGCTTAAATCAAGAGATAGCATAAAGATGAACTGAAACAGCATCATACTGTGAATAAGGCGTAAACGTGAAAGTGAAGATAAACCTGAATTTAAAGTGGGCTTAAACATACACTTGATCGTGAACATGAATTCTGTCTGATATGATGGTCAATGGAAAGCCTTGAATTCGTATGATTTACTGCTGAATTTCAAAATTTTCTGCAGATCTGCTGCTACGTGATCCTTTCGGATGAAAGAAAACGCGCAGGCTGATTACATGGTTGATGATAACTTAGATAGTATCATACGTTCTCTGAGCTTGTGGTAGCTGATAACAATTTCATGGAATTTCGTCTCATTTCTGTTTCAGACTCTAAGGGTTGTAGTAACTCACTAACATGACGGCGTTCTATCTTGAACCTGCAGTAGGTCAGGCATCTAGATATGAACATAGCTGCATTAATGTGTGATGCAAATTTTATTAAAGTTTTGTCTGGGATTTTGGAACATTCTGGTGGAAATCTGGTTGAATAGTCATAAAACATTTTTAGTGAGAACTGTCGGCAATTTCTACGGTAGTAGTCATTTGAGTTCTAGAAAATTTTGTACTTTGTTCATAGTCGTCAGTCGGGACCATCAGGTGATGGCCTTCACCTTCGCAGGATTGTCTGAACTTTCTTTCTGCTGAAGTAGGGTGGCTCAGAAATGCCACTCAGTTCAAGAGAATTTTATATCTGGAAAGTTGTGTATAAAAATCACTCCTATCGAAGATTTTGTACAACTGTGAGAAGATGATTCTCGTGTTCTTCTTTAAAATCTAGCACACCAAAAATGTGATCAATGAATACGCTGACTATTTTGTCTGAGAATCATAGAAAAATTTTATTCATAAATTCCACACTATTGCGGGGGCATTGGGAATTTAGAAGTATAAAATCGAAATCTTTAGAGAGACTATAATATGTGCAACAGCGGTCTGAAGGACATCATGTTCTTCCCTCACCACTGATGGTGGCATGATCTAGAATTTTCTGGGAGAATGTTTAAAACACCCTGTAGTAGGTTAATTAAACTTTCTATTCGTGGAATGAATATCGATTAAGAATGGTGATCTGATAAATTTTTCGATGGTGCGTTAGCGTAAATAAAGTCTAGTTTTGGTAATTCTTGCAGCAACTGCTGCAACTCTTTAACTTAGCTAAAGCCTTTCAATAAAGAGTTTTGAAAAACAGGTCCTGTTCCTAGGATAAGCTTGATGTTAACTCAGGTCTCGTGGTTAGAGGAATTTCTAGAAACCTTTTTGCAATGACATTTGGAAATTTCTGGAGGAATCTGCTGATTATGAATTTAAGGAATTTCAGAAGTTTCATAACTGGTAGGTAAAAGTCTTCATAGCTATGGTCTGACAAGCCACGTACTTGTAAGGTAGACGTAATTTGTACTGATTTTTCTGGCAGAAAGTATTACGATATATTTAGAATTTAATAAGACAGATCTTATCGTTAATTGAAAGGAAACCCTAATAATATAGGTGATACTGTGGAGTCCTTTCGGCTGAGAGGTAGGTATATATCTGATTCACATAAAGCTGACATAGGAATACGTAGGGTGACGTGGCGACTGTTCACTGAATGTGTTCGTCTGTACCCTCACTGAATAAATACTTCGTGTTTAAGCTGAGTAATAATCTGGTGGTGGTGACTGAATTTTAATGATTTGATATATGCGTGGCATAATAGAATGAGTATACCCCTTTCTGAAAGATACCCTGAATTACTGAGGGTCTTGCTTGGAACATACTGGAACTAGGAGCTCGGACTCGTACTCTGAGAAGATATTCGTATGACGTGTATCATGACTGGTGCCCTGATATGTGTCTTCCGAAATGATACCAGAGAACTATGTCTTGACTGATGTCTTGGCACATGTTTTAATAGATGAATATGAACAAGGCTGGAAATTTTTTTGTAACTGCTAGGATTTGCGGACCGGTTAGACTGCTGACCTCTGTATTTCTGGTCACGTCCGCTCCGGGGTTCCGATGGTTACTGACTGAGTAATTATAAGCACGGTGGTTGTCACTACTACTTTGTCTATCAGTTTCCTGACGGTCGTTATCACGACCGTGATTAATGTAATTATTTCTGTTGAGTGGTCGGCTGGTTACCGGTTCCCACTCTTCTGACAGAAAGATTAGCTGAGTGATGTGTGACATCTAACTGAGGGAGTAAAAACATAAAATAGAATGGTAGTGTCTGATGGTTGAATTTATTCTTGTCAGAAATTTCAAATTTATAGTTTTCGTCCTCGTTCCGCGGCTTCAGCATCTTGAGAAATCTCCAAAGTTCAGCAACATCAGCATCTGTGTTGTCTTCAGAGTGTTAGCAGCATCAGCATCTGGTAAAATCTTCAACTCACGAGCAGCATCAGCACCTGGTAGAATATCGACGAATGGAAACGCCTGAGATGGTTGAGGATCGATTAGCAATATCCATTGAGTCTGGGTATCTGGACTACACCTGGACTGCTGTACATGAAGTACAAAATGAATACTGCACATGGAGCATATATGAGACACTGTACGTGGAGTACACGTGAAATATTATACATGGAGTATAACTGAGACACTGTACATGGGGTACATATGGAATACTGTACATGGAGCTGGTGGAAATTTTATGGGATGATCGATACTGGTGTCGATTGTCTGACATTTTCAACGGAAAATAATTTGATTTAACTGGTTAGCAACTGAACTGCAACAGTTAATATGATAGGCTGATAATTTCTGCGTAGACTTAATGCTGGTTGTATAGAGGCTGAAAGTATGATTAAACAGAGTTTCATCAATGTTCAGTATGAAGACGGAAGGCATGATTGATAAAGACCAGAACATGATTTATCATGAAATAGGATTTTATTGTAATCCTTCTATATTTTAGCCTGAAGGCATCATCACCTTGCTGAAAACATAATCCGTGTAAGGAGACGTGAAACTGAATCATCATGTAGATGACTTCAACGTGAGGGTATGAAAATTTGACTGTTATAAGGAACACAAAAAGTTAAATCAACTGAGGTGTAATATTAACTGATGTGGACGGCTATGGTTCAATCCACGTACTTCAAGGAAGGAAACATGAGACTAAGTATGGGCTATTCTGGTTCGATCCATACTGGTCAAAATTTTCTGAGAACTGTCATGTATGGAAATTCATAATCTGGTATTAAATATGAATGGCTGAAGTCCAATCCATACTTGTCAAAATTTATAGAATGTCATGATATGACAAGGGTGAACAACTGTGGATCGGTTCACAAAACATCATTTGACTAAAAGACTTGAAATTTGACTTGAGAAAGGGTGAACGTTTATGGCTGGTTCACCAAGTGATATTTGACTGAAAACATGAATCTGTCATGAATAAGGGTAAACGCCTATGGTCAGTTTACCAATACAAAATCTGAACGGGCAAGAGTGAACGCCTATGGTCAGTTCACCAAAACGAAAGCTCGCTAAAAGCACATGCGACTAAATATGGCCAGTTCTGTACCAACCTTTTACTTAGTCAGAACGTTAAGAAAACTTACTGATAAACGAAGAAAACTGTCGGAATAATCCATGGGAAACATGAAAGATAACAACGCCAGAATCTAGAAAGTTCCTGGTGACTACCCACTAGTCACAGGTCAAGTTTTAGAGCCTACAGGTCGAACCTTGTGCTCTGATACCATAATTGTAACACCCCACTTGGATAAATGGACCGTTACATGTATTTATGGCGTGTCATCAAAGCATAAGGTAAATGTCCTAGAACATTAACTGACCATAAAGGAAATACCGGAATCAAACTTCGGTAATCCAAACATAAGCCCAAAACATGAAATATAAAATACTGAAAGAAAGGACTAAACAATGTCCAAATAAGCAGAATAATATAAGAAATGCATAAAGTAAGAAGTTCGGGTAGCTTCCATCCAAATGCACATGCTCTTAGAATCCTAAAAGCATCCTGATGTACCTGCCGTTAGAACATGAAAGGAACTACGGCTGAGCATAACGCTCAGTGAACGGATATAAAGCATGATAAGAATATACTGAATGAAACAGGCGATAGAATACAGAAACTGTAAGACTGATATGAAACATGTGGTAGAACTCTGCATAAAATCTGAGCAATCTGGTTCATATATACTGATACTGAAATATAACTATTAATTCTGAAAACATGCATTTACTGTATTTTATTTGCCAGAGCTTATATAGGTCACGTGCTGTAACAACCGTGCATGAATAACTGGAGGGGTGACCTCGTCATGCTGTAGAGGGGTGACCTCTAAATAACTGTGCTGGGTGGAGGGATCAGCTCCAATGTGAAGGATGTAGAGCACACACCACATTCACCCTGATAACATGAAACACTTATAAGCCTAGGATGCATCCATACGCCCCACTAAAAATACTGATAAAATGGCCAAGCTGAGCTGAGTGGGACGATGCAGGATATCACTCTCCTGCATGTGAGTCACGACACCGGTGCCTCTAGTGCCGTGGTTACGGTACCTCCGTAACTAGTACATAAACTGGTCGTGCTTGTATATAATGCTCAGGCAATTTATTTCGTTATTAACATGATTACTGATAAACTTAAACATATATTGGGGAAAACATTTGGCTGCAGACGAGGAATCCTAATCATGCATAAAAGAAAGTCCTTACTGAAAGGACGGAAAATCCGTACCTCGTGTCCAGAAACGAAATAAGACTGAAAACTAACGGATCGGATCTGACTTCACGGATACTACATAAATAATAGACTGAAATTAAGTCGTCTGACTACTGTCTATAATTTATGATTCTGGTATGTTCTTATTTCAATTTAAAAATTGTTCTTGTATTATAGTACTGTAAGATCCGATAAATCTGAATGTTCTTTAATATTTCTGATGAGTGCATTCATATAATTTTGATTACCGTGTGATATGTATTTCTAATATTTTCGATCTTACTAAAAATAGTAACCTGTCATATATAGAGGTTTCCTGATTTAGAAATATTCCCAAATTTAGTTTTTCTGAAATAAGTCATTAATTAAATCATAAATTAAATCCGACTTTTAATAGTGAGAGGAAAATGTTAAAAATCAATTTAATTTTACTAATTACATAATTAAAATAACAAATATTTTTATAATATAAAAACTTATTTCTTAAAAATGTTTTAACCAAACTAAAATAAAGTTCCCACTGCTTTTGTATCAAGTTCCCACTGCTAATTGTAACTTTTATTCCCACTGCTAATGCTTTTCTGTTCCCACCATTAGTGTTCTGTTCCCACTGTCTGTGCAGTGGTTCCCACTGCCTGTTCAAGTTCCCCCTGTTTTTGTTATCTGACAGACCCAAACGCCCCCTTATTGCCTGTATATGCAGTTACAAACCAAACGCACCCTGTTTTTTTTTTAAAAAAAAAAAAAACACAACCCGATGGTTGGCAGCCCCATTTGGGTCGAACCTGGCCCTGGCCGCCCCTGTGTGGGTCACGGCTGGGCAGGGAAGGGACCACCGAGACCTGGTGGTCTCGGTTTCTTGAATCACAGCAACAACCCGACGGCCCCCTTAAATAATATAACCCCTTGTGGGTCTTTCTGCCCTCGGTCGACCACCAGCCAACACCACCGAGACTCTTTGAGTCTCGGCTGGACCACATCCCCACACAAACCCGACACCCTTAATCTATTTATTTATTTATTTTTATTTTTTTTGATTTCGATTCAAATAAACCAGAAAGAACAAAAAATAAAGATTACCTGTTGTTCGTCGGCTGGAAGAAGGAAAGAAGAGAACAAACGATCCCCTTTTTTTTTTGTCTTTTTGTGTCGGCAGGAGAACACCAAC
This sequence comes from Glebionis coronaria, assembly GCA_025667525.1. Lineage (NCBI taxonomy): Eukaryota > Viridiplantae > Streptophyta > Magnoliopsida > Asterales > Asteraceae > Glebionis > Glebionis coronaria. The sequence goes on from CM046881.1 coordinate 127,380,083, forward strand.
CCTAATCTGTTTCTTTTTTTTTTTTTTGTGTCGCTGTGAGGGGAAAAGGGGTAACCCCCGGGTTTTCTTTCTTTGTAGTAAAATGGGCTTAGCCCAATTTCCTTTTCTTGTTCCTAAGTTTCAAACGGCCCAAAACAGCCCATCAATCTATTATTATATATATTTTTTTTCGATACGCCTCGATTAATTTTATTTAGCTTTCGTGTTCGTTTTTAAAACCTGTCATATATATATATTTATCTGACTGAGATAATTATGAACGTAACGTGGAATGATTATTTTCTGAATCGTTTTCTGAACAAAAAATTTTGTCACGATCTTAATTAACCGAGGCTGTGTAATCACTGTTAACGTTTAATTATTTCTGTCTTATAAATAATACATACGTAGTATTTTTCTGAACTTAATAATTACTTCCTGAACAGTTATCTTAATGTAGCATTTAAATAAACTGAGATTGTGCGATTCCTGCTAACGTTTAATTGTTTTTGTAAAATAAAATAATTCATCTGTAATATTTTCTGAGACTAAATACTTATTATCTGAATAAATATTATCTGTAATATTTTAGATAAACTGGGATAACGTAATTTATTTCTGCGTTTATAACTCTTGTCTAATAATTAATACTTAAATAGTTTATTAAAATTAAACTGCGTATTTAATATTTTGATTTTTAAATACGGGTTTTACAGATGCTAAGAGCGGCATTTTTCTATTTTCTAGACTTGATTTTTGTATCCAAAAGGGGGTGGGAGCACAACTTGTGTCACGACTCCCTTCCAATTTTGTGATTAATAAATAAAATACTTTTACTAAAATAAAATAAAATAATAATAATAATAATAAAGCTGAATTAATAATAATAACAATAGTGGTTTAAAGTATAAAATTATGAATTACGACGTAATTCAAAACATTCTATTCAAATTTCTATGTAATGTGAATTACATCGTTTGATGTAATTGTAATGTCCTAATTACAATTACGTAGCATACCAAAAACCATATGTAATGAAAAGTGAATTAGAGCATCTCCAATGGAGTAAACCCTTTCATAGGTTTTTACTATTTAGAAAAGCTTTTGGAGGTGGTTTTTACCATTGTATCAAAAGGTTTTAGCAAAAGTTTACAAAAAGGTTTGTATAATGACTTTGCATACACAAAGTCATTGTATAAACTTTTTTAAACCTTTACTAAAACCTTTTGGTGCAATGGTAAAAACCATCTCCAAAAGCTTTTTAAAATAGTGAAAAGCTTTGAAAGGATTTGCCCCATTAGAGATGCTCTTACATTCTCCTAATTATGTGAAACAAACAAATTATGTAACATAATTGAATTACAATTACATCTAATTACCTCTAATTACAACAAACCAAACGGGTTAGTATTTTAGGCTAGGGATACTTTTGACTTGTGACGACGTCACCATGCTCGTCTCCATACACAGGCTGATCAAACTTTGTCCAACTGTGCCCAAAACATGTACGGAGCAAATGCATAGTCCAATGCATAGAATCAAAGTATTAAATTTTCGCAATAACAGAAATAAAATTACATATAATATAGGAAATCGTGGGGTAAATGACTCCGAAAGATCGTTACTAATTTGCACCTTATCGAGCACCTCAAAAAGGTTAATTTTCGGGCTTTTACAAAATGCCTGATTTTATCCATACCTCGTGCATAACTAAAGTTCAATTTATGAATGTGTAAAATATCAAATTCAATTCCTATGTAGTAAAAAAACATTAACGTAATCACGTTAAGTAACTTCCTAGAAAATAAAAGTTTTAACCGTTTTAAGTGTGTTTAAACCTATGATCTATACGTATAATAAAGTTACATGCTTTAATGTGACCTTGACATCTATGGTACAAATTTGACTGGGGTGTAAATGTTCGATTCAGGTTATTTTGAGTGAACAAGCACGGTAAATTTTTTTACAGTAACACTCGTGAACTACCATGGTCCATGGGGTTAATTAATATAAAACGACCTGATCTTATGCTATACTTTTCCTTCTTTGGACGGACGAACAATGGAGGTTGTTATAATGATGTTCATTTTCTTAAGCAACATTTTTATTAGACCAAACTCGCCGTGTAGTAATAGGAAAAAAAAATATTACAAAGTTACTGTACAATATGGTGGGTTACACGTCCAATTTTACAAAATCTACAAAGAATAAGATGAATGTTAATTAATCGCGATGAATGTTAACTAACTATGAATCTTAACTCATCATGCTAAATGTTAACTAATCGTGATGAATGTTAACACTCCATATCTCATTTATTTCTACCGTGTGTTGATTATGGCATCGTTCGACTAAAATATGAATTGTAATCTAAGTGTGTGAGATTTTTGTCAAAGATGGAACTACAAAAACGAGGTTTTTATTGTCTAGCGGGCTTTTAAAAACCCCTTTCTGTAATAAATAAAAAAACAAATACAACTAATTGCAACATTATAATTATAATATAATATACTTATAACAAAAATACCAACAAAATATTAGAAACAAAAAAAAATATATTATTGGTTACCGTTACAAATCCCTAGCAATTATTTTTAAATCATAAAAGGGTTGAAATAAAATACTAAAATAAATAAAAATTGAAACATGATCATGTTTCGTTGCAAAATCTTTCTTTTATATTTATTTTAATTTTTTTATTTTCAAATCTATTAATGATTTTGCAATGGATTTGCAACGGACAATTAAAATTAAACTGAAGATATATTTTTATAGTCAAATCCATCTATGATTTTGCAACGGTCAGTTAAAAATAAATTGAAATTGAATTATCATAGTTATTCTGTTATAAATCCGTAAAATTTATTAAAAATTTGCAACGGATTTGCAATGGAAGCTCATAATATTTTATTCTCTAATACTTCGTTGCAAATCCGTTACAAATTTCAAATAAGTTTAAAGGATTTGCAACGAAATATTTTAAAATAAATATAAAAGAAAATACTTTCTTTTTCCAAGGGATTTGCAACGATTTTCTGTGCCATTGCTAATCCGTTGCAAATATGTTGCAACTCGTTGCAAATTTGCTAGGGAGAACTTCTGTTACAAATTTTCGTAGTATTTGCCCTGTTGTGTAGTATTGATATCCCTGTTGATCCCAAACTTAGATCGATTAGCTTTGTATTATCGAGATTAAATCAAGTATAATACGTAGAGAAACTTTGTATATTCAATAATCTAAGTATTATGTCGAATTTAATACTTAGAGCAAAGAACAAATCAACAAAGCACGTATACCAAACTTTCAAATCGATTAATAATCAAACAATGAACAATGTATCAAAGTGTTACAAATAATAAACCCTAAGGTCTCCTTTTATACACTAAGGAGCCTTGAACCGAAAGCTAAAGATCAACTATTCTAGAAAGAGATAAATACAGAAAATAAAATTATTTGAACATATCTTCCTAATATAACAAAACGTGTTGATCCATGTAGCCCATGCAATCCTTCAATGGCTAAGATTCTTCTTGTCAGTGGCTTATTGTCAGCGACTACAATATGTCTTGTCAGCGTCTAGAACTCCACTTGTCAGCGGCTAGGGACTTGGTCATTTTATTCCCAACAATCCTATCCTAAACTTGATATTTATACTAACTATCAAGTTTTTGAATAAAACAAAAATATACAGAGAGGATTCTTACAAACATATTTATCCCTGAATTTGAGTATGAATAAACCTTAAAATGTCAACACCCAAATCACTGTTGTAGTCAACCTTTAGCTTTGTACAAACCATCTTCTTCAATACTTCTTGTGTCAGTGATCTTTTCCACCAACAAATACTTTGAAAAATTTGAAGTGTAGAGATGAAACACACTAGTTGCAGAATATAACCTCCACTCCAAGCCACTCAAATCATCCAAATCCAGCCATACTGGATCATCTTGGTCATGATCAAACATCATTCTAAATGTTGACCAGATCTTTATTCCTCCAACACTTGTTGGATCATAGCATCATACTGTTCCTTCAATAGACCATAAATGGTCTCCAAATCTTCTCTATCCGTACTACCAAACAAAGAGATAAGAGAAGTAAATACCTGCACCTTGTCACCGTATCTTGTGATCCTCCAGAAACCTATACTTGTATCCTCTTTATACTTAATCACATGATTTCTAAGATCAACAGGCATAACAACAGAAATATCCAAATAAGAAAGCTGCAAATTTGCCTTCAAAACACTTTCACTAGGCAATTTTGGATCCAATAGATCAAATGCTGGAAAATTAAGCTTTACTCCCTTCTTTCTTGGCCTAGGCACCTGTGTTGCCTGCTTTATGTTCCCCAGTGGAGCTTTCGATCAAGATGTTCTCGCCTCCCCCGTTTAGGCTCTCGCTCGAATCGGATCTCCTCCTCCAATTCCTCTTGTCTTTTAGCAAAGAGCTTGAGATGAGCGTTATGTTCATATATGTTGACCCAGATAGGATATGCCTTGAATTCCAATTCTTCAAAAGACACTCCTTAAAACTTCTTCCAGGTCCAACAAGTTTAATTACTCCTTAGCAACATCTTGTAGAACTCCCTCCTATGAGACTTAGGCTTCATCAACACATTCTCAGCCTTGTTTGCTTCCATCACCTTTAAGTCCTTTTGAACTCTTAAGAACTACTCCAACCCATATATTCTCATAGAAGAAGAAATATTCTGCTCATCAGCAGACTCTTCATACCTATGATACAAACTAGCAATCTGGGGCATCTCATAGTCTATCAACAAAGCCAAACTTCTTAACTTCTCTTTGGCTATCTCATCCTCACCATACTCCAATTGTTCTGGTCTTCTTCTTGATCCACATCTGGATTAGAGTTATCTAAACCATTATCACCACCACCAGATACCATGCTACCAGATTCTAAACTAACAATTTGAGCTTCAATCAAAACTTTTTGTTGCTCCTTAAGTTCTTCCTAATGCATTATTGAGCCGACATTTGATCTATCTGTGCAAAATCTTTAGCAGGAACCTCCTCTTCTACCAAAATACTTTTACCTTTATCAGATGGATCAATTGAAGGTAAAGTGGTTGGTACTTGTGTGGATACCTCTCTAATTGTTAATGCTGGTTGGGATACACCAGAAACAAACAAAGAGCTGTCAGCATCTTTAAAGGCTTGTCAACGGCTTGAAAAGGCTTGTCAGCGGCTGCAACCTTACCAACACTTACTTGCTCTTTTAATTAAACAAAGGAGAGTTCTGTTGATGTTATCATTGAGGAATCAAACTCCTTGTTCTCCTTCATACATGTGAGAGCATCAACTACTTCTAATGTACCTATAGAGCTACGTGGATACCTCTCTAATTAATAATGGTGGTTGGGATACACCAGAAACAAACAGAGAGCTGTCAGCGGCTTGAAAAGGCTTGTCAATGGCTGCAACCTTACCAGCACTTACTTGCCCCATTAATTGAAAAAAAATGAGAGTTTTATTGGTGTTATCATTGAGGAATCAAATTCCTTGTTCTCCTTCATACATGTGAGAGCGTCAACTACTTCCAATGTACCTATAGAGCCTTCTTTAGAACTTTTATCACTCATATTCAGTTGTTCCTCCCCTTTGTAAGACTCCTCTCTAGCATTAATACATGAGGACCTAACCACAAACGACCTCCTTGGCTTACTAGCATTCTCCAATACTTCAAGTCTTTCCCTCAGTTGGTGTGAGTTCAAGTCCTTGATCCTTGACTATTTGTACAAGTTCTATATTTTGCTTTTGCATGCTAATACAGAATTTCGTCAATTCCATTGGTGTCAAAGGTTCCATACTGCCCTCATCTATATTCGGGAATTAATCCTCAATACAGATTCATTGGGAGTGGCAATGAACTTACTTATAGTAGCTCTGGCTTGACCTTCATCTAAGTCAGAGTTAATAGGCCCAACCATCTCCACATCACTAGCCACCCTTGTGGTAGTGGTCTCCTCTGCTACAAGGTTAGGATCACCAAGGGAAGACACCCCAGTGACCCTTTGGTGTTTGGCTAGCCTATAGTCTGGTGATAAAGAGGATGAGGTGGTGTTTGAGCCTACATCAGGGTTGTCAGTGGCTACATTATAGGTGTCAGGGGCTACAAGTTGAGTGTCAAGGGGTAGAGTGTGTGGTGCAGGGTCATCAACATCCATATTTACATCATGTTGAGGGGATGGTGGTTGATTTTGTTGTTCAGGGACCATAGCAGCAGCTTGAATAACATCAAGCATGGGTTGGGTTAAGGGCAAAACTCTATAAGGGGGTTTATTAAGTGTGGTGAACAGTTTATGTTTTTGAATGGGGATCTTATAAAAATTGGAATGATCCACATTACACCCCCTTGAAGTTTCAAAACCACGTGTAAAAATCTAGGGTAAGCAAGAGTCATCTTACTACCCTTGTTGATAAACATGCCTTCAAAAATTATTTTAGAAAAGTTATATCTTTGTCCATTAACCATGCAAATAAGAGTATTACCAATTGAATGGTTGATTTCATTAAAAGCAGAGCATTTAGGACTTAAACACTGAAGAAGGACATATATTAACAATTTCCAGGCTGGGGGAAATTAGTTTTTATCAAAATTTGAAATATGCCCCTCTGGTGGAAGGGCATAACCTAAGCCTGTTAATCCTTGATTTAGCTCATCAATGGGAATGAGTTCAACTCTATCTAAATCATTAAGGTGTAAAGCTTGACGAATTAGAGTTTCTGTTACAATTTTCTTTTTCCCATGAACTGAGCCTTCAATTGTAATCACATCATTAATTGTTTGGGAAGTAGCAGTGTTTAATGTGTGATTCTAGAATGATAGGAGCATGACATAAAGCATACCTTAAATTGGAAGCCAACAAAAAGTCTATCATCCCATCATACTGTGGTTGTCTGGTATCCTTCTCCAAAAGAGCAATCATGTTATGTTGAGGTTTGAATTAGAGAGTAACACCAGCAGGTTTGAACTTTTGCGCCATTGAAAATTAAATTAAAGCTTAAGGTGAAAGAAAGGTTATGTTTATGATTATGGGAGATGAAAAATAACAAATAAGCAAGTGGCACTGTATAGAGACGTAATGGGGTAAATATAGCAAACAACTAGGCACCCTATTGGTTGAAAATATGGTAAGTGCATAAAAATTCAAAATGTACTCAAGTAAATCTTTGAAAAATAACACACTTATCTATTTTCATTAATATAAAATACCTACTCTACTAGAATTACGACCCAAAATATCTCATAAATTACAACTGAGTAGGACCCATCGTTTTTCAAACGTCAAAATTCTTTCAGTGCCAACGGCTATTTTTGTCAGCGTGTAGAAAAACGCATATCAGGGGATAGGATTGAACATGACAACGGCTAGAAAGCCATTGTCAGGGGCTAGAAAGTCAAGACCTTAACAGAGAAATTAATCCTAAGGAAATTAACTTTTCTCCAACAAGTATAAGTTTTGCAAGCATTATCCAATCACACACACTTGCATAAGCAAGATAGATATGACTGTCCTCTAGTGTCCCTTGCTCACAAATACCTTATGAATGAAGTTAATTCAAATAATAACCTTGTAACTCCCAAGTAAGCCCAACGATATATATCCCAAGTCTCTCATCCGACCAATCCCAATTCTAGGTCAAAAAGTCTTGGAAGCATGCATATTTAAAGAAAACGTGCATGCTACAGTGCCTCAAGATTTAGAAATTCCAACAATTCAAAAAGAAATATTTTTATTATTTCTAACCCCACTCACTAGTGGATACAATCTAGAATTATGATAAGAGCACTATAAGAGTACCCAATAACCTAAAGGTATCCTAACACCTCCCCTTAAACTTTACTTACAAATTTCACATTGCATGCAAAAATTTTTTACTTCAAGATAGGAATGTAAATATTCCAACCATCAAAAATAATATTTGTATTTTATAAAGCTTTACAAGAGAAAATGATCATCCCAAGTTGCTCCATCATCCTACATAGTTAGATAAAACCCACAAAAAACATACCAAAACTATGTTGTCAAAGGCTACATAACCCTTTTCAGGGTGTAGAAGTAGCCTATCAACGGATAGAAAATATAGTGGAAAAGACTAACTTTGCAAGACTTAATAACAGTGCTCATCATGTACACACTTCTACAACAAATAAACATGCATCTTTTTAAGGATTAATCATTCCAATACTTGAAACCAAGTACTGAAACCTCCCAACATCAAAAGATTTTGTTAAAAGATCAATCACATTACCATCTGTGTCAATTTTATCTTGTTGAATCAAACCTTTTTTAAAATGATCCCTAGTAAAGTGATGTCTAATTTCTATATGCTTAGGTTTAGAATGATGCACATGATTTTTAATTATACATAAAGCACTGTTATTATCTAAATATATCTTAGTATGCATAAAATTATACCTATAGTCCAGTAACTAGTTTTGAACCCATAGCACTTGACCACAACATGCAGCAGCAGCCACATACTTAGCCTTAATTGTAGAATTGGCCACAATTGTCTGTTTCTTACATTGCCAAGATATCAATCTGCTTCCAAGGAATTGGCATCCACCTGTGGTTGACTTCCTATCTCCAAGGTCACCACCATAGTCACTATCTGAATAGCCAATCAACTCTAAAGGAGAATATTTTGTTGAATCCAAACTTAGATCGATTTAGCTTTGTGTTATCAAGATTGAATCAAGAATAACATGTAGAGAAACTTTGTGTTTATAATAATCTAAGAGTTATGCGGAATTAACACTTAGAATGAAGAACAAAGCAAAACACAATGTTTACCAAACTTTCACTTGTATTGATTATCAATAAGGTACAATGAAAGTATTAAGAACATATATCAAACATAAACCTAAAGGCCTCCTTTTATAGAACAAGGAGCCTTGTACAATAATCAAACTTGTCAACTATTCTAGGAAGATATATCAAGATGAGAAAAGTTCTATAAGGAACATGCATCCAAAAAAGAACAAAGGAAGCAATCTCCACCATCCAATATTAATCTTTTTAAATTTAATTAAAAAAACACATTTTCATCCTATTTCTTAAAAATTAAATATCTCTCAAACCGTTAATCGTTATGAAAAAATAATTATACCGTCACGACGGGAATTAAATTATATTTCCATAGATATGCACTTCTAGATACTTTCGGCGAACTTTTTTTAAAAAATTTCGTAAAAAAATCACATGTAATTCTCGAAAAATTACATGTAATTCTCGAAAACTCATGTTTGATTAATTATTTTAAAAATCACATTTGAATTTGTAACGTCACATGCGATTTGTGAAATCACGTGTATTTTTTTGACGAGAATTTCAACATTGTAAAATCGTTAAAAGTATATGAAAATAACCGTCTATTAAATGACAAAAATATTTTCGTTATTATTTTAAAACCACACGTGATTTATGTGAATTACATTAAAATGTTTGAATCACATGTAATTTTGTTAATATATTAAAATGTTTGTTGCCATTAATATAAAATATGTTCATTTTACCGGGGTGGAGTCCCCTTTACCAAAAAAAATATATGTAAAACAAATTGGCTTCTGAATTACATGTGATTCGGTGATAATTACATGTGATTTTGCTTGCATTACATATGATTCAAGCATACCGAAACCGTAACTTTTTCTAACAAACTCACATTAGATGAATTACATGTGATTTTTTTAATCACGTATTATGTTTTCATTTATTTGAAATATATAAAACAAATTGGCTTCTAAATTACATGTGATTTTGTTTCAATCACATGTAATTATGCTTGAATTGCATGTGATTCGCTGATAATTACATATGATTTTTCTTACATTACATGTGATTCAAGCATTCCGAAACCTTAACTTTTTCTAACAAACCCACTTTAGATGAATCACATGTGATTTTTTTAATCACATGTAATCTTGTTAATATATTAAATTGTCTGCTTGAATTACATGTAATTCGATGATAATTACATGTGATTTTGCTTGCATTGGATCACATGTAATTCAATGATAATTACATGTGAATTTGCTTGCATTACATGTGATTCAAACATTTCAAAACTTTAACTTCTTCTAACAAACCCACTTTAGATGAATCACATGTGCTTTTGTTTGAATCACATGTAATTTACCACGAATTACATGTAATGCAAGCAAATTCATATGTAATTATCATACATGGATCACAAGATAGCATACATGGATCACAAGACCACTTTAGATAGCATACATGGATCACAAGACCACTTCGGAAGGATGGATGATGTGAGGAATGGAGAGAAAATGTTATTTACCACGAATCACATGTGATTTACCACGAATTACATGTGATTTATCACGAATCGCATGTGATTTACTTGGTTTCTAGATTATTGGTATTAAAGTTGAAAATAAAAATCTATGAAAACATGTAACTTAAAAAAAAGACTAACGCGTCAAATGGGACGAAAGTTAGATGTAAAGTTATGTGAGTCTACATGAATCACATGTGATTTAAAGCAAAATTACATGTAATTATTTATAAAATCACATGTGATTTAAAGCAAAATTACATGTAATTTTGTATAAAATCACATGTAATTTGAGCAAAATTACATGTAATTATTTATAAAATCACATGTGATTTGAGCAAAATTACATGTAATTCACACAAAATTACATGTAATTTTCATTCAACACTAACTAACCACTTTATTACAAAAATCACATGTAATTCACACATAATTACATGTGATTTGTATTTAACACTAATAAACTATTTTATTACAAAAATTACATGTAATTCACACATAATTACATGTAATTCACACAAAAGTTAACGATTTACAGTGTTAAAAATTCTCGCCAAAAAAATTACACGTAATTTTCGAAAATTACATGTAATTTTTCGAGAATCACATGTAATTTTTTATGCGTAAATTTTAAAAAAAAAGTTTGCCGAAAGTGTATAGAAGTGTCTATCTATAGAAAGATAACGTAATTCCCGTCGTGATTGTATAATTAGTTTTTCGTAACGATTAACGGTTTGAGAGATATTTAATTTTTAAGAAATAGGATGAAAATGGGTTTTTAAATTAAATTTAAAAAGATTAATATAGACCATTAGATGCAACTTGAATGGATGGTTGAGATTGTTTCCTTCCTTCTTTTTTGGATGTATATTCTATAAGGATCTCACCTCATATCAAGATAACTATAGAAAATACAATATCCAATGCATATCTTCTTAACATATCAAAACGTGTTAACTAAGTGTAGAAACTAGAAGGGCGGGGGGGGGGGGGGGGGGGGGGTTGAATAGTTTCTCTTCGATTAGTCACCTAATTAAAATTACTTTCAATTAGGTTTGTATCAAAACTATCTTTTACTTGAAGCTAAGTTACATAATGATTAGGTTCAATTCAAATGCATCAGCAATGGTAATAGGTAAGTATAATGACAATGAAATAAGTAAAGAGTAAGGAAAGAGACAACCTAATGACAAGACACCAAGATTTATAGTGGTCGACAACGAGGATCTATCCTTGTTTCTACTCCACTCCTCGAGTACACCTACTCGAGATTTCCACTATATCCACAAGCTCCCTTCTTGGCGGAGAAAACCTTACATCGTCGCTTACATTATTTTCCGACACTAAGCTAAATGTCGAGACCTAATCTTTAGCTAGGACCAATCTACACAACGTTGCCTACTTCACAATTTAACGACACAAGGCTAGATGTCGAGTTCTAATCTAAAGCTAGAACCAATCTTCACAACGTTTCCTACTTCACAATTTAACGACACAAGGCTAGATGTCGAGTTCTAATCTAAAGCTAGAACCAATCTTCACGACTCTTCACTTTGAAGTTAAGTGAGAACTTCACACAACACAACTACTAATCACTTTCAAGTTTAGTGAGAACTCACAAGACACAACCACATCACTTTATACTTTAGTGAGAACTTCTACACAATCTATTACAACTCAACTAGACATATCCAAGTACACACATGTAGCTTGGATCTACACAACATAAATCCAAGCAAACACATATGCAATGGATGTACACAACAAATCCAAGTATTCACAAATAGCTTGGATGAACACAACTAGTCCAAGTATTCATAAATACAAATGGATCAACATAAAACAAAAAGGCTAACATGATGAACATGACTAATTCATGGATTCATCTTTATCACAACACTAGTGAGTGAGTGATCTTCTCTTTGGTCAAGGTAAAGGAGGGGATCAAGAGGATAATCATATGTAAACATACTTAACACATTAAGTGATCATTTACTAATGATTATGTTATAGAAAAGAGAAAGGGGGCTGGGAAAAACGTCCAAGAGGGTTGTTGGAAAATGAGATTTAATCCACTATTTATAGAAGACAAAGTGAAACGGCTAGCTGGGCGCGGTTATTTAACTAGCCCGGCGGTTCCATATCGCTAGAGAACCGCCTAGCTATTTAAGGTACCACCCAGTAGACTACGCTCCTTTTTTGTCTTTTAGTGGGGTAGGAATATCTGAGGTTTTTTAAACCTTCAAAGGATATTTTTATGGCATATGGAATATGCCATTTTCAAATTTACATTTTCCATTTTAATAAAACATTTTCTTAAAAAGAAATTTTATTAAAAAATCTTTTGTCATATTAACAAAAGTGAGTTTTAAGGATAATCACTTTGATGATCACTAAGTATGATTAAGAAAAGTTAGTGATATGATTATTACCTTGATGATAGTGTTAGTTAAATAATTCGTTTTGTGTTTTACACTAAATGTGTTGTATAGTTTGTTGTGATCAAAACTAAGAAAGATTAGTTAACACTAATAATGTTTTTAGGCATCACTTGCATTAACAATCTCCCCTTTTTTGATTACGACAAACTATAAACTCATTTACGTAGAAACACAAAATATCGAATTATTAACGAGTTTATCACTATCATTTCTCCCCCCTTGTCGTAGCAAAAAGGTAAGCACAAGTTTTTGAAGAGAACCAGACTTTGCTAGTAGCTCCCCCTTGCTTGGGGCACCAAGTGTATGAGCTATGGTGACATGCTACACAAAGGTTAGTAGAAGGAAAAGAAACACCAATGTATATGTGATCACTACCTACTAAGTAACTTGAGAGGGAGAAGGATAAGAAATCTCAAATTAGAAGCAAGTATTTGCTAAGTATGTACAAAGAGGTAAATGGAAATATCAAATTTCAATTGGTGGAATGGAGGTAGAAAAGAAACATCTAACAAATGAAGATAATAAATTTGTCAATGGGTTAAAATTTAGAATAGATGGAATCACCCATAATCAATTGTAAAGATTAACCATGATCAACTCAAAAGAAAGAGAGAATGATCAAATGAAGAAAACAAACACAACACAAGGGTTTCATATTACATAAATATGAAAGAAACAAACAAGGTAGATAGTCATACACACAATATGAGTATCTAAAGCAAAATATATGGAAAATAAACCACAAAGCATAAGCTATTCTAATAGTGATAATTTTCCAAGATTGCTTAAAATGTTATTGACTCCAAAACAACTAAAGTAATATTGACTCCAAGAGTGCTTAGTCCTTTAGTTGGAAAAATAAGACGACGAGGCATCATTCGAAGTTTTGTCCATGGGAACGAAAACTTTGAGAGGAGGTCGAGTGAGGAGGAATTCAAGAAAATTTAACTTCTCATACACATGAGCAAGTTCAATTTGTTGAAATCGACAACAAGTACACGAGGATCCATGATGCAAAACAAATTCGGTTGATGAGGGAAGGCCATCACACCTAGGGTTTGGTGGTGGTGAGGAGAGTGGGTAGGAAATGTTTTCACAATGCCTTGTGAGGTTTGGGAAGGTTGAAAGGTTATTGAGTTGAGGGGTGTCGAAAGGTTTTGGTGGTGGGGGAAGATTTTCCTTTTCTCTGGTGATGGGGTTAATGGAGTAGGTCTCATTCCAATACTTGACTGGAGAAAAGGTGGGGTTCTTGGGTGGTTTGGATTAAGAGGGTTCATTTTTCTTGATCCAAATAGGTCGAACCGAGATCTTCGGTTTCTTGGAAAGCTTGGATGAGGAAGCTTTGGGTGAGGAGGTTTGTGACAATGAAATGTCAAGGTTATGAAAGGAGGAGTTAGGCATTGTTGAGGTGTGAGAATGAAATCTCAAGGTGGGGGTATAAGAAGAAAGTAGACAAGGCAAAGGTTTGAAAATCAAATGTAAGGTGTCAAGGAATGTTTAGCCAAATTGAGTAAACATGGAATCTTGACAGGGGATAGGGTGATGAAGAAAGACCAATAAACGAGCCAAAACATGGCTATCTGTCCGCGGTTCCTTATAGGGACCGGCGGTTCCTTAGCACTTAAGGAACCGCACGACTTTAATGAGCCGCGTGTAGTGGACTTGAAACAATGATTTTCCAGGGTTTTTAGAAAAACTAAGATTTTTTCAAAAAATTTGCAAATCTTGGAATTTTACCTCTGTTAGCACTAAATTATGCTAGGGTTGCATAAAAGCAACACATTCAAAAAATTTGCAAATCTTGGAATTTTACCTCTATTAGCACTAAATTATGCTAGGGTTGCATAAAAGCAACACATTCACAAAGAATGTCTTGACAAAGGGTGACAAAATATTTAGATAACATTTTGAACCAATTTTAGTCAAGTTTTAGAGGTTGTGATAGATTTAGGTTCAATTTTAATTTAAAATTAAAGTTGATTAATGTGCACATAAAGATAGAAACACATAAAGCTAAATCCATTCATCCTCATGAAAAACTCATGGAGGGAAGGAAGTACAATAAAGAAATGAAAAACAACTAACTAAAACAAAGTTAGCTTAAAACTAGTTCTTTGATGAGTAGTCTTCCTTGGCTTGGTTTTTCTTGAAAAACACTTATTAGGGAAAATCATCATTTATCTCCTAGGAGGATGATTGGCAAAGAGATTCAACAAAAAGCTTTGCAACTCTATGTGAGCCCCAATTATCTCCAATCTAAGGATATCAATGAGATAGTAGTTGTTGAGGCAACAAGGGAAATTAGTGCCATTGTGCATAAAATACTCATAAAAGCTAGGATCACCCAAGTTTGGAGTGTTCGAGGGAGGTGGAGGTGGAGGAGGTATGTTCTCCAAGGGTGATGAGGGTGAGTGTGAAGGGGTAAAAGGTGAATTCACCAAGGTATCAACAAAGTCATTCACAATGGGAATGCTTTGGATGGGTTGAGGTTGGGTAGTCACATCCAAGAGAGTACTTGGAGTGAAGGGTGAGGATAGCTCATTCATTTTAGCCTGGAATGAAGAGCAGGTAGAACCATGAGAATGGTTGGTACCATGGGTTGAGGTAGTCTTGCATGGAGCAAGAGGTGGTGAGGTTGATGAATAGATGAGAATTTGGACAATCTCATTCTTGGGTGTGTGAAAGGGTGAAGAGTTAGGTTTGGGCAACTTAATCTTAATCTTAAGATTTTTCTTTGAAGTGGAGGTTTTGGATGAGTTTAAGGTTCTTGTAGAAACCATGGTTGTAATGAGTGGTTTAAGGGTTAAGGATGAATGGTTTGATGTGTGAAGAACATGGCTAACAAGGTGGGTTTAAAAGGGTGAGGGGATGATCCAAACTAGTAATGGGTTAAAAACATTTTATGTGAATAATGAATATAGGTAACCTAGTTTAGGAAATGTGTAGGTTTTTGCAAAGAATCAAGCAAGGTTTACACAGATTAAGGAAAATAGTGTAAAGCAAAGATTCTGTCAGACACAGTAGCAGGCGGTTCCCTATCTAGGGTGGGCGGTTCCTTATCAATAAGGTACCGCTGGTCGATATGGAACCGCGACCAGAGGTGTTAAAAAATGGCACTTCCTCAAAATTTGGTTAGCTTAGATTTTTACCAAAGGATTATCAAGCCAAAGTTAACTACTGACCAAAATCTAGGAAGCTAACTAACACATAGGATGCACAAAGCTATGCAAATCGTAAACACGATGGCATAGACAATCATTAGGATAAAAATAACAAGTAATCCAAACAAGTAGTATTAGTTAATACACAACCAAAATAAGGTAAAAAGAAGCAAATGTTCAACATCACATTACATGTTTACCAACATGTATACTTTGAAACACTTCAAGTCTTCACCTTCTTTTCTTGCCCAATCCCTTGATCATATTTCCCAAGTACTTGAATCCCTTCCTTGACTCAACCCGATGTTCATGTAACTCACCTAGAGTCCTAAGATTTTCACGGTAGAGATGCTCCATATTGAGATCTTATGGTACTTCACTAGAGGAATAATGAGGTGGAGGAGCTAAGTCTTCAAGTCCATCCACGAATGAGTTTGAGGATTGGTGGGATTTACTCGAAGAGTTGAAATGAGAACTAGAACCTATTCCATCACCATCACTTGTTGGCATATAGGTGTCCTCATCATCCGGCTCTTGATGATCGGATTTTCGCGAACCTCGATCACTTCTAGGCTTTCTTTCATATACCTCTTGAATAGGCAACATAACCCGATGAACCAGGTGAAAGTGAGAAAGGTCGAGGTGGGGAAAGTCATGAACAACCCTTTTGAAAAGTCGAGTAAGAAGCATAGCATAGGAAAGGTTTGTTTTGGGCTTTGAAATAGCATAATTTATTCGTCGAGCGATATAGAATGCCAAATTGTACTTGGTTGATGTAAAGATGCAACACAACATATGCACCATACAAGCCGGGATATGATCTCGGTTTCCACCAAGACAAAATACATTCTCCCTAAGGATATTTTCCCATTGGACCATAAAATCCTTAAGATCGCTTGAGAGCACTTCATAGCGATTCACATTTCGCACATTAGAATGAAGGCTTCTCACAACGTTTCCATCACGCTCTTTCTAAATGATATCAAGGATAAATTCCGGATCAATTTCGGCGTGGTCATTTGGAGGTTTGTCGTTGGATTCCAAGAGAGCATCAAGTCTTCATTTGTCCGTGAAACGACAAGTGCCTTCATATGGCATACCAAGAATTTCACCAAAATCTTCGAGAGAGTATTGAATGATTTGATCGTTCAAAAAGAATCGAATGAAGATTTCGCCATTGTATTCAAACATAGAGTAAGTGCTAAAGAATTCTAGAAGAAACAAGGGGTATATATCTTCTTCTATGTAGAGCAAGCAATCAAATCCCGTATGCTCAAACATAGATTTGATATAGACATAACCCATTATTCCCTCATCAACAACTCTACCCTCATGGAAATTTCGAGTTGAAAGAGATGAAAAGGAGTTTCGAAGTTGAGTGGATGCAATGGTTTGGGAAATGTTTGGCATATATTGTTTAGTGAGTTGGTGATCCTTTTGGTATTGTGAAGGCATGATTAGTACCTAAATAAACACAAGAAAATATTTTTCCAATCACTCATATGAAAAATAAATTCAAAAATCAAAATATGAGAATGTGTTATATCAATTTCTTGACGAACAGAGGATTGAATCCATATCATTCTCATGTTCTCAATGTATCTATTCCATTATTAACCAAGAACATATGAACTATGTTGGATCAACAATGGACTAGAACATTGGTTTTTCAAAACAAGGTTTTTAGGTAAGCATTAACAATGCAATTACCTATTTGTTCATGGGTTCATCTCAATTCCATCTTTTAACGAAAATCATTTAGCCAAAATTCAGATTTGTTCTACAAGTGGGTTTTAGTGAAATCTTAATGAATATGAACCTAAGGAATCATAGTAAAATAACCATGTCAACCCATATTCCTATTAAGGTTCTAATTCAATTTCAATTTTAAAAATCCCCAATTATGAAAGGATGAACCATAGAACAAAATAGATGAAATTGAAAGGAAATACTTACAAGTAATTGATGTTTGATGAAGGATGAGTGAAACCCACAACTTGGAATCAATTAATTTGAGTGATTGAAGGTTTTTGAAGCTTCAACAATGGTGGAAAAAGTGAAACCCGACGGCTGTGTGTTTTTGGGAGAGAGAGGGTTTAGTTTGAAAAAGATTAAATTAGTAAAACTGGCGCTCTGACAAGTTTAACTGCCCGCGGTTCCATATCGATAGAGAACTGCGGGTTTGAACCGCCAGAGATAAAGAACCGCCTACAGAGGCTGGTTTTTATCAATGAAATACGCCAAATCTTTGAAAACCAAGTTTTCTAAAATACTTAAAAATATATCTTAAACCTTTTAGAATATCATTAGATCATCATAACACTAAGCAATATGCCTTAATGAAGGATTACGAGTTGAATCGAGATCGAAAAGAACCGAAACGGACAAACGACTACTCGTAGCGAAAAAGCAAAGTGGAGAGAAGTCAAGGGAAGTGAATTAAGACTAAGACCAATGCTCAAGGGATTAATGACAATCTTCAAATCGAGGAGACGAAGAGCTTGTGTCATATATAGTGGTTTAAGACGTGCCTTTCCGGCGAAGAGTTAAACGGCTTTGGTAATGAATAAACACAAAGCAAATATTGATGCATAGACTAAGATCACTTTCAGTAATAGTCTTAGTCTAAACCAAAATATGAGCAAGGTATTAATTCACTTTCTCTCCCACAAAGGGCCTACTAACCGTATGGGTGCAAACCATGGATATCATGCTTGATACTTTTAAGCTACTACTAACTCACTCTACATCACCATAGTGAGTCAAGTATCCAAGCAATGAAGGTTTGAGAGGATAAAAGAAAAGAATCACAAACCACAAACAAATGTCAAGGCAAGGATGCCAAGAACAAGCACATAGTCAAGTAATGATCAAAAGAATGATCAAAGGGCGTGTGGAAGAACGAAAGCGTACCGTGGCCACAAAGAGCATCCCAATCCATCAAGGAATCAATGCAAAGCCCAACAATGACTATGATGAGTACTAAGTCTTCAAAGACTAGTATCATTCCAATCATCTTGATATCATCATTCAAAGATGTTGAAGATCAATGAAGACGAGTCTTCTACAAGTGCAAGTAACTCAATCCACAACAAAATTAAATGATTTATCTTCATGAGTACTTACACAAAGCAAGATGCAAACTAGTAGATACATTTCAAGAGTAGATCTAAAATGCATAAAAGCTACTAATCTAAGAGGGATGCAATATTACCAATTAAAAGACCTATTTTCCAAGAAAGAATACTTTTGACCAAAGAGAAACTTTAGTACAACTTGACCTTCTAATTTGAGGAGACAATGGATTGATCCAAGTTTTAAAGTACAATATATTTCAAAGATCTTGAGTGACCATCGCTCTGATACCAATTGTAGAAACTAGAAGGGGGGGGGGAACTGAATAGTTTCTCTTTGATTAGTCACCTAATTAAAATTACTTTCAATTAGGTTTGTATCAAAACTATCTTTTACTTGAAGCTAAGTTGCATAATGATTAGGTTCAATTCAAATGCATTAGCAATGGTAATAGGTAAGTATAATGACAATGAAATAAGTAAAGAGTAAGGAAAGAGACAACCAAATGACAAGAAACCAAGATTTATAGTGGTTCGATAACGAGGCTCTATCCTCGTTTCTACTCCACTCCTCGAGTACACCTACTCGAGATTTCCACTATATCCACAAGCTCCCTTCTTGGCGGAGAAAACCTTACATCGTCGCTTACATTATTTTCCGACACTAAGCTAAATGTCGAGACCTAATCTTTAGCTAGGACCAATCTACACAACGTTGCCTACTTCACAATTTAACGACACAAGGCTAGATGTCGAGTTCTAATCTAAAGTTAGAACCAATCTTCACAACGTTGCCTACTTCACAATTTAACGACACAAGGCTAGATGTTGAGTTCTAATCTAAAGCTAGAACCAATCTTCATGACTCTTCACTTTGAAGCTAAGTGAGAACTTCACACAACACAACTACTAATCACTTTCAAGTTTAGTGAGAACTCACAAGACACAACCACATCACTTTATATTTTAGTGAGAACTTCTACACAATCTATTACATCTCAACTAGACATATCCAAGTACACACATGTAGCTTGGATATACACAACATAAATCCAAGCAAACACATATGCAATGGATGTACACAACAAATCTAAGTATTCACAAATAGCTTGGATGAACACAACTAGTCCAAGTATTCATAAATACAAATGGATCAACATAAAACAAAAAGGCTAACATGATGAACATGACTAATTCATGGATTCATCTTTATCACAAAACTAGTGAGTGAGTGATCTTCTCTTTGGACAAGGTAAAGGAGGGGATCAAGAGGATAATTATATGTAAACATACTTAACACATTAAGTGATCATTTACTAATGATTATGCTATAGAAAAGAGAAAGGGGGCTGAGAAAAACATCCAAGAGGGTTGTTGGAAAATGAGATTTGATCCACTATTTATAGAAGACAAGTGCAACGACTAGCTGGGCGCGGTTCTTTAACTAGCCTGGCGGTTCCATATCTCTAGAGAACCGCCTAGATATTTAAGGTACCGCCCAGTAGACTACGCTCCTTTTTTGTCTTTTAGTGGGGTAGGAATATCTAAGGTTTTTTAAACCTTCAAAGGATATTCTTATGGCATATGGAATATGCCATTTTCAAATTTACATTTTCCATTTTAATAAAACATTTTCTTAAAAAGAAAGTTTATTAAAAAATCTTTTGTCATATTAACAAAAGTGAGTTTTAAGGATAATCACTTTGATGATCACTAAGTATGATTAAGAAAAGTTAGTGATATGATTATTACCTTGATGATAGTGTTAGTTAAATAATTCGTTTTGTGTTTTACACTAAATGTGTTGTATAGTTTGTTGTGATCAAAACTAAGAAAGATTAGTTAACACTAATAATGTTTTTAGGCATCACTTGCATTAACACTAATTATTCTGTTGTAACATGGACTTCTCTTGTCAGGGCTTGAGTTTCTCTTATCAGTGTTCATTCTGTCAGTGCTTGATTTATTCTTCTCAACGGTTCAAATCCCTTTGTCAGCGGCATAGTGATGTAGCTTAATTTTATTCACAACAATCCTCTCCTAAACTTGATACTTATACTAATGATCAAGTTTCTGAATAAAATAAAATACAAAGAGGATTCTTACAAACAAAAACCTACTCCTGAATTTGAGAATATATGAATCTCATGAAGTCCATGCTAACATCACTAGTGTAGTCAACTTCAAGGCAGGTGGTGATCAATTTCTTCAATAAGTCTTGTGAAAATGGATACTTCACATCTATCAGCAAGAACTATAAAAATTTTATAGTACTCAAATAAAACACCCTAGCAGCAGAATACAAATGCCACTTCAAACTGCTCAAATCATCCAGATCCAACCATATTAGATTAGCCTCATCATGGGAAAACATTCTTCTGAATGTTGTCCAAATCTTTTTTCCATTCAAAGAAGAAGGAGCTTCAGCCTCATACTTCTCCTTTAACAAACTCCAAAGAGTTTCTACATCCTCCCTATATAGACTGGCAAATAAAGAAATAAATGAAGTAAAAGTACGAACCTTTCCTCCAGCCCTGGTAATCATCCAAAAACCAATAGAATCTTCCTCATACTTGATGATAGGATTCTTGAAGTCAAGTGGCACAACAACAGCCATATCAGATGCATCCAAAGGAGAAAGCACCATGTTTCTCTTCAACACCACCTGATGTGGATGCAACTGATCAAGATTTTCAAATTTAAGCTTGAATCCCTTCTTCCTTGGTTTTGGTACCATGGAAGCCTTCTCAATCTTCATAGCTTCCTCAATCTCTTTCTGTCTTTCCATATAAAGCATCCTAAGGATATTCTCCTCACAAACACGTTCCCAAATGGGAAATGCATAGTACTCTAATTGATCAAAAGAAATCTTCTTTAAGTTGGCATATGTCCATCCAGTCTGATGACACCTAAGAAGCATGTAATAAAGCTCTCTTCTGTCCCTCTTTCTCTCATAAAGTACCCTATTGGCTCTATGCTTCAAAATGATCTTGCAATCACTTTGAACTCTCAATAGAATCTCCAAACCCTATATCTTCTCTAACAAAGTCATGTCTGGATTTTCTGTAACCTTTCCTTCCCACTTGAAATACATGGCAACAACTTCAGGCATGTCAAAATCTACCTGCATCTTCATTTGTTTGAGCTTTTCCATAACCAGCTCATCATTGTCACCATATTCCAATCTTTCTGGGTCTTCTTCCAAAATACTAGACCCATGATCACTCTCCTCCTCTTCATCATCAGATTCATTCTTCTCGTCACCTTCAGATTCTGATGAGAGAATTTGTCCTTCAATAATACCCTTCTTAAGCCCTTTCTTTTCTTGCTCTTGCAGTTGTTAAGCAAGTATTTCATCAAATTGTTTCCGAGCTGCATCTTTTTGGACATCTTCTACTACTAGCACAACTTTACCCTTATCCAATGGATCAATAGAGGGTAAAGTAGAAGATTGTACCTGATTGGAAGGTTCTTGAATCATGAGTGGTGGTTGGGATACACTAATTATGCTTGGAATCCTGTCAGCGGTTGAACTAGGCATGTCAGCCTCCAAATTGCCCTTGTCAGCGGCTGACAATGCACTAGCTTGAATCATCATTTTAATGAAAGTCTGCTTTATGGGAGTGATCAAAAAGGGAGAGGGAGTAGCTTGTTTCTTTATACCAGACAATGCTTCAGCTATCTCCTTAGTCCCATACGAACCTTAGGACCCATTATCACTCAAATTAGGTTCATCCTCTCCTTTGTAAGAATTATCTTCAGAGCACACAACCATGGCTCTCCTTCTCCTTGAGCCAACATCTTCCAAATTACCTATCATCTCCCTCAATTGCTTGAGTTCAAGGTCTTGATCTGTGACTTTCTGTACAAGTTCTACATTAGACTTTTGCAAGCCTAAGCAGATAGCCGTCAGTTCTAAATTATTTAATAGTTGTAGACTACCCTCCTCTATAACAGGGATTTGACTCCCAAAGATGGATTCATCAGGAACAATTCTCTCAGTTGTATGACTAGGACCTCTAGAGAGTAGTCCTTTGTATTTTCTCCATTCTATAATCACTAGGTTCAGAAGATGAAGTGGATTGGTGAATATGTGTTGGTGGTGGTGAGGTGATAGCAGGTGAAATGGGTGTGTCAGCGACTGAAACACGAGTGTCGGCGGATGAGGGGTCAAGGTTCATAGGATCATCTTGGTGAGGTGAAGGTGGTTGTTGTTCTTGGGCAGGTTCAGGTTCAGGGTGAGGTTGAGGGTTGTTGGTTGCCTCAATAACAGCCAACATAGGAGGTGTCAAAGGTAAAGGCCTAAAAGGTGCAGTATTCATGGACAGAAAAAAATTTGCTTTCTGTGTAGGGATCTTATAAAAACCATCATGATCCCTACGAAAATAACGTTGGTGCTCAAAAACCATTTGTAAAAATCTAGGGTAAGTGAGAGTCATCTTGTTACCCATGTTTTTCAACATGCCCTCAAAAATCATATGAGCAAAATTATATTTTTTCCCAGTGGACAAACAAACAAGAATACAACCAATAGAATGATTGATTTCATTAAAATAAGTACACTTGGGACTAAGACATTGCAAGAGGACATGTATCAAGAACTTCTAGGATGGGGGAAATTGTTGTTTATAATATTTATTAATTTTGCCCTCTGGGGGAATTTCATAACCCAACCCTCGAAGTCCCTCTTGTAACTATTCTTGGGGAAGGGTAGTCACACCATCAGCATCATCAAGCCTTAAGGCTTGACGAATGAGTGCTTCAGTGACCACCCATTTTACCCCATGTACAGTCCCTGACAATGTAATCACTTCATCAACTGTTTCAGAACTAGAAGTGTTCCAAAACTGTTTGATGAGTGTGATAGGAATGGGTGGAGCATGAGTCAAAGCGTACCTTAAGTTAGAAGCCAAGAGATAATCAATCATTCATGTGTATTGAGGATGATGTGTTATCAGCCTCAAGATAGGTGATCATGTTGTGTTGATCCCTAAAGCCTAAAGTAGCACCAACTGGTTTGAATAAAGGAGACATGAAAACTTGTTTGTAAAAGGTTTAGAAAGTATGAAGGTGAAAATGGAAGATTTTGGATAAAATAGAAGACCATTAAGCAAGTTACCCTGTTTAAAATAGTATGAGCCGTATATATAGGATTGAAACTAGGACACTATTGGTTGAAATAAGAGGTAAGTAATTCAAAATATAGTGATGAAAATCTTGAAAAATAATAACTTATCTCATAGCAATTAAAGAATTTACCAAATCCTATAAAATTACGGCCCAAAATATCGCAAAAGTAACAACTAGGTGGGACCCAGTGTTCTTCAACGGCCAAAATGATAGTGGCAGCGGGTAACGGCTATTTTGTCAGCGTTAAAATTGGTCATGACAGCATTTGAAAATGTACTTCTCAGCGGGTGAACCACTATGTATCAACGTCTAAAAATAAAAAGTAATAAAATAAAAAAACCTTAACAAAGAGGTTTACCCTAATGAAGATAACTCATACTCTGAAAATGACTGAAGTTTGGCAAGCACTGTCCATTCATGCACACTTGCATAAGCAAGATAGACATAATTGTCCTCAAGTGTCCCTTTCTAACCAAAGTCCTTAAGAGTAAAGATATCTTATATAAACCCTTTGTAACTCCCATGTAAACTCACTTTTATTTACACCAAGTCTCCCAACCAACCAATCCCAATTCTAGGCCAAAATTCTTGGCAACATGCACAGTATATCAACTTTGCATGCTACAGTGCCTCAAGAACTAGAAATTCCAACAATTCTTTAAAAATAAAAGACTTCTTAATTTCTAACTCCTACTCACCAGTGGACACAATCTAGAATTTTGATGTGACAATCTAACATTTTTAGGTAGTGAATTATTTTCTCGTATAATATTTTGAAACTTATTTTTGTGTTGGTTGACGAACTCACAATTTACGGATTTAAATTTGGGCTTACGTGCATAATTTAGCGTCTTTTACGACTAAACCGGAAACCTTAGGATTACGTATTTACATTTTTGAACTCCGTTTTTGATGAGACAATTTTTATTGGATTCCCACTAGCTAGTTTGGACGGCACCAACATGATACCACAACCTTATGTGGCATCATGTTAGCCAAATGTTTACAAGTGTAAACAAAGCTTACTCTTTAAGCTACTCATTCCACTTCCTAGCCAAAACCACTAGCAACTAACTCACACATACCATTTACTTACATGCAAACCAACACAAATCCTCTCAAAACCTCCCACCATTACCGTCCACTTTCAAGCTACAAACACCCCTTTTGATCTTTTCTAGCCATGAAATACATGTTTACTAGCTCTATCATGGAGTTATCTTGAAGCCTTGATCATTTGGTGGCCATATTAACAACATTGGAGGTGATTTGCTTGTGTCCTAGGGCTGATTTCTCAACTTATGTTCTTGGTGTTTGATGATCTTGGAGTTACTTGTGGTGTTCATCAAGTTCTTGTCTTCTAAAAAATAAGAAATACACTTGGTTGGTAAAGAAGATCATCCTCTCCATTTTTCTCTTGTTATTTTTTTAAAGAACAAATGTATTTTCTTTCATTTTGTATATGTATATGATGTATATATGATGATAAAAATGTTGTGTGGGGATCAAGTGTTGATAAATATGCTTAAAAAGGTTAATAACTATAAGAAATGAGGCTAAAATCATGCTTATTTAGTTGGCTGTATAAAAACAGTATATAACTAAAACTTGAACAGATAAAATTGCATGGTATGATCCATTTACAGTAAGTACAAGATGTTATACACATGTGAGAGTTGGCCATGCAATGGAATCAATATAATGAGTGAGATATGATCAAAACAAGTTGGGTGTTCTAATCTGAATAAGCAGTTTTGTAAGGACTGTTAAGGAAAGATAAATTTAAAATGAGCAGTAGCTATAACTAAGTTAAATGTATCACATAATATGAAGAACATGTCACCCAAAAATGAGCATCTAATTCATTATAGAACTTTAGATATGATAAAAATGGTGAACATGAAGATAAAAATCAGATTTTGAGAATTAATGTTTATTATTATTATATAAGCACTCACATTTTATTGTATAAAATGAAAAATAAAAACCCACTAACTTATGAAATATATTTATATAAATATGTAAAAGGTTAAATAAATGGATAAATTATATAAATGGTTATGGAATAATACTTATAAGTAATAAAAACTATAAACTTGATTTTTACGACTTTTTCGGCTATTTCCGTAAAATTAACGTTTTTTGCCAAATAAAACTTAGACGATCAAACCCGTCTAATGTAAAGTTTTTAAAAGTCATATACTGATATATAAGTAACTAATACAAGTAAAAACCGATAAAACCCGATCTATAGGACATACGGACATTAACGAGCTAACTAAGCATATTGGACTAACAATTGGACTAAATAAGATAAAAACTTATAAAAAGAACTTATTGGGCTTAACCCATTTGGGCCCAACATGGAAAGTATATATACTGATAATATAGGTATAAAATGGATTAAAACAAGTTAAAGAACTTATACTAAGCTTATTGGACTTAAAATTGGTAAATAGATAAAACTAGTAAACTAGTAAAAAGTTACCAAAACGTAAACACTAAAATGAGTAAACAAGGATATATAAACCCACTTGATCATCATCATATGTACAAAATCATCATATGTATATTGATATTTTGATAAAAGTCATTGGACAAAGTCTAAGACCGATTATTATTTATATAGGTTTCCGTGACCGAAGCGCGCCCGTAGCCGATAATCCGCCTTTCATTATCAACGTGAGTTCATAGCCTCGCACTCTTTTAAATGTTTTATAAAATGATTGGTAAACCCGCGAGGGAGATAACATGCTAGATTTTGATAAAATAGAACACAAGTAGTCCCGATGGTATGCTTAATGATATGGACCCGAATGATGCTATGACCCTATAAACGAGACTAAAAGGATTATTAGTTGTTAGGTTATGTCACTTAAAGTCCCATTAGCATGAATTGTGAACTACCGGGATTTGGTAGACGCTTATGCATTTGATAGTACTATTTGGGGACGATCACCCCAGTTCGCGCCTTGACGGTTGATCCCCGTCGTACCACATTGATTGGTAAGCGAATTTATGTATGAGAAGATTCCATAGCGTGATTTTTGTGACGACACGCTAACTTAGATGGGCAAACTGTTTGTCGGGTTCGCGGCCCGCTGTTTTCATAGTAAGGTAACAATGTCATGCGGCTAATAATAATCCTATATAATCCAAATAAAAATGTATCCTATACATAATAACGACGCTATTAACGATGAATATATTACCTACCATGGTAATATAGAGACTACGGTCTCATGGACGGTTTAAGATGTATGCTTGATTTATATATTGCCTGACTAGCAATATGAGGACTTACTTCTGATATTATACTTGTGTTCTGATTTTAAATTATTGTTTTATATAACGGTTTTTATTAAACTCTATGAATTCACTCGACATTCGCTGATATGATTTTTGCATGTTTTTATCTCAGGTGCTTGAAGGTAATCCGGATGGAGATCGACTCTGATGGCCCACATAATATTAAAAATGTTCATTCGATCTATGTTTTGTAAACTAAATGACCTGTATAATTTAGGACCTGTTGTACACTTTAAAACTTTTTATCGAATGAATGTATGTTGAACCTTGAACAACCCTTTTATGTGTTGTCTATGATTGGAGTTATCGTGCTATCCCATAACACTCTAAAAGACCCTTCCGCTGTACCGATACGAAAATTGAGAGTGTTACAGTTTGGTACCAGAGCTCTCGTTATAGAGAACAAAAGATTTTAAAAACCAAGGTTTTGAACAAAACTTTTCAAAATCTTTTGACAATGAACATTTGAGAAAATATTTGAAAAATCTTTTGACTATAACGGTGCCAGAGATCTCCGACGTTACCAACAAGCCCTATTGAGAAGATATATATTTTGATATATATAATTTAATTTATATATATGTATATATCGTGATTTCATTATGTAATTGTTTAACTAGTATGTTATCCTAATACGAGATATATATATAAATGCAGATTGTCATGGCTGACCCTAATATTCCTGTAGAAAACCATGCTATTCCCGAACCTAATGTAGATGATGATCCTTATTTAGACTTAGTAGATTATGATATGGATGATGAGGAGGAACCATTTGAGGATCCTGAGCCCGAGTTAGGACTAGGAGATCAGATTGCCCCTCAGGTTGACTTGGTAGAGAATGAGATTGAGAATGTTGATATAGAGAATGATGAGGAGATTGGGTTAGATAATTTAGATGATGAGATTGACGAGGAGGATGTAGGTATAGATGTTGAGGTCGATGATGATGAGGAAGCCAAGCTTATTTACCCTTATGATGTTCCAGAGGGCGAGCCTTTTCCCCCACCAGTTTATTTGTCTGATTCTGAGGTTGAGCTACCTAGGGATGAAACGTCTGAATCGTCTGAGTCTGATTCTGAATCAGAGGAGGATGAGGATGATGATGCACCTGACGGTACTGATGGTATTGCTACTCGTAGACGTGTGATAGGAGAGTCGTCTAGTACTCGAGAGGCTACTCATATTGATGGTCTTGCACCATGGGCCTTGAGACGTGATCTAGATGCTTCCCGTGTTAAGAGTAGTATGACAGAGATTAGATTAGGTGTTGTTCAGACTCATGTTGCTTATTTGGAGTCGAAGACTAAGGTTGGCGAGAAAGAGCGGGAATTGCTTAGTTTGGATTTGACTGATGTGGAACGTAATTTGAATGAGGCTTTTAGGAGGTTATCAGTGTTAGAAAGTGGTGAGTTTGCTGAAATGAAGAGAAAGGTGAATTCTATGGAGATTCAGTTGAATGTAGCTCGTGCGATGCGTGAGAAAGCTGAAAAGGAGGTGAATATATCCGTGGGTTAGAATAGTAGATTTTATGCTGACATGGTTGAAAGAGGAGTGATCCGTAAGCGCCCAGCTGAAGATGTGTCTAGTGATCGTCCGACAAAGATACAAAAGACGATGGATGATGGACCATCTGGCGGTTCTCAGTAGACCAGTCTGTATTTAGTAGTGACCTTTGTATCTTTTGTGCTTTTGTAGCTTTGACTGAACCGACTTGTTAGTAGTAGACTTGGCACGAATTTTGAGTATATATAGTGCTAGAACTTTGATATGGGATGTAACTAAGACAATACTTTTGTTTCAAATCGAATGAAATATGTATCTTGTCTTGAATTCCATATTGTACCTTATTTGTATCTTGATTATGAATTCAATCCATATTATATGAATCCTTTGTTGGGTGAATGCTTAATACTTTGAAATTGTGAAATTATAGAACTATGCCGCCCAAGAAGGCTGTGACTAAGGATGATGTACGTAGGATTATTACGGAGCAAGTTACCGCATCTATGACTGAATTTATGGCAAATGCTAGAAATGAAGCTGGCGGTAGTGGAGCTGGCGGTAGTGGAGCTGGCGGTAGTGGAGCTGGCGGTAGTGGAGCTGGCGGTAGTGGATCTGGCGGTAGTGTAATTGGCGGTACTAATATGAATGTGAATGCTAATAATGTGAATGCTAATGCTGGAGGAAATGTAGGAGGACTTGGAGCTAATGCACCTGAAGTTGGTGGCTGTACTTATGTGACGTTCATGAAGTGTGAACCTCTACCTTTTAATGGAACTGAAGGTGCTGTAGGATTAAGCCAGTGGATTGAGAAGATTGAGTCGGTGTTTCGGATTAGTAAGTGTAAAGAGGAAGATAAGGTGACTTTTGCTATGGCTACTCTTAAGGGTCGTGCGTTGACTTGGTGGAACGGGAGAATTGCTTTCATGGGTCTTGATGCTGCTAATGCTACTCCTTGGGCTGAAATTAAGAAGTGGATGACTTTGGAGTTTTGTCATTGTAGTGTGATTATTAGGTTAGAACAAGAGTTGATTCATCTGAGAATGAAAGGTGTGGACATTGATAGTTACACGAACCGATTCCATGAGTTGGCCTTACTATGTCCTCGATTGGTTGAACCCGAAGAGATCCGAATTGAGCAATATATTAAAGGGTTGACCAGGAATATCCGGGGGGACGTGACATCATCTAAACCACTGACCATTGATGATGATGTTCGAATGGCTTACCAACTCATTGGACAGATAATTCAGGATAGAGAAGATGAAGCCCGTGTTGGTGAGAAAAGAAAGGGTGACGGTGATCGTGTAGATAGAGGTGATAATAGGACGAATTTCAATCGCCGTCAGAACCAGAGAAAGGGGAATGAAAATGCTCTTACCTACAACACACCGCGCAACGATGATAGATGTCCTAAGTGTGGCAACAAGAGGCATGCTGGCGACTACTGGAAGTGCCGAAATTGCGGAAAGCTTGGACACAAGGTTGAAAGGTGTAAGAAGGGAACCATTTGCTTCAACTGTAATGAAGAAGGTCATAGGAAATCGGAATGCCCCAAGTTGAAAGCGATTGTACCTGGAAGAAACCCCCAGGGTGGTATCTATCAACTTGGAACGATTGAGGTGAAGAAAGAGGATCCGAATGTCGTTACAGATACGTTTTTACTCAACAATCATTATGCTGTTGCTTTATTCGATTCGGGTGCTGATAGGAGCTTTGTATCCACTAAATTTAGTGCCCTTATTGACATTGAACCTGTTGAGATAAGTACCAGTTACGAGGTGGACTTGGCTGATGGTAAATTAGTGAAAACTAATAAGCTATTAGGAGGATGCTCTCTAAATCTCTTGAATCATTCCTTTCCGATTGATTTGATGTTGATAGAATTAGGTAGTTTTTATATTATTATTGGTATGGATTGGTTGTCGTTGAATAATGCTACTATTTTGTGGGGAGAGAAGAAAGTTAAGATTCCGCTTGGGAATAGGACGTTAGTAATTGATGGTAGTCGAGGTGAATCCCGTTTGAAAATCGTTTCACGTATTAAAGTCCAAAAGTACATCAGGAACGGTTGTGAGTTATTCTTAGCTCAAGTGACCGAGAATGAGTTTAGGGAGAAACTATTAGAAGATGTACCTATTATTTGTGAATTTCCTGAGGTATTTCCTAAAGATTTACCCGGACTTCCACCGATAAGGCAAGTAGAGTTTCGAATCGATTTAATTCCCGGTGCTGCACCGGTGGCACGTGCGCCTTACCGATTAGCCCCTTCTGAATTAAAGGAGTTATCTGAGCAACTTAAGGAGTTGTCTGATAAAGGTTTTATTCGACCGAGCTCGTTGCCTTGGGGAGCTCCAGTCTTGTTCGTTAAGAAGAAGGATGGATCTTTTCGTATGTGCATTGATTATAGGGAACTGAATAAGTTGACAATTAAAAATCGATATCCTTTACCTAGGGTTGATGAATTGTTTGATCAACTACAAGGATCTAGTGTGTATTCTAAGATAGATTTGCGGTCAGGATATCACCAACTTCGCGTCCGTGAAGAAGATATTCCTATAACTGCATTTAGAACTCGTTATGGACACTATGAATTTCAAGTAATGCCATTTGGGTTAACTAACGCACCTGCGGTTTTCATGGATTTAATGAATCGAGTGTGCAAGCCCTACTTGGATAAATTTGTTATTGTGTTTATTGACGATATTCTAATCTATTCTAAGAATGAAGATGAACATAGAGAACATTTAAGGATTGTTTTGAATTTGTTGAAGGATGAAAAGTTGTATGCTAAGTTTTCGAAGTGTGATTTCTGGTTAGATTTTGTGCAATTTCTTGGTCATGTGATTAACAAAGATGGAATTCATGTTGATCCTGCAAAGGTTGAAGCCATTAAGAATTGGTCTGCACCGACAACGCCAACGGAAGTGCGACAGTTCTTAGGATTGGCTGGCTATTATAGGCGATTCATTAAAGAATTTTCTTTGATAGCTAAACCCTTGACTAAGCTTACCCAGAAGAATAAACCTTTCGTTTAGGGAAGTGATGAAGATGGAGCATTTCAGACATTGAAGCAAAAATTATGTAGTGCGCCAATCTTATCATTACCCGACGGGAGTGAAGATTTTGTAGTGTATTGTGATGCATCTCTTAGAGGCTATGGAGCCGTTTTGATGCAGCGAGAGAAAGTGATAGCTTATGCTTCTAGGCAATTAAGGAAGAGTGAGGAGAATTATACTACTCATGATCTTGAGTTAGGAGCTGTAGTCTTTGCTCTTAGGTTGTGGAGACATTATCTGTATAGCACCAAGTGTACGGTATTCACCGATCACAAAAGCCTACAGTATATTATCGATCAGAAGGAATTGAACATGAGGCAACGAAGATGGATAGAGTTGTTAAGTGATTATGATTGTGATATAAAATATCACCCAGGAAAAGCTAATGTTGTTGCCGATGCGTTAAGTAGGAAAGATGGAGAGCCTATCAGGGTACGTTCTCTAGTCTTGACCGTGCACAATAATTTGCCTGAGCAAATTAGAAATGCGCAAATAGAAGCTTGTAAGAAGGAGAATTTTGTTAATGAAGGGTTCCGAGGAGAAGGAGATCCTTTAGAGGTTAGAGCTGATGGAGTGAAATGCTTAAGAGGTCGTATGTGGATACCTAAGTTTGGAGGCTTAAGAGACTTGATTATGTTAGAATCCCATAAATCTAAGTATTCCATTCATCCTGGATCTGATAAGATGTACCATGATTTGAAGAAGTTGTACTGGTGGCCGAATATGAAAGCTGACATAGCTATGTATGTTCTTCAATGCTTGACTTGTGCTAGAGTTAAAGCGGAACATCAAAAGCCATCAGGACTACTTCAACAGCCTAAGATTCCTGAATGGAAGTGGGAGCGAATTACGATGGACTTTATCACCAAGCTTCCTAGAACATCATCTGGAAACAACTCGATTTGGGTTATCGTCGATAGACTGACCAAATCAGCACACTTCATTCCGGTTAAAGAGCAGTTCTCACTGGAGAAGCTCACTCGTATATACCTTGATAATGTTGTATGCAAGCATGGAGTGCCTGTATCGATCATTTCAGATCGAGATCCTAGATTCGCATCAAATTTTTGGAAATCTCTCCAAAGATCTTTGGGAACGAATCTTGACATGAGCACTGCTTATCACCCCCAGACTGATGGGCAGAGTGAAAGGATGATACAAACACTGGAAGATATGTTGAGAGCTTGTGTGTTAGATTTTGGTAAGAATTGGGATAAACATTTGACGTTAGCAGAGTTTTCGTATAACAATAGTTACCATTCTAGTATTAAGGCTGCACCGTTTGAAGCTTTGTATGGTAGGAAGTGTAGATCTCCTGTATGTTGGAGTGAAGTTGGGGATACCCAGCTCACGGGACCGGAATTGATCCGGGAGACTACGGAGATGATAGTACAGATTAAGAATAGGTTGTTGACTGCCCGTAGTAGAGAGAAAAGTTACGCGGATGTGCGGCAGAAGCCAATGGAGTTTAAAGTGGATGACCGAGTAATGTTGAAAGTATCGTCATGGAAAGGCGTTATCAGATTTGGAAAGCGAGGGAAATTGAATCCCCGTTATATTGGACCCTTTAAGATTTTATCTAGAGTAGGTCCGGTGGCTTACAAACTAGAGTTACCCCCAGAACTTCATGGTGTTCACAACACATTCCATGTATCTAATCTAAAGAAATGTCTAGCAGTGAGTGATGAGAAAATTCCGTTAGGTAAGGTTCGAATAGATGGGAAGTTGCATTTTATCGAAGAGCCCGTAATGGTTATGGACCGTGAGGTAAAGCAACTGAAACAAAGTCGGATACCTATTGTCAAGATCCGATGGAATTCAAAGCATGGACCGGAGTATACTTGGGAACGAGAGGATGAAACGTGGAAGAAATATCCGCACCTCTTCGATTTCAATAAGAAACGGACATCCAAATGAAATGGATCACGAGGACGTTGATCCCTTTTAGGAGGAAAAGCTGTGACAATCTAACATTTTCAGGTAGTGAATTATTTTCTTGTATAATATTTTGAAACTTATTTTTGTGTTGGTTGACGAACTCACAATTTACGAATTTAAATTTGGGCTTACGTGCATAATTTAGCGTCTTTTACGACTAAACCGGAAACCTTAGGATTACGTATTTACGTTTTTGAACTCTGTTTTTGATGAGACAATTTCTATTGGATTCGTTTTGTAACGTTGATTCATAATTTATAAAAACGTTTTTTGTGAAACGACCCGAGGGCACGCAAATCGATAAAACTAGAATCGAGGAATACCCGTAAACTAGTGAGATGGGACAAAATACATTGTCCCACCCCACTAGCTAGTTTAGACGGCACCAACATGACACCACAACCTTATGTGGCATCATGTTAGCTAAATGTTTACAAGTGTAAACAAAGCTTACTCTTTAAGCTACTCATTCCACTTCCTAGCCAAAACCACTAGCAACTAACTCACACATACCATTTACTTACATGCAAACCAACACAAATCCTCTCAAAACCCCCCACCATTACCGTCCACTTTCAAGCTACAAACACCCCTTTTGATCTTTTCTAGCCATGAAATACATGTTTACTAGCTCTATCATGGAGTTATCTTGAAGCCTTGATCATTTGGTGGCCATATTAACAACATTGGAGGTGATTTGCTTGTGTCCTAGGTCTGATTTCTCAACTTATGTTCTTGGTGTTTGATGATCTTGGAGTTACTTGTGGTGTTCATCAAGTTCTTGTCTTCCAAAAACAAGAAATACACTTGGTTGGTAAAGAAGATCATCCTCTCCATTTTTCTCTTGTTATTTTTGTAAAGAACAAATGTATTTTCTTTCATTTTGTATATGTATATGATGTATATATGATGATAAAAATGTTGTGTGGGGATCAAGTGTTGATAAATATGCTTAAAAAGGTTAATAACTATAAGAAATGAGGCTAAAATCATGCTTATTTAGTTGGCTGTATAAAAACAGTATATAACTAAAACTTGAACTGATAAAATTGCATGGCATGATCCATTTACAGTAAGTACAAGATGTTATACACATGTGAGAGTTGGCCATGCAATAGAATCAATATAATGAGTGAGATATGATCAAAACAAGTTAGGTGTTCTAATCTGAATAAGCGGTTTTGTAGGGACTGTTAAGGCAAGATAAACTTAAAATGAGCAGTAGCTATAACTAAGTTAAATGTAGCACATAATATGAAGAACATGTCACCCAAAAATGAGCTTCTAATTCATTATAGAACTTTAGATATGATAAAAATGGTGAACATGAAGATAAAAATCAGATTTTGAGAATTAATGTTTATTATTATTATATAAGCACTCACATTTTATTGTATAAAATGAAAAATAAAAACCCACTAACTTATGAAATTTATTTATATAAATATGTAAAAGGTTAAATAAATGGATAAATTATATAAATGGTTATGGAATAATACTTATAAGTAATAAAAACTATAAACTTGATTTTTACGACTTTTTCGGCTATTTCCGTAAAATTAACGTTTTTTGCCAAATAAAACTTAGACGATCAAACCCGTCTAATGTAAAGTTTTTAAAAGTCATATACTGATATATAAGTAACTAATACAAGTAAAAACCGATAAAACCCGAACTATAGGACATACGGACATTAACGAGCTAACTAAGCATATTGGACTAACAATTAGACTAAATAAGATAAAAACTTATAAAAAGAACTTATTGGGCTTAACCCATTTGGGCCCAACATGGAAAGTATATATACTGATAATATAGGTATAAAATGGATTAAAACAAGTTAAAGAACTTATACTAAGCTTATTGGACTTAAAATAGGTAAATAGATAAAACTAGTAAACTAGTAAAAAGTTACCAAAACGTAAACACTAAAATCAGTAAACAAGGATATATAAACCCACTTGATCATCATCATATGTACAAAATCATCATATGTATATTGATATTTTGATAAAAGTCATTGGACAAAGTCTAAGACCGATTATTATTTATATAGGTTTCCGTGACCGAAGCGCGCCCGTAGCCGATAATCCGCCTTTCATTATCAACGTGAGTTCATAGCCTCGCACTCTTTTAAATGTTTTATAAAATGATTTGTAAACCCGAGATGGAGATAACATGCTAGATTTTGATAAAATAGAACACAAGTAGTCCCGATGGTATGCTTAATGATATGGACCCGAATGATGCTATGACCCTATAAACGAGACTAAAAGGATTATTAGTAGTTAGGTTATGTCACTTAAAGTCCCATTAGCATGAATTGTAAACTACCGGGATTTGGTAGACGCTTATGCATTTGATAGTACTATTTGGGGACGATCACCCCAGTTCGCGCCTTGACGGTTGATCCCCGTCGTACCACATTGATTGGTAAGCGAATTTATGTATGAGAAGATTCCATAGCGTGATTTTTGTGACGACACGCTAACTTAGATGGGCAAACTGTTTGTCGGGTTCGCGGCCCGCTTTTTTCATAGTAAGGTAACAATGTCATGCGGCTAATAATAATCCTATATAATCCAAATAAAAATGTATCCTATACATAATAAGGACGCTATTAACGATGAATATATTACCTACCATGGTAATATAGAGACTACGGTCTCACGGACGGTTTAAGATGTATGCTTGATTTATATATTGCCTGACTAGCAATATGAGGACTTACTTCCGATATTATACTTGTGTTCTGATTTTAAATGATTGTTTTATATAACGGGTTTTATTAAACTCTATGAATTCACTCGGCATTCGCTGATATGATTTTTGCATGTTTTTATCTCAGGTGCTTGAAGGTAATCCGGATGGAGATCGACTCTGATGGCCCACATAATATTAAAAATGTTCATTCGATCTATGTTTTGTAAACTAAATGACCTGTATAATTTGGGACCTGTTGTACACTTTAAAACTTTTTATCGAATGAATGTATGTTGAACCTTGAACAACCCTTTTATGTGTTGTCTATGATTGGAGTTATCGTGCTATCCCGTAACACTCTAAAAGACCTTCCGTTGTACCGATACGAAAATTGAGAGTGTTACATTTGATAAGAGCACTCTATGAGTACCCAAATACCTAAAGGTTTCCTAAACCTCTCCATAAACTTACACAGATTGCAAATAAATAATGATGATAAATTTTTATTTCAAGATAGGAATATAAATATTCCAACCATCATAAATAAAAATTCTTCAAGATATGAAGTCCATAAGCAACTATGTATCCTATTGCATAATGCTCATAAATGCCTGCATGATTAGATCAAAAACCACTAAAACTAACATGGGCTGTCAGCGGCCAAAATCCTCTTGTCAGCGGATAAAATGCCTTTGTCAGCGTTAGAAAATATAGTGGAAAACCTAATACTTTTACATGAGATCATAACTATGCATATCCTGTACATATTATACAATAAACTCAAAAACACATAATTTATGGATTGATCATTCCAATATTTGTTACCAAGTACTGGAACCTCCCAACATCAAAAGGTTTAGTTAATAAATCAGCCACATTTTCTTCTGTCCACTCTATCTGGATGTATTAAACCTTTTTCAAAACAATCCCTTATAAAATGATGCCTTATTTCTATGTGTTTAGTTTTACAATGATGTACAAGATTTTTAATAATGCATAAGTACTGTTATTATCTACAAAAATCTTAGTATGCATAAAATTGTACCCATAATCTAAAAGCTAATTTTGAATCCATAACACTTGTGCACAACATGTAGCAGCTGCTACATACTCAGTCTCAGTTGTTGAATTGGCTACCACAGTTTGCTTCTTGCATTGCCAAGATATAATCCTGTTCCTAAGAAATTAGCATCCATCAGTCGTGGATTTCCTATCATTGTTGTCTCCTCCATAGCCACTGTCTGAATAACCTACAAGATCCAATGGAGAATCTTTAGGGTACCATAATCCCAAAGTGGGATAGCACCTAAGATACCTAAAGATCCTTTTGATAGCATGAAGATGACACTCTTTGGGAGTCACTTGATGACGTGCACATGCACACACAGCAAACATGATATCAGGTCTAGAAGCAGTAAGATACATCAATGACCCAATCATTGACCTATAGTGCCTGACATCAACATCCTTTCCATCTCCAATGTCTCCCCAGGGATGTTCCATATCCGTGCGTGTGCTAGCCCGTTTTTCATGAGGGGAAAAACAAATTTCTTCAAAATTTCAGCTACATATTTATCTTGTGAAATGAAGATACCTGTTTCTTTCTGTTGAACTTAAAGACCTAGAAAGAAATTCATCTCTCCTATAGCACTCATTTGAAATTTATTAGTCATTAGCTTGGAGAAGTTATCACTCATCCTTTGGTTGGAAGAACCAAAGATAATATCAACATAGACCTACACAAGAAGAAAATCCTTCCCTTCATGTTTTGTGAACAAAGTTTGATCTATGGTGCCCCTTTTGAAACCATTTTCCACTAAGTATGTGGAAAGTGTACCATACCAAGCTCTAGGGGCTTGATGTAGACCATACATGGCCTTTTTAACTCTATAAACCTTATCTGGATGCTCTGAATCTTCAAAACCAGGAGGTTGCATAACATATACTTCCTATTGAATTGTACCATACAAGAAAGCACTCTTGACATCCATCTGGTACACTGTGAAACCCATGCAAGAAGCATAGGCTAGGAAAATCCTTATTGCTTCAATTCTGGAAACAGGTGCAAAAACCTCTTTATAGTCAATGCCTTTTTCTTGTGTATAACCTTGAGAAACCAGTCTTTCCTTGATTCTAATCACAATACCTATCTCATCTCTCTTGTTTCTTAGAACCCAGCGTGCTCCAATAGGTCTCACATGCTTGGGACAGTCCACAAGCTCCCAAACATCCTGAATTGAAAATTGGTGAAGCTCATCCTGCATTGCTTCAACCCAACTTGGTTCTTTGAGAGCATCAAAAATTTTCTTGGGCTCACTTTGTGATAGAAAGCAAGAAAACAAACACTCTTCAACTAAAGGGTTATCATCCTTTTTGTGAATGTTTGTAATGAATCCTCCTTTAGTATTCCTTGATCTTCTTGTTTGAACTGGTGAATTGATGGGGCCAATTATTTGAGTAGAAGGGTAACCTTTGGATACCTTTGTAAGAATTCCTCCCCCAAACAATGTATTGTCATGTACTGTAGACTCCAAAGTACCATGATCCTCACCATCATTAGTTTCAGACCGACTTGAACTATGAAGCACATTGTCAGCATTTAAATTTATGACGCTGACATCTTCATTGAGTGTGGAACTTTCACCAAGTTCAGTCACATTTTTGTCAGCGGATGAAAGCAATGTGTTAGCGGTTGAATCATGTGTGTCAGCGGCTGAACTACTTTTGTCAGCGGATGAAACACTTTCACTGACTTTTTCTTCTTGTTGCTTTATCTCCACTTCCTTTTCAGCAGCAGATGCCTGAATGAATTCTTCACTCCAAATGGGGAATTCCACAAAGGGAAGTGTGGGAATAAACTCATTTTCTTGTGATCCTTGCACCTTTGTATCCTGTATACCTGCATTATCAACAACATTTTCTTCCACAATCTTTGGAGAAGTCTCCAAGACATCTGGATTAGTAACACGAAAATAATTCATGGACCTAGATGATGGGTCTAAATCAAAAAGCCAATCTGTTCCATTAGCAGGATCACTAGGTTTACTCTCTAAAAATTCAACATATATCTTTTCTGTTATGACTTTATCTCTCTTATGGTAAACCCTATACCCTTTGCTATTCATAGAATAACCCAAAAAATAACCCTCATCACCTTTTGAATTAAACTTACCTAGGTTTTCACTAGTATTCAAAATCACTACATAACATCTAAAGGATCTAAGAAAATCTATATTAGGTTTTCTATTCCAAAAGAGCTCATAGGGGGTCTTATTGTGTATCTTGTTGACCAAGGCCCTATTCTGAACATAACAAGCAGTATTCACAGCCTCAGCCCAAAATGCAATAGGTAACTTAGCATCTGCTAACATGGTCCTAGCTGCCTCAATAAGAGTTCTATTTCTCCTTTCAGCTACACCATTTTGCTGTGGAGTTCTAGCTATGCTAAACTCCCTAGTAATCCCCTTATCCACACAAGAGGCATCTAATAGGTCATTCCTAAATTCTCCACCATTATCACTTCTAAGAATGTTAACTGTAAACCCTGATTTCTTTTCCATTTGATTAATAAAATTAATTAGGGTTTTAGCAGTATCACTCTTTTTAACTAAGAAGAAAGTCCATGTAAACCTAGAGTGGTCATCAGTGACCACAAAGCAATAAGACTTGCCATTTAAACTTTCTATATTAGTGGGTCCAAATAAGTCCATGTGAAGCAGGTGTAGAGGTTTAGAACTAGATTGAACACTCTTAGACTTAAATGAGGACTTGTGATGTTTGCCTTCAAGACATGCAACATAATTATGATCATTGTGGAATGATTTTGAGGGCAGTCCTCTCATAAGATCATGCCTCACAAGTCTGTTCATGTTCTTAAAATTAATGTGCCCTAACCTTCTGTGCCATAAGTTACTTTCATCTGCTGAAGCTTTAGCATATAGACATGACAAGTTATTATTCATCTTAATCCCTTGTAAGTTGACATTATAAATTTCCTTATGTCTAGGTGTTCTAAACTCTATGAACTTATCAGCACGTATCACAAAGTCTTTACTTAAAACCAAACATTGTGTATCAGTAAAAAGAACTTTATTTTTTGTTGTCACAGACTTGTGACACACTAAACAAGTATAGTCAAGTTCCTTTACCAAAAAGACTTCATCAAAATGCAAGTTGTTGGTGATAAGAGTGCCTTTGCCTGATATTATACCATATCCTCCTCCAAAATATACTTTATCACCATTTGGAATAGGAGTAAAGTTTGTTAAGTAGTCCTCCTTTCCAGTCATGTGCCTTGAGCACCCAGAATCCCAATATCCATAATCATTAACCTGCTTTGGAATGCCCTGCACATAAAGAAAACAAATCAGTTTTCTTTAGGAATCCAAGCCTGAGTAGACTTGGATCCATTTGGTTGCTCAACAATAATAGACTTGTTTCTTGTAACAACCCCCTATTCATCCCTCTTAACATTGAAAACCCAATTTGTCCCAACATATTTTTCAAGATATTTAAACATGTTGCATGAAATTGAGACACCATTAGAAGTTGATGACTTGTCTTGTTTAGGTCTCCAAGTTAAGTTGGATGATGCCCTATATCCCTTTCCCTTAGGTTGTAAATACTTGTTATATTGGGTCTAACATTAGGTCTGACAGCTGCTAATTGTGGCATTTTCATACCAAACCTAATTCTGTCAGCGGCTGAATTTGCCCTGTCAGCGAATGAATTGTTCATGTCAGTGTTTGAATTAGGGTTTGCTATAGGAACCCACTGTTTGTTAGACCAAGTATTTGTCATTTGGAAAGCTTTTGTCCTTGGGTGTTAGCTGCCTTAGTGAATAAGGAGCTGGTCTAGTGGCCTGTGGTCTAATATGAACATAAGACTTTTGGTTGACCATGGTTGACTTAATGTCAGCGGCTAGTTTGTATCCACTGAAACATCTATAAGCCAAATGTGAGAAGCTCCCACATGCATAACAAGCCTTTCTAGACATAACCTTAGGTCTAGGTTCATAAAATCCAGTCTCATTAACACTAGCTTGACTTTTTGGTGATCTAGCTTGTTTATACATCTCTGCATACTTAACACTAGATTTGCTTTTAGGTTTTGAGCTTAGGACAACAGGTTTGACAGTAGTAGGGTTGGTCACAAAAATGGGTTTAGGGTCAACTGATTCACTATCAAGAAGTCCACCCTTAACAAAGAGAAAAGGATTTGTCTTCTTCATTGTTCTAGGTCAGTCACCCTTTGCTTATATTCTTCAACTGGTGAGAGAACACGTGGTGGAGGAGTAAATTCCTCCACTTGGAACTCTGAAATACCAG
Source organism: Glebionis coronaria (assembly GCA_025667525.1). Classification (NCBI taxonomy): domain Eukaryota; kingdom Viridiplantae; phylum Streptophyta; class Magnoliopsida; order Asterales; family Asteraceae; genus Glebionis; species Glebionis coronaria. Next base: position 127,422,032 of record CM046881.1, read on the forward strand.
TCCAAGACAAGTCTTTCTTAAGAACTCTATAAAAGTCACCTGCTGGAGGTGGAACAGCAGCGTACTCTTTGGAGTTCATCCCAACCCCAGACATGTATTTAGGGTTTCTCTGTTCACTTAACACCTTATCTAGGGTTTGACTAGCTTTTTCAAACTTTTCAATTTTAAACCCTACATTCTCTCTAGCTTGAATGGCCTCATCTAACTTTAGTTTTAAGTCATTATTAGCTTCTATGTAAGAAGCCTTTGCTTCAGAACTAAGTGCCATATCTCTTTTAAGAAAAGTTATTTGATCTTCAAGGTCAAACTCCATTTTCTTATAATCCTCAACCATCCCAGCAGATTGAGCAAGACCTCTTTTATAGTTTGAAATAGTGATGTTCAACCCAAGAATATCATATTTTAGCTTTAAAATTTCTTTATTAAGTTTATCAGTATTAAGCTTACAACCCTTACTACAAAAGGCATCATCATGTACCTCATTGTCTGATAAAGAGGAAGATCTAGCCATGAGAGCATACTGAACATGCTCTTCATCCTTTTCAGCAACCAATGCTTGATTCTCCACTTCATCCTTGTCCATAAAGCTCCAATCAAATCCAACGCCATCAATTCCTTGCACTGCTACCATGGCTTTAGGCTTGGCATCATCAACCTTGATGATTTGTCTAGAATTCTGTTCACCATCATTCCTTTTGGGAGATCTACATTCTCTAGTGAAGTGTCTCATTCTATGACAGTTGTAACATTCCACTTTGGATTTATCAAATCCAGTAGTATCTTTGCTATTGAAAGTCATCTTTCTTCCGAATCTTTTATTCCACCTACTGGCTCTTATACTGCTAAGAGCCATGTTCCACTTGATATCCATCTCTTCAAGATCAACATCACTAATTTGTTGAAGATCTTCAAAAGAAGTTTATGATCCATTGGGCAAAGAAGCAATATAAGCATGTACAGTATCCAAATCTATTCCTATTGGTTTAAGATTTGGTGAAACATGATTGTATGTGTCACCGTCTGGTGAGCCACTGTCAAGAGAAGTTTGTCTGCTAACAAAGCAAGAGTTGTCAGCGTCTGAAGTGTCATGGTGGGAAATAAAAGCCATGCTTCCAGAAGGTGTTTTACTTCCTTGTTTAAGCAGAACTTCAGGTTTCATGACCTTCAATTGATTGTAGATATCATCAAAGGTCATATTCTTGTAAGCTTGTGTAACCAATATTGCATTGGTATGGATTTTCCAACCATCTCCAAGAGCTCCAAGGAATGCAGCATTAACATCATCATCTTCAAACTCAGTTTCCATGAAAGCTAGTTTGCTAGTAATGTCTTGAAGACGACTTCTCACTTCACTCAACTTTTTATTAGGTCGAGCTTTAAAAACAGCGAACTCCATTACCAGCTTCTTCTTCCTTTGTTTGAGAGTGTCCTCATTACCATCATAGGTGATCTCAAGGGCTTCCCAAAGCTCTTTGGAAAATTCATACTTTCTGAATTTGTACTGGTTTTTGCTTCCAAGAACCAGTTTGAGAATACTCAATGCCTTCATGTCAAGCCTTCTATCTGCTACCTTTGCAGCAGAGGTGGCTCTTCCATCTTCAGGTCTAGGAACCAAATCTTCAGGTTTGGCATTGGTTGCTCTCCTACTATTAACAGAGTCCACGATCTTTTGAGCTTTGTTGAACTTGTTTCCAAGCTCAACGACCTCCCAGAGAACATAGTTGTCCACTTGGAGATATTGCTCAAAGTTAAACTTCTAGATCTCGAAGTTATCAGGGTCAAGCATAGGAATTTTGAGGTTGTGTTTTGAAGAACCAGCACTTTGATTTTTTGTGGTTGACATGATGATTTTAGGGTTTTTGAAAAATTAGGGTTTTGATGTTCTTCTGATCAAAAGTTTCTCAACAAGATCTGATACCACTTGTTGATCCCAAACTTAGATCGATTTAGCTTTGTGTTATCGAGATTGAATCAAGAATAACACGTAGAGAAACTTTGTGTTTACAACAATCTAAGAGTTATGTGGAATGAACACTTAGAATGAAGAACAAAGCAAAACACAATTTTTACCAAACTTTCAGTTGTATTGATTATCAATAAGGTACAATTAAAGTATTAAGAACGTATATCAAACATAAACCTAAAGGCCTCCTTTTATAGAACAATGAGCCTTGTACAATAATCAAACTTGCCAACTATTATAGGAAGATATATCAAGATAACTATAGAAAATAAAATATACAATGCATGTCTTCCTAACATATCAAAACGTGTTGACTAAGTATTCTGTTGTAACAGGTACTTCTCTTGTCAGCGCTTGAATTTCTCTTGTCAGTGTTCATTCTGTCAGCGCTTGATTTACTCTTGTCAGCGGTTGAAATCCCTTTGTCAGCGGCATAGTAATGTAGCTTAATTTATTACCAACATATTTAGGTACCATAATCCCAAAATGAGATAGCGCATAAGGTACCTAAAGATCCTCTTCACAATATGAAGTGACACTCCTTTGGAGCCACTTAATGGCGTGCACATGCACACACTGCAAACATGATGTCTGGTCTAGAGGTTGTGAGATACATCAATGGACCAATCATTGACCTATAATGCATAACATTAACTTTTTTCCATTCTCCAAGCTTACCCCAAGGGTTTTCTCTGTCCATGGGTGTGCTAGCCCGTTTTTCATGAGGTGAAAACCCAAATTTCTTCAAAATCTCAGCCTCATACTTATCTTGAGAGATAAAAATACCATTCTCCTTCTGTTGTACTTAAAGACCAAGGAAAAAGTTGTAACACCCCCATTTTTACCTTGACGCAGCGGAATAATATTTTGAGGGGTATTACTTCATGATATGAAAGCAAAGTGATAGAAAACAGCTCAAAAGAGTGTTTAAATAAACTTCATTTATTCTTTATAAATTTATCATTCAAAATCAAATATTTTTAATAAAATAACTATACATACACTTTACATGACAGGTTCCCGAGATCTAGGAAATACGTTTGAATGACAAAATATTCCAAGATTATATTTCTCTACGTCATTAGTATGCTGCTCCATGCTATCAATTTCAATACCTGAAATATATGCTTAAAGTCAACACAAAGGTTGAGTGAATTCATAGGTTTAAAATTAGTTTGAATACAAGATCCTTTTTCTTCAGCTACATTGTTATTTGCTCGTAAGTTTGAATAAAATGATGATTTAATTGCACTAAGCTCATGATACCGCGACTAGACATAGGAACCAACAGTTTCCCTTATGAGGAAGTCTGCCAAACTATCCTGATTAGCAAAATAAAGTATGTCTGTTTAACCACTAAGGTGCTAGAAAGTGAGACTTGCCCAGACAGGAGATGTCAGTCTCCAATAGTACTATTTACGATATTAGTGCTCATTCCGAGAAATGATTAGCGGCTCACAATTAAAAAGGGACTTTTATAGGCAGTAGTAAACAAAGTGTCAATGAATCATATCTAAAAAGCATACCAAAACACTTGTATTCCATTTTTAGCATATGTTCCCCTCACGGGTTTTGAAATCATTTGAAAGTAGTACACTTTAGTGAGGCTATGAACACACCTTATGTCCAGTAATCTTGTCGGGTTTAGGTCACACAGATCAACTTGAGCTAACAAACAAGAACATGGTCTCACACTAAACTGTTTTAACATAATTGGTATGGTATTAAGTTTTTAATATTTTGATCAATCTCTTTAAGTATCTGGTTATATTTTATTTAATTATGATTTGGTTGTAATTCTAGCACCAGTGTTCGGGCCATCATACTCAGAAGCCATTCTATAAACGTTTGAGGAGCGAGGGCACTTTAAATCGGAAACCCAATCACTCAGTCAGAACGTAATATCGAGATGGAACATCTTTGTACAAAGCTCCCTACTAACATGATACTTTCATTACTTCCATATATTCATGATTAATCTTGTTTAGTTTCAAAGTTGGCAAAATAGTCCTTTTGGTTACATTTTGACATAATTACACTTTTAACCCCTAAAGTATATAGTTTCATAAATTGCAATTTAAACCTTCAATATTTAACCTTAGGGTCTCAAAATTTCCAAAATGATTTATAGCTTTTACTTTCAAAAAATGTCATTTTTAGCCTAAAATGATTTATATTTTCAAAAATGATAGTTTTAGTCCCTAAACTTGTAAAAATCACATAACAAGCTCAAAAATGATCCAAATGATCTAGGATTTGAAAAAAAAGTTTATGAACAAATTTATAATCATAATAAAAACATTTCTTCATAATTATAGCTTTTGAAATGTGTTTTTGCTCATTATTTTATGTAGATTACAAAACTAGGGTTTTAAGACATCTTTAACTTATAACTTTCATTTAATATGATAAAATGACTTAGTTTCTTTTAGATTATCTTTCTAACATAATTTTGGCATTATAAAAACTTTAAATAATCATTATAACAAGATCAAAGCTTGGTTAACATAGATTTTACATAGGTAGCTCCAAAATGGCTCCTTATGGCTTCTTATGAACACAAGTTGCTATCAAAGCTTCAAGAGCTTCAATGGCTAGCTTCTAGACCTGGTTTTTGGTTTTGTGGGATGTCCTAAGATGTATATGAGGTGGAAATGGAGAATGGGTATGAGATACAAAGGAAACGGGGTGCAAGTTCAAATGAAGCACATACACCCCTATTTATACTTGTTTTCACCCTTAGCCTCCAAGTTATGCATCTAAACATGTAAGATAGATAGAGGGGTGACTAATGAAGGCTAGTGAAGATCTACACAAGTTTATAACTTATATCTTTGTCCCAATCATTCCTTGTGGTTTAAAATGTGTCACGACAACATATAGATAGGAATGGTGATGTGTAGCAAGCAAGGAGGTGATCCAACTACTTATCACACTGCTGAAATATCTTAGGATGGATAATATCAGGTTTCAAACTTGGAATGGAGGGAAATGGTTTGAAAATGTATTTTGGAGGGAATTTACAAAACCGAATTCTATTTCTAGGGCTTGTAACTTATGGTTTGTGTTGTTGGTGATTAAGGGCTTGGGAAAGTGATTAGTGAATGATTAGTGTTTAATTAGGGTTTATAAATTATATTTAAGAGATTCGGGTCCTTGGTTTGAAGTTTAACAAAGGTTTCATGTGAAAATGGGAAGTATACATTTGTAGATTAAGGTTTTCTAATGATCTAGGGTTTAATTTTAGTAAAAGGCTTTATCCTTCAATTGGTTACTGATTTAAACTTAATTTAGGTCATATACATTGAGTTTTAAGTGTCTGATGAGTTCTCACACTTGGTTTAAGGGTTTAGTTTAGGTAAACATGTCTTAAAGAGTGAAAATACCTTTACAAGTCATGCATTGAAATCTTGTACCTTGTGCATTAGGGTACTTGTACATTGTCTTAATATCATCTTATAATATAATTGAAGTCCTATGAATATTTATAGACTTGTCTAAAAAGAACTAGGTAGTGATTCCATGTAGATTTCTTAATATTAGGGGTTTTTAGGTCATTAATCCTAATGATTTTCTAATATGGGTAATTAGGTTTTATATCATTATGTATGCTTATTATAGGGCTTATATGTTATGTTTATGTCTTCTATGGGTTCTATATTCTTAGTTTGAGGGTTTATATAGACTGATCATATTTTAGGGTTAATTAAGGGAGCTTAAGATCCTATGCTTTGATAACTTGTACCTTGTGATTTACCAACTTGTAACTTGACTTGAAATGAATGTATAGTCTTAATATGATATGTAGTTAGTTTTATAATTTGTGGTAAAAGATTAGACCAATGTAAAATGGATTTTATATGCTAATCTTGGTTACTAGATCTTAATTTGTAATTAGCCTTAGATTAGTGAATATTAGCAATTTGAGATTAATTAACTTCCCTTTAGATGATAGATTGTAATTAGTATATTGTTTTTTATAATAGTACATGGGTTTTATGTAGTTACATTGCTTGAAATATTATTTATCAAATTTCTGGGTGGTGATCTAGACTATCATGTACAATTACTTGTACTTAGCTTTGTATGGTTTGTTCTTGCCATTCTTAGGTATTATTATGTCTTTAGAGTATACTTTATAACTTTTTATTGTTCCATAATGACTTATTCATAAGTGTTTTTCATTCATGTTTTACCATTCTTGAGTTTACAATTTATTTATAGGAATTCTAGGGTTTCTAAGGGAATTTAGGGCATCATGGTTATATTCGAGATGTTTTTACTAATATTGAACTTATTATATCTCTTTCATAGTTTAGACTTGTGTCTTTCATCATTATAGGAATGTGTGGCTATGATAGTTTATGGTGTGAGAAGCAGTTCATTCTACCAAGTAGTACACAAAAGCAAAAAATTTCTAGTGGCTTTTCCACTCCTATTTAAACATAGCACATATTATACTTGCAAATTTTATGGGTTTTCATAGCCTCTTCCCCTTAAAGAAATCTCGTCCCGAGATTAAAATCGTAGTGTATCAAAATGGCCGATGTAGTTCTTGTGTTCTGCTTAACATTCTATTCATATATCAATGAATAAAGTTCTTAATGTTGTTATTTCTTTTCTTTAATCAATCTCTTCTATTAGAGATATCACGAAGTATAAGCACTTATGCTATATTGACCATTTAGGTTGTAATGAAATCTTATAAAGATTAAAAGAGTAAGTGTAAATTTTACCATTAATCGGGTAAAATCCTCTTTAGTACTCTAAATAGGAAGGGAATGTGATTATTTATGAGTTTCTTTGGATAAAACTCAAGTTTATAAGTCACAGTTTGCCTAAAAATCAGGGATTGATTATTTCATTTCTAAAAATCAATAAGGAAAGCATTTCCCCAGTGTTAATACTGTTTTAAATGGTGTAGTTCCTCATTATTATTGAAAAATATTTGTGATTACTCTTGGAAAAGATGTTTCACAAATCATTATTTTAATCCAGTGAACAGTTAACAGTTAATTCTTATTTCACTACGAAGGCTCTATTACTATAATACCTTCATAGGATAGGTGTTATTCCAGATAATGTAATGAATACATGGAGTATGAATATTTTAATATTTGGATAGTTCTCTCACTTAAACCTATTGGTATAGAGGTAAATGTTCTTAGTGTATTCATTATTGCAGATATCGGCACTTTATGTCAACAGATTATTTTTGGGAATAACCTTGTTAAAGTTTCCATATCCTTTATGAAATACAATTGACAATGATCCAGATGGCGTCATGTCGTATCTTAAGAAATTCTGAAATAAGTTTCTCATTACTTGTTCTTACCTATTTTTCATAAGAAAATTTAGGTTAAACATTTTGTACTTCGAAATTCCGTTAAGGCATAAGTTGAATATTTAGTCTAAAGAAAAATCAAACACTAAGTCTATGTACATGTAACATAAATGAGTTATTTTGCCAGATAGTGAAATAAAATAACACTTAGAAAAATGAAATCAAAAACTTCATAGATTTTTATTGATAATATTCACGTATGTTTAACACACTTATTCATTTACAAAGCACTGAATATATTCTGCTCCATGCTATCAATTTCAATACTTGAAATATATGCTTAAAGTCAACACAAAGGTTGAGTGAATTCATAGGTTTTAATATCAGTTTGAATACAAGATCCTTTTTCTTCAGCTACGATGTTATTTGCTCGTAAGTTTGAATAAAATGATGATTTAATTGCACTAAGCTCATGATACCGCGACTAGACATAGGAACCAACAGTTTGCCTTATGAGGAAGTCTGCCAAACTATCCTGATTTGCAAAATAAAGTATGCATGTTTAACCACTAAGGTGTTAGCAAGTGCAACTTGCCCAGACAGGAGATGTCAGTCTCCAATAGTACTATTTACGATATTAGTGCTCATTCTGAGAAATGATTAGCGTTTCACAATTAAAAAGGGACTTTCATAGGCAGAAGTAAACATAGTGTCAATGAATCATATCTGGAAAGCATACCAAAAACACTTGTATTCCATTTTTAGCACATATCCCCCTCACGGGTTTTGAAATCATTTTGAAGTAGTAAACTTTAATGAGGCTATGAACTCACCTTATGTCTAGTAATCTTGCCAGGTTTAGGTCACACAGATCAACTTGAGCTAACAAACAAGAACGTGATCTCTCACACCAACCTGTTTTAACATAATTGGTATGGTATTAAGTTTTTAATCTTTTGATCAATCTCTTTAAGCATTTGGTTATATTTTCTTTAATTATGATTTGGTTGTAATTCTAGCACCAGTGTTCGGGCCATCATACTCAGAAGCCATTCTATAAACGTTTGAGGAGCGAGGGCACTTCAAATCGTAAACCCAACCACTCAGTCAGAACGTAATATCGAGATGGAACATCTTTGTACAAAGCTTCCTACTAGCATGATACTTTCATTACTTCCACATATTCATGATTAATCTTTTTTAGTTTCAAAGTTGCCAAAAATATTCCTTTTGGTTACATTTTGACATAATTACACTTTTAACCCCTAAAGTATATAGTTTCATAAATTGCAATTTAAACCTTCAATATTTAACCTTAGGGTCTCAAACTTTTCAACATTTATTATTATAGCATTTAGTTTCATAAAATGAAATTTTTTGCCCAAAATGATTTATAGTTTCAAAAATGACAGTTTTAGTCCCTAAACTTGTAAAAATCACATAACAAGCTCAAAAATGATCCAAATGATCTAGAATTTGAAAACAAAGTTTATGAACACACTTGTACTCATAATAACAACATTGTTTCAGAATTATATCTTTTGAAATGGTTTTTGCTCATTATTTTATGTAGATTACAAAACTAGGGTTTTAAGACATCTTTAACTTATAACTTTCATTTAAAATGATGAAATGACTTAGTTTCTATCTTTCTAACATAATTTTGGCATTATAAAAGCTCTAAATAAGCATTATAACAAGATCAAAGCTTGGTTAACATATATTTTACCTAGGTAGCTCCAAAATGGCTCCTTATGGCTTCTTATGAACACAACTTGCTATCAAAGCTTCAAGAGCTTCAATGGCTAGCTTCTAGACCTGGTTTTTCGTCTTGTGGGATGTCCTAAGACGTATATAGAGGTGGAAATGGAGAATGGGTATGAGATATGTTGATACAAAAGTTGGATGATCCTAGCTTGACCCGAATTAGGCTTAATTCGGGTGCTTGGGCTCCGGCTCTTGCACCAAGTGAACTTCTTGTTGAGATCCTACACACTAAAGCAACACGCATTAAGCTTACCCTAGGAACGTATCCTACGTTTAGACTCCAGTGTTGTGACAATCCTGATATTTTTTTCCGTTATTCTAATCTCGGTTATTACATATTATATATTTACTTTATTGAGAAATTTAAATTATCGACTAACCAGGAAGGTTTGGCTTGAAACTTAGCGTAAGAATGCCGTTTAAATTATAACCGGCAAGGAATACGTTAGGTACCGATATTTATGTTCTCGTTATGACAAGAAATATTTTCTATTGTTGTCGTTAATTTTTAGAAGTATTTATCGTAATTTACGTTAAACCTTTATGTGTCATTCGTTCATTCGACACATTAACTATTTTAAGTTATTTAATTATAAAAATATAAATGTCCTCCGAATATCGATGTTTTTATTTTATATTAAGCGTTTATTTTTCGTGTTTCACGCATATCTTCAAAATCTTATAACTTTTAAAACATCGGGTTTCGATAATACCCGCTTTTACAAAATTCAAAACAAAGTTAATACATAATCTCACTCTATCACATCAACACACACACACACCATCCCACTTTCTTCATTTTTGTGGCTTATTATTTTATAGCTTATCACATGTCCATCTTAGATACATATGAAATATTTAGATTCATAATTTATTAGCTTGTTACTTCACATATAAGATACAATAGTTAAATCTGAAAATAAAGAACAGATGTTTTGTAAGCTTACACGTTCCATTGTTCCAACATTACTAACTCATATATATCAAAACAAAGGACACGTATATATCAACTATTTACCAATTTATATCAGATTCACTAGAGTATCCTTTTCACAAACAGAAACACTTTCTTTTTCTTTGTCATATGGTGCGCATGAAATAGATGGCATAAAAATAAAATGTATTTTTAGCCGAACACCATAACCATTAAACATCGATCATGTCTAGAAAGGGTCTCAGTGAAGATGGCAACGGATGGAGACATGTCCCGATATGACATCTTATTACGCGCCGTCGATAGAGATCAGGTTACAACTTCGTACATATATTTTGGTTCGAGTTCAATCACGGCCTTGCTCAAGTTGGTAGGTTCGAGATTTGGTTTCCTAATCGTTGGCATTCAGTTCAATAGACGTGGTACGTGTTTGTACTTTTCCACGAGTATCGATCATATTTACCTTTGTTAATCTTCATGTTCGCCGCGGTGTTTATACTTGTGCATCGCAAATCAAATCACTCGTTACTCCAACTTATAAGGTATCATATTAGAACTCAATTTTACGAAAAATAAGCTACTACTATAAACGAATGAATATAATAAGAACCATTGCAATTTGTGCAAATGATCAAATGAAAGAGTTGAACATTTAGACGTCAAACTCATGCAATTATATTGCATAATTACATTTTGGTCCCTAATTAATAAGGCTATATACAAATGAATGCTAAAGATCTCTGAAATAGCATTTTTGTCCATATTCACTATGTGTCCTTTAAAACTAGTCCTAATATTAATATTTAGTTATTTCATTTATAAAATAATTGTGTTTATAAAACTCATTTAATTTTATACGTTGGCGTGTATATTTAAAGACGTGCCATATTTATTTTAGGTCGGCATTAGAAGCTCGCAGCCTCATGTCTTATCCTATTTGGTCGTTTTACTCTCGTCATTATCATCCCTATTGTTATCATCGATTGATGTTTCTTTGCATAAGGTGATTTTATAGCCTCGCTTTTAAATTCTTTTATTGTTTTAGAAACCTGCGAGGGGATAACATGCTTGTTTTACTAAAAATAAAAGAGTACAACTATAAGTTGCGGTAAACCAATTGAATGGTGCAACTAGGAGTTGTGAAAGCTCTATTTACTTGAAAAGTAATAATTGAAAATGAAGGGTACAACAAGAGTTGCTGTGAACCCATGAATGGGTGCAACCAGAAGTTGTTGTAAACCCTATTTATTTTAAAATAGAACACAAGGGACCCGATTGTATGCTTAGATGAAAGCTATTACATAAGTTAGCTTTATCCTTAAAAGACCCATTGAATCGTGATTTGTTAATCGAAATAACGCTAATACTATGGATAGATCTATCGGGGTGACGCCCAGTCCGGTCGCGACTAGCTATCGCGTGGTGTAGTGAAGCACTAGTATTGATACATCGGATGCATACGTATAAGAGAAATATACGCACTTGGCTAGGTGTGTTGGGCTGAAATAATATATGTTAACGTTCAATGTCATGAGGCTTATGTAATAACACCGATAGTTATGTCCGTACAACATAATTGTCTTTCGATGAATTATTAACCATGGAAGGTTATTCAGAATACTTGTGTTCTATTTACATATTTAAACTCTATGGATTCACTCAACAATTTTTTGTTGATTTTATAGCATGTTTTATCTCAGGTCCATAAAGAAGGTACTCAAGGAAGGTGGTTTCATGAAGCTTGCTAAATTTTGGTGACTCTGGCCCGCTTTTATAAAATATATTCATTCGAAACAAATTTTATCTTTTGATGTGTACTGTAAATATTTTAAAATTACCTGGGACCGTGTATGGATTATTATCTTTTGAATGAACGAGTGGATGTTTTTACCAAATCGAATCGTTTTTGAGTTGTTTTCTATAATTGTGTGATTGTATCATGTAAGTAACACTCAAGGACCCTTTCGTTGAAATGACCCGATTTGAGAGTGTTAAAGATTGGTATCAAGAGCTCAAGTTATAGTGAACGAAAAGATTTTCCAAAAATGAATTTTTGAAATCTTTTGGCTATAACAGTTGCAAGAGAAACCTCCGAGTTACCAATGGACGAGAATGAGAAAATTATATATATTGGATAATATATGTATATATACTGTAATGATTATTTTTTAACTTTACTTGTGGATTACAAGTCATGTTTTCGTTTATTTAATTATAAATGTTAATTTTATACTAATACGAGATATTTATACGACCTAGATTGTCACGAAGCAACCCTATTCATTTTAATGCTAATGCCAAAGCTATTCACGAAGTGAAATCCCGTTATTCCCAAGTTTAACTAAAGTTGTGGATGCCCATGATCCCAACGAAATGGTTAATATTCTTGATAATATTTATTTGGTTACAAGGATTTTGATTCCTAGGTTCTTATTCTTGATTTATCAATCCATTTATCTCGCTTAGTAAATTTAATCTCCATTTTCATTGATCTTCGACTTTCTACTGTTTAAAAAAAAAACACGTTTTCCGAGATTTTACTTGTTACTTGTGAGAAATTCATGTTGATTGGTACGCCATTCACATTCCAAATAGGATTCCGTACCATATCACTGATCTTTATTTTATTTATTTTTTGATATATCGTCTTTCATTTGATTTGATCTTCTGCGTTGAGCTAGCGATGCTTAAATAAAGTGATTTATATTTATCTCGTTGAAATGAATTGGCCATTCATTTGAACAAGGAAATTAAAAATTGTTGAACCATAGATTTCTAAATGTTATTTGCATGGATTTGATCGATCCATGGAAATAATGATTTATAAATGTGTGGGCTTAAGCGTATAACATTCGCGCAATTGAACTCTTATTGACTTGTAATTCGTTTTCTTGACTCATTCTTTGATGTTGTTCCTCTAATTCTATGATCATGAAATGATTTATATTGGGGTTGTTCCAAAGCTGCTAATTCAGAAGGATATCGAGCATCCGAAAAAGACATTGAAGAAATATTCTTCTAGTGGGACCGAGGAGCCTTCTGATCCACATGAATCACCTAGTAACTCTTAGTGAATTAGCTTATCATCTATAGTATCCTTTGTAAATCACTAACTAAAATGTAACATCAGTTAGTAGAACTAGTCTTATTGAGTTGTATGGCATTAGACGATGATAATCTATAATGCATGGCAGTACAGCTTGTACTCAATGATGATTAATCAAATGACTATCTTTTGATTCCAAATTAAACATATTTCAGTTATTATCTTTCCTTGCTTGTTACATCTAATCATTCGTTCCTTTTAAACCGTTTTTTCCTTCTAATTATTTTTTTTATAATGCAATCATTGAATGAATACTCATTATGATTTGCGTTGTACTAGAATCATGCCTTCAAAATATGACTAGGCTCTTATGTGCAAAATTAATAGTGAACAAGTTGCTGCATCCTTAACTGAATTCATGGCCAATATGAATGATGGAGCCGACGGCTCCAGTGGGCCGGTAGTTCGGTGGAGCAAGTGGTTATGTGATGCAAATGGTTTTAGAAAAAAAAACGCGTGGAACAAGAAAAAAAGAATTATTATGATTCCCTTAAATAACTAGACCTTAGTTATCGAAGGTGATAAAAATAATTCCCAACTAAATTTTTTTTTCTTGTGCATTAAAGCTCATAAGTATATCGAAAGATGTTATGAATTATTCCTAGCTCAAATATCGGAGAAGCAATCGAAGGAGAAGCGATTGGAAGATGTTCCAGTCAACCGTGACTATCTTAAAGTCTTTCCAGAAGATTTTTTTGGGCTTCTTCCCCCAAGGAAAATAGAATTCTAAATCGATCAAAATTCTGGTGCTGCACTAGTGGCACATGCGCCATGTCGTTTAGCACCATCTGAACTGAAGAAATTATCTATGCATTTCTAAGAGCTATCTGATAAAGGTTTTATTCGACCGAGCTCGTCACCATGAAGAGCTCTGGTATTATTCGTAATAAGAAAGATAGATCGTTTCATCGAGAACTGGATTAATTATGGTCAAGAACCAATATCCTTTGTCGATGATAGATAACTTATTTGATCAGCTACAAGTTTCTAGTGTTTATTCAAGGATTGATCTACTGTCTGGTTATCATCAACTTTGCATCCGCGAGGAAGATATTCCAATTACTGTGTTTAGAAATCATTATGGACATTATAAGTTCTAAGTAATGCCATATGGATTGACCAATGCACCAGCAGTATACATGGATTCATGAATCGCGTGTGTAAGCCGTATCTTGATAAATTTGTGATATGTTCACTGATAATGTTCTAATTTATTGTAAAAATAAAGAAGAGCATAGTGAACATTTGGAGACTATCTTGAATTTGCTAAGGAGTGAAAAGTTGTATGCAAAATATCAAAATGTGATTTTTGGCTTGAATGCATGAAATTTCTTAGCTATGTGATTAATAGAAGTAGAGTTCTCGTCGACTCCGCAAAAAAAAAATTAAAAAAAAAATTAAAAATAAAAAAATAATAAAAAAATAATAGAATAACTCTGTTTGGATTTGATTCATTTTTGGTCATTGTCGTCCGATTGACTAAATCTGCTCATTTCAATCAATACTAAAATGATCGTGCAAACTATGAATCGTTTGTTAGTTGCTCGTAGTAGACATAAATTTTTTTTAGATGTGAAGTAAAAACTATTGGATTTTGAGGTAGGTGGAAAAGTTATGCCGAAAATATCACCATGGAAAGGTAGTATACATTTTGAAAAACGAGGGAAGTTAAGTCCCCGTTATGTTGGACCACTCGAGATAATATCGAGAGCAGGCTCGGTGGCATAGAAACTTGAATTACATCGAGAGCTACAAGGAAATCACAATACTTTTCATGTGTCGAATCTAAATTAATGTCTATCTGACAAAGATCTTATTATCCCTCTTGAGGAATTTAGATTTGATGATAAGTTGAATTTCATCGAAGAACTTATCGAAATCATGGAAAGGGATGCTCAAATGTGGAAGAAATATCCTCATTTGTATGACTTCAACATGAAGGTAGGCAATAAGACAAATTGATCTTCAGGGGCGAAGATCCCTGTTAGGTGGTGATGATGTGACAATCCTGATATTTTTTTCCGTTATTCTAATCTCGGTTATTACATATTATATATTTACTTTATTGAGAAATTTAAATTATCGACTAACCAGGAAGGTTTGGCTTGAAACTTAGCGTAAGAATGCCGTTTAAATTATAACCGGCAAGGAATACGTTAGGTACCGATATTTATGTTCTCGTTATGACAAGAAATATTTTCTATTGTTGTCGTTAATTTTTATAAGTATTTTTCGTAATTTACGTTAAACCTTTATGTGTCATTCGTTCATTCGACACATTAACTATTTTAAGTCATTTAATTATAAAAATATAAATGTCCTCCGAATGTCGATGTTTTTATTTTATATTAAGCGTTTATTTTTCGTGTTTCGCGCATATCTTCGAAATCTTGTAACTTTTAAAACATCGAGTTTCGATAATACCCGCTTTTACAAAATTCAAAACAAAGTTAATACATAATCTCACTCTATCACGTCAACACACACACCATCCCACTTTCTTCATTTTTGTGGCTTATTATTTTATAGCTTATCACATGTCCATATTAGATACATATGAAATATTTAGATTCATAATTTATTAGCTTGTTACTTCACATATAAGATACAATAGTTAAATCTAAAAATAAAGAACAGATGTTTTGTAATCTTACACGTTCCATTTTTCCAACATTACTAACACATATATATCAAAACAAAGGACACGTATATATCAACTATTTACCAATTTATATCAGATTCACTAGAGTATCCTTTTCACAAACAGAAACACTTTCTTTTTCTTTGTCATATGGTGCGCATGAAATAGATGGCATAAAAATAAAATGTATTTTTAGCCGAACACCATAACCATTAAACACCGATCATGTCTAGAAAGGGTCTCAGTGAAGATGGCAACGGATGGAGACATGTCCCGATATGACATCTTATTACGCGCCGTCGATAGAGATCAGGTTACAACTTTGTATATATATTTCGGTTCGAGTTCAATCACGGCCTTGCTCAAGTTGGTAGGATCGAGATTTGGTTTCCTAATCGTTGGCATTCAGTTCAATAGACGTGGTACGTGTTTGTACTTTTCCACGAGTATCGAGCATATTTACCTTTGTTAATCTTCATGTTCGCTGTGGTGTTTATACTTGTGCATCGCAACTCAAATCACTCGTTACTCCAACTTATAAGGTATCATATTAGAACTCAATTTTACGAACAATAAGCTACTACTATAAACGAATGAATATAATAAGAACCATTGCAATTTGTGCAAATGATCAAATGAAAGAGTTGAACATTTAGACGTCAAACTCATGCAATTATATTGCATAATTACATTTTGGTCCCTCATTAATAAGGCTATATACAAATGAATGCTAAAGATCTCTGAAATAGCATTTTTGTCCATATTCACTATATGTCCTTTAAAACTAGTCCTAATATTAATATTTAGTTATTTCATTTATAAAATAATTGTGTTTATAAAACTCATTTAATTTTATACGTTGGCGTGTATATTTAAAGACGCGCCATCTTTATTTTAGGTCGGCATTAGAAGCTCGCAGCCTCCTGTCTTATCCTATTTGGTCGTTTTACTCTCGTCATTATCATCCCTATTGTTATCATCGATTGATGTTTCTTTGCATAAGGTGATTTTATAGCCTCGCTTTTAAATTCTTTTATTGTTTTAGAAACCTGCGAGGGGATAACATGCTTGTTTTACTAAAAATAAAAGAGTACAACTACAAGTTGCGGTAAACCAATTGAATGGTGCAACTAGGAGTTGTGAAAGCTCTATTTACTTGAAAAGTAATAATTGAAAATGAAGGGTACAACAAGAGTTGTTGTGAACCCATGAATGGGTGCAACCAGAAGTTGTGGTAAACCCTATGTATTTTAAAATAGAACACAAGGGACCCGATTGTATGCTTAGATGAAAGTTATCACATAAGTTAGCTTTAGCCTTAAAAGACCCATTGAATCGTGAATTGTTAATTGAAAGAACGCTAATACTATGGATAGATCTATCGGGGTGACGCCCAGTCCGGTCGCGACTAGCTATCGCGTGGTGTAGTGAAGCACTAGTATTGAAACATCGGATGCATACATATAAGAGAAATATACGCACTTGGCTAGGTGTGTTGGGCTGAAATAATATATGTTAACATTCAATGTCATGAGGCTTATGTAATAACACCGATAATTATGTCCATACAACATAATTGTCTTTCGATGAATTATTAACCATGGAAGGTTATTCAGAGTACTTGTGTTCTATTTACATATTTAAACTCTATGGATTCACTCAACAATTTTTTGTTGATTTTATAGCATGTTTTATCTCAGGTCCATAAAGAAGGTACTCAAGGAAGGTGGTTTCATGAAGCTTGCTAAATTTTGGTGACTCTGGCCCGCTTTTATAAAATATATTCATTCGAAACAAATTTTATCTTTTGATGTGTACTGTAAATATTTTAAAATTACCTGGGACCGTGTATGGATTATTATCTTTTGAATGAACGAGTGGATGTTTTTACCAAATCGAATCGTTTTTGAGTTGTTTTCTATAATTGTGTGATTGTATCATGTAAGTAACACTCAAGGACCCTTCCGCTGAAATGACCTGATTTGAGAGTGTTACAAGTGTGAGAGTAAGTAATCGGTTTTAGGGTTATGAATCGGTTGTAGATTGAGAGTATGAAGAATGTGATACCTTCGTGGAACCCTTGGGGTTCCTTATATAGGCGGTGAAACCCTAATGGACTGTTACCGATGCTTCGGCCCTAAGCAAAGGATAAGTGCCATAATTAGTTTGATTGTTATCTTCTAATTATGGTTAGTGTATATCCTACAATTTAGGGTAAATCCCAATCCTAATAAGATTGTGATTCTTTCTAACCCTATACCGGTCGTGCCGGGCCGTGGGCCGCACACATCTATGCGGACACTATTCATTCGAAGCCCATAAGCTTGAATGACATTAATCCAACTCGGTCGTGACAGGTCGAATGCGGGTAGTACCCGTGGGCCGGGTCTATGACCCGGTTGGGGACTATACGTCATCATGTCCCCGTAGTCTAGTTGTTACAGCCGTAGGCGTAACCTCTAGACTAACCAATGTCCCTTATTTGTTCGTTACAAAAGCATGGCCGCACACACAATACTGTTGACCGGGACAACACTAATGAATGCATTAATGTTAGGCGAGATATTTCTCTGCAAAAGTGCACTATATGGGCCCACCCTCGAGCTACTTAAAATTGTTTAAAAGGTGACCCATGGGCCCCTCTGACGTTACAACTGTGTCAGTAAACCCATCCGTTAGATGGGCGTAGTGGATTACATGTGGCAATCATCCAGGCTACCTCATAAACCGAGGCAACCCTATAAAAGGCTTGTGCGTGTGACTGTGCACACACACAGTTCACACCTTCTACCACCATTGTTGCATTTCCTTTTACTCCTTTAGTCCTCCTTCTTACTTTACACAGAAATCCACCATACCAGGTAAGATCACCGCGCCCATCTTTTTATATTTATAAATCATGGTGAAGGACAACCCCACAATCATGACCGTACTGAATGTGATGTCGGCGGAGAAGTTTATGGACTTCCTGTGTGATTATTACATTCCTAAGAGCGTACACCCCACCTATCCGGGTGATGGTGAAGCGATCACGGATGCTCCGGCTGGGAAGACAGGTGTGTATACACGCCTATTCGACTCAGCCAACTACCGTATCCCATTATCTAGGTTCCTTGTAGATGTTGTAAAATATTTTGATTTTCACATAACCCAACTACACTGCATAGGGACGTGTAAGATTAATCAGTTTGATATCTCATGTTATACTTGTGAGGTATCCCCCACCGTGACTTTATTTAGGGTTTTCTACGCCCCCAAATGGTAAATAGGTGGCTGTCATTCAAAAAACGATCCCGAATGCCCCCATGTGTTATAGGAAAGCTCTAGACTCACTCAAGAATTGGTATGACCATTATTTCTTTGTAGATACCAAAGTCTTCCCCACACCTTTTGTCCTTAAAAACAGGGTGCGACATGATTATCCACCCCCAACCAATGAATATAGCAGTCGGGACATTAGAACGTTAGACACCAACCGCACTGATTTTCATATGGATTTACGGGAGAATTTCCTATGCTTAGTAGGGATTAGCCGCAACTACTTTGGTAGGGAGGACAGATATCCGTGCTTCCTGAATGACCGTAGACAGGGTGGGTATACTTAACAAACACAACTGTATGCATATTTGAATAAGCCTTGTATGTAACTAACGCCTTTGTTTGCATGTATCCACAAAGATGAGGCTATTCGGATTGTTACGCCAAGGAGACCCAAAGAAAGTCACTGAAGGCTCACGCTCACTGCGTCAGGATGAGGTACCACTTCTTGTGGCAACGTGGCACATGACCATGCACTTGGAAGTCGTGTCGGAGCCCCACTTAGACATGAGGGAAGGAATAAAGAAATTGCCGTTGGATTTCTTGAACGAAGATGATGACAACCTCTTGCTAGAAGGTGGTGAGGGAACGACGACAAACACTACGACCCCTCACCCAGAAAACCAAGAGGTTGATCAAGAGCAATTGTCTGAGCAAGTCGACCGGATGCTTGAATCCGAGGAGGAAGGAGAAGACAAAACCAACTTCACCACACAACCCAAACCCACCAGAAAAATGCGTACATCCAAGAGGAGAATTGTCACGCCAACGGAGGAAGAGGCGGGCGCGTCCAATGCGCTTGTCAAGAGGTTACGCAAAGACCATCCGCAATACAAGGAATGTAGCAGCGGCACCACGCCAGAAAGCAACCCACTTCATCCTCCCACCGTGACTAGTAGCCAGGCGGAGAAGATCATGTGGCAAGTCACTCTTGTCACCACCGTAGCCCCTACCATCATGGAGCCGACAATAGCCACAACGTAAGTGTACCTCTTTACCTGTTATCATCCATTTTCCTTTTATTCGTAATTGTTAAGTAAAAACTTCAAAAGACTAATAAGTGCACAACAGGGTGGACTCGACGGCCGTGCCGCACGAGGGAGACGCTGCCAAGGATCCATCAGCCGTGATACAAGACCGCCTACCAACTCCTCCCCCCACTCATGTAGAAGAGCCCAAGTCTGAAGGGCCAGACTCCTGCCTCTGCCCAGCATGGAACTTGTCCAAGCTGACAAGGCTAGAGTCGGAGGAGGAATGCAAAGAATTTGTGGATCACTTGACTCCTCCGACCCTGGCTCAAGATCTGGATGAGCTCAACCATGGGACCCTCCTTGAGCAGTTTAATGTGGCCACGACGCACTAGAAGACGGTTGGTGCGGCCCTACGATGTCGTTTTGAGGAGGCCTTGGGCTATGTACGTCGTGCCGATAGGAGAATGGCCCGCAGGGAGGAGCTTGTAGAGAAGCATGAGCAAACAATTTCTACCATGCAGGCGGATTTGGCCATGGTTGAGGCTACAATAAACGAACAGGCAATCCCTGCCACTGCCCGTGACGAGCGCATTGCTGAGCTAGAATCTTATCTTGAGGCTTCCAACGGCAAGGTACGTATCCTTATACACTTATACATATTTGTTCTCTTTTTTTTGAAACCATACTTTTCTATCCATTCCATTTTAACCCTAACCTTTCAATCATAGGTAGCCGCAGCTGAGGCCTCTGCTAAGACCGCGGTTGACCAAGCATCCGCCCTCATAGAGGAACTAGAGAAGACGCGGATGTTGGTTAAGGGCGAAGAAGCTTTGAAAGAAGAGTTCGTCAAGGAAAGGGCTGAAATAGAGAGGCAAATGTCTGAGACCTTGGAGAGGGTGAACACTGAACTAGGCGCGCTAGCTACGGATTGTGATGAAGTGTTGTGCTCCCGACTACTTACGGCCATCGCTGGTCATAGGTGGTGGTAGGCCATGGGACGCACCTAGAAGTGATGAGGGTGATGGAGTCACCACAGTTTGTGCAGTCCTTTGCTGATGTCGTGTCAGATGATATTGACCACGACCGTCATGAAGGTATGACCAAGGCTGCCAAGCTAATAAGACATAAAGAAGATATCACTAGGCATGTCTACTTCAACCCGGGGGCCGAGGCAAAAATGACCACGTCTATGGGTGTCATAGGAGACTTGGAGTATCCATTCCTGTCCATACTTGAAGCTATGAAGGATGCGTCAAACGAAGATATCACGGCGAAGCTCCACCCAGATGTATGGCCCGAAAGTGGAGTGGACCCCCGGGCACATTTAATACCAGACCCCAGGCAGCTTACGCTTCCAACTTATGATGCTAGCTCGAAGAGCGTGAAGGGAGAGAAGGTGTTGGGTGAGGCGCTTGAAGCAAGCCTAGCGGAGGCTCGTAGCATGAAATAGGCTCGTGGTGAGGCACTCCTTTCATTGATAGCCAAAGGAATGAAAGGGGTAGGTTAATTCCTTCCTCCTTTGTAGTAGTTGTAACTTTTGAATATTTGCACTTCTCTCTTTGTAATGCATATGCATCCGTGGATGTCCATGGCTTTATTCTGGAATTCAATTTCTAACACTTAGAATAGTTATTAATATGTGTCTGTGATGATCACGCCGTCTTTTGTTTGTATATTTGAAACTTGTATTTATTCTTAGATATCGTGTATCTTTTGCATGACGTGTCACGGCTATTTAAGAATAATACTAAGTCTATAATTTACTAGACGTGCACTGTGTGTCTTTATCATGTCCGGCACTATATAAGTACGACATATGGAAACTTATTTCAACGTCTTGTGAATAAGGTGTTTAGTAAGGATACGTGATCCACGTCGTGGGGGTTGCATCCCTCTTATGCGACAAGTTGAATTATTAGGTTCACTTAATCCTCTTACTCCACCTGGGAGCGAATAGTACATGTACGGCTGAATGAATGCATATGAATAAGAAATAACACTTCAGATTATAAACAAAAAATAATTCTAAGGACACCAAAGACAATAATTTGCACAAGAACAAGCCGTAGAGCTAGCTAGGCACCATGGCGTTTTATTATAAGAGTTATGATTTTTTTGACAGAATAATAAAATCCTAAGACAAATAGAACCTAGAAAACATGAAAGCAAAAATACATGGATCTTTATTGAAGCTGTCTACAGCGAAGTGTCCATGCGGAGGCCGTAGCCTTTTAGAGATAGCATCTTTAGAGGTTGCAAATATTCCATGTACGATCCAAGTCACGACCCTCCATATCACTCAACTTGTACGCGCCTAGCCCCAAAGCTTTTGTGACCTCATACGGCCCTTCCCACTTTGGACCGAGTTTTCCCGTGTTCTCCGCGCGACTTGCCTCATTAGCATGATAGACAAAATTCCCCAGCCAAAAGGAAACACCCTTGACTTTGAGTCGTAATAAGCTTTCATCCGTGCCTTAGATTTAGCTTTGTTGATAGCTGCTATTTCCCTTTTTTCCTCGAGTAGGTCTAGATTGACCCGAGTTCTGTTGGGATGACAGCTCAGTTCCATAAGCCAGCGCGAATGGAGTGTCCCCATTAGTCGTTTTGATCATTGTTCTATGTGCCCGTAAGACATGTGGTAGTTCGTCCACCCATTTGGCGCTTCTCTCATCTAAGTGCGCCTTTATTCCTTCACCTAGGCTTCTATTCGCCTGCTCTACTAGACCATTAGTCTGTGGGTGTTTAACTGATGCGAAGCACCGTTTGATGTTCAGCGCTGCACACCAATCCTTGAACGGATTGTCCGCAAACTGCGTTCCGTTATCCGAGATAATCTCACCTGGCAAACCAAAACGGGGCATACAATATTTTCCCAAAGAAACTTTTCTACCTTTTTGCCCGTGATTGTTGCGACCGCCTTAGCTTCTATCCAGCGCGTGAAGTAGTCCATAGCCACGATCAAGAACTTAACGCCTCCGGCTGCAACGGGAAAAGGACCTGCTATGTCAATGCCCCATTTGTAGAATGGCCATGGGGATGTGATGGGTGTCAGCTCTTGTTGTAAATGTCGCGATACTGGCATGTGCACTTGGCAATCATTGCATTTAAGAATCATATCTCGGGCATCACGATGCATAGTTGGCCAATAGTATCTTGTGTGTAGAGCTCGTGCTACTACCAATCTGGGGCCGGCGTGCATGTCGCACGACTTTTCATGAATTTCACTAATCACATAACTAGCTTGGTGTGGTCCGACACATCGCAACCGCAGCTGTAGGAATGATCGTTTGTATAAGACACCATCTCGGAGTTTGAAGTGTTGTGACTTCCTTTTGACGCGGCGTGCCTTTGTTTCCTCATCAGGAAGGGTTTCGTCCATCAGATAGTTTATGATCGGGGTCATCTACGTAGGCCCCTCCTCATCAACTATTGCCGCGACCTCCTCTCCTGCAATAGAATTATCCTTGAGTATTTCCACCAACACTTGTTTGGATAGATTGGCAAAACTCGTAGACGCTATTTTGCTAAGAGCGTCTGCCTTCTTGTTCTCGCCTCTTGGTACCTGATTGATAGAGAACTTGCCAAAACTAGTGATAAGTGACTTGACTTTCTCCAAATATTGGATCATGTTTTCCTCCTTGGCTTCGTACGCTCCTAGGATGTGATTCACGACAAGCCGTGAGTCCATGTAGGCTTCAAGGTTACGTACTCCAAACCTAGCGGAGATTTTCAAACCCGCAATCAATGCTTCATAGTTTGCCTCATTATTTGTAGTTGTGAATTCAAAACTCAAGGAGTAGGTGAACTCCATGCCTTTCGGATTTGTGAGTATGAGGCCCGCTCCTGATCCGTCCGTGCAAGAAGATACATCTGTGAACAAAACCCATGGTTCCGTTGGGATCTCTTCCTTTGGCACCATTGGCTCGTCCTCCTCGGGCTTCTCAATTATGAAATCTGCCAAGATATGGCCTTTTATGGTTGTCCTTGATCTATAGGAGATGTTGTATTCCCCCAGTAGGATGCTCCACTTCTGTAGTCTTCCTGTCACGTCTGGTTTGGAGATAACCTGTTTTATTGGCTGATCCGTGACCACCACTATTGGGTGCACCTGGAAGTAACGGCGTAACCTTTTTGCGTCGTAAACCAACTATAAGACCAATTTCTCCATTGGTGAGTAATTCAGCTCTGGCCCTTGTAGCGCTCTGCTTATGAAGTAGACCGGAGTCTGGGCAGAATCCCGATTAGTCATGAGAACTGCACTTATTGCCCGAACGCTTCCTCCACCTCTCTCGTCCAGCAAAAGTCTCCTTTCTTCAAGCACTTCTTGAGTGTTTTAAATAAAGGGAGTGACTTCTCTACGGACTTTGATAAGAACCTATTAAGCCCCGCCAACTTTTCATTAAATGATTGCACCTCTTTTAGTGTCCGAGGGGATGGTAGTTGTATCACAGCGTCCGTCTTCTCCGGAAAAGGCTTGATGCCGTTTGGATTAATCATATATCCAAGGAACATTCCTTCAGTTGCTCCAAACGTGCATTTATTGGGATTCAGTTTCATGTTGATTTTCCTTAATGTGTCGAATGTCTCTTGGATATCACGGAGGAGTTCGTCCTCCGTATGGCTTTTGATAACCAAGTCGTCCACGTAGACTTCAAGGTTACGGCCTATCTGCGAGTCGAAGGCTTTGTCAACAAGTCGTTGATATGTCGCACCTGCGTTCTTGAGTCCGAACAACATTTTTCTGTAAAAATACACGCCCTGGTTGGTATGGAACGCTGTTTTCTCCTCGTCTTCCTTCGCTATCTGGATCTGATGGTATCCTTTATATGTGTCCAAGAAACATTTAAAAGAGTACCCACATAAGGATTCCACCATCCAATCGATTTCTGGTAACGAATAGCAATCTTGTGGGCAAGCTTTGTTCAAGTCTTTGAAGTCCACACACATGCGCCAGCTTCCATCATGCTTCTTGACCATGACCGGATTAGAGAGCCACTCATGCTAATAGACCTCGCGCATAATTCCTGCGTCTACCATTTTCTGTACCTCGTCCAGTATTACCTGGCTGCGTTCTGGTGCTTGATCGCGCTTCTTTTGTTTAACAGGGGGATATCCAGGGGGATTTGAAGCTTATGTTCTGCAGTCGAATGCGGTACGCCCGTCATATGCTTTGGTTCCCATGTGAATATATCAAGGTTTGCTTTTAGGAGAGAGCACATGGCCTTCTTCCCTTTCTCGGAGAGAGTTCCCCCGATAGCCACCTCTTGTTCCGGATATTCAGGGTGGATTACCACTTTCTAATTAGGGGGTGGTGATCCTTCTTTTATAGTAGCTGGCTGGATTGGTGTTGTCACGGCGTGACACTCCGATGCTGGCACGATTAAATTGTAAATAGTGACAATTCCCCCTTCCACCGGGAGTTTAATCATGCCGTATGCCATGGACGGGACTGCCCGTATGGCTAGGATGCCTGGTCTTCTAATAATACCATTGTACGGAGAATGTGAACTTATCACCATAAAGTTCATCCATGCTGTAGTTGAATGCTCTTTATCTCCAGTGGTTACCATCAGACGTAATTGTCCTATCGGCCAGAGAGTGTCTCCATTGAAGCCAATAATCGGCGATGTGGTCGGCATCAATTGGCTTTTAATTTTTGGTCGTAGTTGTACGAAGCAGTGTTCGTAGAGTACTTCCGTCGATGATCCTCCATCCACATACATACGACTAACGTTATGAGTTCTAATGGTTACCTCAATCGTGAGAGGTGCATCAGCCACGTTGCTCGTCGTGATAGGAGGGAATGAGATTTCCTTGCCGCGTGTAAATTTTTTACTAACGTTCTGCTTTGTTTGGCGCTGCCATGATTGAACCATGTATACGGTCGTAGGATTATCCTTTTGGGAACCTTTTTTGTCATACTTTTTGTTATCCTTCACATCCTTCTAATTCTTAACCAGATGTTTGAGTTTGCCTGATTTAATCAGCGACTCTATATTCTTCTTGAGCTGAATGCACTCCTCAGTGTCGTGACCTTTGTCATTATGGAACTCGCAGAAGCGGGTGCCTTGACGACGATCAACTGGGGTTGACATTGGGGGAGGTCTTGGAAAATTTGCTCCTTCTGTTAACAAGATATCTCGATAAGTCATCTTTAGAGGGGTGAACTTGTATTCCGACCTTCCTCCTTTTGCCTGATTTTTGTAATCCAAGCTCCTCCAATTTCTGTGGTTACCTTGGCCACCTGGTTGCCTTCTAGGCTGATCGTTTGATCGATAGCCGTGTAATAAGTCTGAAAACACTTATCCTTTTACCACTTAAAACAATTAAAAAGAGACCAAAATGTGTCATTAATGTCATAGAAGTCGGAATTATGCGTGGTTTGTGTTTTTATTATGTTTTATGACCAAAATATGAAAAAGGAAGAAAATACGGGCTTTCACGGGCTTTTATCGAAGAAAAAGACAAAAGACAAAGTCAAAAGATCAAGAGTGCAAAAAGAACGGAAGTCAAAGGCTTATTCTGAAGATTTATCGAAGAAAAAGACAAAAGACAGAAGTTTAACAAAGTCGAAGAACCAAGTCTAATAAAAGAAGAAAATTAGAAGACGAGTTCAATTTATCCATCGACAAATCCCAAGACAAAGTCGAGAAAGACGACTTAATTAAAAGACGAGAAGACAAAGTGAAAGAAGGAAGCAACACACCAACTCCTCCTTCACTATAAATAGGATTCATTTCCATCATTTATTAGTAGGTAGTTAATTAGGTAGTTTAATTAAGTTTTAGGAGTAGGTTAATTACTTTCTCTCTCTAGCTTTTCTTGAATGTTTTCAAGCTTTTCATCTTAATCTTGTAAACTTTTGAATCTTAATCTTCATCTTAATTTCAAGCTTTTTAAATAATTCTTATTCTTCCTTTCTTGTTTTTAATCTTATGTTTGATTTGATTAATCATGTAGTTTGTTTCATCTTTATGCTTATTTGGTTATTGAAGTGCTTATTTCATTGATCTTATGGTTTTGATGTGGTAGATGTTTTAACTTATTGTGCTTTTTGATTAATTTGTGTTTGTCTTATTTTTAATTAAGTGGATTTAATAGTTTAATCTTTTAAAAATTGATTTTGTTAATTTTGACTACTTGGTGTTTTTAGAGTTTCTGATTTGTAGCTTATTTAGTTTTTCTTAAAATTAGTTTGGTTTAAGTTTTGGTTAAATGCTTATTTGATTTTTGCTTATTTTTCATTTTATCCGAACTAGTAAACCCTTTTCCCGAATTAGAATAAGTAACAATTTTATTCCGAACTAAATATTTTGAAATATTCCGAATTAGGATATAGATGTTATTCCGAATTAAGTGCTTATATCATGTTCCGAATTATGTTTTGTAAACCAATATTCCGAATTACTTATTAAATGTGGATTCCGGATTAAGTTGCTTGTATTCTGAATAGTATTGTTTTTTAAACATTCCGGATTAGCCTTCAAACAAGTATTCCGAATTAGGTGATAGCCACAGATTCCGAACTAGGTGTGCATCACTTTTTCCGAATTAGGAGTAGATAATGGATTCCGAATTAGCATTATAGTTTATATTCCGAATTATATTACTCAATTTATTCCGAACTGTGTTTGTTAGGTTATTCCGAATTAGTTGATTTTGTTGGATTCCAAATTACAATTTTCTTTTTTATTCCGAATTAATTTTCAAATTTTCATTTTGCCACCATTTTTACCAAGTCTATTTTTAAAGTGTTTTGTTTTATATTGTTTTCAATTTTACTTTTAATTAAGTTTTAAATTTGTTTAATTTCTTTTATTTTCAGTTTATATCTTTAAAGTTTTCATCTTTAGTTTATAATAGATCAACGACACTTTTCTTTTATTAACCAAGAACAACTGAGTCACACGTAAAACCGGGTCAATTAGATTAGACCAATTTCAAAGAACTTATTAACAAAAATTCAGTTACTAAAATGGCGCCGATGCCGGCTCTTTTCGTGAAGATTAACGGTTTTTTGTGAGAGACGCGTTGGATTTTGGGATCCGTTCACTTTTGAACGTTATTTTTCATGTTAAAAATTTTCAAAATTTTTCAAAAATCCATAAAAATCAAAAATTTCAAAAATCCAAAAACATTTAAAAAATCATAAAAAGCATTTCTTTTCAAAAGTTTTACACCAAAAATGTTTTCTTTTACGTTAACTTTATTTCTTCTATTTCTTTGCTATATTTTTTTTTGTAGGTGTATGCGTACCCGTTCACGCAAGAGGAAATCCATTCAAGCCGTTATTATCGAGCATCCTGTTGTTAACACAATGGATAACCGTCCAATGATCGAGCTCTTGCAATCACACGTTGAAGGCAATGAAGATGCGATTGTGGTACCAGCTATTGACGCAAACAACTTCGAGCTCAAAACCGGTTTTATTCAAATGGTTTCCGCAACACCTTTTTTGGGCCGTACTCATGATGATCCTCACGATCATATCAAAAGGTTTGTCCACTTAACTAATACCGTGAAATACAATGGGGTCTCACAAGAGGCAATTTGTTTGCTGCTCTTTCCTTTCTCTCTCGAGGGACAAGTCTGGACTTGGCTTGATAAGGAACCACCCCAAAGTATTACAACATGGGCGGACATAGAAACCAAATTCATAAATTATTTCTTCCCACCCTCACGTACTACCGCTTTGCGGAATGACATCATTAATTTTGAACAAAAGTACGGTGAGACGTTTAGTGAATCTTGGGATGGTTTTAAGGAACTTTTAAGAAAGTGTCCACAATACGGTTTTACTAAAGTGCATCAAATTAATACTTTTTATAATGGATTAAGTTTGAATGACCAAGATTCACTAATAGTGCTTCGGGGGGTAATATTCTTATGAAATCAATGAATAAGGCTTGGGCAATCATTAAAAACAAAGCCAAAGTCCAAACCAAGAGTGTAGGGCTACAATGGCTAGTGCTAGTGACAGTGAGGTGACTAATCAAATTAAGGAGCTTACTTCAATAGTGAAACAACTTTTTTTAAGAGATAACCCTCCCAATACACATATCCATGCCCTTAATGTTACTTGTGAAACTTGTGGTGGGCCACACTCTTATGCTAATTGTGATAAGGCTTATGATCAATCTCACGGGGAAGTGTATGGTTACAAGAACACCAAGAGGGTTCATTTCAAGCCGAGTGTCGATGTTAATCACTTGTCCTATAACTCGACGAATTACTTGGCTCAACCCGATTTTCAACAAAGACCACACCCACCCACCCAAAACAACCAAGGGCCACCACGAGCTACTTTTCAATAAAATGCAAATGTGAGGGGCTATAATGCAAATCAAGGAAATTATCAAATGCAAAATCAAGGCTTTCCAAACCAAGGTTTCAATCCTCAAGGTTTTCCACCATACACCCAATACCCAAACCAAGATTTTCGACAACAAGGGTTCAATTTACCTCATCCACAAATTGACTTGGTTCTACAAAAATTAATCGATCATGAGCGAACCATGAAATAAATGCAAGAGTCCACGGATAGGAAATTCGTTCAAATGTTCCAAGCCCTTCGTCCCCAAGGTGCTCTTCCTTCAACAACGGAAACAAACCCTAGAGCTAATGTGAGTGCTATTACTACTCGTAGTGGAGCAACTTTAGTAGGACCATCTATCCCTCCTCTATTTATTCTACCTACACCTCCTCCATCCCATTTATCCCTACTACTACCACGCCTAGTACTAGTTCTCCATTACCGTCTCCACCTCTTACTGAAGAAATACCAAAGAAAAACCATTCACCATCCCCACCTTCCCCCTCTCAACCTTTCATATCTCAACCTTCAACCTCTCAACCTTCATCTTCTACACCTACACCTCCTAAGCCTAATATTCCTTATCCATCTCGGTTAGACAAGTAAAAATTACTCACTAAAGAGTATGCTCAAGTTACTTCCTATTTGAAGATGATCTCCCAAATGAATTTCAACATTAGCCTTGTTGAAGCACTTGCCCAAATGCCGAAATTTGTTAAAGCGTTCAAGGAGTTGCTTAGTAAGAAGGAGAAGATGGCTGAATTTGTCAATACTCGCTTAAATGAAAATTGTTCTGCAGTCCTTCTCAAAGAACTTCCAGAGAAACTTGGAGATCCCGATCGTTTTGTGCTATCTTGTTCATTTTCTCAAATCCAAGAATATACTGCCTTAGCCGATCTCGGGGAAAGTATTAATTTAATGCCATTAAGTGTTTGGAAGAAGTTATAATTACCTGATCTTATACCAACACGTATGACCCTTGAGCTAGCAAATAGAACCCTCACTTACCCCGTTGGAATTGCTGAAGATGTTTTTGTTAAAGTTGGTACCTTCACTTTTCCGGTTGACTTTGTTGTTGTTGATTATGAGATGGACCCTCGTATTCCGTTAATACTTGGACGACCATTCTTGAGAACCGGAAAAGCTTTAGTCGATGTTGCCGAAGGTGAGCTAATTCTAAGGGTCGGGAATGATCAACAAGTTTTTAAGATGGGTAAGATTACAAGCAAATCAAATGGGAAAAAATCGGCGAAAATGATTCATGTACTTCAAGACGAGCTTGTTACAACTCCTTTGGAAAGTACAAAGCTTGATGATTTTGTGTTACACGAAAATCCTCTTTTCAAAACTTTCTATGATAATCCACTTTTTCAAGACCCTGTGGACGATCCTAATGATTCTCTTTCCGATTTGGGTGATCCACCAAGCTATGATGCTCCACCAATCTATGATGAATATGATGACGATTCTCTTTCCGACTTGGATGATTATGATGATCTTACTTTCGAGTATGAAGGCATGCCGACTTATGATGACTTTGATGATGTTGACACTCTTTCGAGTGATTCTTCAAGTGTTATGTCTTCTAATGATGATCTTGCTCCTATTTTTGATGAGGATCTTCCACCAACAACGCTTGATTCTACTTTGGACGATTACTCTTATGAGGAAGATTTCGCCTCCTTTCTCAATACATACTTTCCTAATGAGCATGATTCTCCTCCTTTGGATTTTGATTATGGCCTATACCCTCCTTCGGATGTTAAGAAACCCGTTTCAAAGGAGAAGAAACCAGACGACACCAACGTCCGTAGTACTTATGTTTTGACACCCCTCTTCCCACCTTCTTCGGATGAGTTTGTGCGGTATATGGGCGAATCTTCAAGGTCTACTGAGTGTCAGACTTATTTTCTCCTAAAGGAAAGGTGTTCGATCCACGTATCACAATTTTTAAGCCATCTTAGTATCCATCTGATGAAATAAAAGGAAAGACTTTTGGAAATATGGAGCTTCGCTTTCACCTCATCATACCTTCTACCACCGTGCTCAATTTTTGCTTAAGGGAACCTCGCCTACTCTTCTTTGGCTTGTGCTCTTCACCTTAGGCTTATTCTACTTGTTGGATGAAAACCATGTATTTGATCCCGGCGGATGTTCTTCAAGGTTCAAACCATAGTACTCAAGGTTCAGTGAGGCTCGTGACTCGGTGAACAAAAACAAGCGCTTCTCGGGAGGCAACCCGATGATCTATCATTTTTATCCGTTTTCATAATAAGTGTAGGGGGAGACCCTAGTATGTGTTTGTTGTTTTCTTTCTTATGATGTGTAGGGATTAGAGCTTTCAAACATCCACTTTTGATGACTTTTGACGACCCGTGATTCCGTGTCCCCGTCTTCCTAGTTCTATCCTAAACTCTTTTGATTCACTATTTTATATTCTTCAATATTAAAATAGGAATCACTTTAGTATTCTCTTCCTTCACAAGATTTAAACAACGTGCACAATATCCTAAGTGTAGGGGAGTTTACTCCCACATGCTTAAACATTGAGGACAATGTTTATATTAAGTGTAGGGGGACTTCTATCGAAGTTAAGTGGGCTTTTCCATGAATTTGTCCTCATTTTAACTAGGAAACTGATTTTTCGACAATTTTCAAAATTTTTGATCTATTTTGGCCTAGTAGTATTTTCCTTTGTTATTTTTATTTCCTTTCTTCATAAATTATTTAATAAATGGTTTTAATGAGTTTAGACATCTTTGATATATTAGGCCCGTCGTGAATATTTTGACTCAATCCGAGTTTACTTATTTGATTTTACTCTAGCTAGTATCCCTAACCATATGGAACTTAATTGGTTTATTAGGCTAAGCATCTACTAGTCTCATTCCTTGAGATTTTAAATTGTGGAGAACGAGAGATGATAGAGTCAATTATAAGTTTTGTATTCTTTCATAAATTTATGTGAGTTAATTATGAGTTTTTTCTCACATCGCTTGTTAATAAATAATTGCAAAAAGTAAGGTCGTATGATTTGAAAAGTTACTTAGCTTCTAGCACAAGATCGTTGAAAAGTTGCTCGGGATTAATTAGTGTTCATAGCCAAGGCATAACTTATTGAAGCGGGATGCGAAGATTGGCGAGTCCAAAAAGGCCCTAACAAGGCATGAGGGCTACATTTTGTTGTTAAAGATCTAGAGTGATGTGAAGAAACATTTATCAAAAATCAATATGAAGGATCGAGACACACGACGAGAAGCAATTACTCCCATAAACATCATGGAGAAGTCTATCCAAAAAGACCCTAACAAGGTATGAGGATAAATAGATCCAAGTCCAAAAAGGAGGCGGATCGTTGTATATCAAAATCCCAAATAATGATTGGAGAAAAATGAAGAAGTCGTGGTCCAAGTTTGAAGAATCTCTCAAAAACTTAAAGTGAAGAAATTCCTATTATGAAGAGAAGACCATTATTTCAAGAACGTCTCTCAAGATTCAAAGTATGAATTCAATGCCAAATATTAATCCGAGAAAGGTCTCAGATCGTGAAACGAGTTATGCCAAGATATGAACTTTATGAGGTTTCGAGAATCAGTTTTAAAAGATTTTGTCCTTTAGCTAACTATTGATTAAATCATCCTACTTTATTCTCGGCCTAAATAAACTATCGAAATAAGTCAAAAATGCATCCTCGTGATCATTCAAGACAATAATAAAATATAAGAGATACACCTAGGAATAAGGGGGTCTAAGTGAATAATTGAGCCACATGAAAAGTGATAGCTTTACTAACTTATAGTAACAATGGTCTCGTTTTTAAGCTTGGTATGGGGAACGTGAAACTTGAGGGTGATAAACATTCATGACAGCAAAAGCCCTAATGTAAGTCTTAGATTTCTTTACGCGTTTCTTCTTTCAATCATTTTGTAATTGTCTATCTTTTTAGTTTCTTTAGTGTCTAGTATTTAATAAAGGCCAAGGTAGGTTAATTGTGATGGAGAATGTAAATCGTTCTTTGAAATTAATGCATTGCATAAGGGCATTGCAATGGTCAAGTGTAGGGGATTTAATAAGTGTGAAAACACTTATCCTTTTACCACATAAAACAATTAAAAACGAGACCAAAACGTATAATTAATGTCATAAAAGTCGCAATTATGTGTGGTTTGTGTTTTTATTGTGTTTTAGGAGCAAAATATGAAAAAGGAAGAAAACATGGGCTTTCACGGGCTTTTTTTGAAGAAAAAGACAAAAGACGAAGTCAAAAGATCAAGAGTGCAAAAAGAACGGAATTCAAAGGCTTATTCTGAAGATTTATCGAAGAAAAAGACAAAAGACGGAAGTTTAATGAAGTCGAAGAACCACGTCTAATAAAAGAAGAAAATTAGAAGACGAGTTCAATTTATCCATCGACAAATCCCAAGACAAAGTCGAGAAAGATGACTTAATTAAAAGACAAGAAGACAAAGTGAAAGAAGGAAGCAACACACCAACTCCTCCTCCACTATAAATATGATTCATTTCCATCATTTATTAGTAGGTAGTTAATTAGTTAGTTTAATTATGTTTTATGAGTAGGTTAATTACTTTCTCTCTCTAGCTTTTCTTGAATGTTTTCAAGCTTTTCATCTTAATCTTGTAACCTTTTGAATCTTAATCTTCATCTTAATTTCAAGCTTTTTAAATAATTCTCATTCTTCCTTTCTTGTTATTAATCTTATGTTTGATTTGATTAATCATGTGGCTTGTTTCATCTTTATGCTTATTTGGTTATTGATGTGGTATATGTTTTAGCTTATTGTGTTTTTTGATTAA
Organism: Glebionis coronaria; assembly: GCA_025667525.1. NCBI lineage: Eukaryota > Viridiplantae > Streptophyta > Magnoliopsida > Asterales > Asteraceae > Glebionis > Glebionis coronaria. The sequence continues at coordinate 127,456,144 of CM046881.1, forward strand.
TTTGTGTTTGTCTTATTGGTTTTAATAGTTTAATCTACTAAAAGTTGATTTTATTAATTTTGATTACTTGGTGTTTTTAGAGTTTTTGATTTGTGGCTTATTTAGTTTTTCTTAAAATTATTTTGGTTTGAGTTTTGGTTAAGTGCTTATTTGATTTTTGCTTATTTTTTATCCGAACTAGTAAACCCTTTTCCCGAATTAGAATAAGTAACAATTTTATTCCGAACTAAATATTTTGAAATATCCCGAATTAGGATATAGATGTTATTCCGAAATTAAGTGCTTATATCATGTTCTGAATTATGTTTTGTAAACCAATATTCCGAATTACTTATTAAATGGGGATTCCGGATTAAGTTGCTTGTATTCAGAATAATATTTTTTTTTAAACATTCCGGATTAGCCTTCAAACAAGTATTCCGAATTAGGTGATAGTCACAGATTCCGAACTAGGTGTGCATCACTTTTTCCGAATTAGGAGTAGATAATGGATTGGTTGATAATCCGAATTATATTACATCAGTTTATTCCGAATTGTGTTTGTTAGGTTATTCCGAATTAGTTGATTTTGTTGAATTCCGAATTACAATTTTCTTTTTTATTCCGAATTCATTTTCAAATTTTCATTTTCCCACCATTTTTATCAAGTCTATTTTTAAAGTGTTTTGTTTTATTTTGTTTTCAATTTTACTTTTAATTAAGTTTTAAATTTGTTTAATTTCTTTTATTTTTAGTTTATATCTTTAAGGTTTTCATCTTTAGTTTAAAATAGATCAACAACACTTTTCTTTTATTAACCAAGAAAAACTGAGTCACACGTAAAACCGGGTCAATTCGATTAGACCAATTTCAAAGAACTTATTAACAAAAATTCAGTTATTATCGTGATTCCCTTTTGTGGGGTAAGCCACAGCAACTGCGGCCTCTCCTTCTACAAAATTTCGAACCCTTTCCTTGAGTTCATCAAACTTCTCCGGACGTTTATCGTTGAGGCGCCTAATTAGCTCCTTGTCCGTTATGGCGTACATGTAGTCGGAAATTTTAAGGAGCTCCGGGCACGCTTTTGTGCGCGTACATTCGTCATTAAAACGCTCCTTGAAGTCTTCTATAGACTCTCCGGGCCTTTGTTTGACTGTTGCCAATGAGATCGGATCTCTATTATACTTCTTTCGCTGAGTATAACTGTTTTGAATGCTGTGCGTAACTCATCGAAGTTGTTGATGCTTCGATGGGAGAGATTTTCAAACTAGTCGCGTGTATTGCCAATCAAAGTTGAATTAAAAATCTGGCAGCATATGCGCATCGGCCATCGTTCAATTTTAGCATGTGTGTCAAACACCTTTAGGTGATCCTCCGGATCACCAGATCCGTGTAGGTTTTGACGCTCGTCGGCATGTGGCGCTTCTTTTCCTTGGAGTAATTCCGTATATGAAGAGTGAAGGTATCCTCCATCTCGCTACATCATGGGAGGAAGAGATCTTCCTCCTCTTCAGCACAATAGTAGGTATCACCGCAGCGTCCTTCGTCATCCGATAGTTCAGGGGTGGAATACCTAGGTCGGCGGCGTCTGAGGTGATGATCATCCGAGTCAGACCCCGAAGAGTCGTGATAGGGGGTTTTCCCCCACTTTTCGGTTGGTTATGATAACCACTTTTGTGAGAAGTAGCTCCCTTCCCCCCAGAGTTTATCCTACGCCACACACTGGTGCGATGATTATCCATAGTAGTTTCCAACGTCGTGCGTCCAGTGGAGTCGTCGAATTTATCCCCATCTCCCTGGGCTTCTTGTAATTCTTGCATGATGCGATCCCCTATGCGCTCAAACACATTCCATGCTCGTGGTGGTTCCTTAAAGGGATGTTGTTCCTGAGCCCGCGGCTTCCTCCCCCTCTTTCGAGCTTGAGGGGGGGTACCGTGCGCGGCGCTGCTGAAGTTAAGTCTGGATTGGAGGTTCTTTCCCAGATTTAACCTTGCCGGGATACCCGGAATGATTCTGTCAAAATTTTGCCTGAGTACGCGTTCGAGGTCCTCATCATCGAGTGAACCAACTTCCAATTCCGCCTCGACAACTGGTGGCTTTTGTGGCTCCTTAGTAGGGGCGTTTGGCGCAGTTTCCGGTTCGGGATTATCCAAAGTGAGGGTTGCTGGTGGGGTATTATCAGATGTGCCTGTCCCACGGAGAGATTGAAACGTGTTTCGATTATTCAGTCCTTCTGTTTGGCCACCAGGAAGCGGGGTTGAGGTGACTATCCCACCACCCGCGGACTTTCGATTTCTAGGATTCGTGTTCCTTGGGTTTCCCTGAAAGTGTCCCTTCGTCATTGAGAGAGACTGAGTTTAGTGTAGGGTCCCACGGATGGTTCCAACTTGTTGATACAAAAGTTGGATGATCCTAGCTTGACCCAAATTAGGCTTAATTCGGATGCTTGGGCTCCGGCTCTTGCACCAAATGAACTTCTTGTTGAGATCTTGCACACTAAAACAACACGCGTTAAGCTTATCTGGGAACGTATCCCACGATTAGGCTCCAGCGTGAGAGTAAGTAATCGGTTTTAGGGTTATGAATCGGTTGTAGATTGAGAGTATGAAGAATGTGATACCTTTCTGGAACCCATGGGGTTCCTTATATAGGCGATAAAACCCTAATGGGCTGTCACCGATGCTTCGGCCCCAAGCAAAGGATAAGTGCCATAATTAGTTTGATTTTTATCTTCTAATTATGGTTAGTGTATATCCTCCACTTTAGGGTAAATCTGAATCCTACTAAGATTGTGATTTTGTCTACCCCTGTACCGGCCATGTCGGGTCGTGGGTCGCACACATCTATGCGGCCACTATTCATTTGAAGCCCATAAGCTTGAATGACACTAATCCAACCCGTCCGTGACGGGCCAGATGCGGGTAGTACCCGTGGGCCGGGTCCATGACCCGGTTGGGGACTATACGTCATCAAGATACAAAGGAAACGGGGTGCAAGTTCAAATGAAGCACATACGCCCCTATTTATACTTGCTTTCACCCTTATCCTCCAAGTTATGCATCTAAACGTGTAAGATAGATAGAGGGGTGACTAATGAAGGCTAGTGAAGATCTATACAAGTTTATAGCTTATAGCTTTGTCCTAATCCTTCCTTGTGGTTCAAAATGTGTCACGACAACATATAGATAGGAATGGTGATGTGTAGCAAGCACGGAGGTGATCCACCTACTTGTCACACTCCTAAAATATCTTAGGATGGATAAATATCAGGTTTTTAAACTTGGAATGGAGTGAAATGGTTTGGAAATGAGTTTTGGAGGGAATTTACAAAATCGGATTCTATTTCTAGTGCTTGTAACTTATGGTTTGTGTTTTTGGTGATTAAGGGCTTGGGAAAGTGATTAGTGAATGATTAGGGTTTATAAATTCTATTTAAGAGATTTGGGTCCTTGGTTTGAAGTTTAACATAGGTTTGATGTGAAAATGGGAAGTATACATTTGTAGATTGGGGTTTTCTAATGATCTAGGGTTTAATCTTAGTAAAAGGCTTTATCCTGCAATTGGTTACTGATGTAAACTTAATTTAGGTCCTATACATTGATTTTAAGTTTCAAATGAGTTCTCACACTTGGTTTAAGGGTTTAGTTTAGGTAAACATATCTTAAAGAGTGAACATACCTATTTTGACCTAATTTAGAAGTCATGCATTGAAATATTTGTTGGGAATAAAATATAGCCAGTCTACTTGAGCGCTGACAAGAGTAAAACAATCGTTGACAGGAGTAAAACAAACGCTGACAGATCAAGCGTTGACAAGACAAAGTCAAGCGTTGATACATTGAAGACAAGCACTGATGGAAGGATATGATCTACACGTTTATTATGTTCTAAATTACTTCTAGTAAAGATAGGAACAACAATGTATTTTCTATATTTATCTTTACCTAGAATAGTTGATACGTAGATTACTGTACAAGGCTTCTTATGTCTATAAAAGAAGACCTTTAGGTTATTGTTCAGATAAGTTTTCATACGTTAACACTTTCATTGTAAGCAAGTTTGATATCATTAATCAAAGTGAAAGTTTGTTTACATCTTGTGTGTTCTTGTTTAAGTGTTAATTCTGCATAACACTTAGATTGTCATATACATTTACAAAGGTTTCTCTAAGTGTATTACTTGATCTAATCTCGTATACATAAAGCTAAATCGATCTAAGTTTGGGATCAACAAGTGGTATTAGAGCTTGTTGAGGAACTTTTGATCTTAAAGAACACAAGAACCCTAAAATCACCAAAACCCTAATTTTCTCAAAACCCTAAACAACATCATGTCAAATCCAGAAATAACCTCTTCCTCCTCACCTTTGCCAAACATCAAGATTCTCATGCTTGATGCAACCAACTTTGAATTGTGGAAATTTAACTTTGAGCAATATCTGGGGATCTATTACTACACTCTCTGGGAGATCATTGAGTATGGAAACACATTCAATAGAGCTGAAAAGGTTGCTACTGCTATTGCTACAAGAATTGATGTTGCTGGATGTCCAGAAGCAGATAAGAAAGAAAAACATGGTGATGGTAGAGCTGTGTCTGCTAAAGACATAGCAAAGAGAAGGGTTGATATGAAAACCCTAAATATTCTGAAAGTATCTTTGGGACAAGAGAACCAGCATAAATACAGAGGTTATGATTCTGCTAAAGACCTTTGGGTAGCTCTTGAAGTTGCATATGGTGGCAATGAAGATACTAGGGAAGAAAAGAAGAAACAACTCATGCATGATTATGCTTTTTTCAAAGCTCAACCCAATGAGAAGCTTAGCAGTGTGAGAAGCAGATTGCTTGACATTACAAGCAAATTGTCCTTCATAGGGACACAACTTGGTGATGTTGACATTAATGCCACTTTTCTTAAAAGTCTTGGTGAAGCGTGGAAGATTGAGGCAAGATCTATACTTGCCAACAACACTCACAAAAGTTCTACTTTTGATGATATCTACAACAAACTAAGGCTGTTGGAGAATGAAACCCTTTTGGAGCATGGAAGTAAGTATACTAATAGTAACATGGCTTTCTTCTCACATAGTGAAGGCCAATTTGATCAGAAGGACTCTTACATGCATCCAGTTACTGGATCATCATGTCTCAACGCTGGAACATGTCCTGTCAACGCCTCCTATTCAGACGCTGACACACACAAAAGTGACTCACCAAGAGTTAAACCTGCTGGTTTGGACCTAGATACTGTATGTGCTTATATTGCTTCTTTGCCCAATGGTTTAGTGATTACATATGAGGACCTTGAGCAGATAAGTGATGAGCACTTGGAAGAGATGGATATCAAGTGGAACATGGCTCTTGCTAGTATAAGAGCAAATAGGTGGAATAGAAGGTTTAAGAAGAAGATGACCTTCAATGCAAAGGACACAGCTGGATTTGATAAATCCAAAGTTGAGTGCTACAACTGTCATCGTATGGGGTACTTCATGAGGGAATGCAAATCTCCTAGAAGATCTGATGCTGGTAAACCCTCAAGCCAAATTGTTAAGGCTAAGGATCCTAAGGCCATGGTTGCAGTTCAAGGAATGGATGGTATGAGATGGGACTGGAGCTATTTGGCTAAGGATGTGGAAGAGGATAAAGCTTTGGTTGCTGAAATTGAAGAAGAAGAGCATGTTCAATATGCTCTCATGGCACACTCCTCCTCTTCATCAGAAAATGAGGTATACGATGATGCTTTTTGTAGTAAGGGTTGTAGGTTAAATATTGAGAAACTTAACAAAGAGGTGGTAAGGTTGTTAGATGATGTGAGTACTGAGAGATGCAAACTGTCTAACTATCAATTAGCTCTCACTCAAACTGAGAAAATAGTTTCTGAATACAAGAAAATGGAATTTGATTTAAAGGATAAAATAAATATCTTAAAACATGAGTTAGAGGCTAGTAATGATGTTAGGAACATCATGGAAAGGGTTAATAGTGAATTACAGGCTAAGTTAGATGAGGCCATTAAGAATAAAGATAATGTTGGCCTTAAAATTCAGAGATTTGATAGGACCACACAAACCCTAGGAGAATGTGTTAATAGACAAAGGGATCCTAAGGACATGACTGGGATTGGGATGAAAGACTACTCTGTGGTTCCACCACCAGCTGGTGACTTCTATGGTGTCCAAAAAAAGGACCTATCTTGGACTGGTTTACCAGAACTCCAAGAGGAGGAATTCATTCCTCCACCAAGAGTTGTTACCCCAGTTGAAGAGTATCAACAGAAGTTGACTGACTTGAATGAATGGAAGAAAGCCAATCCTACCTTATTTGTTAAGGGTGGCTTATTATGTGAAAGTCCTAATGAGTCAACCCCTATTAAGGTTACAAACCCAATCACTGGTAAGGCTGTTGACCTTGGCTCAAACACTGTTAGAAAACCTAGCATTAAGTATGCAGAGATGTATAGGAATACTAGGTCACCTAAGAGCCAAGTTAGCAATGATGGAACAGGCTTCTTCTCTTCTAGACCTAGGGTTGTGTCTAGAAAAGCCTGTTACACTTGTGGTAGCTTTTCACATTTAACATATATGTAGGATTGTAAATCTTGCTTTTGTTTCTAGAGAGAGAAAGAGATAGAGAGATGGTGGATTTCACACAAATCTAGAGAGAGAAAGAAATGTTTACTATGTGTAAAAATATGAAACCACACCACCCTCTCAATCTAAGGAGAGGGTTTATATACCCAAGCCTTGTGATGGGCTTGGGCTTACATTGTTGGGCCGGCCTACACATGTTATAGGCTAGGCTTGGCTTTGTTTGTTTAATAAAGATGTCTAGACTACGAGCTACTACTTAGTATATTGTTGGAGTGACCGAATCTTCCTAAATACGTAAAAACGTATTTCTAACAATCTCCCCCTAAGGGAGGTCACTCCAAACAAGGGCGTTACCCAAGTTACAATAATAAAATAAACCTAGCATACTATGCTTGTCTTGAGCTCGTAGTCTTCGTCTTTCTTTTTCTTTTTCTTTTCTGGTGAACATGCTGATGTGATCTTTGATATCAATCTTGAGCATTAATCTCTTGCCTTGATCTCGTGCATCCATCACTTGTGATCTTCGCCTCTTCGTGACGCCATGTCCCACATACTTATACCTTCGTAATTCTTGAAAGCTTCAGAGTTTTATACAGCGGAAGACTTAACTTTTAGGCTTTCTTGAATTAAATGAGATATTAAGTGCATAAAGTATAAGCATGCGGGGACGACTTCTTCTCGGATTCCGCAACGCCACCGTCTTCAAATGCCACAACATAAGTAGACACAAACGAAATGGCTTTGAACATTTCATTCTAATTCGGTAGCATTTTACCTCCGGGCGGTGAAGACCGTTGGACGATATTAGATATCGTACCCGTGACGGATAGTTTCAATTAAGTAACTTCCTGACAGGATTTCGCGGGTAAACCTGTTCTCTTTACTCGACCGTCCAAAGCTGACTGCGAACATAAAGAGTGAATCATTTGGATAATAATATCCGCATGATTTAAAGCCGTCAATTCTGATTCCTGGAACAAGTGAAATTCAATTAAGAACCGCACCATCGTTGCTTTCCAGTTGTCACGAGCTTGATTCGTATCGAATCTTGCAAGTTACCTACCAAGTGCTGTTTGAGGTTAACACTAGAAGGATTTCCACTCATCACCGTGAACACAAAGGTATCACTCTGAGTGTTCTGGCAAGATCACTGAGATATTGCGTAGAGGCCTGGAACGTGTTTAAACTCAGTTAAGAATTAAACAACTGTTGCTTTCCAGTTATCATAAGTTTGATTCATAAAGAATCGCACAAGTCACCTACCATGAGCTTTTTGATATTCGCTCAAGAAGGATTTCCATCTTCATTGTAAATACTTTCGTATTACTCGGATGTTCAGGCAAGATCATGAAGATTTTGCGTAGGACTCTTGAAATCTTTCTTACTTTTCACAGTGTGTGAAGAAGCAAGGAAATATGAAAGTGTGTCCTAATGAGATATTTGATGATCTCAAATGGCTCTAGACTCGATCGTGCACTTTGGATTTTAGTGATCGGAGGCTGGAGAGGAGTGCCACCTTTTCAATACCAATTTATTCGGAGTGAATAAATCAATAGATAACGTGTTGATCTCCGTGTGATTAAAACAAATATCTTTTGAGAGATATCTGAGTTAGCTGGGATGGGTTGTGCATTGCATCACTGGGTCCATGATGTCTTATCTTCAATATCAAGCATCATTTAAAATGATCTCAATAGCATATGTATTGACCCGGTTTCTGCCTAAAGTTGTAAGGAGGGCTTCTTTCTCTACACCTTTTATCTTTACAATTCTTTTTCATTCTTCAACCCCTTCAATGCTTACCAATACGTCATAACTAGCACCTTGTTGTGATTGTTCCAGTGCTAACTTAAGTACTTGGTCGACATTCAGCTACGTTCACAATCTTAATCCATCTTTCCTAAGGACTACTATTTCTAGCTATGGAATGTCCTTGGGAAGATTCCTCCGGTTCTGGAAGAATCATAGGACTTAACCTATCCTACCATCCTTATGTCACCACAATCTTCATCGTCGTGAATTAAATGAGGTTTGGGTAAGTATATGTCACCATGAAAATCTATTTTGATATAGCAAATCCATTTTGCTCCCCCTTAACATATGCCTCGATATTCGAAAACATTTCGCACATGTCGGGATGAGCCAGCACATTAAGTCAAACCATTTGTGATAATATCCCATATTAAATCACATTTTCTCCCCCATATTAAATATTAACCCAATCGATGTTTTTAATATCAATTGATTTAATGAAGTTTTAACAAAGGTTTTGGGAAGAAAAATGCAAGTCCATTTTATCTTCATGATATCAAACGTATGAGATATGGTACCGATTTGTAACATGATCACATATTCACCTTATTAGAAAAGAATTGACAAGGTTGGACCTGATAGATGAGAACGTCATATGATAAGATCAAATGGTTCTTGTCAGCATATGTTGGTCGCCTCGTCGCGTCTGAAGTCATCTCTTGACACCACGTGTACGATTGGTATTGTTGTCTTGACACCAGTTAGTGAGCTTGTCACGTTCGGCATCGAAGATTCTGAATGCTTGACAATTGCTCCCCCTCAATTGTTGACCCGTGTTCTATTGAAAGAGCTGTAGTCGTCGGTTGAGTAGTCGCATCGTCGAGTATGTAGATACCAATTGTATATTGCATGATTGTAGAGATCATAACTTCATAAAAACAAGACTTCTCTTGTTTTAACAAATAAATGCACTGAAACGTACATAGATTTGTGTTAGACCAAGTTATAAAGTAAACTTGATCCCTTACAAGGTTTTAAAGTAAACCTTGCCCGAGAAAATTAATTCCCGTTGTAAGCCAAAGCTTTCATAAGAAATACTTGACTTTAATATGAAAACCGGGTTGCAGTCTGAAATAACTACAAGCCATTTGGGCATGTTTTATGAAATATTTACAACTTTTGTACGAACTCTATTTATGGCGCCGTGTCGATATTAATCAACATTTCTAAGGCCGTAAATATTATCGTACCAAAAGACATGCCTTTGAAAAGTAAAGTAAAAATATTTTTGGATTTTTCTATATTTTTCAATTTTTATGGTTTTTATATGGTTTTATATTTTTATATTTTGCTTTTGAGGATAAAAATATAAACAATATATACAAATGATCACCAAGGATACGGAGAATAGTTTTACCACCACTATTCTTTCGCTTCATCTGCTAGTTCCTTAAGAGTCTCAGGCGAGAAGGTTCTCATTCCTAGCTTGTCGGCCAAAAATTCAATTCGAGCGCGATCTAAAGCCTTCGTGAAAATATCCGCCAATTGATACTCAAATCAGACAAAGTAAAGCTCGATTACTCCATTTTCCACTTGCTCCTTGATGAAGTGGTAGCGAATGTCAATATGCTTCGACCGGGAGAATTGAACGTTGTTGCAGCATAAGGCAATTGCACTCTTGTTGTCACAGTACATCAGAATCTTGTTGAAACCTAGACCATAGTCGGTTAATTGCGATCTCATCCAAAGAATTTGAGCACAGCAACCGGACATAGCTATGTATTCTGCTTCCGTACTTGAAATTGCATCGCTTTTCTGCCTTTTTGATGCCCAACTGATTAGTCGATCTCCTAATAGTTGCAAAGTTCCACTCGTGCTACGCCTTGTATCTTGACAACCCGCGTGATCCGCATCTGCATATGCCATTAGTGCAATAGAAGAGTCCTTCGAATACCAAAGTCCCCGATTAATGGTTCCTTTAAGATATCGAAAGATCCTTTTAACATTAGCTAAGTGTAACTCAGTAGGCCTAGTTTGATACCTGGCACACATACATATAGCAAACTGAAGATCAGGTCGACTGGCTGTGATATACAGAAGAGTACCGATCATTCCACGATAAAGTGTCAGATCAACGGCAACTCCATGTGGATCTGCATCAAGCTTAGATTTCTCCACCATTGGAGTGTCCACGGGGTCGCAAGATTCCATCTTATATTTCTTAAGCGATTCAAGGGCATATTTGGATTGATTAATAAAGATGCCTCTGGGACTCTGAGATATCTGAAGACCTAAGAAGAATGATACCTTGCCCATCATTGACATCTTAAACTTGGAAGACATGAGTGTCCCAAACTCGTCGGATAAGGTTTGGGTCGTGGCTGCAAATATAATATCATCAACATATATTTGTACCATAATCATATCTTTACCTCGTTTCTGAATGAACAGCGTAGGATCCACCTTGCCTTTTGCGAAGCCTTGTGTAATGAGGAATTGTGACAAAAGATCATACCATGCGCGAGGAGCTTGCTTCAACCCATAGAGAGCCTTCTTAAGCTTGTACACATGATTAGGATAATTAGGATTCACAAAACCATCCGGTTGTTTAACATAGACCTCTTCCTTGAGTTCACCATTAAGAAATGCCGTCTTCACATCCATCTGATAGACGATCATATTCATATGGGCTGCATAAGCGAGGAATAGTCGAATAGCTTCCAAACGGGCAACAGGTGCAAAGGATTCCATAAAGTCGATGCCCAATAATTGCTTGTATCCACGAGCTACTAGACGAGCTTTGTTCTTCAATATTCCGCCTAACTCATCGAGTTTCACCTTGTAAACCCATTTCAAAGTGAGTAACTGCACTTGATCCGGGCATGGGACAAGTTCCCATACTTCAAAAAGTATAAATTCATTAAGTTCTTCTTGCATTGCTTCTATCCAACATGATTGAGTAAAAGCTTGTTGCCATGTCTTAGGTTCAACTTCAGTGAGAAAAGCATTAAAGTGACAAAACATTGCACTTTCTTGTAACTGACTTCGTGTGGATACCGGACGATTAGGGTCACCAATTATAGAATCTATAGGATGATCCTTTGTCCAATTGCTATCATGTTCACGAATCCGTGGATTGGAGTAAACTGTAGATGGAGCTTCCTTTAAGGTGGACGACCCGACTTGATTAGGGTCGGGAATTGATACACCAAAGAATGGAAGTTCACGCATTTGAGCGAATTCCAAATCGTGATCATCATCATCCTCTTCATCATCAATAGGCATGACGTGGGTAGTTGAAACATGTGTTGGTTGAGAATTACTTGTTGAAGGTATATCTTGACCAATTGTAGGTGCAGATGTATTTGATTGTGCAACGGTTGCTGGAGCGACAACTTCGGTTACCGGAGCTATTACCTCAGGTTCTGGAGCAACAATAGTTGTAGGAGTAAAGAATTCATCAAAGAACGGTTGAAACAACGTATCCCATTCATTCCTAGTAGGTGGTGTAAATGATGATGAAGTAGGGTTGTTTGGGACAAGACCAGAACTAATGTTACTGGGTCCCATTTCATGAAGTGCGGGTTCAGAGCTGATTTGCTCAGAAGCCATTGCTGTCAGCTCATCAAAATCAACATTCATAGTTTCGAGGATCTTGCGAGAGTTACGGTTGTAGATTCGGTATGCCTTCTTTGCGGGTGCGTAACCAATGAAAATACCAATATCAGCCTTTGGTTGAAGTTTTCCCAAATTGTCACCATCATTATTTGGATAGCACAAAGAACCAAATACATGAAGATATGATACATCTGGTACTTTTCCATGGAGAAGCTCATAAGGTGTTTTACCATGGCGTTTACGAATTAGTGACCGATTTTGGGTGTACACTGCTGTAGATACTGCTTCTGCCCATAAAAACAATGGAGCCTTTGCGTAAATTAACATCGTTCGAGCAGCTTCCATAAGTGTGCGATTTCGCCTTTAAACGACACCGTTTTGTTGTGGAGTGCGTGCAACTGATGTTTCATGAGATATGTCAACTTCTTCATAATAATCACGCAAGATTTGGTTCACAAATTCGGTTCCATTATCTGTACGAATGCGTCGGACAGTAGTGTTGAGACGCACTTGAATCATCTTGAGAAATCTGATGATGAATTTAGGTGCCTCATTGTTTGCTTTCAAAAATTTCACCCATGTAAACCGAGAGTAATCATCGACAATAACGAGGATGTACTTTTTGCCACTAAGACTTTCAACACGCATTGGCCCACAAAGATCCATATGCAAAAGATAAAGTTTCTCTTGGTTGGTGTCTTCCGTCTTGGGTTTGTAAGATTTCTTAGTTCTTTTCCCCATTGTACACGCGGAACACAAATGATCCTTGTGAAATAATAGTTTAGGAAGACCACGAACAAGTTCGTTTTTCGCCAAGTGATTAATAGCGTCAAAGTTAAGATGAGATAACCGTCGATGCCATAACCATGACTTAGTCTTTGATGCTTTGGAGAGAAGACATACGGGAGAAGCGGCCATCATGTCTTGTAGAGACAAAGTATACAAATTATTCCCTCGAGTACCTTTTAGTAAATCAACCCCTTCCAAATTACGAATGAAGCAGGTATGCTCTCGAAAAGCAACTTCTAGGTTTGCATCACAAAATTGTCCCACAGAAAATAAGTTGTGACCAAGACCTTCCACGTAATACACTCTTGAAATTATAACATTCCCAATATGATATTCACCGTAACCCATTATCTTTGCAATATGATCATTCCCAAATCAAACCGTACCAAGAAACTTGCTGACGAAATTTCTGAGCTGAGAGCGATCTCCGGTCATATGCTTGGAGCAACCAGAGTCCAAATACCAGAGAACAATTTGGACCACCTGTTTTCAACCACAACAGTAGACAATGCATTGGAAACTATTGGTTCCGGAGTGTTAGCAGATACAGATATGTTATTATCAGAATTGCTAACATTTGTGTTATCCTTAGATTTCCTGCGTTTTCTAATGTGAGTTTTAGCACTAACAGGTTTTACTGTTCCAACTTTCTTAGGTTTTGGATTATTAGCGGGCACTACAATGGGAGTAGACCTATTTAAAGGGCACTTTGTTCCTACAGTAGTGTTGGTGTTCCTAGTTAAAGGACACGCTTGTGTTTTGGTAGCCTTGGTACTCCTAGTTAAAGGGCACGCTTTCTTCGCTTTAGTGGGAGTGATCCTAGTCAAAGGGCACGTATTTCCTACTATAGTGAAAGTTCTACCAGTGGGGCGCCACATCCAGCCAACTTGGGTTAACACTTTCCCCGTCGGTTTCCATTCTAATCCATTTTTCCGGGCATACATCTCATTTACATGGTCAATAAGGCAAGAATCATGACGACTAGAAAACATACATTCATTGCAATTCCAACATTTCAAATTAGAATTCAGAGTAGGCTTAGAACGCTGCACAACTGCAGAGCCTTTAGGTTCAGCTACATGATTCTTTTTATTCAAAACAGAAATAACATTCCTAGGATGGGCTTCTACTTTCTTCTTCACTTGACTACTAGATGGGGGCAAGATCCTATCATTCTTCTTGTTTCTTTTAAGCTTAGATCTTTGAGCCTTAGTAGTGGTGCTTACTCCTGTAGAAGGCAACACGGGAATATTAGAAGCTGGTTTTGATTCCGCCTTATCTTTAGTGACCAAAGTTTGAGATTGTTTAGTCTTAGGGCCCTTGTTAAGTGGTGTGACGGCTATTAGGTTCCTTTTGATTGCACTAGAGGATGCTGCTGAGACAGTGGTTGCGTTATCCACAACATTCTTACCTTTTAGAGTACGAAGTGTTTCCTTTAACTCAGCCAATACCAGATTCGTATCACAAATTTGTTCCCTCAAATCAGATATTTCCACCGACTTTCGTTTCAATTGTTTAATCAATGATTGATTCTGTACAGTGGTATTAGCACATGCGGGCTTTACTGAATCGAAGAGTCGTGTATTTTTCTGTTTTAAGTTATCAACTTTGGACAAAATCTTGGAAACTCGATTATCTAGATCAAGTTTAAGATTCTCAGCGGCCTCAAGTACGTTCACACAGTTATTCTCCTTAGATTTCTCTATGGCTATCGGCAAAGACTTAGCAACCTTGTCACTTGGCTGACGCTGTTTTGATTGTAAATTCAATCGAAAATTCTTTTCAAAGTTTGCATCATCGATATTAACACCTTCGAATGACGTTTCAAAGATTTCTTGAATAAATTGTTGCTTGCATTCAAGCGAAATACAATGTGTTTGAATCTCATCAAAACGTTTTGAAAGCGAAGAATATGAATCTTGAAGCTTTAAAAATTCAGCGTCAGATTCGTGACAAGTACTATCTACCACATTATCCACAGTTTCAATATTATGCACAGTAGAATCATTATCAACACGTTTATTCACACAGACGGAAACAATATCATGAGACATCACTTGCTTCAGAAGCTGATCATTTTGGCGTGAAACTCGTTCTATTTCAAGTAAACTGTTTTCATAAGCGTCATCCATTTCATTGAAAACACGTTTAACTTCTTCTATTTCCAAATACAAATCTTGATCAAGATTACTAAGACAAGCTTTAACATTCTTTACAAACGGAATAATTTCGTCTCGGAACGCAGCTCTAGTGTGCTCAAAGTTCCATTCACCTTCCGTTATGGCCGAAGCCGTCGTACGTTCCAAAATGACCTTGTCAAAATCGGCTAAGTATTGGTGTACCGCATTTAAGTTAACTGACGGCTTACTTACCGGTGGAATTAACTTCGTTAAATCCTTTTTGACAAGTGTTGAAGACGTACTGGGAGGGTTTTCATTTGACAAACTTTGGGGCACAAGAACTGTTAATTCAGCTAATTCCTTTTGTAAGCGAATGCGGGTCTTTTTAGAAAATTGATCTTTGTTATGTTGATCATAATCAATTGTATGGAATTTTGAAAGCATTTTAGAATGAGTTTCATCCGCAAGTGACTGTGTCGCGTCAGAACTAAGAACAAAAGGTGCTTCTTTCGATTTGCCAATTATGGTCATATCATAAAGACCGGGAATATATTCCTGAGCTTGTTTTGCATAACCGAGATTAAATCTTGAAGACGCTTAAGTTCGAAGTCTTTAAATGATTTAGTTAAAAGATGAACCTTTTATGTGGAAGCGTATTGTTTTAAAAGCTGTTGTTCTTTGAATTTAAGAAGTTTGGTGGCATTAATTTCTTATTCAACCTTTTTAGACTCGAGAGTTTCGAAATCCATTTTATGTTTCTGAAAATCATTGACAACCGACTCCTTTTCTTTTAATTCATTAGAAAGATTAGCTTTTAATGATTCTATTTCTTTCAAGTGTTCAATTTTTTAAAAACGAAATTGGTCAAATTCAGAATATGTTATTTTCTCTTCTTGAGGGACCATTTCAAAAGTTTTGACCTTTTCTTTATGCAACGCAAGCTCAGCAGTTAGGGTGGAATTCGTATCTACGGATTGTCTGAGGGCCATATGCATTTGATCAATAATATGTTTAGGCACCATGACCAAATCATGTTGAGCATAAGATTCCATACCCGTCGTAGCATTTGGTTGAGGTTCACTCAAATGTGTAGGTTTGGGTACCACATCATTTGAGTTACTAGTCCCCGAATGTTGTTCGAGGTTGTCATTTTCATGCCCAACTTGATGTTGGTTATCATCAATATTATTAGATGTGGTTGGTACCTCACTGATGACATCAGAACTGTAGTGAGAGAGATTAGCAACGAGAGCAGCTTGGGCAGAGTGAATGTCATCACAATCCGAATCGTATGCATCAAGATCGTCCGCTTGATAAGCTGCATTAGAAGTAGAAACGACTGCAATGCCTTCAGTATCTGCTGCCCCAGGGTCTGCAAGAAATGCTAACTCCTCTGTATCCAAAATCTTCCCCTTAGACTGAGCATCAACCAAATACATCTTCTCACGAAACCATGCATCATCCCTCCTCCTTTTCGGCTGAGTGCATTCCCTAGCCATATGACCTTGTCCTCGGCAATTGTAGCAAGTCACAACCTTCTTAGGACCAATAGTACTCCCATTTCCACTAGCTTGAGAATTCACAGCTTGATTGTTCCCAGTCCTTGTAGGAGGTCCATATGAATTTTGCCTTCCCTGAATTGGTTGCACCGTCACTTGACCATCTTGAACAGTGGCTTGTTGTCGAGGATTTGATGAGGTGCGGAGCTGATTGTTTGTTGGTGGAAATCCTCTAGTTGCAACAAGTTTTGACAAGTAGGCTGTGAGATGGTTTAGAACATCAGCTGGCGTATCATTTGGAGTAAAGACCGGTGCTTGGATTGGTGGAAGTTCATTAGAGTAGAAAGCTTGTGCGGGTTGTGCTTCAATTGGAAAATATCCTTGCTGAGGAGTATAGCCCATTGGAGAAGTGTTGGTTTGTGATGGTGATGTCTGATATGGTGGTTGCTGCGGAAAAGATTGTTGATGAACACTTGATATGCTTGCTGTGGCATCACTAGTGGTGGATAAGATGGTTGTTGTGGTTGCTGATAGTTGCTGTGGTGGTGTCTGCTGCAAGTATGATGGTTGCTGATAAGTATAAGCCATGTTTTGTTGAGAAGCATACATTGCAAGTGGATCATGAACTTGAGGTGTAGACAACCGAGCCTCGATCACATGGCATTCGTGTTGTTGAAGAAAAGCTTGAAGTTGATCCACATTGGTGTTATGCAAGTCCTTAGCCAATTTAACATCCGTCACGTATTTTTTCCATTCAGAAGGAAGAGTGTTCAAATACTTGGTGTTCAATTGAAAGGTAGGAATTGTCATGCCATATATATTGAGCTCATTCAACAATAGGGTAAATCTCAGATAGTAATCATTGAGAGTCTCCCCTGGCACATAGGCAAACTTATCAAAAGTATCATAGAGCTTACACTCTCGTTCTTGTTTAGTTAACGAGGTGCCTTGCATTAGAACCCGAATTCTTTCCCATAACTCTTTGGTAACTTTGTGTTTGCTGACGAGTTTGTAGACATCTGGAGGAAGGGCTTGGAGAATGATGTTTGTAGCATACTTATCACATTTATCTTGAATCTTCATATCTCCAGTCAACTTACCCGTTGTGCGAGGACGAGTAGTCGTACCTTCCGTCACTGTACCATAATCTAATGGTCCATTGAGCACCGATGCCCAAATTAGATGTCCATTCTCCTTGTTCAACATATAAAGTTCCATTCGGGAAGCCCATTCCTCATACATAGTCTTCACCAACATTGGTGGACGATTATCCGTACCCGAGAGGATGGACTTATCCGTAAGAGATGTGTACTCCATTTCAATAAGTTAAGATTTACAAACTTTGATCGATCAATGAAAGAAAGTAAATGTGTTTGTTGTTGTGAGTTGAAGTCGAGAAACAATGTTAAAATCCCCTAAAATATGTTCTTAATAAACCAAAAATTCCAAGTCAAAATTACACACGATTTTTATGGAAAAATTTATGATTATCGGAATAGTGATCGGAATAGTGATCGGAATGATGATCGGAATGAACCCTAATCGGAATGTACCTAATCTGAATACCAATCTGAATACCAATCGAAATACCAATCTGAATACCAATCGGAATACCAATCTGAATACCAATCGGAATACCAATCTGAATACCAATCTGAATACCAATCGGAATACCAAATCTGAATATCAATCGGAATACCAATCTGAATACCAATCAGAATACCAATCTGAATACCAATCTGAATACCAATCGGAATACCAAATCTGAATACCAATCTGAATACCAATCGGAATGTCGTGATCGGAATACCTAAACCCTATTCCGATTACACAGATCGGAATGTACTATAAACCCCTTTCCGATGTCCAGATCGGAATATTTCCCACTTTTCTCGGACAAAACTCAACCAATTCGTGATTTTAAGCCAAAAAATGATCAAAACACCCAAAAATTTTGTGTTTTTAGCCAAAGTAACTATACCAAATCCCTACCACAACTATGTAGAAGATTTGTATCAAGAAAAAACCATCAAAAACACAAAAAAATTTTGGACGTGTGAAAATGGATCAAAAATGGCGAGATAATCAAGAACACAAACACATGAACAATACAATCATCCCATGGCTCTTGATACCATTTGTAGGATTGTAAATCTTGCTTATGTTTCTAGAGAGAGAAAGAGATAGAGAGATGGTGGATTTCACACAAAGCTAGAGAGAGAAAGAAATGTTTACTATGTGTAAAAATATGAAACCACACCACCATCTCCATCTAAGGAGAGGGTTTATATACTCAAGCCTTGTGATGGGCTTGGGCTTACATTGTTGGGCCGGCCTACACATGTTGTAGGCTAGGCTTGGCTTTGTTTGTTTAATAAAGATGTCTAGACTACGAGCTACTACTTAGTATATTGTCGGAGTGACCGAATCTTCCTAAATACGTAAAAACGTATTTCTAACAATATAAGTGTGTCAACGCTTCCAAAGTCAACGTTGTTAGAAAGTCAAACGTTGTCAGACCCAAAACTTGTGTGCAGCAAAGTCCACAAGTTGTTAGACCTGCCCCATTCTTCACTAGAGGGTCTAACACTCATGGACAAAGACCATTTCAAAAGACAAATACTTGGTCTAATATGCAATGGGTTTCTGTAGCAAACCCTAGGTTCAACGCTGACAAGGGTAATTTCAGCGTTGACAAGACCAAATCCAACGCTGACAAAAACGTGACCAGACCTAAATATTTTCAACCACAGGGTAAGGGGTCAAAGGCTTCTTCAAGCTTGACATGGAGACCAAAGAAAGATCAAAACCCTAATGATAATGGGATTTCAATGACCTACAACAGATTTAATTACATTTCAAAGGTCATTACAAAACCTATTGGGGTTAACTGGGTATTTCATCCAAAGAAGGATGAAAATGGGGTTTTTATGAGAACTAAGTCTGTTCTTGTTGAAAAACCAGGTGAATCCAAGTCTGCTAAGGCTTGGGTTCCTAATGAAAACTAACTTGTTTTTTTTTATGTGCAGGGCATTCAGGTCAATGATTATGGATATTGGGACAGTGGATGCTCAAGGCACATGACAGGGAAGGAAGATTATCTCACTAACTTCACTCCCATTAAGGATGGTGATAAGGTTTACTTTGGAGGCGGATATGGTACTATCACCGGCAAAGGAACACTTCTCACCAAGAACTTGCATTTTGAAAACGTATTTTCGGTAAAGGAACTTGATTACAATATTTTTAGTGTATCACAAGTTTGTGATAACAAAAATAAAGTTCTGTTTACTGATACTGAATGTTTGGTGTTAAGAAAGGATTATAAGATCCCTGATGAGAAATATATTGACTATAGAACACCTAGACATAAAGACATATATAATTTGAATCTGAATGGGATTAGACTGAATAGCAATATGTCATGTTTTTATGCTAAAGCTTCAGTAGATGAAAGTAATCTATGGCACAAGAGACTAGGGCACATAAACTTCAAGAATATAAACAGGCTTGTGAGACTTGGTTTGGTTGATGGTTTGCCTGAAAAGGCCTTCCACAATGACCACTCTTGTGTTGCATGTCTTAAAGGCAAGCAGCACAAGGTCTCATTCAAGTGTAAACAGGTGCACTCTAGTACTAGACCACTTCACTTGCTTCATATGGACCTATTTGGTCCAACCAATATAGAAAGTTTGAATGGTAAATCATACTACTTTGTCATCACAGATGACTTTTCTAGGTTTACTTGGACTTTCTTTTTAGCTATGAAGAGTGATACAGCTGACACTTTAATTGATTTTATCACTCAGATTGAGAAGAAGACTGGTAATGAAGTTAAAATGCTTAGGAGTGATAATGGTGGTGAATTTAGGAATAAAGTGTTAGATGATTTTTGTGCTAGGAAAAGGATTACTAGGCAATTTAGTGTTGCCAGAACCCCACAGCAAAATGGGGTTGCTGAGAGGAAAAATAGAACCCTAATTGAAGCGGCCAGAACCATGTTGGCTAATGCTCATTTCCCTATAGCCTTTTGGGCTGAGGTTGTTAACACAGCTTGCTATGTTCAAAATCGAGCATTGGTCAACAAAATACAGAACAAAACACTTTATGAGTTACTTTGGGGAAGAAAACCTAATATTGGTTTTCTCAGACCTTTTGGTTGTCATGTAGTTGTTTTAGATACTAGTGATGCCTTAGGTAAATTTAGTGCAAAAGGTGATGAAGGCTATTTCATGGGGTATTCAGTGCAGAGCAAGGTTTATAGGGTTTATCTTAAAAAGGAAAAGCGTATACTTGAAAGAGTACATGTTAGGTTTTTAGAGAGTAAACCTAGTGATCCTGAAAGTGGTCCAAATTGGTTGTTTGACTTGGAACCTTTATCTAGGACTTTAAATTATATGCATGTCACTAATCCAGACATTGTGAAGGTAACTTCAAATGTTGTGGAAGAACAAGTTGTTGATGTTTCAGGTACACAGGTTCATGAAAAGGTTAGATCACAAGCAGCAAAGTCATCTCCTATACTAGAGTATGTCACAATTTCCATATGGACAGATGCTTTTGCTGCTGCTGCTGTTGGAAAAGATAATGGTGATCCTCAAATACCACCAGATAACAACATGCATGGTCCTTCAGGCGCTGACAAAGGCAAATATAGCGCTGACAAGACCAGTTCAGACGTTGATGGCTCAAACGTTGACAACAACAGTTCAAGCGTTGTTAGCCCACACGCTGACAACCAAGGTTCAGACGTTGACAACACTTTTGCACATCTTTTCTCTTCTACTTTTGAACAGGGTGAACCTTCTAATTTATATGAAGAGGTTCATCCTCATGATGATGAAAGAGAGTCTGAAGAAGAAGATATTGGCAACATGGATAATGAGATTGAAGACACCAGACTTTTTGAAGGAGGAGTTCTCACTTCTACTATGAAGAATCATCCTACTTCTCAAATCATTGGTGATATTATGACTCTTGTTCAGACTAGAAGATCTCATCAAGGTCTTGGTGGATTTATTGCCAATATTCACAAGAAGGTTGATACCCCTCTTGTGCAAGCATGTTGGTTTGCCTGTTTTCTGTCACAACAGGAACCCAAGAAGATATTTGATGCTCTCAAAGAACCAAGTTGGGTGGAAGCAATGCAGGATGAGCTTCACCAATTTGCAATTCAGGATGTTTGGGAGCTAGTTGATTGTCCCAGATATGTCAGACCTATTAGGACAAGATGGGTTCTAAGAAACAAGAGAGATGAAAGAGGTATTGTGGTCAGAAACAAGGCAAGATTAGTGGCTCAGGGATATACACAAGAGGAGGGGATAGACTATGAGGAGGTCTTTGCACCAGTTGCAAGGATTGAAGCTATAAGGATCTTTCTAGCCTATGCATCCTGCATGGGCTTCACTGTCTATCAAATGGATGTCAAGAGTGCCTTCCTCTATAGGACAATTGTTGAGGAGGTATATGTGATGCAGCCTCCTGGTTTTGAGGATCCAGAGAATCCAGACAAGGTGTATAGAGTCAAGAAGGCTATGTATGGACTTCATCAAGCCCCAAGAGCATGGTATGGTACTTTGTCTACTTATTTGGTGGACAATGGATTCAAGAGGGGGACCATAGATCAGACATTCTTTACAAAGAAGAAGGGTAAGGATGTTCTACTTGTTCAGGTATATGTTGATGATATCATTTTTGGGTCTACTGATCCAAAGATGAGTGAGGATTTCTCCAAGCTTATGACAGACAAATTCAAGATGAGTGCTATGGGGGAGATGAACTTTTTTCTTGGGTTACAAGTTCAGCAGAAAGAAGATGGTATCTTCATCTCCCAGGATAAATATGTGGCAGAGATCTAGAAGAAGTTTGGCTTTTCTCCACATGAAAAGAGGGCTACTACTCCTATGGATAGAGAACACCCTTGGGGAAAGATTGGAGATGGAAAGGATGTTGATGTCAGGCACTATAGATCAATGATTGGTTCATTGATGTATCTCACAGCCTCTAGACCTGACATCATGTTTGCTGTGTGTGCTTGTGCACGCCATCAAGTGACTCCCAAAGAATGTCACCTTTATGCTGTCAAGAGGATCTTTAGGTACCTAAGATGTTATCTTAGTCTTGGCTTGTGGTACCCAAAGGATTCACCATTCGAGCTAATTGCATATTCAGACAGTGACTATGGAGGTGATAAGTTTGATAGAAAATCCACAACTGGTGGATGTCAGTTTCTTGGGAGCAGGTTGATATCTTGGCAATGTAAGAAACAAACAGTGGTGGCTAATTCTACAACTGAAGCAGAGTATGTGGCTGCAGCTGCTTGTTGTGGACAAGTTTTGTGGATTCAGAACCAGCTGTTGGACTATGGGTATAATTTCATGCATACCAAGATATTTGTTGACAATAACAACACTTTATGCATTATTAAAAATCCTGTACATCATTCTAAAACTAAACACATAGAAATTAGACACCATTTTATAAGAGATTGTTTTGAAAAGGGTTTAATACAACCAGATAGGGTTGACACAGAAGAGAATGTGTCAGATTTACTAACTAAACCTTTTGATGCTGGGAGGTTTCAATACTTGGTAACAAGTATTGGGATGATCAATCTCACATAATATGTGTTTTGGAGTCTTTTTGTAAAAGTATGTACAAGATAATGCATTGTTATTGGTCTTTTTGAGGATTTAGATTTTCCACTATATTTTTCTAACACTGACAAAGGTTGCTTGAACGCTGATAAGTGTTTTTGTGACGCTGTCAGCAATATATTTGTCTAACGCTGACAAAGCTTTTCTTAACGCTGACAAGTGTTATCGGGACGTTGTCAGCAACAATGTTAGTTTTGTGGTTTTCAATCTACATGTGCAGGTGGTGTTAGCAGTATACCATTGGATACAAAGTTGCTTATGGATCATTGGAGAAGCATTTGGACATGTTTTTATTTATGGATGATGGTTGGAATTTTTAATTCCTATCTTGACATAAAAAAATTTTATGTTTATGCATATTTTTAGCAAAATATGTATCATAGTTTAAGGGGAGGTTTTAGGAACCTTTAGGATGTTTGGGTATCCATATGATACTCTTATCACAATTCTAGATTGTGTCCACAGGTGAGTATGAGTTAGTTTTACTAAATCATGAGGCACTGTAGCATGCAAAGTTGATAGACTATGCATGTTGCCAAGACATTTTTGGCCTAGAATTGTTTGTGGTTTGTTGGGAGACTTGGGAATTATTTTATCATGGGTTTTACCTGGGAGTAACAAGGAATTTTATAAGGTAACTTAGTTGTTAAGAGTTTTGGTTAGCAAGGGACACTAGAGGACTGTTATGTCTATCTTGCATAAGCAAGTGTGCATAACTGGACAATGCTTGCCGCCCTATAATAATTATCAACTTTTTGGTTATCTTCTCTAGGATAAATTACTTTGTTAAGGTCATTTTTCATTTTTATAAATTTTTATTTTTGGACGCTGACAAGTATTTTTTTTTCCAAGCGTTGTTGTGACCAATTTAGACGCTGACATGGCTTTGACAAACGTTGACAAGAATATAGCCGTTGGGCGTTGATGGGTTATTTTTGACCGTTGACACTCAATGGGACCTACCCAGTTGTTACTTTTTGACATATTTTTAGGCCGTAATTTTGGGAGCAGATAACTCTCATTTAATGCATGAGATAAACTTATTCTTTTTCAATATTTTCATAATTTCATTTTGAAAATACTTGCCTATTTTTGGGCCAATCACATGCATTTTCTTCTCCTATATATTTGGCTCCTATTTTAAACAGGGTACCTATTATTCTTGTCTAACACAATTTTTCTTATTAAACTTCATCTTTATCAATCATTCAAACAGCTTTCAACAATGGCACCAAAATTCAAACCAAGTGATTTGGAATTAGGATTCAGAAGTCAACACAACATGACCGCGTATCTTGAAGCTGATGATACTCTGTTTCCCCAATACACACAAATGGTGGCGTATTTAAACGCATCCCCTTTTAGGTATGCTCTTTCTCATGCTTCACTCATTCCTGTCATACATATTAAACAATTTTGGAACAATGTCAGTTCCTCAACAATTAATAGAGTGACTACATTATCTTCTATTGTTCATGGGCGCACATGGGTGGTTACTGAAGCTTTGGTTCGCCAAGCTTTGCATCTTGATGATGCAGATGGTATAACCACCCTCCCCATTACTGAAATAGAACAAGGACTAAGGGCTTTGGGTTATCCTTTTCCTGCTGAAGGAACTTTAAATAAATATCATAAACAGGAGTTTCCCCCAGCCTGGAAGTACCTAATACATGTCCTCTTGCAATGTTTGAGTCCCAAGTGTACTGCATACAATGAGATCAATAGATCTATTGCAAGTGCTATTGTGTGCATTGCTACTGGGCAAAAGTTTAATTATTCCAAAATTATTTTTGAGGGCATGTGTAAAAATAAAGGGAACAAAATGACTTTAGCTTATCCCAGATTTTTACAAATGGTTTTTGATGTCCAAGGTTACTTCACAAGGGATCATGATGATTTTTATGAGATCCCTGTGCAAAAGAAATCAATTTTTATGAAGATGAACTCACCCCCACATCGTGACCTACCCCTAACCCCTGCTATGGTTGATGTCATTAAAGCAGCACAACCCCAACCAGACCCCCAACCTCAAATTGACCCAATACCTGAACCTTTACCTTCACCACAACATATGTAAATTGACCAAGAACCCTTCGATGCTCACACATTAAATGTTGGCGTTGATGTGCCTATTTCAAACGTTGACACAAATCCTTCACAGACCCAAACACCCCTTAACCAACCCACATCCACCCAATCTACATCTTCTTCTCCCCCAACACAATATAGGTTACAAAAACGCCAAAGGACTACTGGAGTGTTCTCCTCTAGTGGTCCTAGCCATGTAGCAGAGAGAACCACCACCACAAGTGTGATTGGTGCTATGGATGAGGCTGAGACTATTGGTTCTGGCTTAGAAGCTGGCCAAGACAGTCCTACCATAATTAAGACCTCATCCATGCCCAATGAATCTAACTTGGGAGGTCAAATACCCATTTTAGAAGAGGGCAGATTGGAACCAATGACCCTAATGGAATTGACGGCTGTCTGCATGAGCTTGCAAAAGCAAAATGCAGACTTGGTACAAGTTGTCAGCACACAAGGCCTTGAACTCAAGCAATTGAGGGAGAGGATTGTTATTTTGGAAACAGCTCAGTCAAGGAGAAGGCAGACAAGGGTCCTTTTATCTGAGGAGGATTCTTACAAAGGGGAGGAAGCTGCTACAGAGCCTGTTAATTTGAGTGATAAAGGCTCACATGAAGCTGCTACAGAACCATTTGTTGAGAGTGGAAAACGTTCATATGATGAAGAATCTTTGGGTATTGCTGAAACCCTTACTGAGTTGAAGAAACAGACAGGTTTTGATACGTCTTTAGTCTCTCCTACAAACTTAAATTTGTCATTTACAGCCATGTTGGAGGAAATTGCAAGAGACAGATTTGAACGCTGACATGAGTATGTTGGGCGCTGACAAAGCAAAATTGGGCGTTGACAGACCTACAAATGAGGTTGATGTATTCCAGTCTTCATCCATCATCAAAGATGTTTCTTCACAGGTATTACCATCTACCTTACCAACAGTTAATCCATTAGATAAGGGTAAGGGTATTATGGTAGAAGAAGTTGTTCCAAAGAATGCAGCACAAATTGAGTTTGATAGAAAGTTGGCTGCACAAATTATGGAATAAGAAAGAAAGGAGGTAGGTGAATCACCTTTTGTTGTCACTTCAGAAGAGCAAGAAGGAAGTGATGAAGCCAATTCTGACTCAAGTGTTATGATCATAGAACAACCAGAAAGGCTTGAGTATGGTGATGAATTGGCAAAAGAGAAGTTGAATGAGCTGAAATTGCAGGTTGATTTTGATATGCCAGAGGTTGTTCAGATGTACCATGCTTGGGAAGATAGGTGTATAGAGAATCCACATTTGACCATTTCAGATCAGATATGGGGTTTGGAGATTCTTCTCAGAGTACAAAAGGATTGCAAGGTTATTCTAAAACACAAAGCAAGCAATGTTCTCTCAAATTTGAAAAGGGATAGAAGGGAGTTGTACTGCATGTTACTCAGATGTCATGGAACATGGTGGACTTATAAGAAGTTGATTGCATTGACATTTGAAGAGTTGGAGTGCAGAGCTTATCCCATTTGGGTTAGAGTGTAGGAAGAAAACACTCTAGGACTTCTTTCTGATGAAAGAAAAGAAGAACTTGCAGAGGAAATGGAGCTTAAGAAGGCAATGTTTGTTCCCAGACCAGTGAAAAAGGGAGTCCCTCTTGAGTTTCCCAAAGATATGGATCCATTACATCCAAGTGAAGCTGTTATAAGAAAGAGCCTCAAGCTCTCACCATTAGAAGCTTCAGACATGGTACAAGTGTTACCACTTGATTCCAGAAACCCTATTATAAGCTATGAAGAAGATGAATGTGGGTTTTGGAAGATTGGCAGGTATGGAAAAGAGGTTCACACTTTTACCACCCTTATATCTTTGTTTGCAAGTTTTGACAGAGAAGACTTGGTAGACCTATGGAGGTTGTTAGAGGCCAAGTATGAGACTGAAGCACCAACTTTAGTCAATGGAATAAAACTGTGGTCAACATTCAAGAGAATGTGTGGACCAAGAGATGAAGATCCTGCTATTTGGAAGGATCTTGCAGATGACCTCAGTGGTCTTCAATGGAGATTGTATTCAGCTGTTGGTGTTTATTATTTTAGTTCTACAAAGTTTGTTGAGTATCTACTTGTAGATGGTCAGTATTTCATGTCCAAGGAAGTCTTGGAGAAGATGAAGAATACACAGCTGGAAATTGATTATTCAAATGACGTGGCCAAAGACTTGATCAGATTTATTTATTACCAATATGAGAAGGTTTGTAAGATTCCTCCTAGTTCTTAATTTTTATTCAGAAACTTGATCACTAGAGTAGATATCAAGTTTAGGGGAGGATTGTTGGGAATAAAATATAGCCAGTCTACTTGAGCGCTGACAAGAGTAAAACAAGCGTTGACAGGATTAAAACAAACGCTGACAGATCAAGCGTTGACAAGACAAAGTCAAGCGTTGATACATTGAAGACAAGCACTGATGGAAGGATATGATCTACACGTTTATTATGTTCTAGATTTCTTCTAGTAAAGATAGGAACAACAATGTATTTTCTATATTTATCTTTACCTAGAATAGTTGATACGTAGATTATTGTACAAGGCTTCTTATGTCTATAAAAGAAGACCTTTAGGTTATTGTTCAGATAAGTTTTCATACGTTAACACTTTCATTGTAAGCAACTTTGATATCATTAATCAAAGTGAAAGTTTGTTTACATCTTGTGTGTTCTTGTTTAAGTGTTAATTCCGCATAACACTTAGATTGTCATATACATATACAAAGGTTTCTCTAAGTGTATTACTTGATCTAATCTCGTATACATAAAGCTAAATCAATCTAAGTTTGGGATCAACAATCTTGTACCTTGTGCATTAGGGTACTTGTACATTGTCTTAATATCATCTTAAAATCTTATTGAAGTCCTATGAATATTTATAGACTTGTCCAAAAAGAACTAGGTAGTGATTCCATGTAGATTTCTTAATATTAAGGTTTTTAGGTTATTAATCCTAATGATTTTATAATTTGTGTAATTAGGGTTTATTTCCTTATGTATGCTTATTCTAGGGCTTATATGATATGTTTATGTCTTCTTTGGGTTCTATATTCTTAGTTTGAGGGTTTATATAGATTGATCATATTCTAGGGTTAATTAAGGGAGCTTAAGATCCTATGCTTTGATAACTTGTACCTTGTGCTTTACCAACTTGTAACTTGACTTGAAATGAATGTATAATCTTAATATGATATGTAGTTGAGTTTTATAATTTGTGGCAAAAGATTAGACTCTAATTTAATGTAAAATGGATTTAATATGCTAATCTTGGTTACTAGACCTTAATTTGTAATTAGCCTTGGATTAGTGAATATTAGCAATTTGAGATTAATTAACTTCCCTTTAGTTGATAGATTTTAATTAGTATATTGTTATTGATAATAGTACATGTATTTTATGTAGTTACATTGCTTGAAATATTATTTATCAAAGTTTCTTAGTGGTGATCTAGACTATTATGTACAATTACTTGTACTTAGCTTTGTATGGTTTGTTCTTGCCATTCTTAGGTATTATTATGTCTTTAGAGTATACTTTATGACTTTTTTATGTTCCATAATGATTTATTCATAAGTGTTCTTCGTTCATGTTTTACCACTCTTGAGTTTACAATTCATTTATAGGAATTCTAGGGTTTCTAAGAGAATTTAGGGCATCATGGTTATATTTGAGATGTTCTTATTAATATTGAACTTATTTCTTTCATAGTTTAGACTTGTGTCTTTCATCATTATAGGAATGTGTGGTTATGATAGTTTATGGTGTGAGAAGCAGTTCATTCTACCAAGTAGTACATAAAAGCAAAAAAATTCTAGTGGCTTTTCAACTCCTATTTAAACATAGCACATATTATACTTGCAAATTTTATGAGTTGTCATAAAAGTTCATTTCTCCCATAGCACTCATCTTGAACTTATCAGTCATAAACTTGGAATAATCTTCACTCGTCTTTGGATTAGATGATCCAAAATGATATCATCAACATAGACCTAAACAAGTAAAAAGCCTTTCCTTGTCTGCTTGGTGAATAATATCTGATCTATGGTCCCCCTCTTGAACCCATTTTCCACAAGATAGGTGGATAATGTGTCATACCAAGCTCTAGGGGCTTGATAAAGGCCATACATATCCTTTTTCACTCTGTAAACTTTATCTGGATGCTCTGAATCTTCAAAACCAGGAGGTTGCATCACATAAACGTCCTCCTGAATGGTGCCATATTAGAAATCACTATTCACGTCCATTTGATAGACTATGAAACCCATGCAAGAGGCATAGACAAAAAAAATCCTTATTGCTTCAATCCTAGCAACGGGTGCAAAATCCTCTTCACAATACCTTCTTCTTGTGTATAACCTTGAGCAACCAGCGTAACCTTATTTCTGATCATAGTTCCCCTGTCATCTTTCTTATTTCTAAGAACCCAACATGTTCCAATAGGTATAACATGATTGGGACAGTCTACAAGTTCCTAAACATCTTGTATAGCAAACTAGAGAAGCTCATCCTGCATTGCTTCAACCCAACTTTCATCTTTAAGAGCATCAAATACCTTTTTAGGTTCTGCTTGAGATAGAAAACATGCAAACAAGCATTATAGAATCCATTCATTGTCATCTTTCTTGTGAATATAACCAACTTGTCTATTCTTTTGTCTTTTGGTTTGTATTGGAGTATGAAGTGAACCAATTATTTGAGTGGGGGGATGATTTTTAGTAACTGTTGAATTCAATCCTCACCCAAATAAAGTATTATCCTGAATAGAGGACTCCAGGTTGCTAATATCATTCTCTTCTTATGTTTCATACCCACTTTCATTATTTTCCACGTTGTCGGTGGCTAGATTAAAGCCACTAACACTACCTTGGGGTATGGAAACACTCACAATTACAGGAATGGACGATACAGGATAGCTGCCAGGGGGTACAATAGTTCTGTCACGGCTACAGAGCCATTGTTATTTTCACCTTCATTACCTTTTGGCTTCTCTGATTCCTTTCTCTCCTCTCTTTTCTCAACAATAGATGGTTTCACAAACTCTTCACTCTAAATAGATACATCCAAAACATTGAATGAAAAGATGTGCCCAGTCTCTTATGATCCAGAAGTCTCATTAGCTTGTATACATGCATGATTAGTACTTGTAGCTTCCAAATCTGCATGATTAGTCACAGGCATATAATTCATAGATCTAGACAGAGGTTCCAAATCAAACAACCAATTGGGACCAGATTCAGGATTACTAGGCTTATTCACCAAGAAGTCAACATGTATAGTCTCTGTAATGATCTTTGTATTCTTGTTATAAACCCTATACCCTTTGTTTTTCATAGAGTATCCCATATAATATCCCTCATCAGCTTTTGAATTAAACATTACTAGGTTGTCACTAGTATTTAAGATAAGTACATGACATCCAAATGGTCTAAAGAAGTCTATCAAGGGATTCCTAGTCCAAAATAGCTCATAAGGGGGGTTTTTTGTGAGATTTATTGATTAAGGCTCTATTATGAACATAACAAGCTGTATTAACAGCCTAAGCCCAAAAAGCAGTGGGTAACTTAGCATCTGCTAACATGGTTCTAGCTGCTTCAATAAGAGTTATATTCCTTCTTTTAGCTACACCATCCTGCTGTGGAGTTATAGATATACTAAACTCCCTAGTAATTCCTTTCTTGGCACAGAAACCATCTAACATCTGGTTTCTAAACTCACCATCATTATTACTCTTAATTATATGCACTTTATACCCTGATTTCTTCTCAAATTGAGTAATAAAGTTAACCAACTTTTTAGCTGTTTCACTCTTCTTGCCTAGAAAGAAAGTCCAACTAAACCTATAATGGTCATCAGTGATCACAAAACAGTAATATTTACAATTAAGACTATTAACTGATGTAGGTCCAAATAGGTCCATATGAAGCAAATGAATAGGTTTAGAGTCAGTCTTAACAGTATTAGACATGAAAGAATCCTTATGATGTTTGCCTTTTAAGCATGCAACACAAGTATGATCGTTTCCAAAGGCCTTTGAGGGTAATCCTCTAACAAGATCATGCCTAACAAGTCTATTCATGTTCTTAAAATTTAGGTGCCCTAACATTCTGTGCCACAAATTACTCTCATCTAGCATATAAACATGTTTCATTTTTGTTCATTTTAATTCCATTAAGATTAACATTGTACATGTCCTTCCGCCTAGGTGTTCTATACTCAATGAACTCTTCAGTGGGCAACTCAAAATCCTTACTTAACACTAAACACTCAATGTCAGTAAACAGAACTTTATTTTTGTTGTCACTGACTTGTGACACAATAAACATATTATATTTAAGTTCTTTTACCAGAAATACTTCCTCAAACTTCAAATTTTTGGTGACAATGGTACCTTTACCAGAGATAACTCCTTTGCTACCACTAAAGTACATAGTGTCACCATTGCTGATTGGAGTAAACTTTGATAAGTAATTCTCATTCCCTATCATGTGCCTTGAGCATCCACTGTCCTAATATCCATGATCATTGACCTGCTTTTTGACACTCTGCACATAAAGAAAACAAATTACTTTTCTTTAGAGATCCAAGCCTTGTTGGACTTGGATCTATCTAGTTGTTCAACTATACTAGCCTTATTTCTCACCATAAATCCCTGTTCATCCCTTTGTGGCCTAAACACCCAATTAATTCCAACAGGTTTAGTAATAACTTTCTCGAGATATTTAAATCTGTTGCAAGACATTGAAACTCCATCAAAATTAGAGTTTTGTTCCTGTTTAGGTCTCCATGTTAAGTAGGATGATGTTTTATACCCTTGACCCTTATTACCCAAGTATCTGTTAGCATATGGTCTAACATAAGGTTTGACAGCGGCTAGCTTTGGCATAGCACTACCAAATCTAGGGTTGTCAGCGGCTAGCCTTGCCTTTTCAGAGGGTAAAGTGTTCCTGACAGCGGGTAGAAATGCCTTGTCAAAGGCAAGATTAGGGTTTGCTATAGGATCCCATTGTTTGTTAGACCAAGTTTGAGTCTTTTGAAAAGGTTTTTGGCCATGATTATTAGTTGTTTTTTATATGTAAGGAGTAGGTCTAACAGCATGAGGTCTTGATTGGGCAAAGGGTTGATGGTCAAATGTGGGTGCACTCTTTTCTATGGATACATTGTATCCACTGTGACAGTTATAAGCTAAATGAGTAAAGCTCCCACATGTATAACAAGCCTTTTTAGACACAAACCTACGTCTAAATTGATTATATCCCAATCCATTCACACTCCCTTGGCTTACAAATGATCTAGGTTTTCAATACATCTCTGCGTACTTTACACTGGATTTGCTTTTAATAAGAGAGCCAAGATCAACAGTTTTGCCATTAAGAGGGTTGGTCACTATTATAGGCTTAACATCACTAGACTCTTCACTTAACAGAACTCCTTTAACAAAAAGGAAGGGATTAGCAGCCTTCCATTGTTCCAAGTCAGTTTTCTTTCTCTTATATTCTACTATAGGGTCAACCAGAAGTGGTACAGGAGTAAAGACTTTCTCTTGGAATTCTGGTATACCAGTTCCAGATAAACCTTTTCTACTAGAAACTCCATAGAAGTTACTAGGAGGAGGTAGAACAGCAGCATACTCTTTGTCTTTCATACCAATCCCAGACATATCTTTGGGATTTCTTTGCTCAATCACACATTTGTCTAATATTTTACTGGCTTTTTCAAAAAATTCAATTTTAAAACCCATGTTTTCCTTAGACTTAATGACCTTATAGTTTAACTTGTAATACAGCTTTAGACTCATTTAAACTAGATTTAAACTAATTACTAAGTCTTAGGTCTCTTTTAAGGACTTTAATTTTATCTTTAAGGTCCAATTCTATTTTTCTATATTCAACCACAACACCATCAGATTCTGCAAGGCCTCTTTTATAATTTCTTAAATTAGGCTCATCATCTGAATTTTTTGTAGTTAAGGATGAAACTTCATCTTTAAGAATTTCAATGTTTTTTCTACATCCTTTACTACAAAAGCATCATTATATACCTCATTATTAGAAGAAGAAGATGAGGAAGATTTTGCCATAAGAGCAAACTGAACATGCTCCTCTTCCTTAGCTAACAATGCTTGATTTTTGCTCAATCTCTTCTCCCATGAAGCTCCAATCCCATCCAATTCCATCAATGCTTTGCATAGCTACCATGGCCTTGGAATCAGCATCCTCAATCTTGATAGTCCTCCTAGCATCCTGCCCTCCATCATTCCTGAGTGGTGATCTACATTTCCTCTTGAAGTGGCCCATTTTATGACAATTGAAGCATTCAACTTTGGACTTGTCAAAACAGCTGACTCTACTCTATTGAATGTGAGCTCCTTGCCAAATTTCTTGTATAATCTATTAGCTCTTACACTACTAAGTGCCATATTCCATCTGATGTCAATTTTTTCAAGATCAGTATCACTAATTTGCTCAAGATCCTCATACATGACTTGAGAACCATGAGGCAAATAAGCAACATAAGCACACACAGTGTCCAAGTCAATTCCAGCAGGCTTGACACTTGAAGAAGACAATAGAGATGTTTCAGTGGATACATGATTCAATCCACTGACATGAGATAAGGACCCATTGTCAGGGGCTATAACACCCCACTTGGATAATTGGACCGTTACTTAGTAATTATGGTGTGTCATCAAAGCATTCAAGGTAAATATCTAAAACATTAATGACCATAAAAGAAACCAGAAACAAACATCGGTCCCCAAAAATAAGCTCCACACACAATGCATAAGTAACGAAAAGTATAGTAAGGACTAAACAATGTCCAGCAAAGCAAAAGTATGTAAATGTATTAAAAGAAATGAAGACAAGGGAGCCTCCATCCAAATGCGCGTACTCTTGATTTCCTAGCTTTGTCCTTTAGTACCTGCCGTATGGGGACATGGAAAGAAAATACGGCTAAGCAATACGCTCAGTGTGCGGATATATGACAATGAAATGAATAGCAAAAAACATAAGCAAAGAATGAAATGAAAGTACAGCGGAATAAGTGTACGTCTTGGAAAACCTAGTGTATGTTTTATAAATTGGTTTATATTCGGAAAAGACTTATGTTTATTTCATAGAAACTGTATTTCAAATTCCCAGAGCCCATATAAGTCATGAAGTATCAATGTGTATGAATACATAGAGGGGTGACCTCATCATGTAATTAGAGGGGTTGCCTCTAATTATAATAGTTTGGGTGGAGGGATCAGCTCTATGTAACAGATGTAAGGCACACACCACGGTTATCATGTAATTTTGCTAAACTTGTCCTAGGATGCACCCATTCTTCCCACGTGATAATAATATAATAGGCCAAATACCTGAAAAGGAACGTCACGAGCAACCACTCTCAGCGCGAAAGAGTCATAACACTGGTGCCTCTAGTGTTATGGTAATGGTACCTCCATAACTAGGTGGAACTGGCATGCATGTATATAGCTCAGGCAATCCAATATATAAATCATATCAATTACTGTTTACTTTAAAGTAAACTACTGGTAAACAGATGACTACAAATGGG
Source organism: Glebionis coronaria (assembly GCA_025667525.1). NCBI lineage: Eukaryota > Viridiplantae > Streptophyta > Magnoliopsida > Asterales > Asteraceae > Glebionis > Glebionis coronaria. The sequence continues at coordinate 127,490,810 of CM046881.1, forward strand.
AAATCTTAAGTATAGGAAGAGAGTGTCCTTACGAAGGACAAAATATCCATACCTTAAGTCCAGTAATGAGAATGGAAACAAAAGTGGAAGATCACTCTGACTTCACGATAGCTACATAATAAAATGGACATGAATGAGTTGTTTGTTTAACTTTTTCTTACTGATTATTAGTTTACTTGACGTGTTCTTAACTTGTTTTACTTGTTCTTGTCTTGTTTTATTATTTCATGTTTAATCATGTGATTCTTAGTGTTTCATGCGTTATTTTTTTAGTGTATTTCATGTTTTATGTGTTATAGTACTTGTTATAACATAATAAGTAACTTTCTAAAAATAGCAGGTTTCTATATATAGTAACTTTTCAAAAATAACAGGTTTCCATATATAGTAACTTTCCAAAAATAGCAGGTTTATATAAACAGTAAGTTTTCAAAAATAGAAAGGTTCCATAATTAGTGAGTTTTCATAAATAGCATGTTTCTATATTTAGTATGTTTCTATAAATAGCATGTTTCCATATTTAATATGTTTCCATATTTAGCATGTTTCCATAATTAGTAATGAGCTTATTAAATTAGTAAATGATATAAGGTATAATTTTAATAAGCATATTATAATCCATGATTATTATATAGTAAAGTTTAATAATATTTAATACTTAGTCTTAACATATGGTTATTAATTAATAATAATAATAATACATGATATCATAAGTAATTATTAATTAATAATATTATATGATTATAATAAATTAAGCTTTACCTTAAATGATTTATTGTATAAGTAATATAAAGTATAGTAATTAATCTAATTAAACCTTGGTTAATAATGTAATTAATTTATTAAGCTAAGTTCTTAAATAAATTAATTAAATGTACATGTACTTATAACATGAATAATTATTATAACATATAGTTTATTTAAAATAAAATGGCCATGTATTTTATATCATGATAATTATATTATATAATTATATCCTAAGTCTTAATATTAATTAATTAAATTAAATCATGTGTTATTTAACAAAATTAATTAATAAAACATAACGTAAGTATTTTAGCAAAAGTTTAGCCAAACACACCCCTTGGTGTGTTCGGTTCTACCCGAGCCCCTTAAGACCCACCGAGACCATGGAGGTCTCGGTTTGCCTCGAAAAACACAACAACACCACACCCGCAAGGTTGTGGCTTGCTGTCATAAACCAAAGCAGCCACCGACTGCTTTGTCGGTGCTACTACTGCCCAAAACCACCCCCGGCTTGGTCGGGGTTCCCCCCTGTTGTGCACTGGGTACCCATCGAGAGTCTATAGAGTCTCAGTTGCCACTGTCGAGCCAACGCACCCCACTGTTGGGCAGTTGGGGGTTGTGGCTAACCCGAGAAAACCAACACCGACCCCATGTGGGGTGCGGTTGGTTGAGATCAAACACCACCGAGACCTTTTGAGGTCTCGGTTTGCGTGTCCCAACAAACCAAACCAAAATCAAACCCGATCTCGTGTTTAATATTTTTAATATACATGTTTTAATGATTGGTTTTTAAGGATTCATGAACATAAGAAAATAATTAAAAAGATTAGGGATTAAGAGATACCAAACGCGTGATTATTAAAGGTTTATGATCACGAAAACGAACCCGTATTCTAATTAAGATCAAAACAATGATCCCCTTGTGTGTGTGAGGTGCCATGGCTAAGAGAAGAACCAAGAGAGAGTTTTAGGGTTTTGTTTATTTTCTTGAAAAGTGATAAATGATAATCTTTTGGAGTTTTAATTGTTTAAGGACTTGGATTAAATAATGAGTCGGGCCAAGCCCTTCCTTCTTTTCTTTTTGGACGCCACACACACACACCCCTCTATGTATTTCGTTTTCGTTTTGCGTGCTAAAATGATATACGTAAATGTTCATGTTTTAATGTATGTTTTATTGTCGTGTTTTATTCTTGTTACGTTTTTAAGTATTATACGTAAATACTTATTATGTATTAATAATAATATTAATATACGTAATACTTGTTGTAATTAATTAATATAATTAATAATTATATTAAATATTCATGATACGTGTCGTATATTAATTAATCGTGTTCTAAGGTATTTTAAAGCGGGTTTTACAACTCTTCCCCTCTAAAAGAATAACTCGTCCTCGAATTAGAGATATGATAAGCTGAAAGGATATACCCGAATTATAGCTGAAAATGAGGGTAAGAAGTCCGGATAGAATCATCCATTTCCCAAGTGGCTTCCCGCTCGGAATGGTCCCTCCAAATGATTTTGACGAATGGGATCGTCTTTCTCCTCATGAATCTGCTCTAATGGATAAGAAACTGTGTGCAACGGATGATAATTGTAACCTCTGAGTAAGGATACATGGAACACATTATGAACATGAGATACCTGAGGAGGTAATGCTAGATGATACGAGACCTCACCGTGACGCGTTCGAGGATCACAAACGGTCCGATGAAATGAGGACTGAGCTGTGAGAACCCGTACTTTCCCAGCATTATTTTATTCTTTTTATTAGTGCTTTTTGAATTTTCCAACGTATTACGTTTTTTGAATACTTTGTATGTAAATCCTGAGATTTTTAAATTATACTTTTAAGTATTATTTTATTCATTGACAATGTTTCATATAGAATTATAAAAAGTTTATTTTATTTTTCCATATTTAATTTAAATCAAAGTTTTTGATTTAAAATCACCCGCGTGCGTTTTACAACGAGTTTATTCAAAACAATGTACAACGAGAATTCCTAGTGATCGCGATACCGACGGATGCCCAAAATATTACGTTTATTTATCGACTGTTTCGATAATTAATACTTTCGACGATTTCATTTTAATTACGTATTAAGTCGTGTCGAGAAATCATTTAATCATTTTTATGATGCATTGTAACTTTTGAAAAGTATTCATACGAAACCCGAGCCCCGTAAATATTTTCAATATTTACCAATAACTATTTTCTATCCTTTAAAACTATTAATTGTTTTTAAGTCCACAAGTTTCAAAGTTGGCAATATTAGCCCCTCCACTTAACTAGCACTATATAAACAATATTTACCAATAACCATTTTCTACCCTTTGGAGACTTAGTTCCCACTCTAAAGTACTTAGTTCAACTTCCAGGGGGAAGCATTCTACAAGTGTGAGAAGATTTGTTGCTGATTTCTTACATGTTCCCCCAAACACATAATCATGAAGACCAAAAATGTCAAGGTAGCAGTTACTTGGTGGGGTTTACTTCTTCTTCTACAAAATTTCGCTGTGCACTTTATATGTCAAAGATAGAAGATTGCTCAAGCTACAGATTCTGCTCAAGACAGGGATTTTGGTTTGGGGGGAAGCTGATTCAGAAGATTCGTCAAAAAGAAGTCTATGAAGAAAGCTTTTCAAGACATGTGGTATGAATTGGGGGGAAGTTAATCCAGTTCATACATGATACAATGGTTCCTCAACAAGCAAAGACAAAGAGGATTCAAACTGGGGTATAAGTTTTTCTAGAAGACTTGAAGACAACGGTGTCATCCTCAGCATTGGAAGCAAACTTAATACTGTCATATTTTTGTTGTATTTGCATTTGTTAGGAACATTGTAAGTAATTCCTTATGTCACCACATTGGGGGAAGATTGTTAGCCTTAAAATGTGTGCGACTAACGGAATTACATTAGTTTCATAGCCGGGACTTGCAGGGACTAATATTGTCATATGTAAAGTCTAAGTCCCGTGCTATATAAACCCCTCCATACTTCCATGGAGGGGTGAGGCTTTTCATTTTCTTGTCTTACCTTTCTCTCTCTAGAATAAAACACACTTTTATTCTCTCTTGTTTCTCTCACTAAAATGGCTAAACACCACTTCTATCCTCCCCGACCTTCGGATCTCATTACCCGTGTTCATAGTGAATCCACATTAAGAATTGGCATCAGAGCTAACCGGGGGTGTTTCGTGTTTTTGTCTCACGTTTTGTGTTCGTGCTTGTGTGTCGGATGTATTTTGGTTTGGTACGTTTTTTATTATCTTTGAATATCTGTGTTACACATCTCCACATCATCCATATCTTATTTCCATTCAATTTCTTATCAGTCCATTTATTACCATTTTTTAATCTGTAACCTGTTGTTGGTTTCATCAAATCTCTGTCCACATCTGTCCTTTGTCCCATCATTCCCTTCAAAGTTTAATTTTTTTTATATATATTTATGGGTTTTTGGTGACTGTCTTTGACGATGATCAACTCAAAAAAAAATCACATGGTCCAGTTCCATTATTTTCGGGGTTACCAAAACTGGTCAAAACCCCATTCAGATGGTGCACTCTGATGGTAAGTTACGATGGGGTGAGATTGGCTACGATGGCACTTTCAATCGCATTGAGTGCGATGGGTTGACTCCGATGGCTCGTCGCGATAGTCTGTTGCGATGGACCATTCTGATGGCCCATTGCGATGGGTACCATCGCAATGGCTTCCATCATATTGTGATGGATGTGGTACTAGACTGCGATGGAAATGCGATGGGAATGCGATGGACTCAATTTTTTAATTGCGATGGGACTGCGATGGTGTCCATCAAGGTGCGATGGAACCATCGAGTTGTTGTGCAATAAGACTGCGATGGACTCATTCTTTTAGACATACTTGCGTTGACTGGTTCTTTTGGTTAGACAAACAATGAGACTCGTTAACATAACTTTTATTTCTGAAAATGCTTTGACCAAACCAGGAGTTCTACTTCACTCACCGAGTCAACTCGGTAATTACCGAGTTGACCAGGTCAACTCAGTGAGTCGAAAAACTCATCAAACAAACACCATCCTTTTTACTCCAACCAACACCAAATCTCTATCTAACCCATCGACACCTAATCCCCAATCTAGACTCAAAACAAACTGAAAAACTAAATGATCTCAGTATCGTTTCATTTATATCTGTTGAAGATATATGAGATCTTTAAGACCTGTTAGAAACGAGTTCATCATAGATCACCTTTATATTCGAATCTACCTGAATTGGAACATAAACAAGTGTGTTTACTTCCTCTTCGATTCGTTTATTCATAATTAATCCACATGCAAACGATTCTATCAACTAATCACCCTACCTGAGACCTCATTTCATCTTGAAGCACTTCTTGTCACAAGCATATTCTCGAATTAGATCAGGCATGGTCGAATTGATTGGGTATAGTGGTTATTCGATTGAGATTCGTATAAAACTGATGATGGAAATCATTGGATTTGATCTATTTTTTTGATGATCATAATATCTGGTTTTAATTAGATGTGGTTTGTAAGGAATGTGTCAGATGGGGACGAAATAAAAAGATGGTGGCGGATATAACTATGTCATGAGATAAGGGTTAGATGCAACCTAATATTTAGTCTTTGATACAACTTATATCCCAATGTGGATCGGTTTTAAAATGTGGGTGGATTGGGTTCAACACCGACCAAATTCAATAGAAATGAGTGCCAGGAACTTTTACAACTATCTATTGGTATTGGGCCCAAGTAGCGTTTGATGGACCAAAATATTGGTATGGGATGATGTTTTTGATTAAAAGATGTAAGTCTACTCTTCATAATGTATCGGATTATGAGTTATGGTGCTTAAATGTGTTTATTCCGACCACAGAAAACCCTCGTTTTGAAACCCTAATCTCTCGAAAAATTTTCGACGACCTCACCGCGAAGGTCGATCCGCGCATTAGTTGGCCATATGACTGATTTGGGCTTTCAAGTAAAGTTTGCTTGACAACGTTGACAACTTCTCATTCTTTAGTCTTCGTTGGATCTATAGTAAACGACAAACACGAAAAACACGAAGACAAAAACAAACAAACACAAAAACGATCCGTTAAGATTCACTAAAATTGTTAAAACGGCTAGTATTCGGGCAAAGTAATGTCAAGTGATTACGAAGTGGATTTGGTATTTATTATTTGAAGGTGAAGTGGAATATCATGAAGGCGTCTATTCAATTCATCATCGAGCCTTTTCACCCCCTCTATTGATTGATGATTCGCTTCAGCATTTATGATTGAGACTTGATTTCTCTAGTTTCCACTGTCAAGGGGTGGATCGTCGACGACATGGACAACTATCACTTAAGGAGTTACGTTGTAGTGCTCAGTGTCACACTCACCGAGAGTTATGGATATTTCAAGAGGTGTTCTACATCTTATACCTCTCTCTTTATGTATAAGATTCTAAGAGACGTTTCTCTGCACCGTTCGTCAATCAACACAAGTGCTAAGCGTAAGTAACAAATTTGGGGGATTGTACTTCAGTTTCGAATTTGGAATATCAGGTTTACTTCACCAGTGGTCACTACAGATAGTCGAAAGAATACGAGGTTGGTAAGTTTAGCCAGAGAGTACAGGAGTAGAGATGTGATCAGCAAACAATTCTCACGAGCAACTTGAGCAACAAAATGTCAACAAAGATTTCTGCTTCAGACACGGACTTCTCACGATTCTGATTGTACTCGTCAGATGATGCTATAGAGTGTTCTTAACCACCATACTTTTAACAAGAATGCTACCGAGTGTTCTTAACCATCATACTTTTGACAAGAATGCTACCGAGTGTTCTTAACCACCATACATTTGACAAGAACGCTACCGAGTGTTCGTCACCATCATACTTTCGACAAGAACATCTCGCGAGTTTGACCGTACACGTCAGATGATGCTTCCAAGAGTTCGTCACCATCATGAGGGAAGAACGTGTACTTTGGAGACTTAGTTCCCACTCTAAAGTACTTAGTTCAACTTCCAGGGGGAAGCATTCTACAAGCGTGAGAAGATTTGTTGTTGATTTCTTACATGTTCCCCCAAACACATAATCATAAAGACCAAAAATGTCAAGGTAGCAGTTACTTGGTGGGGTTTACTTCTTCTACAAAATTTCGCTGTGCACTTTATATGTCAAAGATATAAGATTTCTCAAGCTACAGATTCTGCTCAAGACAGGGATTTTGGTTTGGGGGGAAGCTGATTCAGAAGCTTCGTCAAAAAGAAGTCTATGGAGAAAGCTTTTCAAGACATGTGGTATGAATTGGGGAGAAGTTAATCCAGTTCATACATGATACAATGGTTCCTCAACAAGCAAAGACAAAGAGGATTCAAACTGGGGTATAAGTTTTTCTAGAAGACTTGAAGACAACGGTGTCATCCTCAGCATTGGAAGCAAACTTAATACTGTCATATTTTTGTTGTATTTGCATTTGTTAGGAACATTGTAAGTAATTCCGTATGTCATCACATTGGGGGAAGATTGTTAGCCTTAAAATGTGTGCGACTAACGGAATTACATTAGTTTCATAGCCGGGACTTGCAGGGACTAATATTTTCATATGTAAAGTCCAAGTCCCGTGCTATATAAACCCCTCCATACTTCCATGGAGGGGTGAGGCTTTTCATTTTCTTGTCTTACCTTTCTCTCTCTAGAATAAAACACACTTTTATTCTCTCTTGTTTCTCTCACTAAAATGGCTAAACACCACTTCTATCCTCCCCGACCTCCGGATCTCATTACCCGTGTTCATAGTGAATCCACATTAACACATTTCACTAGCTAAAAAAACACACCAACTCTCTCCCCACCTCCACCCTTGCCGTCACCTTCACCACCACAAAACACCATCTTCCACCATGATTTGATCAAAACAATTTAAAGACCACATCTTAGATTTTTATGGTGATTCTATTGATACCAAAATCACCCACATGCATCAAGTTTTTATAAACTTATGATTTTCATGGTGGATTGATGTTTAAATCACCTTGCATGCATTGTTTTTGGTATGATCATCACATTTTAATCATTAAAAGTCTTGTTTTTAATCTTTGATTTTGTTAGATTTTACATGCAAGTGTTTTTAGAAGTGTTTGGTTGATAGGAATGATAGTATAGTGATCCTAGAGGTATGGGAATGAGTGGTTTTGCTTGAAAATGGATTTGTCATGTTTTCTAAAATGCTATTTTGGGACAGCAGCCTTAAACAGTATGTTTTGTGGGTTTAATGTCTGTGAAAGGCTAAGATTATTTGAAATTGTTGTAGAGTTTTCCGAGACGGTCGTTTTGGTATAAGATAGAGCTTCTAAGTCATCACGAGTCAAACGTTATGCTAGTTTTAGTTTTCGTGTACCGGGAGACGCAAGTCGGCACAATCCGAAATTGTGGCTGATTTTGGGTCGACTCTCGGGGACTTTAGGCTTTGATAGATAAATGTATCTACTGGTTTTCAAAATTTACAAACTGAGTTTGATGAGTCTAGTAGTTGTTCCATGTCGGATTTTGGGGGTCTCACAGATTGGTATCAGAGCGATGGTTATAGGAAACTGAGTCGTTTTCAAAAAACTTAGTCTATAACCGAAAGTTCAAATATTTTATTGTTTCCAAGTGTCAAACACAGAATCTGCCATTGTTGTTCGATATCTTTGCGGGTAACTCTCTAATCCTTATTATTTACTTTTAATTATCGTTGTAGTATTTCATCTTTTGATTACATGTTGAAATATTACGTTACCCTGATGACGATAATTACTGTGTCTTTTCAAAGCCTTTGTGCTTCATGAATTATTACTGGTTATTACTTGATTACACATGCTCTTACTGTATTTCTGGAATTCTTGTTCTTGTGAACTGATCTTGTTACGATGATTTTATATCGTTATGACGTTACATACTTGTATTCAGAGCACGTGTGCTGCCGACTTTTCTTGCTCATTTTTCTCAGTACTATTGCTATCTTGTTTATGCGTGATACGACTGACTTCATATACTCGTTCGTTTTGAATCATCTGTTTTTCTCGACTTGCTGCTACATGTTGTACATACTCTCGTGATACCATTGTTCGGAATTGAAGAAGTGTTGTTTTCGATGAAACTCCTGATTTTCATTCTTACTACCGTGCATGTTGCTTTCATTGTTTATTTCCTTTGAAATATCTGTTTAGATACGCAGATTTTCTTTCCGACCATTCATAATTGAATGTCTAGTCTATAGACCATTGTGTAGCTCAATGTGTCTCCGGGAAAGACTGAAGGACACCGTGTGTGTCACACATCTCGAAGTATACGTTGAATCAGTACCTGAATAATATCGTGAGTTTTCGTAATCTTGATTGACCTTTACGTCACCGTTTTACACGACAATTGTACATGGATTACATCTTATTTCATTGACCACTCTATGTTTCGACTTCGACTTACAACTTCCGTTGTACCTTGAACACATGATCGTCATTTATTGTGTGACGATTGTTTGAATTAAGATCCTACTTGTATCCTCCCTTTTTCATTAAACCTCCTCGCCTCAGGAGTGTGACTTGTTAATATTTTGTTTCTTTCTCGGTATGTCTTGTGATTTTAGAAAATCACGCCGCCAGGAGACCTTCCTGCATTGAATCTTGCAGCCAAAGACACGGATGATATGCGTCGTTTTTTATCTCTCGGATTATCGTTGGCATTCTTGAACCATTTCCATACTGGGTTTCCTTTACATGATTAATTATACAGTTTATCTTCTTTCGTCTTTATGGAATCCACAAGTCTTGTGTGTACATTAATTCTGAGTTATTATGAAATTTAGATTTAATTTCAAGATGTGTCAAAGAATATTATTTTGTACATAAACTTTACAAGAAATTTTACAGTGTCGAGAATATATTTTTATAACCTTAGACATAAAAATATATATTTCTACTTGTTGAGACGTCCGTTTGGGACATAAAATTTGACCAGTAACTTTAAAAATCGAGCAAGTTACGCTCATTTGAGATTTGTAAAATCTAAGAAGTATTTTCTGAATAATGCTAAAATATCATTTTGTTGACAGATTTAATGCTAGGGTATTTTCGTCCATTTTTATTCCGTTTCAAGTCTCGGGTAAAACTAGAAAGTTGTTCAAAACATTATTTTACATCGAAATGCATTAGACTTTGAGTCTTAGAATATTGTTTAATGAGTTAATTAGTCTAGTCAAACGTAAAAGTCAAAACTGATAGACTTTAAAAATATGATTTCAATCGTTTTGAGTTCGTTGAGCTCGTAAAACTTTAACTAATGATATTTTTCAAACTAAAAACAATGATTGCGGTTGAACAAGTATAAAATAGTAACTTTGAGTTCGGTCATACTTATACATAGATCTTGAACTTTTGAAATTTGGTAACTTCCTAATATAAAAACTTTTCGGTGTGATTGTACTAATAGTTAACTGATACCCTACTTTCTTAAAGGTATATTATTGTGAAATTAATCACGATGTGCACATACGGATTTCTTATTCATTTCTTTTATTTATGACTTATTTGTCATTCCATTGTCTTTCTTTGCTTCTATCGTACCACTGATTTGGACCGAGAATTGAAGATCTTGTTTTGGTATCGTTCGTTATCATTTTGACACGTGTCTCTTGACAATTTCGGCTAAACCTCTTGAAACTTTATTACCTTGTAACCATTTCGTTGACTGTCTTGAACTACTCCTTATTTCCCTCTTGTAACCCACTCGCTACTTTATAAACTATTGTCATGTTAGCATATAACTCAAACTGGTCTTGTTTGCGAATCATTTTACAAAAGATTTCATTTGGGCTTTCTTAAATAATTGAATGCTATATTATAAAATTAATTTATATTAATTTTACAATGTATTTTCACAAATTGTTCTACCTTGGGTCTTGTAAAGAATCCTGTAACATTTCAATTGTTGAATTAAATATCTAGCCAGTAACTTATTGGCGAATAGTTTCATAAACTATTTTGATTTCTGTTTTTACAAATGGCATTATATACATATTTTAAATAATATGACATGTAATACTGGATTGACGAAGATGAGCATCGCATTGCTAGTCCTAAATTATGCATGGCCTGATCACCTATTCTTAATTTAGAAGGAGCCATGCAAGGCCGAATAGTAGTCACCTTAAATATTTGACCAACAATCAACTTCTTAATTATGTTCCTTAAAAAGTTAGATAAAATAAAAGTTTTGAAAACTTTTACTTATTATGCGAGTATCAACAATTTGAAACATACACTTATGAACCCTTATCTTTTCTTTAACAAAGTACATGCCACAAGCACAGATTTCCCTACTCAACAATCTTTGTTTTACATGTTACCTCATCATCCTCATGATACGATTTTCGTTACCATTTGCCTAAATTCATACCATAGATACCAGACTTGAAAGTTTCAACGTTGTTATGCTCCTTCATCGATCTTCTTTATCTATCTTGGTAGACCTACGAAACATCTCTGGACGCGTATTATGATCTAAGACTGGAATTGACGAATGATTTCGTGTGTTCGGCATTATGTGTGTTAGACCCTATCGTCTTGAAATTCATTCGTGTGAACGATGTATTGATTTTGCCTTTCATTGTTAATGTTGTTCATCTTACTGAAACTTCTCTCAAGTGACTTCTTAAGAATTTTCTGTGATTCGAAAATTTATTGTGTGGCTTTTCTCTTTCGATTGTGTATCGACCAACGAGAACTTGATAAGCCGTTATTGGTGACGCCAACCGCACTCGTGAATTAATCTTGCTGAATCCTTTGTTTCTTATTATTTTTATCATCGACGCGTCTATTTTATCACGTTTGTTATGAATTGATACGATTTTTGTTTTATTCCCTTGTGTTATCGCGCGCATACAAACTGTTGACCTTTATATGATTCATATTCGTTGCTTTCATGTCGCCTTTTGAAAACCAGAAACAGTTACGTGTTTATCGTTTGATATCTTAAACACTTTCTTGAATTTCTAAAAATTATTATTAATTTTTAAGAACGTTTTATACATTTTATCAAATGTTTAAATTACCAAAATAATTGTTTCAAGTTAAGTATCGGATCTATACATCCTCTTGAGTAGATTTATAACTAGTATTTAAAAAGGATATCAAACTGTATCTTTTAAAGTATTTGATTAAATCGTACTTTACTGTCAGTATAATGAAATTATTAAAGTAATTTATAATCTCTAACAATGATTCTAAACAATTTGGAAAAACCTGATTTTTCTAATGGTAATGATAAACCTGAGGTTTTAACGAAAATTTCATGTAGTCACCCAAAAGTTCTTAAGCTGATCAGGATAACTGTTTGAACTGAGTTACTTTTACTTTGAAGTCCTGATCAAGAAAAAGATTTGAGAACTGTTTACCCACTCATTTAATATAGAGTTTGATTTTTAAATCACTACATATGGTAAAATTTTCTTTTAATCAAGAAAATATATAAACTGAGTTTTAAAGTAATACCAAAATCCTAGACAACTGATTTTGATAACTTGTATTTTAAATGATCATATGTTATTCATTTTCCCTTCTATTTTCGCTTGTGACTAGATTCTTACATTTTAAGATTGTCACGTTTTACAGTTGCACGATTTGCGACCCCTTGTTGATTTACAATCTTGATTCATTTTATCGCACTTTGCATGTTTAAGCGATTCTTGTGTTCATTCATGTTAGTTTATCGCACGTATTTCCAACAATTATATCTCTTGATGCATCTCCGTATTGAAAGAATCGTTATTCTAATCCAAGACTGAAAAGCTATACGAAAAGGAGTTAAGAAACTGAAGCATAGCGAATTCTAACCGTTAAGATTCGTCGTGGTACGGAATTTACCTGGGAAGTAATGAATTTTGTTCTACACTTTGTACTTCCTCTTGTTTGCATCTTCTACTGTTTTCAGTAGAACTCTGGGGACCAGAGTTCCTTAAGGGGGGAAGACTGTGAGAACCCGTACTTTCCCAACATTATTTTATTCTTTTTATTCGTGCTTTTTGAATTTTCCAACGTATTACGTTTTCTTGAATACTTTGTATGTAAATCCTGTTATTTTTAAATTATACTTTTAAGTATTATTTTATTCATTGACAATGTTTCATATGGAATTATAAAAATTTTATTTTATTTTTCCATATTTAATTTAAATCAAAGTTTTTGATTTAAAATCACCCGCGAGCGTTTTACAACGAGTTTATTCAAAACAATGTACAACGAGAATTCCTAGTGATTGCGATACCTACGGATGCCCAAAATATTTCGTTTATTTATCGGTTGTTTCGATAATTAATACTTTCGACGATTTCGTTTTAATTACGTATTAAGTCGTGTCGAGAAATCATTTAATCATTTTTATGATGCATTGTAACATTTGAAAAGTATTCTTACGAAACTCGAGCCCCGTAAATATTTTCAATATTTACCAATAACCATTTTCTACCCTTTAAAACTATTAATTTTTTTTAAGTCCACAAGTTTCAAAGTTGACAATATTAGCCCCTCCACTTAACTAGCACTATATAAACAATTTTACTTACAAAAAACACACATTTCACTAGCTAAAAAAACACACCAACTCTCTCCCCACCTCCACCCTTGCCGTCACCTTCACCACCACAAAACACCATCTTCCACCATGATTTGATCAAAACAATTTAAAGACCACATCTTAGATTTTTATGGTGATTCTATTGATACCAAAATCACCCACATGCAACAAGTTTTTATAAACTTATGATTTTCATGGTGGATTGATGTTTAAATCACCTTGCATGCATTGTTTATGGTATGATCATCACATTTTAATCATTAAAAGTCTTGTTTTTAATCTTTGATTTTGTTAGATTTTACATGAAAGTGTTTTTAGAAGTGTTTGGTTGATAGGAATGATAGTATATTGATCCTAGAGGTATGGGAATGAGTGGTTTTGCTTGAAAAATGGATTTGTCATGTTTTCTAAAATACTATTTTGGGACAGCAGCCTTAAACAGTATGTTTCGTGGGTTCAAAGTCTGTTAAAGGCTAAGATTATTTGTTATTATTGTAGAATTTTCCGAGACGATCGTTTTGGTATAAGATAGAGCTTCTAAGTCATCATGAGTAAAAAGTTATCCTAGTTTTAGTTTTCGTATACCGGGAGACGCAAGTCGGCACAATCCGAAATTGTGGCTGATTTTGGGTCGACTCTCGGGGACTTTAGGCTTGGATAGATAAATGTATCTACGGGTTTTCAAAGTTTACAAACTGAGTTTGATGAGTCTAGTTGTTGTTCCATGTCGGATTTTGGGGGTCTCACATGAGCTTGCCTTTAAGTCCAAAACGCTTGACGCCACGTGCTGGTGATACCTTCAGGAAAACATGTTCACCAGGCTGAAATTCTAAAGCTCTACGATGTTAATCAACACACCTCTTCTGAAAAGCACGAGCTTCCTGCAGCTTCGCCTTGGCGATGGCATCCTTCTTATTGGTCACCTCTTTCATCTCTTGACCTTCAATGATTCGTTCACCAACCTGATCCCAACATATTGGAGCATGATACTTCTTGCCATAAAGCATCTCAAAAGGAGCACATTTGATACTCGCATGCCAACTATTGTTGTAAGAAAACTCAACCAAGCAAATGTAGTCATCCCAACTCCCTGTCCATTCCAATGTACAAGCTCGCAGCATGTCTTCTAAGGTCTGAATAGTACGCTCTAACTGACCATCGGTCTGAGGATGAAAGGATGTGCTAAGCTTAAGTCTGGTGCCCCAAGCCTTCTGCAAACCCTTCCAGAATTTAGACGTGAATCGAGGATATCTGTCAGATATGATATCTGATAGAGTACCATGCAGTCGCATGATCTCCTGAAGAAATATATCTGCCAATTTGCTAACTGAAAATTTTTTGCGAATTGGAAGAAAATGAGCTGACTTGGTTAAAAGATCGACTATGACCCATATAGCATCATGCTTCCTCGAGTCAGCGTAAGTTCGGTGACAAAATCCATGGTGATTTTGTCCCACTTCCATTCGGGAATCTCTAACGGTTGTAGTAAACCACTAGCCCGCTGATGTTCTATCTTAATCTGCTGGAAAGTTAGACATTTTGAAACGAAAGTAGCAACATCCTGCTTCATGCCACTTCACCAAAAATGTTGTTTGAGATCATGGTACATTTTGGTGGATCCTAGATAAATAGAGAATTGAGAGCTATGAGATTCAGTCAGTAAAGCTTCCTTAAGTGTAAGATCATCTTAAACACATAGCTTGGTACCCTGCCGTACGATGCCGTCTTCGTCTATACAAAACTCGGCCTGCTGATTTATATAAAAGAATAATAGCCCAAATCTCACCATAATCCTTCTGAGCTTCCTTGATCCGAGAGATTAAGTCTGGCTTAATTCTCAGATTAGCCCAGTACCCATGTTGTCCACGTACAAGGAATTCAATATCTAGACGCTCTAAGTCACGTATGATCTCTTATTCTATCTTGATGCCAGCAATCATGCCTGACTTCCTGCTGAGAGCATCTGCCACTACATTCGCCTTACTCGGATGGTACTGAAGATTGATGTCATAATCCTTGAGTAGTTCCAATCACCTTCTCTGCCTCATGTTTAGCTCTCGCTGAGTGAATATGTACTTGAGGATCTTGTGATTAGTGAAGATGTCACATGATTCACCATATAGATAGTGCCTCCAGATTTTGAGTGCAAAGAAAACTGTTGCTAATTCCATATCATCGGTAGGATAATTCTCCTCATAAGGCTTAAGCTGACATGATGCATATGCGATCACCTTCCCATGTTGCATGAGTACACAGCCAAGTCCTTTACTCGAAGCATCATTATAAATCTAAAATCCACCTGTGCTAGATGGGAAAGTAGAATAGGTGCAGAAACTAACCACTGCTTAAGTTCTTCAAAGCTCTTCTCCCGCTCATCATTCTAGATGAATTTCTCTCCCTTGCGCATCAGCTTGGTCAAAGGTAACACTAACCATGAAAAGTTCTCCATAAATTTGCGATAATATCCAGCTAAACCCAGAAAACTACGAACCTTAGTTGTAGACGTCGGCCTTGGCCATTTAGTGATAGCTTCAACCTTCGTAGGATCCATGGTGATCCCTTCTACGGATACAATGCGGCATAGAAATGCCACCTTGTTTTACCAGAATTCACACTTGGAAAATTTGGCATACAATTGCTTATGGCGAAGAATGTGTAACATAGTACAAAGATGTTCCTCATGTTCTTCCTTGGATTCAAAGAAGATGAGAATGTCGTCGATGAACACGATGACAAATTTGTCAAGAAACTCATGGAAGATGCGGTTCATTAAGTCTATGAGTATCGTTGGAGCATTAGTGAGTCCGAAAGGCATGACTACGAACTCATAGTGGCCATATCTTGTGCGAAAAGCAGTCTTAAGAATGTCCTGCTCCTTCACTCGCAGCTGATGATAACCGGATCGTAGATCGATCTTGGAAAAGTGCTTGCCACCTTGTAGTTGGTCGAATAGATCATCGATGCACGGCAATGGATAACGGTTCCTAGTCGTGATCTTGTTCAGTTCATGATAGTCAATGCATAAATGCATGTTGTCGTCCTTCTTCTTGATGAAAAGTACTGGTGCACCCCATGGTGTTACACTCGGACGAATGAAATCTCCCTCCAATAATTCCCACAGCTGGTCTTTTAACTCCTTGAGTCTATGGTAGCTATGCGATAAGGATCCTTGGAGATCGGTTAAGCTCCTGGGATGAGCTCAATGCCAAACTCTACTTCGCGGATAAGTGGTATACCCGGAAGTTCTTCTGGAAATACATCGGGGAATTCTAAAACTACTGGCTGATCTTGAAACGACGGAGCTTCGGCATTAATATCCTGAATGGTAGCTAAAAAGCCTTCGCAGCCATGAGCTAGTAAAGCACGGGCTAATAAGGCAAAACTGATATGTACAGACTTTACTGGTAGGAAACCATTATGAATGTACTCCGGAGCTTGGACGTCGCCAAATATAACCCGGTGCATATGGCAATCGATAGTGGCATGGTGTTTAGCTAACCAGACCATGCCTAAGATTAGATCAAATTCGCGCATATTCAAAGGAAGTGCGTCTACTGGGCGAACCTTATCATCAAATTCTAGGGGAAGGTCTCTGTACACATGGTAATGTGCACAGAGTCTCGTATTGGCGTAGATATACTTAATATGTTCTCTAGTGGTGTAGATGTCTTATTAATACGGGAAGCATAAGCAGTGGTGGTGCTGTGTATAATTGAAGTTCGTTTTCTCAGTTCTTAACCAATTGAAAGTCCTAACAAAATCGGGTTTATAATCGTTTTTGGTTGGTAGGGTTATTTGGCTTTTCTATGTCTAATTGAACAATCAAGTGAAAAATGCAAAATATTAACTACGTATCCGTAAAACAAATAGTCAAATACCAAATTTTTAGTCAAATAAGGACAAAAATGTAAAACTATGAAATTAAAGGACTGAAAATGTAAATTCTAGAAACTAATGTGCTTGAAATGTAAATTATAGAAACTAGAAGGACTAACTATGCAAATGTAACTAACAATTAACTAAAATGTAACTAATTTCAAAACTGACTAACTGAATTTGCAAATTTGTGAAAATACAAGGACTGAATTAGTGCAAACCCTAGATTAGTGCAAGTTTAGCTACTAATGCAAACAGTTACACACTTGAGGGACCAAATTGCAATTAAACTTGAAATATTATCAAAAACGGGCCATGATGTTCAATAAGCTCGTTTAAGCTATCTAATGGACCAAATAAGCTCTAGTAACTTGCAAAAGACTTAAAACTTGATTTTATCTAGGCTAGTAAAAGGAATAAGGCTGAAACTTATTAAAACTCAAATAAGCAAATCCTAATAAGCCACAATTAAGCTATCTGATAAGCTAAACGTGTACAATCAGATTTTCTTATTAAAACTTGTTAATCAAGCCATAAGAAGCAGGGAATGTCTTGTAAAATTAAAAATGGTCAAGTAATGAATTCAGAAAATGGAAATAAGCTAAATCAAGCTTATTTGACCAACTTTGACCAACATTTTGGAAAAGCTGAAAATTTCAAAACCTACTCAGGAACACTTTCTTAATGCAAATGTGAAAGAAAATTGGGAGGTTTCTGAAGTAGAAACGTTGTTTCAAGAAATCAGATTAGCTCAATATTATAGAAACTTGACTTATCTCAGCAGCTTAATCATTTGCTTATTTCTCCCTTGTTTTAGAAAACTGTATAATTTCCTTGAAAAAGCTAAAATTTCAGATGTTAAGTGAGAGATGAAAACTGGTTTCAAACAGTTTCATCCAAAAACTAAGAAATGCCAAGTGATTGAAATCAAGAACTTTTTATGAAATTCTAAGTTGAAAACTGACCCATACTTTTTTTGTTGCCAATTGCCTTTTTTACTTATGTTTTGACTTGAAAACTATCAATCCTAGCTTAAAATGACTAGATGACTAAAAATGAACAAAACTTAACCAATTACCATTACTTGAACAAAACTTGAAACCTAATCCCAAACACTACTTAATTGGAATCTAACAAACTTTTGTGAAAGAATTTAAGGCAATTGACTAAACTGATTGAAATGTGATATCAGACTAAGTTTTATAAGAAAAGTGAAGTGTAAATGAACCAACAACAAGCACTATAACCAGCTAAGACTCAAAATGCAGATTAAGGCAAAGATGACCGATAAAACTGATGACAGGAACAAATATTGAGCTATTGAACAAAAATTAAACTACACTTAAGCTACTCAATCACCAAATTCAGTTCAAAAGCTATCTAAACACACTTGATCATGCAGACAAACAAGAGTTAGCTAGGAATTGAGCAGGCATGACTGTTTAGTGGAACAAGAACTCAGAAACTCAAAACCTTGAAGCATAAGCCTCCATTGATGGAGTAGAGAAGCGCTAAGCTTTCTGACCAATGCTAAACCACCACCTTAGCATTAAAATCTACTAATCAACAGTTATTATCATCATCATCGCCTTTGTTAAACTTTAAAGCTTCAAAATTAACAAGGACTAGAACTGGATGAACAGAACACTCTAACAGCTACAATATCTTAAAAACTTAGCTAATCATGATCAATTGTGATCATAACAAGCTATCATCAACACAAGGATAACAGAACTACAGGTATGAACAGTAACTGAAGAAGATGAATTGTGAATTTTATTGATTTAGGAATGAAGTTTGTTACAAAGCAGGTAAGGTAGTTACAACTAAGCTAACTAACTCAAGAGCTTGTCAGACTCTTGAGTTGGTTGAGCTAACTAACTAGAACTAGGAATGAAAGAGAATGGAGATGTGTGTGAAATTTACACACATTAACTACTTGCAAAAATGAGAGATTACAATCCTATTTATAGACAAATGTAAGGAAGTTTTAGAGTTAATGACGTGTTTCCACCATTGAATTGTTGCCACGTGTAACAAAGATGCTAAATGTTCATCCTCATGTTCTTCAAGAATTGGGGATTTTTGATCCATTAAGTTTGAGCTTAATTGGTTGTGTCCAATGTGTTCCTCTCTAAAAAATGATCAACTTTCATGTAGAAAACTCCTTCTGAAATTAAGCGTAGCTCATATACGTTCCTGGGTTACGTTGAAGAAGAAAGCCACGTGGCATGCCCTGGTTGGGTGAAATGGAAGCACAAATATCATTATCCATAATGGATAATTGGATTATTGAGTGTCTTGCTCTGATTGGTTGTAAAGGAGGATAGTGCGCTGCACTGTTTGGATTCGTTATTAAATGCGAGTGGCCAGCTGTATCTTATTTGGCAATCCCAAACCCACTTTCCTTAAATTTTGATTGGCTAAGAGTCCCTTCACACGGATTGATCCAAACCTAAAGTATTTTTGGCAGTTTTAATCCCTCACTTTGGCAGATTTGTATTTTGAGCTATAATCTTCATTTCTTTGGCATAAATGGTCCTTCAAGCTTCATTCTTGAACACAATTGATCCCTTTGACTTGGTTGACTGAAGATTTGACCATGTTTGACTTTTATCTTGACTTTGGCATATTTACACTTTTAGTCCTTCAACTTTGGAGTGTTGTCAAGATAGGTCCCTTGTCTTCAAATTCTTGTCATCTTTGATCCTTCTTTGTCTTATTCATGCAAATAATCTTGATTTTCTTCTTGTTCGCTTGAAAATGTATCCTTCTTACCTATTTATACACAAACACAAAACATACCACATAATTCCGCTTTATAGCACAAAAGTTAGGTATTTTCCTTGTGTTTTAGGGTGATTTGTTGATTAATTGATATGAGTTTTTGCTTATATCAAATCCCCTACACTTGAACATTGCTATGACCTCATGCAATGCTATATTTTAAAGCACAAATTTACATTCTCCTCATAATTAATCCACCTTGGCCAATATGGAATGCATCTACACTACTCTACACTATATGATGCATGATTTTGATTCTGAACAATGCAATGCAAAAGAAATAATTCTACTTATATCTTTTTGGATTTTTATTGAAATGGTTTTGATGGAAATAACTCATAAAGAAATCAATGACTTAGATTAGGGCTTTGGTATCATGGACACTTATCACCCTCAAGTTTCACTTTCCCCATACCAAGCTTAAAAATGGGATCATTGCATTCACAAGCAAAAAGGTGCATCAACTTATTCATGACAATTAAATGTGGAACCGGTTATTATTTGAGCAAATTGCTTTTGGGCAAATTTGTCATTATTTAAAGCGTGAAATATAAGAACTGTAAAATCCAAAAATAAGGAAGCACGGTTTTAACCCTAAGTAATCCTCTCATCCATTACTTGAAAAACCGCTCACAGTTAATATAAGTCCGTTTCAAGAATAATAAGTCATTCGCCTTATGTGTAAAATCCTCATGTCATGCATTAATAAGTAGCTACACACTCGCTAAGGAAAGAAAAATAAAACTCACGCAATAATTTACATCTGCCATCTTTTTGAGACTTTGGATCTTCAATCACGCAACCCGTCAAGGTAATATTGGATTGGAGAAACTATTAAATCCCCACAACCCGTCAAGGTAATATTGGAATCTAATAGTTACTATAATTAACACTTCACTGCCCCTCTTGGGAGTCTTGTTATTATTATTATTTTTTTTTCTCTTTTTTTTTCTTTTTTTTTAGCCACTCATTTTTTGTAAGCCGCTCTTATTTTTCTTTATTCCTCACAAAGAAAGTTGAAAAGAATAAAAGTAAAAAAAACCCGCTAAGTATTAAGCATGACATAAGTCTAGTACACATAAAACGTTCTAACTTAGAATCTTAAGACGTACTTATATCAACCATAAATGATTAGACAAAAATGCATAAGAGACTACAAAAAAATTAAAACCGTTCTTGATTATTTATTAACATATATACATGCGAAGAAAATAGAGGTAAAGAAGAGAAGGGTTTAGCCACAAGTAATCATCATGAAGTTTATCTAGCCCTTTTATACTTGCTTCAACTCTATCATTTCCCATTCTCCACATATTTAAAATCTCAAATAATGAGAGTGGTGGATGCTTAGCCTAATAGACCAATGAAGGACTACATGGTTAAGGATACTAGCTATAGAATGCTTAGATAAGCAAACTCGGGTTGAGTCAAAATATCCATGGCAGGCCTAATATGTCAAAGAAGTCTAAATTTGTTAAACCATGTTTTTATTATATATATATATTATTTTTTTTGATGAAAAGTAAAAGAAGAAATATATACAATGCAAATGTGTTATGCAAATGAAAAATGATTTATGCAAAAATTATGAATGCATATTTTTGGTGGCCAAAGTAGATCAAAATTTTGAAAAATTAATTTTCCATGTTATCATGAAGGTCAATGACAAATTCTAGGTAAGGTCACTTCGATAGAAGACCCCCCTACACTTAAGCTAAACATTGTCCTCAATGTTTAAGAACATGGAAGTATAAAACTTCCCCTACACTTATGACAATGAATAGACTTTGCTTAACCCAAGTTAAGGAAAGATCAACTATAGTGAATTCATTTTTAAAGCACAAGGTGTCTATGAAAGATCACAATAGTAACAAAGTGAACCGGATACAAGGGTCTCCTCCATAAGCTCCAAGCATGAAATGAGTGAGCAACCCTTTAAACATCATGAAGACAAAAGAAGTTCTACCCCAACACTTCTCAACAAATTGATATCCTTATTTCTAACCTATAACACTCTAAACCTAGTTATACAATGCTTGATTTAAGGAGTCTCTAGCTCGACGCATCCCACACTCAAAAGTGTCTAAAACCTATCATGGAGAAGAAAAGTTTTGCCCTTTTTTTAAGAAAAATCTCCATGATGAGGTAAAACAAGTTTTCATTTATCAAAAGTCCATAAATATCCCCCCGGATCAAATACATAATTACCATCCCACTTATAACATAATTCCACAACTAACTTCCCAAACAATGGTGAAAAGGGTAGGGTGTGGTTCTCCAAAATGTTTTCCCATATGGTCTCCAAAAGGTGATAAGGTGATACTCTCAAATCTTTCACATGTTTTCCTTTTGTTGCATCAGGCGGATACTGAGATGGTTTAGCATGCTCTATTCCAGGATCAAAAATCCGTTCCTTGATGGGAAAACAACAAGTATTGGTTGTCTTAGAAGACTCTCCCTCGTAGGTCACATGGTGAGAGAAAAGGTGTGGAGTAATGGATAACAATAAGCTCTTAGAAGGAACCATCATGGCTTGTTTTCCTTTTTTACATGGAAGGGTTGAAGTGGACAAGGAAGTAGGTAAAGGATCTTCATGCAATAGATATTCTAGATATAGTATGTCCCCCTCCTCATCAAGATAACCAAGAGTGTACTCAAAAGATATATCCTCCGCTAAAAACTCATCACTATCATCCATGAAAGAATCCTCCTCATCACCATAAACATCATAGATTGGGCTATCAAAGATTGGTGATTCCTCAAAACCCAAGGAAGTATGATCATCAACAAATGGAGAATCACAAGTAGAAATCTAATCATCACTATAGTCATCATATGTTGGTGTATCACAAGGAAGAGATTCTTCATCATTGTGTAAAAGTGGATTGTCATATGAAGTTTCACCAAAATTTAGCTCTTGAGGTTCATGAAAATCCAAAGATGAAGTAATGGAAGTAATGGTCTTAACATGAGGTAAATCATAATCTCCACTGAGCAATCTTCATAAAAGTATTCATCACAAACTTCATCAAGGATATCATCTTGTGTTTCCTCCTCATTCACAACATCAATATGTTTTACCGCTTCGGGCTCATTAGACTTCTTTGACAACTTTCCCATGTTAAACACGACTCTCTCATCTCCTACCCGCATTGTAAGTTCACCTTCCGCCACATCTATGAGAGTTCGACCCGTTCCCAAAAATGGCCTACCAAAAATCAAAGGCACTCTCGGATCCATATCATAATCAACCACCACAAAATCCGCGGGAAAAGTAAATATATCAACCCCAACAAAAACATCCTCCGCAATTCCCACCAGATAAGCTATAGTACAGTTGGCCAACTCAAGAGTCATCTTAGTAGGAGTGAGCTTTCTTCCAAACCGATAATGGCATGAGATTTATGCTTGCTCCTAAATCCGCTAAAGCCATGCAATTTTCCACCCCCGGGAAATTGCAAGGAATCAAAAACCTCCCCGAATCTCTAAGCTTAGTATGCAACTTCTTAAGCAAAACCGCGGAGCAATTTTCATTTAAGGAAGCATTAGGCAAATCCACCACTCTCTCCTTGTTAGAGAGTAAGTCCTTGATCATCTTAGCAAACTTAGGCATATTGGCTAAAGCTTCCGCAAAGGAGATATTTATGTTAAGTTGCTTAAACATCCTCAAAATGTTTGAAACTTGGATATCATCCTTGTTCTTAAGCTTTTCCTTTCTCAATCTTGATGGATAAAGGAGACTTGGTTTTGGTTGTGGTTGAGTGGTTGATGAAGGATTTTCCTTGTTGGTAGCTTCATGATTGGGAGTTATGGAAGGTAAAGGAGAAGTGGGAATAGGATGAGAAGGTGTGGTTGATTGAGTATGAGCATTTGGAGGTGGTGAAGTAGATGTAGAAGGCTTGTCACATGTAGGAACAAAAGTGGGTTGAACAATATGAGGTGTAGGAGGTGAAGGATCCTTTGTTGATTTTCCACTTCTTGTTGTAATAGCATTGACATTTGCCCTTGGGTTTGTTTGGGTGTTAGATGGTAAAGCTCCTTGTGGTCTTTGATTATACATAATTTGGTTGTGAAGAAGAGCAAATGTCTTGTTATTTTCCTCTTGAGCATCTTTCATTTTGTGGAAACTAGAAGGGGGGGGGGGGGTTGAATAGTTTCTCTTCTATTGGTGACTAAATTAAAATTACTTTCAATTTGGTTTGTATCAAAACTATCTTTTGCTTGAAGCTAAGTTTCATAATAATTAGATTCGATTCAAATGCACTAGCAAAGATAATAGGTAAGTGTAATGATAATGAAATAAGTAAAGAGTAAGGAAGGAGACAACCTAGTGGGAAGACACCAAGATTTATAGTGGTTCGACAACGAGGCTCTATCCTCGTTTCTACTCCACTCCTCGAGTACACCTACTCGAGATTTCCACTATATCCACAAGCTCCCTTCTTGGCGGAGAAAACCTTACATCGTCGCTTACATTATTTTCCGACACTAAGCTAAATGTCGAGACCTAATCTTTAGCTAGGACCAATCTACACAACGTTGCCTACTTCACAATTTAACGACACAAGGCTAGATGTCGAGTTCTAATCTTAAGGTAGAACCAATCTTCACAACGTTGCCTACTTAACCATTTTACGACACAAGGCTAGATGTTGAGTTCTAATCGAAAGCTAGAACCAATCTTCACGACTCTTCACTTTGAATCTAAGTGAGAACTTCACACAACACAACTACTAATCACTTTCAAGTTTAGTGAGAACTCACAAGACACAACCACATCACTTTATAGTTTAGTGAGAACTACTAATCAAATCTATTACAACTCAACTAGACTTATCCAAGTACACACATGTAGCTTGGATTTACACAACACAAATCCAAGCAAACACATATGCAATGGATGTACACAACAAATCCAAGTATCCACAAATAACTTGAATGAACACAACTAGTCCAAGTATTCATAAATACATTGGATTGACCTAAAACAAAAAGGGTATCATGATGAATATGACTAGCTCATAGATTCATCTTTATCACAACACTAATGAGTGAGTGATCTTCTCATTGGACAAGGTAAAGGAGGGGATCAAGAGGATAATCATATGTAAACATCCTTAACAATTTAAGTGATCATTTACAAATGATTATGCTATAGAAAATAGAAAAGGGGCTGAGAAAAACGTCCAAGAGGCTTGATGGAAAATGAGATTCGACCCACTATTTAAAGGAGACAAAGTATAACGGATCTATAACGGCTACTGTGCACGGTACCTTATCTCGCCCGGCGGTTCCATATCGCTAAGGAACCGCGTAGGTACTTAAGGTACCGCCACTAGAGTACGCTCCGTTTTTTTGTCTTTTAGTGGGGTAGGAATATCTGAGGTATTTGAACCCTTCAAAGGATTTTCTAACAGCATTTGGAATATGCCATTTTCAAATTTTTATTTTCCATTTTAATAAAACATTTTCTAAAAAAGAAATTTATTAAAAAGTCTTTTGTCATATTAACAAAAGTGAGTTTTAAGGATAATCATTTTGATGATCACTAAGTATGATTAAGAAAGGTTAGTGATATGATTATTACCTTGATGATAGTGTTAGTTAAATAATTCATTTTGTGTTTTACACTAAATGTGTTGTATGGTTTGTTGTGATCAAAACTAAGAAAGATTAGTTAACACTAATAATGTTTTTAGGCATCACTTGCATTAAAAATCTCCCCCTTTTTGATTACGACAAACGATAAACTCATTTACGTAGAAACACAAAATATCGAATTATTAACGAGTTTATCACTATCATTTCTCCCCCCTTTGTCGTAGCAAAATGGTTAGCACAAGTCTTCGAAGAACATCGAACTTTGCTAGTAGCTCCCCCTTGGTGGTTGCTCCCCCTTGCTTGGGGCACCAAGTTTGTGAGCTAAGGTGACATGCTACACAAAGGTTAGTAGAAAGGAAAGAAACACCAATGTACATATGATCACTACCTACTAAGTAACTTGAGAGGGAGAGAGAGAAGAAATCTCAAATTAGAAGCAAGTATTTTGCTAAGTTTGTCCAAAAATGTAATTGACAAAATCAAACTTCAATCCAGTGAAGATGATAAGCTTGTCAATGGGTTAAAGTTTAGAATTGATGGAATCACCCATAAGCAATTGTAAAAATTAACCATGATCAACTCAAAGTAGAACTAAAGGGAATAACACATAAACAACACAAAGGTTACATAAAAGAAAATACACAACAAAGAAGATAGTCATACACACAATATGAGTATCTAAAAGCAATAAATATGGAAAATAAACCACTAAGCATAAGCTAGTCTAATAGTGAAAAATTTCCAAGATTGCTTAAAAAATAAAAGACTCTAAAAAGACGACGATGCATCATTTGAAGTTTTGTCCATTGGAACGAAAACTTGAAATAGGAGGTCGAGTGAGGAGGAATTCAAGAAAATTTAACTTCTCATACACATGAGCAAGTTCAATTTGTTGAAATAGACAACAAGCACACGAGGATCTATGATGTAACACAAAATCGTTTGATGGGGTTATGGCATCAAACTTAGGGTTTGGTGGTGGTGGGGTAATGGGTTTGGGAAAGTTTTCACAATGCCTTGTGAGGTTTGGGAAGGTTGAAAGGTCATTGAGTTGAGGGGTATTGAAGGATTGTGGTGGTGGGGGAACATTTTCTTTTGCTCCGGTGATGGGGTTAATGGTATAAGTCTCATTCCAATACTTGATTGGAGAGAAGGTAGGGTTTTTGGGTGGTTTGGAGGAAGATGGTGCATTCTTCTTAACCCAAATAGGTCGAACCAAGATTTTCGGTTTCTTTGAAAGCTTGGATGAGGAAGCTTTGGGTGAGTGGGGTTGTGACAAAGAAATGTCAAGGTTAGGAATGTAGGAGTTAGGCATTGTGAGAGTGTGAGAATAAATTCTCAAGGTTGTGTGAGAATGAAATCTCAAGGTTAGGAAGGTGTGAGAATGA
The DNA here is from genome assembly GCA_025667525.1 of Glebionis coronaria. Taxonomy (NCBI): domain Eukaryota; kingdom Viridiplantae; phylum Streptophyta; class Magnoliopsida; order Asterales; family Asteraceae; genus Glebionis; species Glebionis coronaria. The sequence goes on from CM046881.1 coordinate 127,517,827, forward strand.
AATCTCAAGGTTGTGTGAGAATGAATTCTCAAGGTTGGGAAGGTGTGAGAATGAAATCTCAAGGTCGGGGTATAAGTAAAATGTAATCAAGGTAAGAATTTGAATACAAAATGTGAAGTGTCAAGGAATGTTTAGTCAGAGCAAACAAGGAATCTTGACAGGGTATAGGGTTTTAAAATTTTTGACCAAAAATACGTCAAAAGCCACTTACTGTCCGCGGTACCTTATAGGGACCGGCGGTTCCTTACCACTTAAGGAACCGCGGGACTTTAAGGAACCGCGTCCAGTGGACTTGAAACCATGTTTTTCCAGGTTCTTGGGAAAAACTAAGACTTTTTCAAAAAGTTGCAAATCTTGGAATTTTACCTCTATTAGCACCAAATTATGCTAGGGTTGCATAAAGCAACACATTCACAAAGAATGTCTTGAAAAAGGGTGAAAAAATAATTTAGATATCATTTTGAACCAATTTTAGTCAAGCTTTTAGAGGTTGTGATAGATTTAGGTTCAATTGTAATTTCAAATTAAAGTTGATTAATGTGCATATAAGGATAGAAACACATAAAACTAAATCCATAGATCAACAACATGAAACACTCATGAGGGAAGCAAATACAATGACAAATGAAAGAACTAACTAATACAAAGCTAGCTTAACATTAAATCTAGATAAGTAGTCTTCTTTGGCTTGGTTTTGTTGAAAACACTTATTAAGAAAACTTATCATTCATCTCCTAGGAGGAGGCATGGAGAACAAGGCAAGCAAGAACTCTTGCAACCTCCTATGTAGTCCAAACATATCCATCCTAAGATTATGGATGATGTAGTGGTTGTAAAGACAACATGGACAACTAGGACCATGTGTTTGTTGAAACCCATAGTATGGATCACCCAAAAGGAGGGAAAGTGGAACACCCAAAATTGGAATGTTTGAGTTGGGTGGAGGTGGAGGCATGTTCTTCAAGGGTGATATGGGTGAGAGTGAAGGCATGTTCCCTAAAGGGGAAATGGGTGAGTGTGGAGGTATATTCTCCAAGGTTGGTGAAATGGGTGAATTTGGAGGGGTAAATGGTGAAGTCACCAAAGTGTCATCAAAGTCATTCATAAAAGGAATGCTTTGGATTGGTTGGGGTTGTGTGGTCACATCCAAGGGTTCACTTGGAGTGAAGGGTGAAGAGAGCTCATTCATTCTTGAGTTGAATGAATAGGAGGTAGAACCAATGGAGTGGTTAGTACCATGGGCGGATGATGTCTTGCATGGTACAAGGGGTGGTGAAGGTGATGAAGAAATGAGGATAGGAGCCCTCTCATTCTTAGGTGTGTGGAAAGGTGAGGAGTTAGGCTTGGCTACCTTAATCCTTATTTTGAGTGTTTTCCTTGGGGTGGAGGTCTTAGAGGTGTTTGAGGTTTTGGTACAAACCATGGTTGTTTAAGGGTTAGGGAAGGATGTTTTGATGTGTGAAGAACATGACTAACAAGGTGGGTTTAAATGGGTGAGGGGATGATCCAAACTAGTAATAGGTTAAAATCATTTTAGGTGAATAAAGAATTTAGGTAAGCTAGTTTAGGAAATGTGCAGTTTATTACAGAAGATTATGCAAAGTTTACACAGATTTAAGAAAACAGTGTAAAGCAAAAGATGTTGTCGTGCACAGTGGCCGGCGGTTCCTTATCTAGGACCGGCGGTTCCTTATCGATAAGGAGCCGCGGGTTGATATGGAACCGCGACCAGAGGTCTTTCAAAAATTTCCCATCCCAAATTTTGGTTAACCCAGATTTTTACCGAAGGATTCACAAGCTAAAGTTAACTACAGATCATAATCTAATAAGCTAAGAATTTGAATGCACAAAGCTATGTAAATCACAAACAATATTGCATAAGCAACATTTAGGATCAAAATAAATAATAATCCAAACATGTAACATAAGTTAATAAACAACTAAACCAAAGTGTTAATAAGCAAATGTTTAAGCTGCAAATGATAACCAAACTTTGACACAACTCAAAGTCTTCACCTCCTTTTCTTGCCTAAATCCTTGATCATTTTTCCCAAATACTTGATTCCTTTTCTTGACTTAATCCGGTGTTCATGCAAATCACCTCGGGTTCGAAGATTTTGACGGTAAAGTTCCTCTAAATTGAGATTATTAGGAACTTCACTAGAGGAATGGTGAGGAGGGGAAGCAATGTCATCTAAACCATCTACGAATGAGTTTGTGGAGTGGTGAGAAGAACTCGAAGAGTCAATGGGAGCACTTGTGCCAATTCCATCATCATCACTTGTTGGCATGTCCATGTACTCATCATTGAACTCTTGTTGGTCAGATTTACGATCAGATCTTGTCTTTCTCTTATATACCTCTTGAATAGGTAGCATGACCCGTTTGACCGGTTGAAACAGAGAAAGATCAAGATTTGGAAAATCACGGCCAACCCTTTTAAAAAGGCGAGTGAGAAGCATTGCGTAAGGGAGGTTTGTTTTAGGCTTGTGAATAGCATAATTGATCCATTGAGCGATAAAATATGCCAAATTGTAATTGGTGTTGGTAAAGATGCAATATAACATATGCACTAAACACGCCGGAACATAATCCCGGTTTCCACCAAGACAAAACACATTTTCCCTAAGGATATTGGTCCATTGAACCATATTATCATTAAGGTCGCTTAAGAGAACCTCATGACATTTCACCGAACGTGCCTTAGTATGAAGGCTTCTCTTAACGGGTCGATTACGCTTTTTGGAGACAATGTCGACAATGAAGTCAAGATCAATTTCCTCATGATCATTTGGAGGACAATTGTAGGATTCAAGGAGAGCACTAAGCTTCCATTTATCCGTGAAGCGACAAGTGCCTACAAATGGGACATCAAGAATTTGACCAAACACTTCGAGAGAGTATTGAATGAGTTGATCTTTCAAGATGAACCTAACAAATATTCCATCGTTGTTTTCAATGACGGAGTATGTGCTAAAGAACTCCAATAGGAATCGAGGATAGATGTCTTCCTTAATGTTCAACAAACAATCAAATCCGATGTTTCCAAACATGGACTTGATGTTTACATAATCCTTGATATCCTTTTGGACAACTCTACCCTCATGAAAGCAACGAGATTGAAGTGAGAAAAAATTATGGGCAAGGTGAGTTGAGTGACAAAATTCGGATAGGTTTGGCATATACGTTTTGGTGAGTTGATGATCCTTTTGGTATTGTGAAGGCATGATTAGTACCTAAATAAACACAAGAAAATATTTCTCCAATCACTCATATGAAAAATAAAATCAAAGATCAAAAATATGAGAATGTGTTATATCAATTTCTTGACAAACATAGGATTGAATCCATATCATTCTCATGTTCACAATGTGTCTATTCCATTATTTACCAAGAACATATGAACTATGTTGGATCAATAATGGACTAGAATATTGGTTTTTCAAAACAGAGTTTTTAGGTAAGCATTACCAATGTCATTACCTATTTGTTCATGGGTTCATCTCAAATCCATCTTTTAACCAAAATCATTTAGTCTAAATTCGGATTTGTTCTACAAGTGGGTTTTAGTGGAATCTTAATGAATATGAACCTAAGGAATCATATTAAAATAACCATGTCAACCCACATTCCTATTAAGGTTTTAATTCAATTTCAATTTTAAAAATCCCCAATTATGAAAGGATGAACCCTAGAACAAAATAGATGAAATTGAAAGAAAATACTTACAATTAATTGATGTTAGATAAGGATGAGTGAAACCCACAACTTGGAATCAATTAATTTGAGTGATTGAAGGTTTTGAAAGCTTCAACAATGGTGGAAAAGGGGTAAACCGTTGGCTGTATGTTTTTTGGAGAGAGAGGGTTTGGTTTGAAAAAGAATAAAATAATCAAACTGGCGCTCTGACAAAAGTTACTGCCCGCGGTTCCTTATCGATAAGGTACCGCGGGTTTGAGCCGCCAGAGATAAAGAACCGCCTATAAAGGCTGGTTTTTATCAATGAAAAACACCAAATTTTAAAAACCAAGTTTTTCTAAAATTCTTAAAATTATATCATGAGCCTTTTAGAATATCATCGGATCATCATAACACTAAGCAATATGCCTTAACGAAGGATTACGAGTTGAATCAAGATCGAAAAGAACCGAATCGGACAAACGACTACTCGTAGCAAAACGACAAAGTGGAGAGAAGTCAAGGGAAGTGAATCAAGACTAGGACCAATGCTCAAGGGATTAATTACAATCTTCAAATAGTGGTAACGAAGAGCTTGTGTCATATATAGTGGTTTAAGACGTGCCTTTCCGGCGAAACGTTAAACGGCTTTGGTAATGAATAAACATAAAGCAATTATTCAAGTATAAACTAAGATCACTTTCAATAATAGTCTTAGTCTAAACCAAAATATGAGCAAGGTATTAATTCACTCTCTCTCCCACAAAGGGCCTATTAACCGTATGGGTGCAAACTATGGAAATCATGCTTGATACTTTAAGCTACTACTAACTCACTCTACATCACCATAGTGAGTCAAGTATCCAAGCAATAAAGGTTTGAGAGGATAAAAGGAAAGAATCACAAACCACTAACAAATGTCAAGGCAAGGATGCCAAGAACAAGCACATAGTCAAGTAATGATCAAAAGAATGATCAAAGGGCGTGTGGAAGAACAAAAGCGTACCTTGGCCACAAAGAGCAATCCATGAAGGAATCAATGCTATGCCCAACAATGACTATGATGAGTACTAAGTCTTCAAGTACTAGTATCATTCCCAATCATCTTGGTATCATCATTCAAAGATGTTAAAGATCAATGAAGATGTGTCTTCTACAAGTGCAAGTAACTCAATCCACAACCAATTAAGTGATTGATCTTCATGAGTACCTACACAAAGCAAGATGCAAACTAGTAGATACATTTCAAGAGTATATCTAAAATGTATAAAGGCTACTAATCTTAAGTGGGATGCAATATTATCAATTAAAGGACCTATTTTTCAAGAACAAAATAGTTTTGACCAAAGAGAACTTTAGTACAACTTGACCTTCTAATTTGAGGAGACAATGGATCGATCCAAGTTTCAAAGTACAATATACTTCAAAGATCTTGAGTGACCATCGCTTCAAAGATCTTGAGTGACCATCGCTCTGATACCAATTGTGGAAACTAGAAGGGGGGTTGAATAGTTTCTCTTCTATTGGTGACCAAATTAAAATTACTTTCAATTTGGTTTGTATCAAAACTATCTTTTGCTTGAAGCTAAGTTGCATAATGATTAGGTTCAATTCAAATGCACTAGCAAAGATAATAGGTAAGTGTAATGATAATGAAATAAGTAAAGAGTAAGGAAGGAGACAACCTAGTGGGAAGAAACCAAGATTTATAGTGGTTCGACAACGAGGCTCTATCCTCGTTTCTACTCCACTCCTCGAGTAAACCTACTAGAGATTTCCACTATATCCACAAGCTCCCTTCTTGGCGGAGAAAACCTTACATCGTCGCTTACATTATTTTTCGACACTAAGCTAAATGTCGAGACCTAATCTTTAGCTAGGACCAATCTACACAACGTTGCCTACTTCACAATTTAACGACACAAGGCTAGATGTCGAGTTCTAATCTTAAGGTAGAACCAATCTTCACGACGTTGCCTACTTCACCATTTTACGACACAAGGCTAGATGTCGAGTTCTAATCGAAAGCTAGAACCAATCTTCACAACTCTTCACTTTGAATCTAAGTGAGAACTTCACACAACACAACTACTAATCACTTTCAAGTTTAGTGAGAACTCACAAGACACAACCACATCACTTTATAGTTTAGTGAGAACTACTAATCAAATCTATTACAACTCAACTAGACTTATCCAAGTACACACATGTAGCTTGGATTTACACAACACAAATCCAAGCAAACACATATGCAATGGATGTACACAACAAATCCAAGTATCCACAAATAACTTAGATGAACACAACTAGTCCAAGTATTCATAAATACATTGGATTGACCTAAAACAAAAAGGGTATCATGATGAATATGACTAGCTCATAGATTCATCTTTATCACAACACTAATGAGTGAGTGATCTTCTCATTGGACAAGGTAAAGGAGGGGATCAAGAGGATAATCATATGTAAACATCCTTAACAATTTAAGTGATCATTTACTAATGATTATGCTATAGAAAATAGAAAGGGGTCTGAGAAAAACGTCCAAGAGGCTTGATGGGAAATGAGATTTGACTAACGGATCTATAACGGCTACTGTGCGCGGTACCTTATCTCGCCTGGCGGTTCCATATCGCTAAGGAACCGCGTAGGTACTTAAGGTACCGCCACTAGAGTACGCTCCTTTTTTTTTCTTTTAGTGGGGTAGGAATATCTGAGGTATTTGAACCCTTCAAAGGATATTCTAACAGCATTTGGAATATGCCATTTTCAAATTTTCATTTTCCATTTTAATATAACATTTTTTAAAAAATAAAGTTTATTAAAAAGTCTTTTGTCATATTAACAAAAGTGAGTTTTAAGGATAATCATTTTGATGATCACTAAGTATGATTAAGAAAGGTTAGTGATATAATTATTACCTTGATGATAGTGTTAGTTAAATAATTCATTTTGTGTTTTACACTAAATGTGTTGTATGGTTTGTTGTGATCAAAACTAAGAAAGATTAGTTAACACTAATAATGTTTTTAGGCATCACTTGCATTAACACATTTGTTTCTTATAAGAAGTAAGCTTTTGAAGAATCAAATCCATGGGGTTAGGTTGCACATTCCCTTGATAAAACCTTGGTTTTGGAAAGGTGGAGGTTGATTGTAAAACCCTTGATTGTTTCCTTGAAAGGTATTTCCTTGATTGTGAAAAGTATTTGGTGGTCTATAGTTATTCCCTTGGTATTGTGGCCTTGGACCTTGGTTCCTTTGTAACACTTGAGGGGGATTTTGTTGTAAGTTGGGTGGGAGGTTGGGGTGGGAATCCCGATGGTGCAAGATATTTTTGAGACTTATAAGAAAGGTTATTTTGATTGATGTTGGGTTTGAAATGTTCACGATGTTCCTCTTGGTAAGCATAACATTCCCCTTGATAACCTTGCACCTTATCACATTGTTGATAGGAATGAGGACCTCCACAAGTTTCACATGAAAGGGTAATAGCATGCACATCATTTGTGGAATTGTTAAATGAAAGGCTCTTAATAGCTTGGATCAATTCTTGATGTGCCTTAAAACTCATCTCATGATCCCTATCTATCTTTTGAAGTATCTCTTGGTGACTCTTGAGGAATTGGTTATCACAAGGTGTTTGAGAATTGTTTTGGATAAGATGAACCCTTTCTTCAAATTGAGTGTTTGTTTGTACCATTGCTTTGGTCTCAATAATATCCCAAGCCTCTTGAATGGATTTAAGAAGAATATTTCCTCCCGCGGAAGCATTGAGTGAGTCTTGGTGATGAGGTTTAAGGCCATTGTAGAAAGTATTGATTTGGTGAACTTCATCCAATCCATGGTTAGGTCATCTCCTCAATAACTCTATATACTCCTCCCAAGCATCACTAAATGTTTGACTAGGTTTTTGTTGAAAGCCTATAATTAAGTTCCTCAAAGTCGTGGTGTTAGATGGGGGAAAGAACTTGTTCAAAAACTTGGTAGTGAAACCATCCTATGTGGTAATACTCTCGGGTGGTTGTGTATCTAACCAATGCTTAGCCATACCCTCTAGTGAAAATTGTACCAATATCAACTTAATGGCATCATGGGAACTCCATTATACTTAATGGTGTTGCAAAGAGCAAGAAATCTCTTAAGGTGATCATGAGGATTATCATTCTTGTTCCCATAAAAAGGTGTGTTTGAGACCAAGTTAATCATGGATGTTTTTAGCTCAAATGTGTTTGCAGGAATATCGGGTATCTTGATAGCATCGGCATATCCATGCACACTGGATTACAATTGCTCCATCAAAGATCAAGTATCAACTCCAGTCATGGCTTCTTGTTGTGGATGAATCAAAGCACGATTCTCGTGATCGGCTTGATGGACGGTGGTGTTCCTACTCTTTCTCTTTTTCTTCTTTTTTGGAGGAAGGGGTTGTACACCAATCGGTATTTGTGCACGCCCGCGAGTGAGCATGCAACTCAATACGAGGAATGAGAGAGAAGCTCTCGTGTGACTTTGAATAGAAAAGGATTATCCTCTTCGAGTTTCAATATGAAATATCCACAAGAAAATAATAATATACGTATGTACTACTTAGGTGCAAGACCCCCAATGAAGCCTCCTTCTTAGAATACTCACAAGTGAACGGGGGGTTAGGTGGCGCGAAGCACTTAAGTACCTATTGACCCTTAGATGGTATTTTATAGCTCATCGCCTTTCTATTCACTTATTTGTTTGTATTCTTCGAATTATTGCTTATTGGAAGTATTTATCTATTCTTGCTTTATTTTGTTTGATCGATACACGTGTCAAGGACCGGAACGCCCCTCAACACGGTGTATTACCTTGGCAATACTTATGGAGAATATGTGTGTTGGTCGTTCTTATACGTATACGTATTTACTTATAATAATATATGGAAAATATTTTTGTATTTATGAGTTTTTAAGAGAAAATACTATATGTACATAAAAACCGAGAGAATCCAATAATATATATTTGGGTGCAATCTCTTAGGAAAAAGATTGCTTTTTGGAGTAATTAATTTGTTTGGTCAATTCTTTAGGAAAAGAATTGTTTTTGTTATTTTTTAGTTTTTATATGTTTTTATATTTTTGATTTTTTTATTGTTTTTGATTTATGATACGTAAAAATAACGTTCACTAGGTGAACGGATCCCATAGCCAATGAAAATCATCAATCGATAGTCTCTCGTAAAGTCAAAGAACCGGCAGCGGCGCCATTTGATGCTGTGTATAATTGAAGTTGGTTTTCTCAGTTCCTAACCAATTGAAAGTCCTAACAAAATCGGGTTTATAATCGTTTTTCGTTGGTAGGGTTATTTGGCTTTTCTATGTCTAATTGAACAATCAAGTGAAAAATGCAAAATATTAACTACGTATCCGTAAAACAAATAGTCAAATACCAAATTTTTAGTCAAATAAGGACAAAAATGTAAAACTATGAAATTAAAGGACTGAAAATGTAAATTCTAGAAACTAATGTGCTTGAAATGTAAATTCTAGAAACTACAAGGATTAACTATGCAAATGTAACTAACAATTAACTAAAATGTAACTAATTTCAAAACTGACTAACTGAATTTGCAAATTTGTGAATATACAAGGACTGAATTAGTGCAAACCCTAGATTAGTGCAAGTTTAGCTACTAATGCAAACAGTTACACACTTGAGGGACCAAATTGCAATTAAACTTGAAATATTATCAAAAACGGGCCATGATGTTCAATAAGCTCGTTTAAGCTATCTAATGGACCAAATAAGCTCTAGTAACTTGCAAAAGACTTAAAACTTGATTTTATCTAGGCTAGTAAAAGGAATAAGGCTGAAACTTATTAAAACTCAAATAAGCAAATCCTAATAAGCCACAATTAAGCTATCTGATAAGCTAAACGTGCACAATCAGATTTTCTTATCAAAACTTGTTAATCAAGCCATAAGAAGCAGGGAATGTCTTGTAAAATTGAAAACGGTCAAGTAATGAATTCAGAAAATGGAAATAAGCTAAATCAAGCTTATTTGACCAACTTTGACCAACTTTTTGGAAAAGCTGAAAATTTCAAAACCTACTCAGGAACACTTTCTTAATGCAAATGTGAAAGAAATTTGGGAGGTTTCTGAAGTAGAAATGTTGTTTCAAGAAATCAGATTAGCTCAATATTACAGAAACTTGACTTATCTCAGCAGCTTAATCATTTGCTTATTTCTTCCTTGTTTTAGAAAACTATATAATTTCCTTGAAAAAGCTAAAATTTCAGATGTTAAGTGAGAGATGAGAACTGGTTTCAAACAATTTCATCCAAAAAATAAGAAATGCCAAGTGATTGAAATCAAGAACTTTTTATGAAATTCTAAGTTGAAAACTGACCCATACTTTTTTTGTTGCCAATTGCCTTTTTGACTTATGGTTTGACTTGAAAACTATCAATCCTAGCTTAAAATGACTAGATGACTAAAAATGAACAAAACTTAACCAATTACCATTACTTAAACAAAACTTGAAACCTAATCCCAAACACTACTTAACTGGAATCTAACAAACTTTTGTGAAAGAATTTAAGGCAATTGACTAAACTGATTGAAATGTGATATCAGACTAAGTTTGATAAGCAAAGTGAAGTGCAAATGAACCAACAACAAGCACTATAACCAGCTAAGACTCAAAATGCAAATTAAGGCAAAGATGACTGATAAAACTGATGACAGGAACAAGTATTGAGCTATTGAACAAGAATTAAACTACACTTAAGCTACTCAATCACCAAATTCAGTACAAAAGCTATCTAAACATACTTGATCATGCAGACAAACAAGAATTAGCTAGGCATTGAGCAGGCATGACTGTTTAGTGGAACAAGAACTCAGAAACTCAAAACCTTGAAGCATAAGCCTCCATTAATGGAGTAGAGAAGTGCTGAGCTTTCTAACCAATTCTAAACCACCACCTTAGCATTAAAATCTACTAATCAACAGCTATTATCATCATCATCACCATTGTTGAACTTTAAAGCTTCAAAATCAACAAGGACTAGAACTGGATGAACATAACACTCTAACAGCTACAAGATCTTCAAAACTTAGCTAATCATGATCAACTGTGATCATAACAAGCTATCATCAACACAAGGATAACAGAATTGCAGGTATGAACAGTAACTGAAGAAGATGAATTATGAATTTTATTGATTTAGGAATGAAGTTTGTTACAAAGCAGGTAAGGTAGTTACAACTAAGCTAACTAACTCAAGAGCTTGTCAGAATCTTGAGTTGGTTAAGCTAACTAACTAGAACTAGGAATGAAAGAGAATGGAGATGTGTGTGAAATTTACACACATTAACTACTTGCAAAAATGAGAGATTACAATCCTATTTATAGACAGATGTGAGGAAGTTTTGGAGTTGATGACGTGTTTCCACCATTGAATTGTTGCCACGTGTAACAAAGCTGCTAAATGTTCATCCTCATGTTCTTCAAGAATTGGGGATTTTTTATCCATTAAGTTTGAGCTTAATTGGTTGTGTCCAATGTGTTCCTCTCTAAAAACGATCAACTTTCATGTAGAAAACTCCTTCTGAAATTAAGCGTAGCTCATATACGTTCCTGGGTTGCGTTGAAGAAGAAAGCCACGTGGCATGCCCTGGTTGGGTGAAATGGAAGCACACAGATCATTATCCATAATGGATAATTGGATTATTGAGTGTCTTGCTCTGATTGGTTGTAAAGGAGGATAGTGCGCTGCACTGTTGGGATTCGTTATTAAATGCGAGTGGACAGCTGTATATTATTTGGCAATCCAAAACCCACTTTCCTCGAATTCTGATTGGCTAAGAGTCCCTTCACACGGATTGATCCAAACTTAAAGTATTTTTGGCAGTTTCAATCCCTCACTTTGGCAGATTTGTATTTTAAGCTATAATCTTCATTTCTTTGGCATAAATGGTCCTTCAAGCTTCATTCTTGAACACAATTGATCCCTTTGACTTGGTTGACTGAAGAGTTGACCATGTTTGACTATTATCTTGACTTTGGCATATTTACACTTTTAGTCCTTCAACTTTGGAGTGTTGTCAAGATAGGTCCCTTGTCTTCAAAGTCTTGTCATCTTTGATCCTTTTTTGTCTTTTTCATCCAAATAAGCTTAATTTTCTTCTTGTTCGCTTGAAAATGTATCCTTCTTACCTATTTATACATAAACATAAAACATACCACATAATTCCGCTTTATAGCACAAAAGTTAGGTATTTTACTTGTGTTTTAGGGTGATTTTTTGATTAATTGATATGAGTTTTTGCTTATATCAAGTGGATATAACTGAGTGAGTAGCACCCGTATCAAATAAAACACATGCAACATGTCCGTACATAAAGAGGATGTCAGTAATGGTACCTTTTGACTTATTCGCCTGATTTCTGGTGGTAGTGTAAATGCGACCTAAAGTTGGTGGTTTCGGAAGAGCAGTACCTGAGGTACCAGCAATCTCTCCCTTCTTGCAGTCCTTCAACATATGACCCGGTTGTCCACACTTAAAGCAAACACTGGCATCCCGACGGCATGGTCCAGGATATCTACGACCACAAGTAGTGCAGATAGGATGGGTATACCCTCCAGGGGGTACCCTCGCTACCTGAGAGCCTGCTTAAGAAGATATGCGTGTGACATGATTACTGGACATAAATTTATGTGAGTTGATTATAAGCCTATTCTCCCATCGCTTGCTAATAAATTTATCTGCAATAAATAAGGTTGTACGATTTGAAAAGTTACTTAGCTTCTAGCACAAGATCGTTTAAAAGTTGCTCGGTATTAATTAGAGTTCATAGCCAAGGCATAACTTATTGAAGCGGGATGCGAAGATTGGCGAGTCCGAAAAGGCCCTAACAAGGCATGAGGGCTACATTTTGTTGCTAAAGATCCAAAAGTGATGTGAAGAATCATTTATCGAAAATCAATATGAAGGATCGAGACACACGACGAAAAGCAATAAGCTCCCCAAAAGATCATGGAGAAGTCTATCCGAAAAGACCCTAGCAAGGTATGAGGATAAATAGATCCAAGTCCTAAAAGGAGGCGGATCGTTGTATATCAAAGTCCAAAATAAAGATTGGAGAAAAATGAAGAAGTCGTGGTCCAAATATGAAGAATCTCTCAGAACTTCAAGTGAAGAAATTCCTATTATGAAGAGAAGACCATAATTTCAAGAACGTCTCTCAAAGATTTGAAGTATGAAGTCGCTGCCAAATATCGGTCTGAGAAAGGTCTCAAATCGTGAAGCGAGTTATGCCAAGATATGAACTTTATGAGGTCCCGAGAAGCAGTTTTAAAAGATTTTGTCCTTTAGCTAACTATTGATTAAATCGTCCCACTTTGTTTTCAGCTTAAATAACTATCGAAATAAGTCAAACAGTGCATCCTCGTGATCATTCAAGACAACAATAAAATATAAGAGATACACCTATGAATAAGGGAGTCTAAGTGAATAATTGGGCCACATGAGTTCGTGTTAGTTTGTTATCTTATAATAACAATGATCTCGTTTTTAAGCTTGGTATAGGGAACGTGAAACTTTAGAATGATGAACATTCATGACAACCTAAAACCCCAATGTAAGTCTTTGAATTCTTTACTCGTTTTGTTCTTTTGGTTTCCTTAGTGTTTAGAATTTAATAAAGGCCAAGGTGGGTAATTTATGATGAGAAATGTAAACCGTGCTTTAAAATTAATGCATTGCATGAGGGCATTGCAATGGTTAAGTGTAGGGGATTTGATAGGTGTGAAAACACCCATCCTTTTACCACTTATTTCTTGCTAAAACGAGACCAAAACGCGTATTTAATATCATTTGTTTGGAATTATGCGTGGTTTGTGTGTTTGTTGTGTTTTCAGAGCCAACCGGATAAATATTGAAGAAAACATGGGATTGCACGGGTTTTATCGAAGAAAAAGACGAAAAGACGAAGTCTATAGTCCAAGAGATGCAAAAGATTTGAAGTCAATGGGCCTATTTGAAAATTTATCGAAGAAAAGGACCAAAGATGGAAGATTTACATATGTCAAAGAACTCAAGTCTATTAAACGAAGAAATTAAAAAGACGATTTGAATTTATTCATCGACAAATCCCGAATCAGAATCGAAAATGTCAACTTTACTGAAAAGACGAGAAGACAAAAAGAAAGGGAGAAAGCCCACTCACCAACCAACCACATGTCCTATAAATAGGAAACCTCGTGCACAATTTGGAGCTAGCTTTCATTTTCTGTTTCTTCCTTCCTTTTATTTCGTAGAACACCAAACACCATTAGGGTGTTTGGCACCTTTTTCATCTTTGATCTATATCCATGTAAGTTTGATTTTTATTATTGTTTGTTTGAATCTCAATCCTTAATACAAGTCTCCTTTTAATCTTGTTCTTCCTTTTCTTATTGATTCTAAAGTTCTAAGTTTTTATTTTGTTGGTTTTGATCTTTAAAAACAAGTGGGTTTTGTGTTTTTGTTGATTTGGTTTGATGTTTATCATTAGTGGATGATTAGTGGTTAGTTTGGTTTAATCTTTGGTAAAAACTTGGTTGATTTTAGATAAAATTCGTGTTTCTTTTTTGTCACTGTTCTTCGTCTTCATAATTTCCCCAGATTCCGAATGAGCATGATTTATTCCGAACAAACGTTTTACTTTAATTATTCCGCATGAGCCCTCATTCCGAACCACCATTTTATTTCGCATAAGAAGACATTCCGAACCAATGATTCATTCTGAATAAGCATATTATTCCGGGTGAGCCATTATTCCGAACGAGCTGGTATATTCCGAACGACTTGTTATTCCGGATGAGATATTATTCCGCATGAGTGTGTATTCCGAGTCAAGTAATTTTTCCGCATAAAGCAACTTATTCCGAACCAAAGTTTATTCCGGGTGAGCATCTTTTTCCGAATGAAGGATTAATATTCCGAGTAAAGCAATTTTCCGAATCAAACCATTTTTTCGAGTCAAGTGATTATTCCGAACAAAGGAGTTATTCCGCATGAATGATCATTCCGAACCAAGGATATTATTCCGCATAAGCAATATTCCGAGTCAAGGTTTTTCCGAACCAAGGTTTTCAAGTTTATTTTTCCGAATGAAGGATTTCTAGTTTTTTTTCTTGTTTAATAAATTTCATAAATTAAGATTTCACTCACTATTTACTGTTTAAGTTTTATTTCAGCTTTATTATTCTTAAATCATTTTTAAATCTGTTTTTAAATTTGTTGATTTATATTTAGTTAATTGTTTTTTACCACTTTGCTCATTTATTCCTTTTTAGTAGAATAGAAAACCAACCCTTTTTACTTTCCACCAACAACAATTGAGTCGCACTTTTGATCGGTAATCAATTCGAAAAGATTGGAACGAAATTTATATTTTATACTCGGCTAAAAACCAATTATTACCCGTTGGGACCGGTCTCCACCCTTCTGCCTGAAAGATACAATTGAATAGCGCAAGATATAAAAATGAAAGTATTGATTTGAATAAGATGGTAACGCTTGATGACTGAAATTTATACCTCTTCTCTGGAGGAGTTGGCTCTTCATAGTCATCTCTCTCATGGAGCATCTCTAATCTACGTGATGCGTCTGCCACTTGTGACACATTGGTGAAAGTGGCACTAAGTAGTCGATCAACAGTCGAGGAGTGAAGAGCCCATTGAAAATGCTTCGCCTGCTCTTCAGTTGTACCTGCAGCAGCGCCCCGAAATCAAGCTAACCTGAGGAATCTCTGCATAAACTCCGTGTTGTTCTCACTAGTTCTCTGACGAATAGCATGGTAGTCCCTCTTTAGCCGTTCCTGTTCAGCCATTGGGAAGAACTGATTATAAAATATCTCAGTGAACTGATTCCAAGTCAGCTTGTACGCTCTCCACCAAGCTAGTACATCGCCTTCGAACTTATAGCAAGCCAACCGTGCCTTGTACACTCCATCACATCCCATGGCATCGAAGATCTTCTCCATGTGTGAGACCCAGTTTTCAGCATCAAATAGGACCTCAGCCTTCTCGAATGCTCGAGGCTTCTACTTGTTCAATCTCTTCAGCCATGTGTGTAGAGTAACAGGTGGAGGAGGAGGAGGATTGTTCTGATTCTGAGGATGTGGTCCATTCTGGAATTCAGCCTGAATTTCTGCTCGGATCAGAGGGAGCATGGTCTTCAGAGCTGCTCGGACAGCTGCGGCCAATTCTTGATCATTTCGTGTGTTGACCATCTGACAGTTTCAAAGAGGAAAGTGAAATGATTAATCTGATTAGAAACATAGGATAAACATAAGAGATGCATGAAGAGTTTATGAAGGGATAGCCAACGAAAACATCCATTGGCAAAGGTGTACGCCTATGGGTCGGTCCATAAAAAAAATTCGTAGAAAAGCACATGCGACTAAATATGGCCAATCATGTACCAACCATTACTTAGTCAAAAACTTATTAGAAAACAATGATGCATGAAATAAAATTTACTGTCAGTTTAGGAAGATCCTGGTGACTACCCACTAGTCATAGGTCAATTTTAAAAGCCTACATGTCGAAACCTTGGCTATGATACCATAATTGTAACACCCCACTTGGATAAATAGACCGTTACTTAGTAATTATGGCTTGTCATCAAAGTATGTAAGGTAAATGTCTAAAACATTAATGACCAAAAAGGAAACCGAAAACAAACATCGGTCCAAAACATAAGCTCCACACACAATGCGTAAGTAAAGAAAAGTAGAGTAAGGACTAAATAATGTCCAACAAAGCAAAAGTATGTAAATGCATTAAAAAACGAAGACAAGGGAGCCTCCATCTAAATGCACGTACTCTTGATTTCCTAGCTTTGCCCTTTAGTACCTGTCGTATGGGGACATGGAAAGAAAATACGACTGAGCAATACGCTCAGTGTGCGGATATATGACAATGAAAAGAATAGCAATAAACATAAGCAAAGAATGAAATGAAAGTACAACGGAATAAGTGTAAGTCCTGGAAAACCTGGTGTATATTTAATAAACTGGTTTATATTCTAAAAAGACTTATGTTTATTTCTTAAAAACTGTATTTTAAATGCCCAGATCCCATATAGGTTATGAAGTATCAACGTGCATGAAGACATAGAGGGGTGACCTCATCATGCAATTAGAGGGGTTGCCTCTAATTATAATAGTCTGGGTGGAGGGATCAACTCAATATAACAGATGTAAGGCGCACACCACGGTTACCATGTAATTTTGCTAAACTTGTCCTAGGATGCACCCATTCGCCCCACATGATAATAATATAATAGGCCAAATGACTGAAAAGGGACGCCGCGAGCAACCACTCTCACCGCGAAAGAGTCATAACACCGGTGCCTCTAGTGTCATGGTTATGGTACCTCCATAACTAGGTGGAAATGGCATGCATGTATATAGCTCAGGCAATCTAACATATAAATCATATCAATTACTGTTTAGTTTAAAGTAAACTACTGAGAAAACAGATGGCTACAAACGGAGAATCATAGTGTCCTTACTGAAGGACGAAATATCTGTACCTTAAGTCCAGTAATGAGAATGGAAACGAAAGTGGAAGATCACTCTGACTTCACGATAGCTACATAATAAAAGGGACATGAATGAGTTGTTGTTTAACTTCTTCTTACTGATTATTAGTTTACTTGACGTGTTCTTAACTTGTTTTACTTGTTCTTGTCTTGTTTTATTATTTCATGTTTAATCATGTGATTCTTAGTGTTTCATGTGTTATAGATTAGTGTATGTCATGTTTTATGTATTATAGTAGGGGTGGAAATTTCTGACCCGACACGAAACCCAACCTGAAACCGATACGAAAATTAACAGGTTCGGGTTGAGTATAATAAATTTTGGATCAGGTTTGGGTCGACCTATCTGACCCGTTTATTAAACAGGTTAGGTTTGGGTTGGAATTAAATTAAGCGGGTCGACCCGACAACCCATTTAAGATTTTTTTCTTATATTAAAAATGATTAATATTTTATCATACGTGTTAACTAGGTTAAACGGGTCGAACCTAAACCCATTTAACATGTTAACACATGTAATGTGTCTATTTTTGTATATAAAACTTGTTAAATGGGTCAACCCGAAACCCGTTTAACCTTTCAACCCATGTAACCTATTTAACGCCAACCCAAATATATATATGGGTTAAATGAGTTAGGTTCGGGTTATGTGTAAACAGGTTAGGGTTGACATAGCTGACCCGATTATTTAAATGGGTCAGGTTTGGGTCGAGAATTTCTGACCCACCAACCTGACAACCCGAACCCGCTAACCCGAACCCGACACGAGTTGCCACCCCTATGT
The DNA here is from genome assembly GCA_025667525.1 of Glebionis coronaria. Taxonomy (NCBI): domain Eukaryota; kingdom Viridiplantae; phylum Streptophyta; class Magnoliopsida; order Asterales; family Asteraceae; genus Glebionis; species Glebionis coronaria. The sequence continues at coordinate 127,535,862 of CM046881.1, forward strand.
TATAGTACTTGTTATAACATAATAAGTAACTTTCTAAAAATAGCAGGTTTCTAGATAAAGTAACTTTCCAAAAATAGCAGGTTTCCATAAATAGTAACTTTCCAAAAATAGCAGGTTTCAATAAATAGTAAGTTTCCAAAAATAGAAAGGTTCCATGATTAGTAAGTTTCTATAAATAGCATATTTCTATATTTAGTATATTTCTATAAATAGCATGTTTCCATATTTAATATGTTTCTTTATTTAGCATGTTTCCATAATTAGTAATAAGCTTATTAAATAATTAAATGATATAAGCTATAGTTTTAATAAGCTTTTTATAAGCCATGATTATCATATAGTAAGTTTAATAATATTTAATACTTAGTCTTAACGTATTATTATTAATTAATAATAATACATGATATCGTAAGTAATTATTAAATAATAATATTACATAATTATAATAAATTAAACTTTACCTTAAATGATTTATTGTATAATTAATATAAATTATAGTTATTAATTTAATTAAACCTTTGTTAATAATGTAATTAATTAATTAAGCTAAGTTCTTAAATAAATTAATTAAATGTACATGTACTTATCACATAAATAATTATTACTACGTATAACATATAGTTTATTTAAAATAAAATGGCCATGTATTTTATATCATGATAATTATATTATATAATTATATCATAAGTTTTGATATTAATTAATTAAATTAAATCATGTGTTATTTAACAAAATTAATTAATAAAATATAACGTAAATATTTTAGCAAAAGTTTAGCCAAACACACCCCTTGGTGTGTTCGGTTCTACCCGAGCCCCTCAAGACCCACTGAGACCATGGAGGTCTCAGTTTGCCTCGAAAAACACAACAACACCACACTCGCAAGGTTGTGGCTTGCTGCCGTAAACCAAAGCAGCCACCGACTGCTTTGTCAGTGCCACTACTGCCCAAAACCACCCCCGGCTTTGTCGGGGTTCCCCCAGGTTGTGACTGGGTACCCATCGAGAGTCTATAGACTCTCGGTTGCCACTGCCGAGCCAACGCACCCCACTGCTGGCCAGTTGGGGGTTGCGGCTGACCCAAGAAAACCGCCACCGACCCTATGTGGGGTGCGGCTGGTTGAGATCAAACACCATCGAGACCTTTTGAGGTCTCGGTTTGTGTGCCACAACAAACCAAACCAAAATCAAACCCGGTCCCGTGTTTAATCTTTTTAATATACATGTTTTAATGATTGGTTAAGGATTCATGAACATAAGAAAATAATGATAAAGATTAGTGATTAAGAGATACCAAATGCGTGATTATTAAAGGTTTATGATCACGAACACGAACCCGTATTTTAATTAAGATCAAAACAATGATCCCCTTGTGTGTGTGAGGTGTCGCGGCCAAGAGAAGAACCAAGAGAGAGTTTTAGGGTTTTCTTTATTTTCTTTAAAAGTGATAAATGATAATCTCTTGGAGTTTTAATTGTTCAAGGACTTGGATTAAATAATGGGTCAGGACAAGCCCTTCCTTCTTTTCTTTTTGGACGCCACACACACACACCCCTTTATGTATTTCGTTTTCATTTTACGTTCTAAAATAATATACGTAAATGTTCGTGTTTTAATGTCGTGTTTTATTGTCATATTTTATTCTTGTTACGTTTTAAGTATTATACGTAAATACTTATCATGTATTAATAATAATATTAATATACGTAATACTTGTAATAATTAATTAATATACGTAATAATTATATTAAATGTTCATGATACGTGTCGTATATTAATCAATCGTAAAGTTTTAATTTATACGTATTTTCATGCATTTAATGTTCTAAGGTATTTTTAAGCGGGTTTTACAGGGGCTGTGTAGCCACTGTTAGAAACAAATGTCATGTTTCATGAGCTTGAAGCAGGTGCACTTCCATTTCTCTTCAATATCTCAGTCTCAATAGTATTCAGTTGATTGTAGATGTCATCAAGAGTTGATTTCTTGTGACTCTTTGTGCATAGAATAACATTAGCTTGTACATGCCAAGCTTCACAAGACTACCAAGAAAAGCAGCATTGATATCTTCATCTTCAAATTCCAAACCCATGAACTCTAGCTTACTTGTTAGATCTTGAAGACGACTTTTAACCTCGCTGAGCTTCTCATTGGGAATAGCTTTGAAAGTGGTGAACTCTTTTACCAGTTTCGTTTTCCTTTCTTTAAGTGTCTTCATTGCCACCAAAAGTGGTTTTGATGGCTTGCCAAAGATCTTTAGCAGACTCATACCTTATGAACTTATATTGCTCCTTTTGGCCAAGAGCCAATTAAAGTCAGTTGAGTGCCTTCATGTCATTCCTTCTAGAAACAGTCTCATCAGCGAACGTAGCTCTTCCATCTAGAGCATTGGAACTTTCACCCTCTTCTTTACCTTCAGATTATCCTTAGCTCTTTGTGCTTGAGCTTCCCTGATCTTTTGTTCTTGATTATAGGAGTTCCCAAATTCATTAATCTCCCAGAGAACATAGTTATCAACATGAAGATATTTTCTCTTTCGGAATTCCCATAATTCAAAGTTGTCAGGGTTAAGGATTGGTAGTTTGATGTTGCTGGTAGGGTGAGTATGGTTTGATGAGTTATTGGATAGGTTAGACATGGTGGTGTTGTGATTAGGGTTTTGTGCGATTTAGGGTTTTGTTCTTAATATTAAAGTTTCCCAACAAGCTCTGATACCAATTGTTGATCCTAAACATAGATCAATTGTCTTTGTATTATCAAGATTAGATCAAGTATAATACGTAGAGAAACTTTATATATTCAACAATCTAAGTATTATGCGGAATTTAATACTTAGAGCAAAGAACAAATCAACAAAGCACATATACCAAACTTTCAAATAGATTGATAATCAAACGATGAACAATGTATGAAAGTGTTACAAATAATAAAGCTTAAGCTCTCCTTTTATACACTAAGGAGCCTTGAACAGAAAGCTAAGGATCAACTATTCTAGGAAGAGATAAATAAATAAAATAAACTTATTTGAACATATCTTCCTAATATAACAAAACATATTGATCCATGCAGCCCATGCAATCCTTCAGTGGCTAAGATTCTTCTTGTCAGTGGCTTCTTGTCAGCGGCTACAATATGTCTTGTCAGCGTTTAGAACTCCACTTGTCAGCGGCTAGGGACTTGGTCATTTTAATCCCAACAATACCCGTTGATAATACACGTTGTTAGCCGCGAATCCCAGATCTGGTGCTTTCCCTGATTTAAGATTATTGAAAAGAGGGGATTGACGTAAAATACGTCGTTATTCATCCCGGCTACACCAAAGAACGCATGCTAAATCCATAAAACTTGAGAGGTGATAGCTTCAATAAAATGAAAGGAGTTGACCCATGATCACTTCTACAAAATTAGCTTTGTATTCAACGGGACAATTATCCCATGGCCAATCTATACAATCTATACTTCCTATCATCCTAGGAAACCCATGCTTTTCCTCGTGACGAGCATAGAGTTTTTCTATGTTGGTGTACGTCGGCTTTCGCAAGTACTCTTTACCATATAATTCCATGATGTCCTTACAAAAGTTTCAAAGACATTCACGGGTTGTTGACGAACTCATTTTCAAATATTCGTAAAGAGCATCAGGAACGGCTCGGTACACCATTTGACGAATAGTAGAAGTGCACTTCAACAATAGCGTAAGACAATCTCGACCCGTACAATCAATCGAGTTTTGAAAATAAGGATAGTTATCGGTTACCTTGCGAATAATTCGTAAGAATAGTTCTCGATCTATTCGGAACCACGTACGAAATGTCTCCTCGTCATACTATGGTACATCAGTAAAATAAGCCGCCACTAGACGACTATGCGCACCCTCGTAATCTCTATTTATTTAGGTGTTTGTTAATGCATGTGTAATGAGTAAATCTAGGGTTGTTTGTGATTCTAGATTTATGATTTTGTCACATAGACGATTATGAGGGTGTATGTCAAGTGGGTAGGATCTAGTAAGCGTCGTCATACCACTATGCTAGGTTTTACTTGTTTCACATATGACTTGTAATTAATACAAATGGAAAGACTTACATATTTAATCAATAAGATGTGACGGGTAGCAAACACATTAAGAGAACATCGTAGTGAGAAATGCATGATTAGGTGAACACATTTTACTTACTTGGCGAAATTATACAATATTAGATTAGGATTAGAGTTAGGCAAAAATCCCTCCTATACCCAAGATAAATTACTTACTTTCATAAAAGTAAAAATACAAAAAGAATCTCCTTTCCAACTCTAGACCTTTTGTATGTTCGACACTGACCTCCCAAACTATTCTCCGAGAGAACGATAACAACCCCAAGGCCTTGCGTATAATATATCTACATGACCTGGGACACTGCCCGAAGGGTTATAAAACTAATGAGGCACGAAAGAGTTAAACCATGAGTAAGGAAACCCCTCACCACTAATCAATGTTCATCTACACATTATCTCTTAAAATATATACTTCTTCTTCCTTGTGGTTTTCAATTTTTGCAAATACCGTACCTGGTATTTCGTAAGTGCATGCGGGCCTCTCAGGTGTATATAGTTTAGGATCGTCTTAGTCATTTGACCTAATGAGGATTAACGTTTCACCATCTTCTAGTTTCAATGAAGGGGTAGTTTGGTCCTTTAGTCCCCTCTTGTTATCATCGTCTTCCCATTTTATCTTTAACATCAACTTCATTGACCAAAATCAACATAAAACTAGATCTTCATAATCCATGTCTTTAAACATATTTAGGTAGTTTGGTTTGCTAACTTGAATCACTACGGGTGTAAGGTATGAAAATGGAATGGAATAAAAATATGCAATGATTGATTAAAGTTGTTGTTTGGTTTCTATATTCATAGTGGGTTTTCTTTGAAAATTACGATTAATGTTCATTTTCATCTTATATGTTTTGTTTTATGTATTGTACTTCTTTTTACAAAACCCCTAACAATAAGTCAAAATATGATTATTTTTTTAATTAATTTTATTATGTTGTTTTTCACTTATGCTTGAATCCATTTTAAAAAGAAATCAAATTTAAGATTAAATCATTCATTGTGTGAGAAATTTATACAAATGAATGAAAAGTAATATGTTTCACAAACTCATAACTTTTGCAAAATACAATCGCCATAGACCCACAAAATAATTAAAAAAATTGCGAATTTTATATATTTCTCATCTTGAACCTTGATTTTCAATGTAAAGAAACTAAAGGAATCAATGGTGGATAAAAGGTTCGAGATGAGTTTTGGTGACCTGGAAGAAAGCGATAGAAAAGGAGGACGAAAGGACCAAACTGCCCTTTATTAAAAGTATGTAACACCCATGTTAACCCCGTTAGGTTAAAAGACTAAACGATCACGAGATCTCAAAAATGAAAAACTACAAGAACAATGTTAAGACCCTTCAACGGGTAAGACTCCAAAGAAATTAACACAGAGAGAAAGAGACTTGGAGCAATTTTCTTCTTAACTTTTCAATGCAACAATTACACAGTTTATACTAACAGAATATAACTGATACGACCTATTAAAAAGGAAAAGGAAACGTGCATACAAGAACATGGGAAATAAACATGCATGCATAATGCTCCCACATTGTGAAGTATATGCTTATTAACTGCCTACAAGATAGGGCCATGATAACTGCAATGCAAATAACGGTAACAATGTTGACTCCTTCAATTCAATCTGCTTAGTAGTTTAACGACGACCCGGAACACTCCGAACTTGTTCCTGCTTTGTCATTGACGGGCTTCGTATCAATACCCTCCGGTTGAACTACGACCTTGTCCTCAAGGTCGGTGTTTGTTCCGAACTTAGGTGGAGGTTCCCCACGCAAAGTAACTTGTTTCTCCAAGTGACTAAAAGTAAGTTGTGGCACCGAAAATTCTGCTTTGACCGGCCCGAGGGTACTAAGCCAAGACATGCCTAACACAATATCAGCACCTTCGATTGGGAAAACATACGGAGATATATGAAATGGGGTATCCGAAAGGTGAAGGTCGATATTGCAACATTGTCCCGTACAATTTAGAAACGTGCCATTACCAATCATCACAGAAAATGAGGGTTTGGAATCAAAAGGCAATTGAAGTAGTGAAACGAGGAAGCGTTTGATAATAGTATGCCTACTACCAGAGTCCACAAGCACGGTGACATTATGCCCACTGATGTGACCCGTAATGCGGATCGCGAGCGGGGATTTGGTGCCGTGCAACGCCGCTGAGAAAAGTGCTAAGAACTGAAGTGCCGACGTGTCATAGGAATGGTCTTCTAGGTTGTTACTGGCCTGAGCGTCCATAGATAACGGAAGTGGTTCATCGGATCCAAGCAGAAGGAACTGAGGCGGATTGCAACGGTGACCCAGGTAAAACCTCTCTGGACAACGGAAGCAAAGACCTTGGCTACGATGATTTTGCATTCTTCGGGTGAGAGACGTCGTGTTGGTAAAGGTGTGGGTTGTTTCACGGAGTTTTGGAGGATGGCAGGTGGGGAAACAGTGGGTGTAATGGCGGTGGTTTGGGTGGTATGAGCTATGAATGGGGGACGATTTGCGGATGTGACTTGTGAGTGGTTAGCAGCTAACTTATCCTCAATGAGTTTCGCGAGGCCATATGTTTGGTGAAGTGTTGTGGGGTGATAGATGGCTATATCTTGCTGGATGTCGGGACGAAGGCCTGAGATGAAGCAATTAAGAAGGGCCGTGTGAGGCAGTCCCACGACACAATTATTGAGGCGTTCGAATTCGGTCTGATATGTAGCCACTGAGCCAGCTTGTTTCAGTTTAAAGAGTGCCGCCTGGTGATTTTCAAACGACGATGGACCAAAGCGAAGTTCCAAAGCACGGGTGAATGTTACCCAATCACCCAGAAGGCCATTATTATGCATGTACTTGTACCAACTTAAAGCATAACCCTGGAAGTGGAAAGAGGCAAGAGCTGCACGCTGATCAAATGGAATGCTATAAAAGTTGAAATATTGGTCGGCTTGAAAAAGCCAATCCAACGGACATGTGCCATCAAACGTGGGTAACATAATTTTTGGTGATTTATGAATTGGGTTGGTGGGTGGGGTTGTGGCTGGGGCGTCGGTGGGGTTTGGAGAAGGTTCGTCATGCTATTGACGAGGGCATCAACTTTGGCATTGAGGGCGGATAACTGGTCTTCAAAACTTGTCGGTGGATTTTCGTTGGATGTGTCCTTGCGAGGAGGCATGGTGATCGAGAATGAAAGCACCAATGTTAAGACCCTTCAGCGGGTAAGACTCCAAAGAAATTAACACAGAGAGAAAGAGACTTTGAGCAATTTTCTTCTTAACTTTTCAATGCAACAATTACACAATTTATACTAACAGAATATAACTGATACGACCTATTAAAAAGGAAAAGGAAATGTGCATACAAGAACATGGGAAATAAACATGCATGCATAATGCTCCCACATTGTGAAGTATATGCTTATTAACTGCCTTTAAGATAGGGCCATGATAACTGCAATGCAAATAACGGTAACAATGTTGACTCCTTCAATTCAATCTGCTTAGTAGTTTAACGACGACCCGGAACACTCCGAACTTGTTCCTGCTTTGTCATTGACGGGCTCGAGTCTATTCGTATCAAACAATAACGGCATTTTACTCTAATAAAAAGGGAATTGCTTCATGTATTTGTTGTACAAGCGTAATGGAAACAAGCGGTCCTAATTCCATACGAATAAATCAAAGATCGGACGGACACCGAACATTAAGTTATTAGGTGCATCTAGGGACGGAGACAAGGGGTTCTCGCGGGTGCCCGTGACCTCTATGGGTTTTTTTTTAAGTGTTAATTTGTAAAGAAAACATCGATTTTTTTAAATACATCTGGTTAATCGGAACATGTATCTAACGCCCGGGGACAATGCTTCTTGACTGACTATGGCAAAATGAGACATTACAAACAAGTTCTGATTTGTCTCTTTTTGCTTTTTTTTTTCCTTTTTTTTAAGACAATGCTAATATAATTCACCGAGTTAACATAGGAGAATTAAGTGTTGATATGATTAGCAGAAGAAGAATGCTACAGTTTTTTTCCGATTAAGTATAAATAGCTCCACTACTTCAACCATCGACCATAAAATTCTCTCCTCACTTTCCTTTATTTTCCATGGCTTTCCTAGAATACTCAACCATTTTATTTCCATTTCTTGTATTTGTTTCGGTTCTAATCATACTTTATCGACATCAAAACAAGAATGTTATCATCCCTACAAATTGGCCAGTTATTGGTATGTTACCAACGGCCCTCGCTTATTACAAACGCCCACATGATCAAATTGCATATGTTCTTTCACATACTGGTGGTACATTCTTATTCAAAGGTCCTTGGTTTTCTAGCATGTTTTTTTTCGGGACCTCAAATCCTTTGGACATCAACCACGTTATGAGCAAGAACTTCACAAACTATCCTAAAGGCCAAAGATTTCGTAAATTGCTTGATATACTTGGAGATGGTTTCACCAATACTGATGGGGAGTTATGGGAGTTCCAACGTAAGACATTCATATCATTGTTCAAGCTTCCGAGCTTTCGCAGTCTGTCTAAAGAGACTATTTGGAACAAGGTGGAAAATGGGTTATTGCCGGTACTTGAATGCGTTTCCAGGCACGGGGTAGATGTGGATTTGCAGGATATACTTCAAAGGTTTGCTTTTGACACTATATGCACATTGCTATTTGATTATGATCCTCAAAGCATGTCGATTGAATTTCCTCACGTTCCATGTGAGAAGGCTTTGTCGGATATAGAAGAAGTGATCTTCCATAGGGTTGTGAGGCCCGAGTTCTTCTGGAAATCTCAACGACTACTTAGAGTAGGAAGCGAAAAGAGATTGATTAATGCATGCAAAGCCATTGATGAATTTGTATACAAACGCTTATCCCAAATGCAAAATGATTCCACTAATATAAAAAGCGAAATACATGAGGAAACGTTCAAGCTATCAAAATCTCTCCTCAGAGAGCTTAAAAACAGAAGTGGGACTTCGGGGGATCCCAATAAATTTTTGAGAGACAACTTCTTGAATTTGATGGTGGCCGCAAAAAATACTACTAGTAGTACTCTCTCTTGGTTCTTTTATCTTCTTGGCAAAAACCCTAGAGTCGAAGATAAGATCCAAGAAGAGCTACAGGCAAAATTAAGACAGAAAACGGGCTGGAAATTGGAAGATTGTATTACACATGAGGCGCACAACCTCGTTTATCTTCATGCTACACTATGTGAAGTCTTAAGGTTATTTCCTCCAGTTCCAATTGAACTCAAAATTCCAATACAGCCGGATATTCTTCCAAGTGGTCATCAAGTTGAACATAACACCCCAGTTGCTCTATGCTACTATACCATGGGAAGGTTGAAATCGATATGGGGAGAAGATTGCATGGAATTTAAGCCTGAAAGGTGGATTTCAGAGGCAGGTGATATCTTACACCAACCATCTTACAAGTTCCCTGCTTTTAATGTCGGGCCAAGATCTTGTCTAGGTAAGGACATGAGTTTTTCTCACATGAAGATAGTTGCAGCTACAATCATAAACAAGTACCATGTTAAGGTGGTTGAAGGTCAAGCGATCATTCTATGCGACTCAATTATACTCAAAATGAAGCATGGTTTGAAAGTGAGGCTAGCTAAAAGAAGTGAGGTAACCGTGTAACTTAAAAGGTGCAGTGGTATGAAGTAAAGGTGCCGTGTCTTACTTCGATTTATCTACATGGTATTCTGAGTAAAGTCCTTTTGGACATATTTACATATTCGCTTTGCATGAAATAAAGGATGCACTTGTCATTGCATAATAAGATGGTCTGAGTTTACTTAAGCTACCGCAGTATATAAACAGCTTCTTATGTAATCGTAAATGTTTGCTTAAATTTGTGCTAGTTATTTTCGTCACAATAGATATCAAGTCGACATACAGAATCAAAGCACAAAACCAACCTACATCAGAATCAAGTACTTGTAGCATGGTTTGTAATTATTTTGCACTTTGCGGGCATCGGACCATGCTTCTATATGAGCCGCATTTTTATTTTTATTTTTGCAAAATACTAAGTTGCAAAACACAGAATAAACTATCTCTTAAACGTTTTTAAGCCATATGCAGAACAGCTGAAGCGCATGTAATGTTGGCAATCTTAGTAAAACGTTGTCATTTCATGAAAATCAGCCTAAAATAGACCAAGCTCATTGTTCATACAAACCCCACCCTTAAATACATAAATACAATCCTCTCTAATACTTCAAGATGATATTTGATCTTTACATACATACAAAACCGTCTAAATTCTTGCAAAACATTGTAAACAAGCAACGAAAAGCTTCTGATCTCTAACACTTGACACCCCTACTCTTCAAACGTCCGATCAAAGCTTCCATGGTCAGAAGCCTTATCCCCCTCACCCACAACTCAACCATTTCACACCCACCCTCACACACAAAATGTACTTCTTTCTTCTTAGCAGTCACCACTCGGAAAACCCCTGATGCGTCGCCATCCCTTTTGGCCTTCCTACGCTTCTGAAACTTTGGGCTTGGGCCTACCTCAGCCTCCAAACAAACTACATTTCTCCTCCTTGAGTTGCCCCACCTCAAAACACCTTCACTCCTTACCATTTTCAGCATTTTCTTATGCGGCCTTCCTTTCCCTCCTCTTGTGTGTTTCATCACATGGCCACCATGTAAAACCAAAACACGAGCAAGCTCGTCTAGTATCACACACTCAACGTTTTTCATTGTGTGTTCTCTTGCAAGTTTTAATGCAGTTTCGCCTTTTAGGTTTGTGGGATCACAAAGTGACCCATATGAGATCAAAAGCTCACACATTTTTACATTGCCTTCTTTTGCAGCTACCATTAGAGGTGTGTTTCCTTCCACATCAAGAGCATTTACGTCATATCCTCTTGTGATCAATAGTTTGACCGCATGTATATCTCCATGACTAGCTGCATAGTGTAATGGATAAAAGCCTTGGCCATTTTTGTTACCCTTTTCGAGAGTAAATTGAAGCATTACCTTTTCAAACATATCAGAGTTCCCGTTTAATTTAGATAATGAAATGGCGTTTTCACCATTTTTATTAATGAGCTCAACATCAGCTCCAGCATACACCAAAAGCTTGAAGGCGTGAACATGACCCTGCATTGCAGTCACCATAACTGCTGAGAAACCATTGCGATCTTGATCATTTATATCGATATTTTTGGTGTCTACAATAGCTTTTAAGGCTTGGATATCTCCTGAATGAGCAGCAAACTTTAAAGGAGAAAAGAAGGAAGCATTGGTAGATATAGGTATCGTTCCGCTTCTGATGATATGTAGCACTGCTTGTTGAAATTTATTAGACCATTTATTTGACTCGGCTATAGACTGCGCAGATTGACCAAATATATTGACCAAACCAAGGTCAGCACCGGATCTGATCAATACTCGTAGACACTCTTCTCGTTTAAATCTTGCACAGATCATTAAAGGTGTTTCTACATTGTTTGTTGTTCTAGAATTGATGTCACAGCCAGAGTCTATTAAATGTTGAAGAATGGATGTACACCCAAGCCGGGCAGCCATGTGTATTTCCCGGGAATCAGCGTTTTGGGTGGTTTTGATCGGAGATTCAATGTGCGATCCACATTTAATTAGTGTTTTGACAGCTACTATGTTGCCACAGAGGATGGCGTGATGTAGGAGTGTTCTACCATTGTGATATGTGTTGGGGGAGAGATGTTTGAGTAACAATTGCAATATGGTACCACTTGCTTCAAAGTACTCGACGGCACACCAGGTGATGGTGTAAGGCTCGGCTAACCCTGCACCCACCCGAAACTCATCGCCTGTAGCCATGTCCCATGACCATGCTCCTAGTTGCACCTTAGTGTCAAGGTTGGCGGCAACCTTCAGAAAAAACAAGATAAGTAACTATAATTAGTTTCATGTAGGGGTGGCCAGACACCCAAATGGGTGGGCTGGTCTTGGTTCAGCCGAAAATAACTATTCACTGCTTTATATGAAACATCTTAGATAATGAATTAGTGTGGACTTCCTTACAATTATAAGCCAATGAATGTAACTCAAAATAAAATAAAACGGTACCTGCAACAGGAGACGCACAACTGAGACCTGTCTGCTAACAACAGCAGCCACAAGAGCCGAGCAGTCGACGTTTGTATGCAGAGAAGGCTTAGACGACTTGAGGAGCACCCTAGCAGCTGCATTTACATCTACCCCACACTGTCATACGAATCAAAATAATGTTACGGAGTATTAATCAAGGCATGTGCATAGTTTTAAAACTAGATGGAATATAAACATTCGGCATAACCATAAATTTTATAACATGCTAAAAATTACCTTCAAGAGAGCATCCACCACATCTGTAAATCCTCTGCAGCATGCAGTGACAAGAGCACGTGCGGAAATATGCCTCCGGATTAGATCAGAAGCCATAAGCAACTCAATATATTTTCCTCCTCGCCCATGACAGCTGGCTTCTTGTAGAGCTTCCTCGCAAGCTGCCTGAGTAGCTCCAGCTTTAAGTAAAATCTCAAAGATCTCAAGATGATCCTCCCTCACCGCGGCTGTAATCGAAAATCCTCTAAAAAGTTTCTGATTCACATCAGCGCCATGACTCTGCGCCATTTCGAAGAAGGTATATCAGTATGTGTGCGATGTGTAGATATCAGTAGCTTCATAAATATATCATGTGGATTGTACAGAGAAATGTTTCCTTAGGACACGGTCACATACATAAAAAAGACAACAGACAACAGAACTACATATACACAAAGAGTAAAGCATAGAACTATCGCCGAGTCTATAGACAGAAGATTATACTAGTTATCAGTAATGAAATGTATGAGGTGCATAGTCTATAGGTTTCTATTTTGACCCATTTACTTATGCTAGGTCTTTTTAGTATAATGGCTAACCGCAAACCAGTCAAATCATATAATTTAGCTAAAGAGTAAAAGGTCAACAGATTGAAAGACACTCAAACTCTATTTTTTTGCATACAACCTCCTATATCGCCTTAATGTAGGATTTAGATTGTAATGTAACAGACTAACAGTATTACTTTTTCTATATGAACACACTAGTTATCTATATTAAAGTTTTAGACGAACAAAAAGTATTTACAGATCAACCAACCGGCCTGCCTGTACCATTTGACCCATACTTGAAACGCCCGTTTTGACCCATCATCCAAGAACCCATCTTGCCACCTCTAGTATCAACAACATTTAGCTGTCTTATAGCCGATAGGCAGTACGGAGTGGGTCTCTTGTACATAGATATCCTTTGCCTCAGAGCAATAATAGTTTTCAAACTTGCAGACGTAAAATAGTTTTCAAGACCGTCTACGCGCCTTGCAAACATAATAGGAAAAGGGTACTTCTTTTGATAAACGAACACAACCTTAAATAGCCGATTTGTAAAATGCAACAAAAACACATAAAAAACACAGAGGTATAAAAAGAATACCAGTAACTTCCGAACAAGAGTAACATTCCCGTTAGAAACAGCAACAAACAGCGGTGTAACATTACTTTTAAACTCCTGGTACTCAAGCCGAACCACATTGGGCAACTCCTCACAGCATATGACTTCCGCCATACGCAGTTTTAACGTAACAGTGCCGACAAAGTTTACGTCGATAAAAGGATGGTTAATACAATCTAAGGCTGAATGCAGGTCGTTAGACGAAGTGGCGTCGAGTAGGCGTTGTGAGACGTCTGCTTCGTAGTCGAAAGGGTGTATTTGTTGTTGTTGTTGTTGTTGTTGTTTGGTGATTGAGTGACTGAAGATTGGCATTTTTGGTTATTGGTGTATAAACACACAGTGTGTGTTTTAAGGGTGGTGTCTTTTAAAGATGTGTAGAGGGAAAATTGAAAAGGATGAGCGGCAGAGATGAGCAAAGAGTGTTTTATACAATGGACCTTACCATAATTTATACTCTCTCTCCGTTTTATAATTACTAGCAGTTACCCGCGCGATGCGGCGGCGAGTACTTTATGAATAAATTTTTCGGCACAATAATTTGTTTTTCTTAGTTATAACTTCTAAATCGATAGCTTTCATCTAAAAATATGTCCTAAAACGTAATTTAATCGAGGGATATTAATTACTTTGGCATTATAGTAAGGTACTTGCGCATTGTGGTGACGGATACCCTGTAATCAAATCTTTTGTCAAAAGATATTTTTCAATCAAATGTTTCAATTATAATAGTTTTGCGTATGGCGAGAATTTTCGTGGATTCTTAAAACCATTGATCTCGATCTTGTCAAATAATCTCGTCACTTTGTCGCGTCCCTTTGTCACGTCACATTGTTTTAGAACTCGACATTTATAAATACCAGGCTCAATCCAAAACATTTGTCATCATAAATCATAATCATCAACATCAATGTCTTCAAAAAATACGAGCATCCCATTTTTTTAGAATAAGAAAAACAGAATTTTGTTTTCAAAGAAGTGCAAAATTGAATTTTGAATACGAGCATCTTATTTTTTGACTTGTATGAGACCAATACACGTCCCTCATATATGAAAAAAAATATATACACGGACCAAACACCATCAGCAATGCAATTAGAGAAACCAACCCAACACCAATGATCACACAATTTACATATATGTCGGGCCAAGCTACCAAGTTAGATCCTGGTCCATTCATAAGATTTAGAAGTATAAGAATCTCTTTATTGTGTCATTGGTGTAATTAAATAAAAGACAAAGGCATTACCTGCAAAGTCAAAAGAGTATTAATAAAATTTAATGTATTTAACTTTAACCTAAAAAACTCTTACGTAGTATAATTTTGTTTACCAGCCGCTATTCTCTCATCTCAATTTCTCTCTCTCTGTAAGTCATAACCTCCAATCATTTTTAGTCACTTCCCCATTTTGTTAATTATTAATTTATGAAACAAAAATCAATAAATAGTCATCACTACGCTTATGGATCGAAATTGCAGCCGCAATTCTTTTTTTATTTATAGTTTCACACAATCCCTGGGTGACAGGAGTTTCAATGGATCGGTTCTTTATTTTTTTTTGCGGATCTAATCTACAATATTAGTTAACTGTTCCGCTTCTATCTTTTTAAGGTTAGTTTTCTTTTTTCTCAACAATTTTAATAAACAAATTTGATCAAATATATATATAGAAAACACATGTTTTTAATATGATGACGTTGTTGCTATTGGATGGCGAGATGTTTTTATCACCGTCAACATATGTGTGTTTGTCATCGTCGGATTGTGGTCGTTTGTTTTTTCAGATAATTATCGGATTGTGTCCACCAAATCTGGTCGGAGTTGGTGGAGGTCAGGAGGAGATGCGACTATCTGGGAATAATCACAATTGATCAGGACAAGATAAACGAAACACTACATACACCTCTTCATCAAGATATAACAACCATCGAGTAGTTTTTTAATCATAGAGTCGACGATTATACATATATAAAGCAATAAAAAATAGACCCACGGACATGTTTAAATTGTACATGTATGATTAGTTTTGAAAAAAAAATAGGTTGAAGTAACATTTGTACAATATGTTGTTTTATTTGTAAATTGTTGTAAGGGGATGTTTTTATTATAATAGTATTAATTATAGTATTAAATGTAATATGTTGTTGTAAAAATTTTTATGTTTGTTATAGATTATACATATGCATTAATATATTGTACTATTGAAAACGTGTTTTTGTCTGTGCATTAAAAAAAGGTACAACATGTTGATTTAGTGGTACCTTTTAACTTTTTTTTATTAAATATGAGAGAAGTCTAATTTGCTTTATAAAGAGTATATATTATATTTTACTATTGATTTGTCTACTTTTATTGTACAACTATAATTGGTTGATAAAAATTATATTAATAAATATATATTTAAAACTTAATTTATTTATATATTTTTCGTTAAGTTTTTATAACAAAAGTAAAGATACGGAGCATTTAAAGTCAAAATTGCAAAATAGAAAGCGCAAAAATCAATATTGAAATAATAATTTGGACGGAGGGAATAATATTTATCTATTTTAGTAGTGAAACGTCAATTATTTATAAATTCGATTACAAGGATCATATATGTCAAAGAACGAGATAAAAGTTCAAATGCAATTTTGTTTTTTTTCACAATCAGGGGATAAATTCCCATAATGCATTTTGGTTTGATTTAAAAGTGAAGATTAACTTAAAATTTAAAAAAATGCAAAGGGCCCATTTTTCCAAAAAGTCCAAAATTTCAAAAATCGGCGGAGAGACTAAAGATATAAATTTTTCGAACTGATTTTTATTTATGATAATATTTTATTAGTGAAAAGAACAATGAAATATCACTGGTGATAAAAATAATAAATATCACCGATGATATTACACTATAACTATATTTATCAAATATCACTAGTGATATTTCATTGTGTTATCACTAGTGATATTTCGTTGTTTTTATCGCTAGTGAAATATCACAATTGATGAAAACCAGTTTACAAAATTTACAACTTTAATCATTCCGCTTTTTTTTTAGTTTTTTGACATTTTCGCAAAAATGACCCTACTATGTTTTTTTTATAGAATTGAATCTTAGATAATGAATAACTAAGATTAATTCCCTTACTTGCAAGTAAAAACAAAAATGCAAAATAACTAACTCAAATTTTCAAGTGATTTATAAAATACGAAAACATGTAATAAACATATACCTCCGTACCAAAATTATAGTCAATCATTTCATTTTTGGTTATTTTTTGTTGTCTCAAACTAATTGTCCATTTCTAAAAGTAGATAGAAATGTTATATCGAGATAAATATATTACCCTTACTTGAAATTATAATTACAAACTTAAAAAAGTTTTAAATTAATTGATTAAAAGTAAAACTGACTTTATGCAAAAAGTAAGAGAGTATAAAACTGAAAAAATAATATTTTTTTTAAACTATATGTTTTTTGTCGATTGGACAATAATTTTAAAACGAAAGGAGTATATATTTACATCTACTTTTTACCTTCAATAATCACAACTTCATAACAGTAATGGCCACCGTTTTTTATCGCCATTGACATTTTAATATAAAACCAGCATGGTATCCGCGTAATGCAGCGACCGGTAATACGTGACTATTTTTTGGCAATCGATTTAACGTTAAAATGTAAAAAAGTTGAATTAAAATAAATAAAATCACTAAAAATGAAAAAAAAAATAAAAAAATTATAAATATATTAAAATGGATGTTGAATTAAAGAGAATAAAATTTTAAAAAATATGGTGAAATTAGATTACGAAAAAAAATGAGTTAAAAGATATTTCAATTTATAAATAAAAATGAATTTTCAATAAATTGTTACAAAATTTTGTTAAAAAAAATGAATATTCAAGATTTGAAATTAGGTTTTCATTAAAAATGATCTAATGTTTAAATTATTAATATATTTTGTTTTGTAATTAGGTTATGCGTCATTTATATATGAATAGATAGATAGATAGATATAGATATAGATAGTTTTAGGTAAAGTCATTATCAAAAAAGAAAAAAATGTAAGTAGTAAATATTGCCTACCAGAAAGTTTGATTACATACGTAGTATTTGTCTCCATATTACGCGGCATATTCCTAGTAAATCTGTAAATGGGATGGTTGAAATATTTCCTTTCTAAGTTTTTTCTAGTTTATGTTATTGCAAGTGGGTTAGATGAACTCTTGAAGAGACTTTTTGAAAATTGTACAAGTTTTCTTAAACACACTCAAGTGGCAAAATAGTTGTAATAATTTAACAGTTTTAGTAAAAGGTTTCGGTCTTAATTAATCAGGGTTCATAAGTCTTGCGAGATATTCTATATAATCCAAGTTTAGTTTTGAATCTAAAATTAACAAGCTAGCAGGCGGGCCTCTTTTGGAAACACTCAATTGCTTCATTGCTACTACTCCATTTGTTGTTCCATAGAGATAAGCGCTAATACTTAAAATAATCAACACATTTATTAATAAACTAATTCATCACGTTTCAGTCACTCCTAAGTGATAATACTTGGTTGAACAAGTTTGTGCCATTTGTATTAAGCGTACTCAATACTCAACACATGGACGACTCATTCTAAACTAGTACTATTTGTTTATGTATAAGTTGTTGTGACTTGAGAATATATGTCGGGTTCACTAATCACTTCTTTTTATATGAAAACACATGACCACAGCCAGCATACCAGAAACACATGCATAATATTGCACAACTAAAGTTAAACGAGTTGAAGGAACCAGGATTGGATTTATTCGATAGTAGAGGATTCAATTACTATAGTTTGAATGAATAATGGTGCTTCAACTTGATTTAATTGACTTAAAAGTCATATAAAAATTATTTGTTTATTTAATTAAAAAACAATGACTAAAAATATAATATGATAATAATAAAACTGACTACTTAAGCCATTTGTTATTTAAACACAATTTAATATAAAATTTAAATAAACAAACTTAATATTTAAAAAAAAAATTATCTGAAGCGATGGTGATGAAAACTCAAATTTTTTAATGAAATATTAAAGCAAAAAAATCCAACTCGTGATTTCATAACATCTATTTAAACATGTCGCTGGTTTCAAATCCACCCATCTTCATCAATTACATTTTCTAGTTACGCAAAATATTCTCAAACATCTATCTTAACCGACCTTCATTCAACAACAACCTCTTCAAAAGCCTTTCTGATCCTAAAAGTTATTATTTATATCTTTTCAGATGAAGAAATTAAAAAAGCGGTTTCGAATTGTGGTGGAAATAAATTACAAGCTTCTCTTTTAAGTTTATCAAAAGGAACCTTTGGTAGTTTGCTTGCATTGAACCTTGTCGTGTTAACTAAATGATCGCAGTTTAAATTAGAAAGTAACTCTCTTTGGCATCAAGTCATCACTACATATTTTGTACTCATAGACGTCTTGAAACCAATATCTTAACTCATATCCCTCATTCTTATGTAAGCCCATGGAAAGAGATCTACGGCCTAAACAATGATCTCTTAAAGGTTAAGATTAACATTTCTTCGATTTTCCTAAGAAAAATTGGTGATGGTTCGGTGTTTAAATTTTGGCATGATTGTTGGTTTGGGACATCTAATTTTATGAATTCGTATCTAAGAATGTACACTTTGAAAACTCACAAAGACTGCTTGATTTCCGAGAGATGCTTTAGTGATGGCTTAATCAACTCATCACATGTTTGGGCGTAGCGTAGAAGTCCAAAGGATGGCATAAGAAAGACCAATGTGGTAATTTAGTGAATCTACTTGTGGGTTTTAAATCTACTTATGCGAGGGACACATGGACTTGTTCTTTTGATTATCTCAAAGCATCCACTATTTTCTCCATGTGATATTATTGATTCTTTCACACTGGTTTTCACCATTGATAATGTGAAGTGGAATAAAACTCATCTTATTAAGATTAACATCCACTCGTAGAGGTTGTGCAAAGACCGATTGTCTACTTACTCACTCAAACTTAGATGTGCATAGGATTGATTTAGATTCTCTTATTTGTCTGGTTTGTAACGACGTTGTTGCAGCTGATATATGTATATATTAAACTTCCGCGGGGCTGGTTTGCATCCCAAATGATCTTGATAGCATTCTTGCTAGGCATGAATCGACGCAGCGCAACTTAACATAAGGGAAACTTTGCTTTGATGCCATTAAAAACACCTTCACATGGGTCATTTGGTGCTCTTTTAATAGAGTTTGCTTTGACTTGAAACTCTCACGTCAGGATACTCTCATGAAAAAAATTAAGACTCATTCACACCTTTTTTACTCATATAAGTAAAAACATCCGGTTAAATTGGCTCGAATGAATCACCACGCTTAGAGTGGCTTGCACTATTTACTTGTATCATTTCTTTTTTGTTGGATTTTTGTTCTACCTTCTTACTATTTTTAATACAAATCGTTGTTAAATAAAAAAAAGATTTTCAATTTATGCGGAGAAGAAAACATAAACGTTAAAGGGGTACTTAAACATCGCCATTTTACTTTTTTGTTATACGAAAAGATTAAATGTGTAGTTGGTGAATCCTATAGCATAACAAATGCAATTGCAATTTACTTTGAATTTGCTTGTTTTGAGAGCTTAACCATTTTGAAAGCTTGATTTAAAAAAGGTGTAATAACAAAATTCGTTCGATCATAATCTTGCTTGATTGTGAAGCTTAACCACTTCTTATAATTGTATTGTGTTTTTTCCTAAATTGGGACTTTTAAGGTAACCCACACTTTAAGCTTTTATGTAGGATGAGCATTTTGACCCGAATCCCGAACCATACCGATTCCCGATACTCGAATCCTGTTCGGTACGGGGCCGGGACTACGAAATAAAGTGGAAAAAAAATCGGGACCACTAATTCGGGCGGGACCGGTACCAAATCGAGAAATTCCCCAAAAAAACCGAGAAAATCCCGATTTCCCGGTACCGGTACCGATATCCGTACCGGTACCGATTCCCGAATCCCGTTCTGTACGGGATCGGTACATAACTTTTTAGATCGAGAAAAAATCGGGAGCAGTAAATCGGGACGGGTTCGGGACGGGATTGGTCCCAAGCTCATCCCTAGTTTTATGTTATCACCGCCACATCTTTAAAGAAAGGTGGTAAGAATAAGATAGGACTGCATAAAAGACAAACCTAAACGTGTGATAAACAACAAGACATGGTTTATTTACTTTTAATGATTAAGAGGGTAGTGATTACTATGTCATCATTGTATAAACGAGGTTGTTTGGAACTTTGATGATCAATGAATGATTAGAAAGATTGCTTCTTGTGAGTAACAACATATCAACTGCCTCTAAGTTTGAGTGTGCATGGTGGGTCATAGAGGCACCATCAATAGCACTTCTTTTCTTTATTTCGTTTTCACGCTACCTTAATTTTATTACAATCTATGTAGACGTATATTTATCGGAGGTTTTTCACTGAAAACAGTTCTTTAGTTTTGAAAATAAGCTTAAATAAGCATATGACTATTTACGTCATACATCTCTCATAGTCCAAGTAATCGAGTATTGTCCTTCTTGATGTTTATAAGTCATATGTAGCCCACTTCAGCTCTCAAGTAAGCCCACCTAGAATTCTCGAAGAGAAAAGTTCTTCTGTCTCTTCTCTTCGAATGTATTTTTTGCTATGAAAATAACTAGATAAGACATCAAGTCATCAGTTGTCCCTTTTTAACGACCAAAACACGTGTGCAACTTTGTGTCGTTTAAAGACTTGAGCTCTCGCTGTTCGGGCAACGGATATCCCTTTACGGAAACGCAAGGATTTAGATAAAATAATGCTTCAATAAAATCATGTAGCAATATGTAAAATTTGAGAAACAAAATGTTAGGCTGTTTATGTACGACCAGACAAATACTTGTACAAAATGATGGTGCATAGCGGCAAATAATTATATTTGTGAAATCGTGATTTTAGTTCGACCATTTATGCAAAGCTAGCATGCGTTTTTTGAAATTGATATAATACGTGTTCTTTTTAAGTTGTCAATTAAAATTTAATTGAGATTAAGATATATGGATCATTTAAGGGTGTTTATTTTCTTTTTAATAGGGTAGATATATGAGCCTCTAAAGCCTTATTCCTTTTTGATTGAAAAGGACATTAAAACTTCCTTCTCTTATAATGGCTAATTAAAAAGTAAATACTCTTAAACACTCTATAATAATTTAAGTTTTCAATATTAAAGATTTCAAGAGATACCACATTATTAACAATCTTCTATTATATTATAAGACTCAGTCCCATCATTAAATGGGCAGTTTTAATGATGATTGATGAACTTATATATCAACAAAAGCAACACCACATTAATGGATTTATAAGAGTCATTATATTATTATAATTATCTGTTTGCATTCATAGCGGGCATTTTTAACAATAATCATTAATACAAAATGTTAGTGCTTCGAAAGTGAATTCGGATGCATATGAACAGTTTATGGAGTTACATCATAGTGGACGTATGAAAAGTTCAGCCGAGTCTTATAAATTGGGACTGCATGTGGCTCACCTAAACCAACATCGAATCCAACACACTGTTCGTGTATAAATAGTGACTGCATGTGGCTCACCCAAACCAACATCAAATCCAACACACTGTTCGTGTTCATATTCCTATCCGTTTGTCACAAAACCATCTCGAATCCCATCAAAACTCGAATAAAAAGAACAGGACCTCAATTTTCTTTTCCTTCCAGATTCACACTCAAGACATGATATTTTGTATGATTTAAAGATAATACACACAAAAGAGAAACCATCATCGATCTATAACACAAAAATAACTTACCCGAGACCTCTTGATATATACATGTTGAAGATAAACCTTTGATTATCGGTGCATGTGCTTTGATCTGTGTTTGTAACTCGGATTGATCAAGAAGTTTATAAGCTTGGTGTAAGATTCGATTTACATAAACGATTTTATGGTTTAGATTCGATCTAATTTTTTGAGAAGAGAATGGGTAGGGGCTGATGGTCGTTGGAGAGAATATGGGTACGAATGGTATGTGTGTGAGATTATTAGGGTTGCCCTAAATTAATGGTGTGAGGTTACATATGAAGTTACATATCATATATTTTTTTATAGGAATTGATATGAGATTGAAAAAGAAAAATAAGATTAATATTTTCAAAAAAAAGTTGTAATAGTTGCTTTTATTTTCTAGGGACTAGGGACGTGGGTCTTTTAATCTAATGATAATTTATTTATTTATTTATTTAGTGATATTTAAACTTATATTTTAACAGTGATGTACGTATAATCAGAAAGACAGTAAATATAACAGGTAAGAAGATATATGATATGGTGGGTCTGTGTGGCGGTGAGCTTAAACTCCACGGATTAGTCGATCCACGAGTCGGAAATCACGGTTACAAAAAAAAAACTTATGTTAGACAAAAAAACAAAACATACTAAGCCAACTAGATACACAATCATAAGTAGTTATTAACAAGTGCATAAATTTGTTTAAAATAAAAATACATAATATGATATGTATACAAACATATTGTCATTTTGAGCAACACATGGAAAGTGCTGAGTATATAGACAAAAGATTTATGATTTATAGCATCAAACAAGTACGTGGCTATTAATGCACCTTTTATTAATTGAATATTTTACTACTGAAGTTAGCCATGCATGTGAATTTGTTTTATACAAAACTAAAATCAATCACGGTCCGCTTCGATATGTAACTACCCATCGTGGCGACATTAAACATGCTAGAGTTACTACTTTGAGGAAGAAACCTGATGAGAAGGTGTGGTAGAAAACATATCGGTCTGCCATGATTATACATTAGTTATGATTGAAGGGATGTCGATTAAATAAGCTAAGTTTAGAAAATCCAGCTCAAGTCCGTGTAAATGTAACTAATACAACAATTATCCCTAAATAACATAGACAATATTAATAAAATTAAGCAATGTAAACCTCTATAAATGTATATTCTACACAAATACCTCTAAACTGTAAGATAAACTCTATTAACCTTCTATAATCAAATTAGGTATCGAGAAATATTTTTGGTCACTGAATACACGTAAACTACAAAAAACATTTTATAAGTTAGGTAATATACAAACAACAAAAAACAAAAATAAAAACAAAAACAATAATGTTTTTATAGCTTAGGTGTATTTAGTGGGTAAAAAATATTTATCGAAACAAAAACCGGAGAAAACCAAAAATAATTTAACTAGCAAATCGGTCATCATTATAGATAACATAAAGAACTTGCGCAATTCAACCTATAATAGATTATTCACGCAAATATAATGCCTCCAACAACGAGATCTACAGTTGTACAACACACGGGTCTTCAAGCCTCGTTTACTATATTACTCTTACTATTACTCGTGTTTTCTTATTAGTGCACAAAATTACCACATTCAGTTTCAAGTCAAGGTTCTATTAAGTTTCAAGAATTGACAATCGCGTTGCTATTAAATTAAAAATACACACAATCAAAATCAATAGCAAGATGAGAAAACCATTTGCAAAACACGGTGACTAAGAATCTAAAACCAAAAGTAAGACAAAGACGAATAATATTGTCTTAAAAGAATTCAACATGTGAAAAGTCAAATGAATTGGATCTCTATAATGCGACAACATGCAAATTAAAACAAGAACAAAAAGAAACTATGTACTAATTAAGAATATTTAAGACAACAACTTGCATATTGTTTAAACAACATGTTTGGCTTTCAAATCTAATCACTACAGATCTTAAAACCCCCTTTTTCTGCTCTAATAATGCTTATTTTATAAAGGGATGTAATTTGCACATTTCAACATTTAATTAGGACACTCAAATTATTTGTTTGTGAACATTTATACGTTAATATTTGAGTTAAAATTTATCCAATCCACTAATATAAAGGTATAAATGTTAACACACAAATAATTTAAATATGTCAATTAAAAGTTAAAGTATGTAAATTATCTCCTGTTTATAAACAAAACAACAACCACAAAATTGTGTTGTTCTAAACATTTTTTATGATACAAAAACTCACTCTACGTGCAAGAGTTAAACTTAAATACATATTTAATTATGATTTATAATATAATTATCAAAAAGTCCGTCGCATAAATCGTCGTTGTGGTTTGGTGTGCTTTTTTTGAATTTTTTTTATTTCGTTATTCTTTTAAAAAAAATAAAAAATTTAATTTTTTTTATAGAAAACACGTAAAAAGTTCAAAATCTTTTTTAAAAAATTTCATTTTCTTTTAAAACGCATAAAAGACATCAAGATTTGACAGTGAACTTTATTAAAAAGTTTAAAAATTTTGTAAATAAAAATTTAAAAAAACGCATGAATAAGCTTAACAAAACGCATAATATAAAAAAAAACATCAAAAAACGCTTAAAAATACTTCAGAGTTTTATTAAACAAGTTTAAAATGATGAATAAGCGTAAAAAAGAGCATTTAAAAAACATAACAATAAAAAATTTAAATTTTTTTAAATGTTTTTATGAATATTTTTATAAAAAATTATGCATAAAATGTTTATTTATTTTTTTAATAGAATTATGCATAAAGTGTTTATTTTATAAAAAGTTATGCAAATTCTTTTTTTGAATTTTTAAACGTTTTTTTAATTTATTTTTTTGTAAATAACAAAAATAAAAAATTCCAAAAATCGTGCATAAATTGTATTTTATCTTTGAAATTTTATTTTGTTACTTTTAAAAAATAAGAGAATAACGAAAATAATCTTTGTGGTTTACCACGTCGTAAAAGGATAATATTGCCTCTAATTTTATTGTCACGTCACACCATTTAACGAGAAAACTAACAATTATTATACGGAGGAACTAAACCCGTTACGAGTCAAAATCATGGGGAGAAGATATTGTAGAAACTAGAAGGGGGGTTGAATAGTTTCTCTTCGGTTTGTCTCCTAATTTAAATTCGTTTCAATTAAGTGAGTGTCAAAACTATCTTTTACTTGAAAGCTAGTTGCATAATGATTAGGTTCAATTCTAATGCATTAGCAATGACAAGTAGTAAGTGTAATGATGATGGAAGTAAGTAAAGAGTAAGGAAGGAAACAACCTAATAGGAAGACACCAAGATTTATAGTGGTTCGGAAACAAAGCTCTATCCACGTTCCTACTCCACTCCTCGAGTAAACCTACTCGAGATTTCCACTATATCCACAAGCTCCCTTCTTGGCGGAGAAAACCTTACAACATCGCTTACATTATTTTCCGACACTAAGCTAAATGTCGAGACCTAATCTTAGATAGGACCAATCTACACAACGTCACCAATTTCACCATTTTACGACACAAGGCTAAATGTCGAGTTCTAATCAAATGGTAAAACCAATCTTCACAACGTTACCTACTTCACCATTTTCCGACACAAGGCTAGATGTCGAGTTCTACTCCAAAGCTAGAATCAATCTTCACGACTCTTCACTTTGAAGCTAAGTGAGAACTTCACACGACACAACTACACATCACTTTATAGTTTAGTGAGAACTCACAACACACAACTACATCACTTTATAGTTTAGTGAGAACTTACACAACTCATTACAACTCAACTAAACATATCCAAGTACACACATGTAACTTGGATTTACACAAGACAAATCCAAGCACACACATACGCAATGGACTTACACAACTCTAATCCAAGTATTCACAAATAGCTTGGATGAACACAACTAGTCCAAGTATTCACAAATACATTGGATCTACACAAGACACAAATAAATAAATCATGAGCATGATTAGATTTTTAGGAGAGGATGATCTTCATCAAGGCTTCATCTTAAATCACATTACAAGTGTGTGAGTAATCTTCTCTTTGGATAAGGTAAAGAAGGAGACCAAGAGGATAATCATAAGTAAACATACTTAACACATTAAGTGATCATTTACAAATGATTAAGATTAGAAAGGAGAAAGAAGGCTGAAAGAAATGTCCAAAAAGGGTTGTGGAGAATGAAGATTTGATCCACTATTTATAGAAGACAAAAACCAACGGCTATCTGTGCGCGGTTCTTTATTGCACTAGGCGGGTCCTTATCAATAAAGAACCGCATAGGCACTTAAGGAAACGCAGAGGTAGACTCGTCTCCTCTTTGTCTTTTAGTGGATTTGAAATATCTGAGGCAGTTTGAAACCTTCAAAGGATATTCTTATGGCATTTGGAATATGCCATATTCAAATTTTCATTTTCCATTTGAATAAAAAAAATTCTTAAAAAGAAAGTTTATTAAAAATCTTTTGTCACTTTTGACAAAAGTGAGTTTTAAGGCTAATCACTTTTATGATCACTAAACATGATTAAGATATGTTAGTGTAATGATTATTACCTTGATGATAGTGTTTGTTAGATAATTCATTTTACGATTGTGTTTGACTATAAATGTCTTATATAGTTTGTTGTGATCAAAACTAAGAAACATTAGTTAACACTAATAATGTTTTTAGGCATCACTTGCATTAAGAATCTCCCCCTGTTTGATTACGACAAACTATAACTTCATTTATGTAAAATACAAAATTATTTGAATTATTAACGAGTTTATTCACTATCATTTCTCCCCCTTTGTCGAAGAAAAAAGGTTAGCACAAGTCTTTGGAGAATAGAAGAATCGACTTTGCTAGTAGCTCCCCCTTGGTGCTTACTCCTCCTTGCTTGGGGCACTAAGTAAAAAAGCTAAGGTGACATGCTACACAAAGGTTAGAAGAAAGAAAAGAAACACCAATGTATATATGTGCACTACCTACTAAATAACTTGACAGGGGGGAAGAAAAGAAATCTCAAATTAGAAGTAAGTATTTGCTAAGTATGTCCAAAGAGTGTGTGTTGACAACATCAAAGTTCAATTGGTGGAATAGAGGAAGAAAAGAAACATCCAAACCAAATGAAATGATTAAAATGTCAAGGGGTTAAAATTTTAGAAATTATGGAATCACCCATAAGCAATTATAAATTTTAACCATGATCAACTCTTTATCAAATGTGTGAAAAAGAATTAGCGAGAAAAGGATAACACACATAACATTCATATTACACAAATATGAAAGAACATACAAGAGAATAATTCATACACACAATATATATTTAAAGCAAAAAAATGGAAAATAAACCACAAAGCATAAACTACTCTAGTAGTGATAGTCTTCCAAGATTGCTTAAGTTTTATTGACTCAAACAACTAAATTAAAAAATGTGCCTTAGTTGGAAAAGAAAGACGACGAGGCATCATTCGAAGTTTTATTCACGGGAACGAAAACTTTGAGAGGAGATCGAGTGAGGAGGAATTCAAGGAAATTTAGCTTGTCATACACATGAGCAAGTTCAATTTTTTGAAATTGACAACAAGCACTCGAGGATCCATGATGCAAAACAAAGTCGTTAGATAGGTTAGGACCATCAAGATGAGAGTTTGGTGGAGAGGGAGACAATGGATAAGAAATGTTTTCACAATGCCTAGTGAGGTATGGGAAAGAAGATAGGTCATTTAATTGTGAAGTGTTGAAAAGTTTTGGTGGTGGTGTAAGAATTTCCTTTTCTCCAGTAATTGGATTTATAGAGTAAGTCTCATTCTAATATTTGGTCGGAGAGAAAGAAGAATTCTTAGAAGGTTTGGGAGAAGAGGAATCATGAGGATTCTTGTTCTTCTTGACCCAAACGGGTCGAACCGAGATTTCCGGTTTCTTTGAAAGCTTAGAAGAAGAAGCTTTAGGTTGAGAAGATTGTGACAAGGATATGTCAAGGTTATGAAAAGAATAGTTAGCCATTGTGCGGGATGAAGAAGAGAACTCCCCAAAGAGGAGAATTTAGAGAAAATAGACAAGGCAAAGATTTGAAATGAAAACAAAAGGTTTTAAGGAATGTTTAGCCAATTTGGGTATACAAAGAATCTTGACAAAGACAGTGGTCAAAGAAGAAAGACCAAAAATAAGCCAAAACGGGCTTATTGTCCGCGGTTCCTTATAGGGACCGGCGGTTCCATATCGATATGGAGCCGCGCGACTTCTAAAGAGCCGCACATAGTGGACTTGAAACCATGATTTTTTTAATGTTTTGAAGAAAAATAAGACTCTTTCAAAAATTTGCAAATCTTAGATTTTTACCTCTTTTAGCACTAGAATATGCTAGGGTTGCATAAATACAATACACTCATAAAGAATGTCTTGACAAAGGGTGATAAAATATTTAGATAACATTTTGAACCAATTTTTAGTCAAGTTTTAGAGGTTGTGATAGATTTAGGTTCAATTTTAAATAAATTGAAGTTGATTAATGTGACAACATAGGTTGAAACACATAAAAACTAAATCCATAGAACATCTTTATGAAAAACTCATGAAGTAAAGGAAATAAAGAAAATAAATAATAACTAACTAATACAAAGTTAGCTTAAACTAGTTCTTGATAGCATAGTCTTCTTTGGCTTGACTTTCTTTAAAAATATTTAATTTTGAAAGTCATCATTCATCTCCTAGGAGGAAGATTAGCACATAGGTTCAACAAGAAGCTTTGCAACTTGATATGAGCCCCAATTATCTCTAACCTAAGGATATCAATAAGGTGGAAGTTGTTCAAGAAACAAGGACAATTGGTTCCATTGTGCATGAAAAAGTCAAACAAGTGTGGATCACCCAAGAAGCGGGAAATGGGAAAACCCAAAAGTAGAGTGTTTCAGGGAGGAGGAGGAGGAGGCATGGTGTCCAAAGATGATATGGGTGAACTTGGTGGAGTGAAAGGAATAGGCTCAAAATCAAAGGGAATTCTTTGATGAGGTTGAAGTTGAGTATTCACATCCAAGAGAGGACTAGGAGTGAAGGGTGAGGACAACTCATTCATTCTTGATTGGAATGAGGAAGAGGTAGAACCATGTGAATGGTTGGTATCATGGGTTGATTTGGTCTTGCATGGAGCAAGGGATGGTGAAAGTGATGAAGAGATGAAAATAGGAGAAGTTTCACTCTTGGGTTTGTGAGAAGATGGAGAACCAAGTTTAGGAAACTTGAATTTCATCTTAAGGTTTCTTTTGGAAGAGGAAATTTTGGGAAAGTTGGTTGTTCTAGTGGACATCATGGTTATGAAGAGATTTAGAAAGAGGTTTAAGGAGGGGTTTAAGAAGAGGAATGGATGATCCAAACTAGTAATGGGTTAAAATTATTTTAGGTGAATAATGAAATTAGGTAGCCTAGTTTAGGAAAGTGCAGGTTTTTGCAAATTTTTTATCAATGTTTACACAGATTAAGGGAAAAAAGTGTAAGGCAAAGATTCTCTCGGAACAGGTGATGGCGGTTCCTTATGTAGGGCCGCGGTTCGTTATCGCTAAGGAACCGCGGGGAAGATAAAGAACCGCCCCCAGTGGGTTCCAAAAAATGCACTTCCTAAAACATTTGCCAGCCCAGATTTCACACAAAGGTTTATCAAGACAAAGTGAACTATTAATCAAAATCTAGAAAACTAACAAACACATAAGATGCACAAAGCTATGTAAATCGAAAATTCGATCACAAAAACACCTAGGATTAAAATAGTAAATAATCCAAACACAAAGTATTAGTTAATACACATAACATCCTAAAAAATGAATAAAGATTAAGGAAATTGTTCAACAATCCAAACATGTTTACAAACATGTTAACTATGACTTTCCAAAGCTTCACTTCTTCTTCTTGCCAAGTCCCTTGATCAATTTGCTTATGCTCTTGAACGAACCTCTTGACTCCACTCGATGTTCATACAACGCACCTTGGGTTTTGAGATTAGCACGATAGACATCCTCAAGTCCGAAGTTATCCGGAAGTCTACTAGGGGCATGGTGAGGAGGAGGGTAAATTTCGTCTAAACCTTCCATGAAAGAGTTCATGGATGGGTAGGAGTCACTCGAAGAGCCAACATGAGTACTAATACCTACGCCACCACCATAACTTGGTGACATATTAATGTCCTCATCGTCGGACTCTTGTGGTTCATTCTTTCTCGAACCTCGATCACTTCTAGGCTTTCGTGGTTGTACCTCTCGAATAGGTAGCATGACCCATTGAACTGGTTGAAAGCGTGAAAGATTAAGGTCGGTAAAGTCTTCACCAACCTTCTTAAGAAGGCGAGTAAGGAGCATGTCATAAGGAAGATTTGTTTTGGGTTTAGAAATGGCATAGTTGATCCGTCGAGCGATGTAGAATGCGAGATTGTACTTGGTGTTGGTAGAGATGCAAAATAACATATGCACCATACACGCCGGAATATGATCCCGGTTTCCACCAAGACTGTGAGACCCCCATAATCAGGCAAGGAAACAACTAGGAAACAGGGGGGGTTCCACGTCATGATATAAGAAACAATGAATTACAGTTGACACAAAATTGACGTAATAAAAGCATATACATTACATCATAAAAGATCAAAGTTTTACTACAAAGGTCCCAGAATTTTATAAGCGGAAAATCTATTATTTCATCATGATTTATAACATATGGTTGCCAAAAAGATAGAATAAACTTCTGACAGTTTTTACTAAAAACAGTCTTTTAAAAGCATCACAAAAATCTTCAAGTTGCGTTAATATCCTACGGGCTCCCATCCAAGCAAAGCTAACTAATAATACCATAGATTAAACATGTAAAATCGTCAACATAAAGTTGAGTGATATTCATAGGTTTAGCAGTAAAGATGTGGAACACAAGCATTCATTTGTAAAACAAGTAATATGGAAAATGGTTATATACGTCAACCATAGTCCGAAACTATTATTATTGTTGTTCAGTTCATGAACCGAATTTTAACTCAATGTAAGTTCCTGTAGGGAGTATTTTGCCTAAATACTAAAGTATAAACAAATATTAGTGCATCAAGGTAATCGGGACGGGGATAGTCAATCCCGATGGTTCCACCCATGACATTCGAGCTTGGTAACATGTTAATTAACGGTTCATGATCAGGAGAGGAAACTCAAGGCTAGACTAAAAAGAAATAGTAATAATAATGAAAGTATGGAAAGCATACAAGTTCTAGATAGCATACAGGTTCTGGATAGCATATAGTTTTGAAATGGTTGTGTCCCATCATGTAAAATCTCACCCCGTGTTTAGAAACAATATACAAGTAAAAAGGGGGATTGAACTCACATTAGCCACGAGGTAAGCCAATCACGGTACTCAGCATCTGAGTAGAAACAATGGTAGTGAGACGATCACCGACGGTATGGATGCCCGGGAAACACGAAAACCGCAACCTATCACAATAAGGCGCGCGTTAAGACTCGAACTCAAATATCGATATATACCAAGTATAATATGACTTTAAATATTTTCAAGTATTCATATTTCAAAACAATCGACAGGAACCAAATGAATTCATACTAACCCATTTATCCAACACTACACATTTAAACACTTGTGCACTTGAAATTGACCCGTCATACGATGCCAAGTCAACGCAAGTTAAACTATCACTTTACCTTACTCAGACCAGTAACTAAGTCACTTTTATAATGACTAAACACTTGAGTAAGTCACCATGTCCAATAGTGAATACTCAAACTCACACAACACAAGCATTGAACTACGTGTCCAAAATACAATCAGCAAGTATACTCCGAATGTACACACCGATCTACCCTATCTAGACTTGTCCGATTTAGATGAAACTTGGTGTCAGTTTCACTTATAACCTATATAAGACCCTGCCAAAATTTGCGCCAATGTTCATACTTTAAAACCCATCAGCTCGACACTTTACTCGACTCCAAATTTGGGACAGATTGTGCACTTGTTTTATAAAACCGTTTAGACCACTTTAAAAGTATTATCTCGACAATCCGTCTTTTAAACCCACTACTAGAATCATCAAATAAAGTTTATATACTTTTAAAACCGGTAGTACCCATTATCTAACCAAGCCTAAAGTCCCGAGAGTCGACCCAAAATCAGCCACAATTTCGAATTGTGCCAATTTGCGTCTCCCGGTACACGAATACTAAAACTAGCATAACTTTTGACTCGTAATGAGTTAGAAGCTCTATCTTATACCAAAACGAGCGTCTCCGGAAACTCTACAAAAAAATCAACTAATATCAGCCTATTGCAAATCTTAACCCACGAAAAATCTGTTCTAGACCTGCTGTCCAAAATACACTTTTAGAAAATCATAACAAATCAATTTTCTAACAAAATTTAATCATTCACATACCTATAGAATCACCCCACTATTATACCCATCAACCAAATACTCCTAAAAGTATAAAGCACTTGCATGCATAAAAAACAAAAATCAAAAATCAAAAACTTTATCTTTTTAACATCAAAACATGATAATCTAGCCATGATCATCACATATTTGATGATCAAGAATCATCACAACCATAAAATCATAAAAACATGAAAAATAGTTGCATGTGTAAGATTTTTACATTTTTGGAATCACCATTGAATTCTAAGGTTGGGTCTAACTTTTGTTTAGCTTAATTCTTGATGGATGATGATGATTTTGGTGGTTTATGGTGATAGAGTGGAGGCAAAAATGGAGATGGGGAGAGAGTTGGTGTATTTTTTTTATAACTTGTATCTTGTATGTATTTTGTGTAAAGGTTTGATTTTTATATGGTAGGTAGTGGAGGGGTTATTGTTGTCAAGTTTGAAACTTGTGGACTTAAAAACAATTAATAGTTTAAAGGGTAGAAAATGACTATTAGTAAATCTTGAAAATATTTACGAGGCTCGGGTTTTGTAAAAATAATTTTCAAAAGTTAAGATGCATCGTAAATATGATTATATGATTTCCCGACATGACTTAATGCGTAATTAAAACGAAATTATCAAAAAAATATTTATTATCGAAACAATCGATAATAAAATGTAAAATTTTGGGCATCCGTCGGTATCGCGATCACTAGGAATTCTCGTTGTTCATTGATTTTGAGTAAACTCGTTGTAAAACGCACGCGGGTGATTTTAAATCAACAACTTTGATTTAAATAAATATGGGAAAAATAAAATAAGAAATTTTATAATTCCCGATAAAGTATTTATCAATTATCAGAAAATACTTGAAAAGTATAATTTATTAAATTATCATGAACTCAGGATTTACATATAAGAATACAAGAAAACATAATATGTTGGAAAATTCAAGAAGTACGAATAAAAGAATAAAATAATGCTGGGAAAGCACGGGTTCTTATAGTTTTCCCCCTAAAGGAACTCTGGTCCCTCAGAGTTCTCCTGGAAACAGTAGAAGATGCAACAAGAGGAGGTATAAAGTGTAGAACAAGTTCGTTGCTTCACAGGTAATTTCTGCACCACGACGTACCTTCACAATTAGAATTCACTATGCGTCAGTTTCTTAGCTCCTTTTCGAATAAATTTTTCAAACCCGGATTAGAACAATGACCTGTCAGTATAGTGAAATATCAAGAGATAGAATGAACACAAGAAACGCTTAAACGGACAAAGTGCGCTAAAATGAATCAGGATTGGTAATCAACAAGATTTGCAACGCGCAACTTGTAAAACATGACAATCTGAACATGTAATAATCTAATTACAAGAGAAATAGAAAGGAAAAATGAGTTACATCGATCATTTTAAAATACAAGCTGTCATAGTCAGTTGTCTAGGATTTTGGTATTACTTTAAAACTCAGTTTAAATATTTTCTTGATTAAAAGAAAATTTTACAAGGTGTAGTGATTTAAAATCTAACTATCTATATTTAGTGAGTAAGCTGTTGATATATCTTTTTCTTTATCAAGGTTATTAAAGCAAAAGTAGAACAATTCTAAAATAGTTATCATGATCGGCTTAAGAACGTTTTGATGGCTGCATGAAGTTTCTATTAGAAGCTCAAGTTTATCGTTACCATTAGAGAAAATCAGATTTTCCAAGTTATTTAGAATCATTGTTAGAAATTATAAATTAATTTAATAATTTTACGATATTGAAGGTAAAGTATGATAAAATCATTACTTTAAAAGATACAGCTTGATATCCTTTGAAACACTAGGTAAATTTCCCAAAGAGGATATATATCTGGTATTTAATTTTAAACAGTTATTTTGGTAATTTAAACATTTGATAAAATGTATAAAACGTTCTTAAAAATTAATAATAACTTTTAGAAATCCCAGAAGGTGATTAAGGTATCAAATGGTAAACATGTGACATATAAAGGTCAACAATCTGTATGCGAGCAATAACACAAGGGAATAAATCGAAAGTCGTATCAATTCTTAACAAGCGCGATAGAATATACGCGTCGATGATAAAAATAATAAGAAACAAAGGATTATAGCAAGTCATCACTTCTTGAGTGCAGTTGGTGTCACCAGCAACGGCTTATTAAGTTTTTGGTGGTCGATACACGATCGAAAGAGACAAGCCACACAATAAATTTTCGAATCACAGAAGATTCTTAAGAAGTTACTTGTGAGTAATTCCAATAAAATGAACAACATTAGCAATGAAAGGCGAAATCAACACATGATTCACACGAATGAATTTCAAGACGATAAAGTCTAATACACATCATGACAAATACACGTAATCATTATTCACGTCCAATAATAAATCATTATCCGTGTCCAAAGACGTTTCGAAGGTCTACCAAAATAGATAGAGAAGGTCGATCGACGTAGAAGCATAACAACGTTGAAACTTTCAAGTCTGGTATCAATGGTAAGAAATTAGACAAGTGGTAACGAGAATTATCTCATGAAGGAAGATGAGGTAACAAGTAAATCAAAGATCGTTGAATAAGGAAATATGTGCTTGAGACATGTATTTTATTCAAGAAAAGATAAGGGTTCATATGTGTATGTTGCAAACTGTTGCTACTCGCATAAGATGTAAAAGTTTTTAAAACTTAATTTTATCTAACTTTTTAAGGAACATAATTAAAAAGTTGATTCTTGGTCAAATATTTAAGGTGACTACTATTACGCCTCGCATGGCTCCTTCTAAATTAAGCATAGGTGATCAGGCCATGCATAATTTAGGACTAGCAATGCGATGCTCAGTTTCGTCAAACCAGTACTACATATCATATGATTTAAAATATGCATATAATTCCATTTGTAAAAGCATGAATCAAAATAATTTATGAAACTCTTCGCCAATAAGTTACTGGCTAGATATTTAAATCATCAATTTTAATGTTACAAGACTTCTTTACAAGACCAATCGTTGAACAATTTGTGAAAATACATTGTATAATTAATATAAATTAATTTTATAAGATAGTATTCAAGTATTTAAGGAAGCCCACGTGAAACATGTTGTAAAATGATTCGCAAACAATACCAGTTTGAGCTTATATGGTAATTTATAAAATAGCGAGTGGGCTACATGAGGGTAATAAAGAGTAGTTCAAGACAGTCAATGAAATGGTTACAAGGTGATAAGGTTTCAAGAGGTTTAGCCAGATTCGTCATGAGTCACGTGTCAAGAATGATAACGAATGATGTGAAAGCAAGAACTTCAATCCTTAGCCAAAATCAGTGGTACGATAGAAGCAAAGAAAGAAAATATAGAATGACAAATAAGTCATATATAAAAGAAGGATAGGGGAATCCATATGTGTGCACATCGTAATTTATTTGACATAAATACACTTTTAAGAAAGTAGAACATCAGTTTATCAAACCACTTGGTTCCTAAAAGTTCAGGATTTATGTATGACCGAGCTCAAGTTACTATTTGTAAACGTTTTCAAACGCAATCAATGTTTCATGGTTGTAAAATATCATTAGTTAAAGTTTTACGAGCTCAAATGAACTCAAAAACGCTTTAATCCCATATTTTTAAATTCTATCAGTTTTTGACCCTTTTCAGTCAACTTAGACTTTTGGGTTTGACTCGACTAATTGACTCGCTAAATAAGACTCGAAGTCCAATGCAATTCGGTGTAAAACGATGTTTTGAACAACTTTCTAGGTTTACTCGAGACTTGAAACGGATCAGAATTGGAAGAAAATACTCTTGCATTAAATCTGTCAGCAAAAAGATATTTTAGAATTATTCAGAAAATAACTTCTTAGATTTTACAATCTCAAATGAGCGCAACTTGCTCGATTTTAATGTTTACTAGTAAAATATTATGTCCTAAACGAACATCTTAACAGGTAGAAATATATATTTTTATGTCTAAGTTATAAAAGTATTTTCTCAACACTGTTAAATTTCCTGTAAAGTTTCTGTACAAAGTATATTTTTCGACACAACTTGAATTAAATCTAAATTTCATAATAACTCATAATTAATGTACACACAAGACTTGTGGATTTCATAAAGACGAAAGAGAATAAACTGTATATGTAAAACCCGCATGCTTTTACCATGAATAGTACCCTTATGATCGTACATACATGATTAAAACTTTCCTTTTATAGCATGTTTACGTTTCACGAACAAGATTTACAAGTAGTACGTACGTGTTATATCACTATAAGTATTTAATACGTATTAAGACACGATAATTATTTCAATAATAATTATAATCACGAACATGAAATCATGAACGTAAATAATCACGAGCTTAGTATTACGTATTTATGTATATTTATTACGATCATGAATAAATATAATAATACACGAACGATAACTATTTTAATCACGTAAAACACGAACACGAAAACAAGTATAATATTAGACACGAGAAAACATTCGGGTTACCCCATGTGGGCCCCCTTACCCGCGGCTAAACACAAGAAAAAGGGCCAAGCCCATGCAATTTTACTAAAACAAGATTAAGGAAAAGATATTTTCATAATAACAAAATATTAGAAAAACAAGAAAACCCTAAAATCTTTTCTCTCCTCTTGTTCTTCTTGGCCGCCGGGTACAAGCACACACCAAGGGTGTGTTGGTTGATTTTAGTGATTGATTTCTTGCAAGTGTGTTAGTGTTATCGTTCTCCTTTGTTCCACGTAATCGGTAAATCCTTAAACCTCTTTTTCTTTATGTTTTATTTAATCAAGAACACATGAAATCATGAGTTATTTAATAACAAGTTAATAATCATGTAATTAAACATGGGGGTAAAATAAATCATGGTTAAGGGGTGTTGTTTTTGGCCGACGCAAGGAACCAAGCCCAAGGGGGTCTCAGCTTGTTATGTTTCGCACCAACCGAGACCTCAAGGTCTCGGTGTGGTGTGGTGTGTCTCGGAAGCAGGAGAAAAGGGAACCCCGACCTCGGTCGGGGTATGTTTGGTGTTTGGTTAGGTCTCGACTAAGGACAAGAACCACCACCGGCTTATGTCGGTGGCTAAATAAGGAAAGCAGGGGAACCCCATGTCGCGGCAGCAAGGGGAACCACCGGCTAGCCGGTGGGAACTTTTGCTAGCCGGCGGCTAGCCAAGGCTAGGGGTGCGTTTGGTTGCCGGTTCACGGGTTAAAACCGGTCCGGTTCACACATGTTCAGATTAAAACACGGGTTCGGTTCATGGGCCATTTTTGCAAGCTAATTATTTTACAAGGTTAATTATTTTACAAGTTTATTTTAACAAGATTAAATTAAATTAATTAAAACATGTACATGATTAATTTAATTTATACATGACTTAGGTTATTAATATTATTATTAATACATGAATTTTAACCTAAGTAGTGATTACTTTATTTAGACTATATAATTAATTAATTATTAAAATCATGACTTATAATTAATTAATTTACATGACTTAGGTTATATTATGAATAGATAATAATACATGTTTTAACCTAAGTATTTTTACCTTTATTTAACTAAATCATGTTATATTTAATTAAATACTTTAACCTATAGTTTATTTAATTCACATGAAATAATTAATAAACTATACTATTTAATTACATGACTTAGAATATTAATCAGTAAACACTTAAGCTTATATAATTAGCTTTATAATCCAGCTTATTTCTATTTATGGAAACTTTCTATTTTTAGAAACTTATTTAATTAAGGCAGCTAATCTATTTATTGAAACTTTCTATTTTTAGAAACTTATCTATTTTAAGCAGTAAATCTATTTTTTTT
This sequence comes from Glebionis coronaria, assembly GCA_025667525.1. NCBI lineage: Eukaryota > Viridiplantae > Streptophyta > Magnoliopsida > Asterales > Asteraceae > Glebionis > Glebionis coronaria. The sequence continues at coordinate 127,574,488 of CM046881.1, forward strand.
GGAAACTTTCTATTTTAGGAAACCTGCTATTTTTAGAAAGTTACCTATTATTACACAACAAGTATAATAATACATGAAATACAAGAAATACTTAATCAGAATACATGATAAACACAGTATAAAGCTTTAATCAGTAAAACGTAACACGAACACATAAAACAAGCTAAGACATGATATAAAACCAGTTATGTACTCAGTAATCAGATACTTATACACATATGTATTTATGTAGCATTAGTGATATCGAAGTAGGACTCTCTTCGGTTCGTCTTCTTCGTTCACTGCACACAAGGTACGGATTCTCCGTCCTTTCAGTATGGACATTCTTCCTTATTAGGATTCCCCGTATGCAGCCAACTGTTTTCCCCAGTATATGTTTTATATGTTTTTGAATTGCTTATGTTTAATTAGATACCTAAAGCCATATACATGCATGACCAGTTTCACCTATTTATGGAGGTACCATAACCATAACACTGGAGGCACCAATGTTATGACTCCACCACGACAGAGTAATAGCTCGTGGCGTCCCTTCAGCTTTTGGCCATATTATTATCATCAGGTGGGGCATATGGGTGCATCCTAGTTTACATGTTTCAGCAGATTATTCAGGTGAATGTGGTGTGTGCCTTGCATCCTTCGCAAGGAGCTGATCCCTCCTACCCAAACCAGTATATTAAATTAGAGGCAGCCCCTCTAATTTGCATGACGAGGTCACCCCTACAAGTATTCATGCACGTTGATATTTCATGACCTATATTGGCTAATGGTAAACATGTTAAACAGTTTTATAAGATAAACATAAGGCTTTTCAAACTATAAAACCAGTTTTACTAAGTTATACCAGGTTTTCCAGGACATATACATTTCCGCTGCTATATGTTTTACCTGCTTATAATATTCATTCCATGCTTGTATATCCGTGCACTGAGCGTTATGCTCAGCTGTTACTTTCCTTTCCATGTCCCAAAACGGCAGGTACTCAAGGACAGACTAGAGCATTTGGAGGACGAGCATAGGATGGAAGCTGCCATAGACTTTTTCTCCTTTTGGCTTCATATACGTATGCTTGTTTAGTCTCTTATTCATTTCATTTACTTTATTTATGTTTTGGGCTTATGTTTGGGAACCGATGTTTGATTCCGATTTTCCCTATGGTCATGTATGTTTTACTACATATTACCTTGCATGCTTTGATGACAAGCCATAATTACGCGTAACGGTCCACTTATCAAAGTAGGGTGTTACAATTATGGTATCAGAGCCCAAGGCTTCGACCTGTAGCCTCTAAAACTTGACCTGTGACTAGTGGGTAGTCACCAGGAGCTTCCTAAGCCAACGCTTGTTATTCCACGAATTGATGTTTTCAGCACATTGTTGTTTGAACTATGATGTTTTCAGCACCTTGATGTTTTAACCTTGATGTTTTCATCGATATTGTTTTACTAATATGGATGGACAACCGTCATTCATATTTAGTTATGTGTCATTGTTTCATGCATGACGTTCCTCGTGAACTGTGACTATGTGGACTGAACCCCAGTAGTTCATAATAGGTCACATAACATTCTAATAAGTTTTGACAGATGTTTTTCACTTATTTATGTTTCATGTATCATTGTTGCAGGAATTATGACTAAGTAATGGTTGGTACAGGACTGGCCCTAATTAGTCGCATGTGCTTTTATCGAAAGTTTTAACTTTGGGATCGACCCATAGGCGTCCCCTCGCCATGTCTTTTGTTTTGGGACCGACCCATAGGCGTCCCCTCGCACATCTAAAGGTTTTTAGAAACTGCATCATACATTCATGCACTGTTTTCATGCATAAAATTTTTCTCATGATTTATTGGCATTAATTTTTTTTTCATGTCCCCTCATAAGTTACGATGTCTTTTATGTCAAGTATGCTTTCACACTGTCATGGTTAACTTCAGTATCATGCTGATTATGTTATATACTCCTTCATGTTAAGCTGTTTCATGTTTATTCATGATAATTTCGTCTTCATGTTGATTACGTCTTACGCCTCTTTTATTAATTATGCTTTCATACAAGACATTGTTAGATTCCAGTAAATCCTGTTTTATGATAGTCATAGTTGGTTTTCATTAATCATGCTTTCATGCTTATCATTATTGAATTTCGTTTCACCGACCTTCTGGGTGTTTTAGCTATGTAACCAGAATGATGTTTATGCTGATATTGCTAGGCTATCATAATGATTAATAAGTGTGAAAACACTTATCCTTTTACCACTCATTTCCAATAATAACAAGACCAAAACGTGTATTTTATGTCGTAAAAGTCGGAATTATGTATGTGTGGTTTGTGTTTTTATTGTGTTTTAGGATAAAAATATGAAAAAGGGAGAAAACACGGGCTATCACGGGCTTTTATCGAAGAAAACGAGAAAAGACGAAGTCATAAGATCAAGAGTGCAAAAAGAACGGAAGTCCAAGGCCTATTCTAAAGATTTATCGAAGAAAAGGTCTAAAGACGGAAGTTTAATGAAGTCGAAGAACTCAAGTCTAATAGAAGAAGAAAATATAAGACAAGTTCAATTTATATCGACAAATTCCGAGACGACGTCGAGAAAGACAAAGAATTTAAAATCGAGTCGAGAAGAAAGAAAGAAAGAAGGAAGCACATGCACCTCCCCATATCCTATAAATACCCTCCTAATGACACATTAGGAGGGTGTTAGCTAGTTTATTTTCTTTTTTGTCGTTTTCATTTTAGAGAGAGAAAGTGTTTAACTTTCTCTCACTAAAACTTCATCTTTCCTTTCAAGTTTAAGCTTTTATTTCATCCTTGTATTTTGAATTCATTAATCAAAAGTTCAAGTTTAAGCTTTTAATTTTCAATCTTCTTTCTACCTTTCTTGATTTTTACTTTAATTTTGATCCGAAATTATTTTTCATATTGTTTCATCTTGATGTTTATGTGATTAAAAAGTTTATCTTTTTGATCATATCTAAGTCTTTGTGCAAATTGAGCTTTGAGCTTATTATGCTTATTGGCTTATTTGGTACTTAGCTTATTTGTCTTTTAAGTTTTCTTAAAAGTTTAGTGTTTTTAAAAGTTTGATTCAAAAAAGTTTGCTTATTTTGTATTTTATAAGTTTTCAAGTTTATGCTTATTGAGTTGGTTAAGTTTCGGTTAAGTGTGCTTATTGGAAGTGCTTAGTGAAGTTTTGGCTTATTTCTCTTGTATCAGATTACTTGTGCTCCATCAGAATCACAGGTTTACTTATTCCGACGCTTTATTCCGACGGGTTCAGGGTGATCGCAATAACCTTTTAGGTTCTACTTTGCGATCAAGAGTGTTCCCCCCCCCCCTTTATTCCGATCGTGATTGCGATCGCTCATTGCGATCGTACATTGCGACGGGTCTTAAGGTTACTTTAAGACGAAACGCTGCCCAATTTTTGTTAGCAACATTCCGACAGAAAACCTTGGATTCCGATCTTAAACATTCCGATACTGGACATTCTGATAGACTTGTATTCCGATAGACTTACATTCCGACAGGACTGCATTCCGATAGAGTTAGTTTACTTTGATATTCCGATGGTTATTCAGACAGCATTATTCCGACAGCTTTCATTTTCTATTATTCCGATGGTTTTGTTTTTGCAACATTCCGACAGAATTGACTTGTTACATTCCGATGGTTTAAGTTTTTAGTTTTATTAAGTTTTAATTTTCGTAAATTGCACGCTTCTCGAAATCTCTGTTTTTACCAAGTGTTTTTCTAGTAATTTTTAAAGCTTTATTTTTACTCAACGACATTTTCCTATTTGTTTTTAGTTTAAAATAGATAATCAAACAACCCATTTTATTTTCCACCAAGAACGACTGAGTCACACTTTCTACTAGTAATCAATTCGAAACGACTGGATAAACGAACTTTCATACGAGGCAAACCCTTGTATTAAATAGCGCCGCTGCCAGCTCTTTTCGTTAAGATTAACGGTTTTAAGTGAGAGACGCGTTGGATTTTGGGATCCGTTCACTTTTGAACGATATTTTCTTACTTAAATTTTCAAAAAATCCTAAAAAATATAAAATTTTCAAAAAATCCAAAAAAATAGAAAAACATAAAAAAACCAAAAATATTTCTTGTCTATTTTCCTTTTCCTTTTGTAGGTGTGTATGCGTACCCGTGCTCGTAAGAAGAAAGTAGCTCAAGCCGAAGTCATTACTCCACCTATTGTCACCATGGACAATCAACCAATGATCGAGCTTTTGCAATCGCACGTAGAGGGCAACACCGATGCTATTGTCATACCCGAGATTGGAGCCAACAATTTTGAACTCAAATCCGGCTTCATTCAAATGGTCTCTACTCAACCTTTCTTGGGGCGTTCGCTTGATGATCCTCATGACCATATAAAAAGGTTTCTTCAACTCACCAATACGGTTAAGTATAATGGGGTTTCACAAGAGGTAATTCGCTTACAACTTTTTCCTTTATCCTTAGAGGGACAAGCCCGGAATTGGCTTGATAAGGAACCGCCACAAAGTATTCTTACGTGGACGGATTTAGAGACCAAGTTCAATAACTACTTTTTCCCACCCTCACGTACTACCGCTTTGCGGAATGAAATCATTACATTTGAACAAAAGTACGGTGAGACATTTAGTGAATCTTGGGACCGTTTTAAGGAACTTTTAAGAAAGTGTCCACAACATGGTTTCACAAAAGTACATCAAATAAATACTTTTTACAATGGGTTAAGCATGAATGACCAAGATTCACTAAATAGTGCCTCGGGGGGTAACATTTTGGTTAAGTCTTCTAATGTCGCTTGGGATATTATTGAGAATAAGTCTAGAGTGCAAACCAAGAGTGTTCGGACTAATGTTGCTAGTGCTAGTACTAATGAGAGCGACTAGAGAATTGATAAGCTTACTCCGCTTGTTGAAACACTTGCTCTCCAAACCGCTAACAACACCAAAGCTATTAATGTACAAGTTAATGCTATGAGTTAATCATGTGAAATATGCGGGGGATCTCATTCATACACCAATTGTCCTTCGACTCATGACAATCCGGAAAATGTTTATGCCGCCAACGGTAACTTTTCTATAGGAGGCTATCAAGCACGTCCTCAAGGTGACCGTAATTTGCTCAGCTATCGCTCAAACAACTTTCTTTCACCACCCGGTTTTCCACCTCAAAACCCAAACAACCTCAATCGCAACAATCAAAACCAACCTCGAACTCCAAATCAATATCCAACCCAAAGAAACTCATATCCACCTCAAAGAAACAATCAAGTTCACCAACCACCCGCTTATCAACCACCTGCCTACCATGCTCTTCCTCCCACCCAACCTACCACATTTAATCAAGAGGTTGACACTTACATGAGAACTAATGATGTAATAGTGCAAAATCTTCAGCGGGAAATGGACAACTTAAAGCAGATATGGTGAAACAAGGGAATGATCTTCGAGCCGATATGCGAAACTCTTTGGCAAGTCAAACGAATGACTTAAGGAACATGATGGCTAGTTTCTTCCCAAGTAATCAAGCCTCTGGTTCGGGTTCTCTTCCGAGTAACACCGTTGCTAATCCAAGAGGGGAGATGAAAGCAAGCACCACTCGCAGTGGAAAAGGTTTAAAGGAACCCGAGCTTCCTACACCTACACCGGTGATTGTGACAAAGGAAAACGGGTCCCTTTCTCCAATTCTTCCAACTTCTACTTCTTCAATTCCTCCAACTTCTACTTCTCTAATTCCTCCAACTTCTACTTCTCCAATTCCTCCACTACCCAAGGATGTGAGTGAGAATTCCATTCCAAAGCCTTCATCTCAACCCAATATACCTTATCCCTCAAGGTTGAGGAAAGAGAAATTGAAGAACAAGGATGATATTCAGGTTTCTAACTTTCTCAAAATATTTAAACAATTGAATTTAAATATCTCCTTTGCTGAGGCTCTCGCTCACATGCCGAAATATGCTAAAATGTTTAAAGATCTTCTCAATGATAAGGAGAAACTTCTTGATATCGCTCAGACCCAACTTAACGAGAATTGCTCCGCAATGCTCTTAAGGAAATTACCAACCAAACTTGGTGATCCGGGTCGTTTTCTTATTCCTTGCAACTTCCCCGGGGTAGAGAATTGTATGGCCCTATCCGATCTAGGTGCTAGTATAAACTTAATGCCATTAAGTGTTTGGAAACAATTATCTCTACCCGATCTAGTCCCCACACGAATGACATTGGAATTATCTAACCGTACGGTTGCTTATCCAGTGGGGATAGCCGAAGATGTCTTCGTCGGTGTCGACAAATTCACCTTTCCGGCGGATTTTGTTGTCGTTGACTACGAGATGGACCCCCGTGTTCCATTAATTGTTGGACGTCCATTCTTGAGGACCGGTCGCACTCTCATTGATGTAGCCGCGGGCAAATTAATCATGAGAGTCGGTGACGATAAAATCATCTTCAATATATGTAAACTTTCTAAGCAGCCCTCTGAAAACGAGAGCGTTAAATTTATTGACGTTCTTGATGAGGCTTGTGAAGAACATTTCAAAGACGCTTGTAAAAGTGGTTCTTCTTCTCTACCCATTTTTGAGACCGCTGCCTCTATTGCTCCATCACTAACTCCATTTGGAGAAAGTGATTTTATTTTGAAAGAATTTGAAGCAACTTTGGGAGATGTGGACTTGCAATATGAGGATTCTCCCTCCAATTGGGATGAAGACATTCGCACCATTGAGAAACTTCTCAATGAGGACTATATTTCTCCACCATCTCCTAAGGAAATTGTTGGAAATACGTTTTTACGTATTTATGAAGGATCGGTCGCTCCAACGATATATTAATGTATTAGGCTCGTGATCCAAGTATAGCCCATATAGCCCACATGTAGGGTGGGCTATATATAACCCCTCCTAGCATGTTAGGAGGGGTGGTTGTTCATTTCACATTTTTATCAATCCATCTTTACTTTCTCTCTCTAACTTTCTCCCTTCTCTTCTTTCTCTCTCTACTCCATCATCTCCTTCATCTCATCTTCTTTATATTAATATAATTAATCTACCATCTTTATCAATCTAATCCATCATGTAGAATAGGCCAAAGTTCGCGTAGACCTACATTTGGTATCAAGAGCTATGGGGTGATTTAAGGTAATGATTTGTGTGGTTTTTTAGTTTTTGATTGTATTAGTGTTCTTTAAGAAGATCCATCTTGATTCTTGGAGTTTTTGGTGTTTTTGTGATTGGGATTAGTAGATAAGTATTAGTTTTTACTTATTATTGTAGAAATCACAAAACTTTTTGGGTTATTTGGTAAAAAATCTGAATTTAAATCACCATTTTTTATCGACTGTTCATCCGTTACAAGTTACTGATTACCCAGACAAAGTTCCGAACCAAAAATTTCCGAACCAAGAAGTTCCGGATCAAAAGTTCCGGATCAACAAAAGTTCTGAACCCAAAGTTCCGAACGAAAAGTTCCGGATCAACAAAAAGTTCCGGATAAACAAAAGTTCCGAACCAAAAGTTCCGAACGAAAAGTTCCGGATCAACAAAAGTTCCGGATCAAGAAGTTCCGAACCAAAAGTTCCGGATCAAGGAAGTTCCGAACCAAAAGTTCCGGATCAAGGAAAGTTCCGGACCAAAGAAAAAGTTCCGGATCAAGGAAAGTTCCGGATCAAGGAAAAAGTTCCGGATCAAGGGAAAAGTTCCGGATCAAGACAAAAGTTCCGGATCAAATCTTCCGAACCAAAAGTTCCGAATCAAGGTATTCCAAGCCAAAATCTTCCGAATCAACACTTCCGAATCAACAAAAGTTCCGAATCAAGGGTTATTTTACTTGTTTTTTCGACGATTTTTTAGAGGATTTAATCTTGGTTTCTTACAACAAAAACTCAACACAATTCACAAGCTTTACTTCACTGCTCGATCAACCGATAATCTTTGTCTCTTTGAAGTGAACAAAATGAATCCGAATTCAGTAATGCCTCAGAGTGACTCTTTATTGATCACAGTGTGTGAGAAAGCAAGGAATAAATGGAAAGTGTCCTAATGAGATTTTTGATGATCTCTTGGCTCTAGACTCGATTGTGCGTTTTGATTTAGTGAGCGATGGCTGGAGAGGAGTGCCACCTTTTCAATACCAGTCTATTCGGAGTGAATAAACCAATAGATAACGTGTTGATCTCCGTGTGATTAAAACAAATACCTTTTGAGAGATATTTGAGTTAGCTGGGAAGGGTTGTGCATTGCATCACTGGGTCCATGATGTCTTTCTTCAATATCGAGAATCATTAACAAAAATGATCTCAATAGCATATGTATTGACCTGGTTTCTGCCTAAAGTTGTAAGGAGGGCTTCTTTCTTTACACCCTTTATCTTTACAATTCTTTTTCATTCTTCAACCCCTTCAATGCTTACCAATACGTCATAATCTTTCTCCATCTTTCCTAGGACTTCTAATTCTATCTAGGGAATTGTCCTTGGGAAGATTCCATCGGCTCTGATGAATCATTTGGACTAAAACCTATTCCTACCACCCTTTTGTCACCACTTCCATCGTGAATTAAGTGTGTTTTGGGAAAGTATAGCCACCATGAAAAATCATTGAAAATCACCTAAAGTACTTGTGATATTGAAATCAAAAGTTTTGTACCTTAGGTGTTTTGTTCATCAAAAAGCTCCCCCTTAACACGTGCTTTACACATATTAAGTTGGATAATCGTTAAGTCTTTTTCATCTTTTAGCCAAGTATGATCTAAGTCTCCTTAATCCCATTTTCTCCCCTTATCCAAAATGTTAACCATTAATATTTGGGATATTGAATGGATTAACCGGTCTTTGGGTAAAAATGAAATCGATGTTTGGCCGTAGAACATGTTAATGCTCCCCCTTAAATTAATAAGGGATAGTTGTAGTGCTTTAGTATGATATATTTTGAAAGATTTAGAATCTCGTGAGAAATTCTTGAAAAATTATCATACCTTAACACTACATCAAGCCATTAAAGCACAATATTCACAAATTTACATATTCACAATTAAAACCAATATAAAGTGGACCTGAAATGTACGACCCATTAGATGGATCGTTGCAGTAACTTGTGGTGCACTCCATATGGTCTACCACCAACGAATCTTTCTAAGCTCCTCATCAATCTTCGTTCAAGGGTTCTTGCTTCGGCAATTACGGCTGCTATAGAATCTTGGAGTGCTTGTACTGTTGGATTAGTCATCGTATTTGCTTAAGATAAGACATGAAAGGTTGATGCACAGACAATATATAGATATATATCATTATGACTTCTAAGCATAACACATTTCAAGAAGTAATTATATTAGGCAAACAACTATCAATCCAACAGCTCTTCATCCGGAAGTCCTTCATTCAGAACTCTTCATCCGGAAGTCCTTCATTCTGAACTCTTCATCCGGAAGTTCTTGGAACTCTTCATTCGGAAGTTCACTCGGAACCTCTTCATTCAGAAGTTTCATTCAGAACTCCTTCATTCGGAAGTTTCATTCGGAACTTCTTCATTCGGAAGTTCACTCGGAACTTCTTCATTCGGAAGTTCACTCGGAACCTCTTCATTCGGAAGTTTCATTCAGAACTCCTTCATTCGGAAGTTTCATTCGGAACTTCTTCATTCGGAAGTTCACTCGGAACTTCTTCATTCGGAAGTTCACTCGGAACCTCTTCATTCGGAACCTCTTCATTCGGAACTTCCTTCATTCGGAACTTCCTTTATTCGGAACTTCCTTCATTCGGAACTTCCTTCATTCGGAACTTCCTTCATTCAGAAGTTCTTTCATTCGGAACTTCCTTCATTCGGAACTTCCTTCATTCGGAACTTCCTTCATTCGGAACTTCCTTCATTCGGAAGTTCTTTCATTCGGAACTTCCTTCATTCGGAAGTTCTTTCATTCGGAACTTCCTTCATTCGGAACTTCCTAAACGCAGCCTATTGGTGATTATTCTAAGCGCGATTTTGAGTTTTAAGGCATGCTAAGGCAACAGAACATCTTCTAATCCTAATCCACATAGAACCCAACTAAAACCCCTAATTAATTAATCCTAAATTAAGGCAGAAACCCTAATCTTGATTAACTTAATTAAGTGAATTTAAATGAATTAGGCGAATTAATTTTCCAACTTAAGCATCGCTTCCTATTAGCAAATCTCCAACATCTAAAGCCAGTCCAATCACAAGTCGTATTCTAAAGCAAAACTACTCATAACCCATTTAGCCATTAATTTTCCACAAAAACTTTTGAAAATTCGTTTTGATGACGAAGATTAATTTAATATTTTTTCTCCCCCTTAAATGATGACCCGTTTTCTATTTAAAGAGCTGCAGTCATTGTTTAAAGAGTCAAATATTGATGAAAACATTTCCAATTAATTTCTTGAAAAAGATTGATTCGTGATGGCAATAAGATTTCTATTATTTTATACAAATTAATGCACTGAGACGTACACTAACTCGTGTTAGATCAAGTTATAAAGTAAACTTGATCCCTTTGCATGATTTGGCTTGTAAATCATGCCCGAGAAAATTAATTCCCGTTGTGAGCCAACGTTTTCCAAGGAAATACGTGACTTTAATATGAAAACCGGGTTGCAGTCTGAAATAACTACAAGCCATAATGGGCATGTTTTTTAAAAATGTACAACTTTTATACGGACTCTATTTATGGCGCCGTGTCAATATTGATCGACATTTCTAAAGCCGTAAATATTACCGTACTAAAAGACATGCCCGATTTAAAAACGAAAAATATTTTTGGTTTTTCTTGATTTTATAATTTTTATGGTTTTTCTAGGTTTTATACTTTTTATGGTTTTTGTTGGTTTTATATTTTTGTATTTTCTTTTTGTGGTTTATATATGTACGATAATATACATGATCACGAACAAAGGATACTCTGAATAGTTTACCACCACTATTCAGCTGATTCTTCTACCAATTCTTTGAGAGTCGCTGGAGTGAATGATTTCATGCCAAGCTTGTCGATCAAAAACTCGATTCGTCCTCGATCTAAGGCTTTGGTGAACATATCTGCCAGCTGATACTCAGTAGTGACAAAATACAGCTCGATCACTCCGTTCTCTACCTGCTCTTTAATGAAATGGTAGCGAATGTCTATGTGCTTGGCCCGGGAGTGTTGAACATAGTTGTAGCAAAGGGCAATGGCGCTCTTGTTGTCATAATACATCGGGATTTTGTTGAACCCCAAACCGTAGTCAGTTAATTGTGATCTCATCCAAAGGACTTGAGCACAACAACCGGACATGGCGATGTATTCAGCCTCCGTGCTTGAGATTGCAGCGCTTTTCTGCTTTTTTGAAGACCAACTGATCAATCTATCTCCAAGGAGTTGCACAGATCCAGAAGTGCTACGCCTCGTGTCTTGACATCCAGCATGATCGGCATCTGCGTATGATATTAAAGCAATAGAGGAATCTTTCGGATACCATAGACCACGATGAAGTGTTCCTTTGAGATACCGAAAGATCCTTTTAACAACATGTAGGTGCTTTTCGGTAGGCCGAGCCTGATACCGGGCACACATGCATACAACAAATTGCAAATAAGGCCTGCTAGCAGTCAGATATAGAAGGGTGCCGATCATCCCACGGTAAAGTTTTGGATCGACAATAATCACATTCCTATCTTCATCTAACTTGGATTTCTCCACCATTGGAGTGTCCACGGGGTCACAATTTTCAAAGTTATACTTCTTTAAAGATTCTAGAGCATATTTGGATTGATTAATAAAGATGCCTCTGGGATTCTGAGAAATCTGTAATCCTAAGAAAAATGAAAATTTTCCCATCATTGACATCTGAAAGCGTGTGGACATTATCTTCTCAAAGAGATTTGACAATTCTATGTTAGTGGCAGCAAATATTATATCATCAACATAAATTTGTACCAGAATCATGTCGTTGTCCTCCTTGAGAGTGAATAGAGTGGGGTCCACCTTGCCTTTGGAGAAGCCTTCCGAGATGAGATATGTTGAAAGGAGATCATACCACGCGCGTGGAGCTTGTTTCAACCCATAGAGAGCCTTCTTAAGCTTGTACACATGATTAGGAAACTCTGTACTAACGAACCCATCCGGCTGACTAACATAGACTTCTTCCCTTAGTTTACCGTTCAAAAATGCCGTCTTCACATCCATTTGATAGGCGATCATGTTCATATGAGCAGCATACGCAAGGAATAGTCTAATGGCCTCCAATCTTGCAACAGGAGCAAAAGATTCTTCAAAGTCTATACCCAAGGCTTGTTTATATCCTCTAGCGACCAATCTAGCCTTATTCTTCAATACTGCACCCATCTCATCAAGTTTAACCTTATAAACCCACAACAAAGTAAGGATGTTAACCTTGTCAGGGAGAGGAACTAATTCCCATACTTCAAGTCTTTGGAATTTATTTAGTTCCTCCTGCATGGCTTCAATCCAAGATGATTGAGTCATAGCCTGCTGCCAATTTTTAGGTTCAACTTCAGAGAGAAATGCATCAAAGTAGCAATAGAGTGCACTCTCTTGTAATTGATGGCGTGTAGAGACTGGTCGATCTAGATCTCCAATGACATTCCTGATTGGGTGATCTTTTGTCCATTTAGTGCTATGGTTTTCAATCCTAGGTAGTCTGGAGTGAACAATAGAAGGAGCTTCTTCTGAGGTAGACGCGGCTGAAGGGTTTTCAGGTATCACTACACCAAAGAAAGGAAGCTCTTGCAAGTGAGCATATTCCAAATCGTGATCAATAGAATCCTCTTCCACATCATTAGGCACAAGTAAGGGTGACGATTCAGGTGTAGTTTGAGAATCACTTGGTAAAGGTGCATCCGGTTCAATGTTAATTGAAGATGCATTAGATAAAGCTTCATTAGCTTGAGCAACCACTTCAAGGATTGGAGCAATCACTACAGGTGCTTGAACTTCATCATTCGGGGGATCAAAGAATTCATCAAACAACGGTTGAAACAGTTTATCCCACTCGGGCCTTGTTGGTGGTAAAAATGATGCAGAAGTAGGATTATTGGGAACTAATCCGGAACTAATAGCACCGGTTCCCATCTCATGAAGCGCGGGTTCAGAGCTACGTTGCTCAGAAGCCATCGCGGTCAGCTCATCGAAATCTGCGTCCATAGTTTCTACAATCTTACCAAGACGACGGTTGTAAATTCGGTATGCTTTCTTGGAGGGTGAGTAACCAATGAAAATACCTATATCGGCTTTCGGTTGAAGCTTGCCCAAGTTCTCACTATTAATGTTTGGATAACAAAGGGCACCAAACACATGAAAAAATGAAACATCGGGTTTACGGTCATGTAGAAGCTCGTAAGGTGTTTTTCCATGGCGTTTCCGAATGATAGAACGGTTTTGGGTGAAACATGCAGTAGATATAGCTTCTGCCCACAAAAACAATGGAGCGTTCGCATAAATCAGCATAGTCCTAGCAGCTTCCATAAGCGTACGATTCCGTCTTTCAACGACATCGTTTTGTTGTGGAGTACGTGCAGCGGATGTTTCATGTGAGATACCAACTCCTTCATAGTAATCACGAAGAGTCTGGTTGACGAACTCTGTTCCATTGTCTGTACGAATACGGCGGACAGTAGTATTCAAACGTACCTGAATGAATTTCAGAAAAGTGATGATAGCCTTCGGTGCTTCATCCTTTGTACGTAAAAATCTTACCCATGTAAACCTGGAGAAATCATCCACAATAACGAGAATGAATTTCTTACCACTCACACTTTCAGTTCTCATTGGCCCACAAAGATCCATATGCAAAAGATGAAGTTTTTCTTGATTGGTGTCTTCAGCTTTGGGCTTGTAAGATTTCTTGGTACTTTTCCCCCTTGAACACGCGGAACATAAATGGTCCTTGTGAAATTTAAGCTTTGGAAGACCACGAACTAATTCGTTTTTAGCCAGGTGATTAATAGCATCAAAGTTGAGATGAGATAATCTGCGATGCCATAACCATGACTTGGTCTTAGATGCTTTAGAGAGAAGACATACTGGAGAGGCGGCCATCATGTCTTGTAAGGACAAGGTATAAAGATTTGCACCACGAGATCCCTTCAACAAATCTTTTCCTTCCAAGTTGCGGATGAAACAAGTGTTTTGTCGAAAAGCAACCTCTAGGTTGGAATCACAAAACTGTCCTACTGAGAATAAATTATGACCAAGACCTTCTACATAGTATACCCTTGAAATCGTAACGTTTCCAATCTGATATTCACCATACCCCATTATTTTTGCAATATGATCATTACCGAATTTAACCGTACCAAGAAACTTGCTGACGAAATTTCGGAGCATCGAGCGATCTCCGGTCATATGCTTTGAACAACCGGAGTCCAAATACCAGAGGATGATTTGGACCACCTGAAAATATCACCACACGAAGACAATATAGAGGTATCAGAATCTGAATGTTCCTTGTTATTAGCAGGTACAGATTTAATAATCTTAGATTTGCTAATTTTAGGTTTCTTAGATTTCCTAGCCTTCTTCTTCCTAGTTGGTGGTGTAGTTTCTAGTTGGCTTAAATCCTGTGGTATTTCTTCACTGATAGGCACTATAGTGGGAGCTGACCTAATTAAAGGGCGCTGTTTCCATACTTGAGTGCTAGTGTGCCTAACTAAAGGACGCTCAGACCTAACCTTAATGGATGCATTCCTAGTTAAAGGGCACATTTTTCCATCTAATGTAAAGGTCCTACCAGTGGGACGCCATTGCCAGCCAACCTGGGCACGAGTTCTACCCGTTGGCTTCCATTCAAGACCATTCCTAATGGCATTCATTTCATTCACATGATCAATAAGACACAAATCATGACGTTGGGAAAACATACATTCATTACAATTCCAACAATTCAAATTAGAATTCACGAATGGTTTAGGCTTCTGCACAGGCGCAGAGCTTTTAGTCTTAACATGATTCTTTTTATTTAAAACTGAACTAACATTCCTCTGGTGAGCTTCTACTTTCTTCTTTTTGGCACTACTAGTGGAGGGCTTGATCTTATCTTTCTTGAGTGGCGATCCTTTAGCCTTAGTAGTCTCTTTTAATCCTGTAGAAGGCAAAGTGGGAACATTAGCAACAGATTTTAAAGGTGCCTTACTTGATTGTGCCAATGACGGTTTTGCTCCTGGAGTCTTATTGAATGGAGTTACAGCAATGGGCCTATTAGTAAGTAGTGCAGAGCCTGGTTTACCTATGTATTGCAAATATGCTAAGCAATATTGAACTCGCTTAATATATTCATAAGCCGAATAATAGTAGCTACTTGAGGGATCTAAGCAATATTGAAATCTCTATCGATGATCCGAATTTGACTACGCCTTCCATCGAAAATCCTCCGGATTTAGAGCTTAAGGATCTACCGTCTCATCTTGAATACGTGTTCCTTGAAGACAATAAGAAGTTACCCGTCATCATCGCAAAGAATTTGAAAGAAGACGAAAAATCCCGACTTATCGCTGTGCTGAAGAATCATAAGAAAGCGATTGCGTGGAAAATCTCCCATATTCGTGGAATTGATCCTCACTTTTGCACACATAAAATTCTCATGGAGGACGACTTTAAACCCACTATTCAAAGCCAAAGAAGGGTGAATCCCAAGATCCATGACGTTATCAAAAAAGAGGTTATCAAACTTCTTGATGCGGGAATGATCTACCCTATCTCGGATCCACCATGGGTTAGTCCGGTCCATTGTGTGCCTAAGAAAGGCGGAATCACCGTTGTGCCTAATGAAAACAACGAGTTGATTCCTACTCGTCTCGTTACAGGGTGGAGAGTTTGTATAGACTATCACAAACTCAATGATGCTACGAGAAATGATCATTTTTCCCTTCCTTTCATGGACCAAATGCTTGAACGTCTAGCGGGTAATGACTATTACTGCTTCTTAGACGGTTTCTCCGGGTATTTTCAAATTCCCATCGATCCTAAAGACCAAGAGAAAACCACATTCACTTGTCCTTATGGAACATTTGCTTACAAACGAATGCCTTTCGGCTTATGCAATGCTCTTGGGACGTTCCAAAGGTGTATGATGGCTATTTTCCATGACATGGTTGAAGAAACTATGGAAGTCTTCATGGATGATTTCTCGGTCTATGGTGATTCTTTCTCTCATTTCCTTGCCAATTTGGAACGCATGCTTAAGCGGTGTGAAGACACTCACCTTGTTCTAAATTGGGAAAAATGCCATTTCATGGTAAAAGAAGGCATTGTGCTTGGACATAAAATCTCAAAAGCCGGTCTTGAGGTGGACCGTGCTAAAGTGGATGTCATAGCCAAATTACCTCCACCTTCAACTGTGAAGGGTGTGAGAAGTTTCCTTGGTCATGCGGGCTTCTATCATCGATTCATTCAAGATTTTTCTAAAATCGCTCGCCCGATGACCCACCTCTTGGAAAAAGATGCTCCCTTTATCTTTTCTAAAGAGTGTCTTGAATCCTTCAATCTTCTTAAGGAAAAGCTAACTAAGGCACCGGTCTTGGTTACCCATAACTGGGAGCTACCTTTTGAATTGATGTGTGATGCTAGCGACTTTCCTATTGGAGCGGTTTTGGGCCAAAGAGTGAACAAACACTTCCAACCAATCCATTATGCTAGCAAGACAATGACGGGGGCTCAATTGCATTATACCACTACCGAAAAAGAGCTTTTAGCTGTAGTGTATGCTTTTGAGAAGTTCCGCCCCTATCTTGTTCTTTCCACCACCATTGTGTACACCGATCATTCCGCGCTGAAGTACTTGTTGACTAAGCAAGATTCTAAGCCAAGACTTCTTCATTGGGTTTTGCTCCTTCAAGAATTTAAAATTGAAATTCATGACAAGAAGGGAGCCGAAAACCTAGCCGTGGATCATCTAAGTAGACTTGAGGATCCTTATCAAGGGGATCATCTGAATCAAGAGATGAATGACTCTTTTCCCCTTGAGGCCTTAATGTCTATCAATTCCAATCTTGATGACACCCCGTGGTTTGCGGACATTGCAAACTACTTAGCGGGAGGTATTCTCATCGAAGGGTTAACATCCCAACAAAAGAAGAAGTTCTTTAAAGATGTTAAGACTTACTTTTGGGATGACCTTATCTCTTGAAACAATGTGATGATCTGATTATTCGTCGGTGTGTTGATGGACTCGCAGCTTTAGACATTCTCGAAGCTTGCCATAAAGGACCCACCGGTGGTCACTTTGGTCCCAACTACACTGGGAAGAAAGTGATTGACTCGGGATTCTATTGGCCCACCATTTATCGTGACGCTCACGAGATGGTTAAAAATTGTGATGCTTGCCAACGCCAAGGCAAGATCACACATAAAGATGAGATGCCTCAAAATTTCATACATGAATGTGAAATCTTTGATGTATGGGGTATAAACTTTATGGGGCCATTTCCATCATCTAAAGGGAACAAGTACATCCTCGTAGCCGTTGACTACGTTTCCAAATGGGTTGAAGCTAAGGCTCTCCCTACGAACGATGCGAGGGTGGTTGTGAAATTTTTGAAGCAGCTTTTTGCTCGATTCGGTGTTCCTCGTGCTATCATCAGTGACCGCGGGACTCATTTTTGCAATGATCAATTAGCTCGAGTCATGGCTAAGTACGGTGCCAATCACCGTCTTTCCACCGCTTATCATCCTCAAACAAATGGTCAAGCTGAGATATCTAACCGTGGATTGAAGCGAATTCTTGAGCGTACTGTGGGAGAGCATCGTGCCTCATGGGCCGATAAGTTAGATGATGCTTTGTGGGCTTTCCGTATCGCATATAAGACGCCGATTGATTGCACTCCATATCGTCTTGTGTACGGGAAGGCATGCCACCTCCCTATTGAGCTGGAACATAAGGCGTACTGGGCCTTGAAGTGGGCCAATTTTGACATCAACAAAGCCGGTGATCTTCGGAAGATTCAACTCAACGAGCTCAATGAACTGAGGACTTAAGCTTATGAGAATTCATTGATCTATAAGGAGAAGACCAAGATCATTCATGATGCAAGGATTAAGAACCGAGAGTTCCACGTGGGTGATCAAGTTTTACTCTTTAACTCTCGGTTGAAGATTTTCTCGGGCAAGCTGAAGAGCCCTTGGTCTGGTCCATTCACCGTCGCCAAAGTCTTCCCCTATGGCACCATTGAGCTTTCTCAACCAAATGGGCCCAATTTCAAAGTGAATGGCCAGCGAGTGAAGTTGTACTTTGGTGAGGACATCTCTCATGAGATGATTCCATCCCTCACCATGTTTCCCTTGAATTAGTTATGGGTCGAGTTAGGCTCGTGACTCAGTTAACAAAAACAAGCGCTTCTCAGGAGGCAACCCGTTGATCTATCCTTTACCGTTTTCATAATAAGTGTAGGGGGAGCCCCGTATGTGTTTGTTGTCTTGTTTCTTATGATGTGCAGGGATTAAAGCTTCAAAGATCCATTCTCGATGACTTTTGACGAACCGTGATCCCGTGTGCCCGTCTTCCCGGTTCAATCCTAAACTGTCATGATTCAATATTTCATATCTTGTATGTTCACATTGAAACTACTATAGTTGTCCTTCCCTTAGCAAGATTTAAACAACGTGCACAATGTCTTAAGTGTAGGGGAGTTTACTCCCACATGCTTAAACATTGAGGACAATGTTTATATCAAGTGTAGGGGGGACTTCTATCGAAGTAAGTGGGCTTTTCCATGAATTTGTCCTCATTTTAACCGGAAAAATTGATTTTTCGACATTTTTCAAAATTTTTAATGTATTTTGGCCTAGTTGTATTTACCTTCGTTATAGTTATTTTCTTTCCTTGCTAAAAATAAAGTTTAATAAAGTGGTTTTAATTTTTCAACGTTGTGAATCTTTTGACTCAACCCGAGTTTACTTATCCAAGTTTACTCTAGCTAGTATCCTTAACGTGTTTAAGTCAAGTTTTGCTAGGCTTTTATATAGGGAACTTTAAAACGCGAAAGTCTTAACTCTCACGGGTTAAGAACAAGAACTTTTCGCAAGTTCCTATAATTGATCCTAGAGAGTCGTTTATCAAGGGAACTTTAAAATGCGAATTCTAAACTTGAAAAAGTCTAAGAGTTTGCAAGATCCTATAGATGACTCGAAAACCCAAAACTTTGATTTAATTGGCTAAGCATCCACGAGTCTCATTCCTTGAGATTTTAAATTATGGAGAATGAGATATGATAGAGTCAATTATAAGTTTGGTATTCTTTCATGAATTTATGTGAGTTGATTATAAGATTTTTCTCCCATCGCTTGCTAATAAATTTATCTGCAATATATAAGGTTGTATGATTTGAAAAGTTACTTAGCTTCTAGCACAAGATCGTTTAAAAGTTGCTCGGTATTAATTAGAGTTCATAGCCAAGGCATAACTTATTGAAGCGGGATGCGAAGATTGGCGAGTCCAAAAAGGTCCTAACAAGACATGAGGGATACATTTTGTTGCTAAAGATCCAAAAGTGATGTGAAGAATCATTTATCAAAAATCAATATGAAGGATCGAGACACACGACGAAAAGCAAAAACTCGCCTAAAGATCATGGAGAAGTCTATCCAAAAAGGCCCTAACAAGGTATGAGGATAAATAGATCCAAGTCCTAAAAGGAGGTGGATCGTTGTATATCAAAGTCCAAAATAAAGATTGGAGAAAAATGAAGAAGTCGTGGTCCAATGATGAAGAATCTCTCAAAACTTCAAGTGAAGAAATTCCTATTATGAAGAGAAGACCATAATTTCCAGAACGTCTCTCAAAGATTTGAAGTATGAAGTCGCTGCCAAATATCGGTCCGAGAAAGGTCTCAAATCGTGAAGCGAGTTATGCCAAGATATGAACTTTATGAGGTCACGAGAAGCAGTTTTAAAAGATTTTGTCCTTTAGCTAACTATTGATTAAATCGTCCCACTTTATTTTCAGCCTAAATAACTATCGAAATAAGTCAAACAATGCATCCTCGTGATCATTCAAGACAAAATTAAAATATAAGAGATACACCTAGGAATAAGGGAGTCTAAGTGAATAATTGGGCCACATGAGTTCGTGTTAGTTTGCTAACTTATAATAACAATGATCTTGTTTTTTAAGCTTGGTTTGGGGAACGTGAAACTTGAGGATGATAAACATTCATGACAGCCAAAACCCCAATGTAAGTCTTTGATTTCTATCTTTTTACTTTCCTTTAAGTTTAGTATTTAATAAAGGCCAAGGTAGGTTATTTATGATGAGAAATGTAATATGTGCTTTGAAAATTAATTCATTGCATGAGGGCATTGCAACG
Source organism: Glebionis coronaria (assembly GCA_025667525.1). NCBI lineage: Eukaryota > Viridiplantae > Streptophyta > Magnoliopsida > Asterales > Asteraceae > Glebionis > Glebionis coronaria. Next base: position 127,594,803 of record CM046881.1, read on the forward strand.
GTCAAGTGTAGGGATTTAATAAGTGTGAAAACACTTATCCTTTTACCACTCATTTCCAATAATAACAAGACCAAAACGTGTATTTTATGTCGTAAAAGTCGGAATTATGCGTGGTTTGTGTTTTTATTGTGTTTCATGTTGGGAATAAATTAAGGTCAGATCACTTGAACGCTGACAAGAACAACTCAAGCGTTGACAAGAGCAAAGTGAGCGCTGACAGCTTAAGCGTTGACAAGTTAAAGTCAAGCGTTGACAGATTGAAGACAAGCACTGATGGAAGATGTGAGCTACACGTTTATTATATTCTAGAATACTTCTAGTAAGGATAGAAACGACAATGTATTTTCTATGTTTATCTTTACCTAGAATAGTTGATACGTAGCTTATTGTACAAGGCTTCTTAGTCTATAAAAGAAGGCCTTTAGGTTAATGTTTAATATCAAGTTTTCATTAAGTTTTTCATTTGTAAACATCTTTCATTGTAAGCAAGTTCGACTTTGATAATCAAAGTGAAAGTATTGTTTACATCTTGTGTTCTTGTTTAAGTATTAAATTCCGCATAATACTTAGATTCACAAAGCATACAACAAAGGTTTCTCTACGTGTTATACTTGATCTAATCTCGTATACACAAAGCTAATCGATCTAAGTTTGGGATCAACAAGTGGTATCAGAGCTTGTTGAGGAACTTTTGATCTTTGAAGAACACCAGAACGATATACGAACACCAAAACCCTAATTTTCTCAAAACCCTAAAAACATCATGTCTGAAGCAAACATCATGTACTCCTCTTCATCCTTACCAAACATCAAGATTCCCATGCTTGATGCAACCAACTTCGACTTATGGAGGTTCAACTTTGAACAATATCTGGGGATCTTTGACTACACACTCTAGGACATTATTGAATATGGAAACTCATTCAATAAAGCTCAAAAGTTTCTGAATGCCATTGCGACAAGAACAGCTGTTGAAGGATGTCCTGATGAAGATAAGAAAGAAAAACCTGGAGATGGTAGAGCTGTAAGTGCTGAAGATATTGCAAAGAAAAGGGCTGACATGAAAGCCCTAAATATTCTGAAAGTGTCTCTGGGACAAGAAAATCAGCACAAATATAGAAGCTATGAATCTGCTAAGGATCTTTGGGAAGCAATTGAAGTTGCATATGGTGGTAATGCAGAAACTAAGGAAGAAAAGAAAAAGCAACTTCTGCATGATTATGCTGTCTTCAAAGCTCAGCCCAATGAGAAACTGAGCAGTGTGAGAAGCAGATTGCTTGACATCACAAGAAAATTGTCCTTCATGGGGACACAAGTTGGTGATATTGACATCAATGCTACTTTTCTGAAAAGTCTTGGTGAGACATGGAAGATTGAGGCAAGATCTATTCTTGCCAATAATACTCACAAGAGCTCTTCGTTTGATGACATCTACAACAAACTAAGATTGTTGGAAGATGAAACTCTTTCAAGCAAAGCTAGCACCAGCAACATGGCCTTCTTTTCTCATAGTGAAGGTCAATTCAATCAGCAGGACTCCATTATGCATCCAGTTACTGGATCACCATTTGTCAGCGCTGGAACAAGTCCTGTCAACGTCTCCTTTTCAGACGCTGACACATTCATGAATGACTCACCAAGAGTTAAACCTGCTGGTTTGGATTTGGATACTGTTTGTGCTTACATTGCTTCTTTGCCCAATGGTTCTGTGATTACATATGAGGACCTTGAGCAGATAAGTGATGAACACTTGGAAGAGATGGACATCAAGTGGAACATGGCTCTTGCTAGTATAAGAGCAAATAGGTGGAATAGGAGGTTCAAGAAGAAGATGACCTTCAATGCTAAAGACACTGCTGGATTTGATAAATCCAAAGTTGAGTGCTACAACTGTCATCGCATGGGGCACTTCATGAGGGAATGCAGATCTCCTAGAAGATCTGATGCTGGTAAACCCTCAAGTCAGGTTGTTAAAGCTCAAAACTCCAAAGCCATGGTTGCAGTTCAAGGAATTGATGGTACTGGATGGGATTGGAGCTATCTGGCCAAGGATGCTGAAGAGGACAAAGCTTTGATTGCTGACATTGAAGAAGAAGAGCATGTTGAATATGCTCTCATGGCACACTCCTCCTCTTCATCTGATAATGAGGTATATGATGATGCTTTTTGTAGCAAAGGTTGTAGGTTAAACACTGACAGACTTAACAAAGAAGTGTTAAAACTAAAAGAGGATATGAGCACTGAAAGGTGTAAATTATCCAATTACCAACTAGCTCTTACTGAAACTGAGAAAACCGTTTCTGAATACAAGAAAATGGAATTTGATTTAAAAGATAAGATAAATATCTTAAAACATGAGCTAGAGGGTAGTATGGATGTTAGAAATATCATGTCAAAAGTCAATAAAGACCTACAGGCTAAGTTAGATGAGGCCATTAAGAATAAAGATAATATTGACCTCAAGATTCAAAGATTTGATTGAGCCACCCAAGCCCTAGGAGACTGTGTAGCTAAACAAAGAGATCCTAAGGATATGACTGGGCTTGGGATGAATGAGAATGATTACTCTCTGGTTCCACCACCAGCTGGTGACTTCTATGGTGTCCTTAGAAAGGATTTATCTTGGACTGGTATTCCAGAATGCCAAGAAGAGGAATTTATTCCTCCACCAAGAGTTGTCACCCCAGTAGAAGAGTATCAACAAAAACTGACTGACCTAAATGAGTGGAAGAAAGCTAACCCTACTTTATTTGTTAAGGGAGGTTTGCTGTGTGAAAGTCCCATTGAATCCCCACCCATTAAGGTTACTCACCCAGTTACTGGTAAAGCTGTTGACCTAGGCTCCAACACTGTTAGAAGACCTACCATTAAATATGCAGAGATGTATAGAAATAATAGGTCACCCAAGAGCCAAGTTAACAATCATGGAACAGGTTTCTTTGCTTCTAGACCTAAGAATGTGTCTAAGAAAGCCTGTTATACTTGTGGTAGCTTTTCACATTTGGCATACAAATGTGTCAACGCTCCCAAAGTCAGCGCTGATAGGAACAATTTCAGCGCTGATAGGAAGAAAGTCAACGTTGTTAGGAAGTCAAACGTTGTCAGACCCAGACCTGGTGTGCAGCAAAGTCCACAAGTGATTAGACCAGCCCCATTCTTTACTAGAAGGTCTAACACTCATGGACAAAGACCTTTTCAAAAGACAAATACCTGGTCAAATAGGCAATGGGTTCCTGTAGCAAACCCTAGGTTCAACGCTGATAAGGGTAAATTCAGCGTTGACAGGACAAAATCCAACGCTGACAGAAACGTGACCAGACCTAAGTATTTGCAGCCACAAGGTAAGGGGTCTAAAGCTTCTTCAAGCTTAACATGGAGACCCAAGAAAGATCAAAACCCTAATAATGATGGAATTTCAATGACTTGCAACAGGTTTAACTATATTTCAAAAGTCATTACAAAACCAATTGGGGTTAACTGGGTATTTCATCCTAAAAGGGATGAGAATGGGGTTGTTGTGAGAACTAAGTCTGTTCTTATTGAACAACCAGATGAATCCAAGTCTTCTGAGACTTGGGTTCCCAAAGAAAACTAATTTGTTTTCTTTATGTGCAGGGCATTCAAAAGCAGATCAATGACTATGGATATTGGGATAGTGGATGCTCAAGGCACATGACAGGAAAGGAAGACTATCTGACAAACTTCACTCCTATTCAAGATGGTGATAAGGTATACTTTGGAGGGGGCTACGACACCATCACAGGCAAAGGAACCCTTATCACCAATAATCTACGTTTTGAGAATGTCTTCCTGGTAAAAGAACTGGACTATAATCTGTTTAGTGTATCACAAGTGTGTGATAACAAAAATAAGGTTCTTTTCACTGATACTGAGTGTTTGGTGTTAAGCAAGGATTTTAAGATCCCTGATGAGAAGTATATTGAGTATAGAACACCTAGGCATAAGGACATATACAATGTGAATTTAAATGGGATTAAAGTGAATGCTAATATGTCTTGTTTTTATGCTAAGGCCTCAGTAGATGAAAGTAATTTGTGGCACAGGATACTAGGGCACATAAACTTTAAAAATATCAATAGACTTGTGAGGCTTGGTTTAGTTGATGGTTTGCCTGAGAAGGCCTTCCACAATGACCACTCTTGTGTTGCATGTCTTAAAGGCAAGCAGCACAAGGTCTCATTCAAGTCCAAGCAGGTGCATACTAGTTCCAGACCTCTTCATATGCTTCACATGGACCTCTTTGGTCCAACTAATATATAAAGTTTGAATGGCAAGTCACATTGTTTTGTTGTCACTGATGACTTTTCTAGGTTTACTTGGACATTCTTTCTAGCTATGAAGAGTGACACAGCTGATGTTCTTATTGAATTTATCACTCAAATTGAGAAAAGGTCTGGCAATGAGGTTAAGATGCTTAGGAGTGATAATGGTGGAGAATTTAGGAACAAGAAGCTAGATGATTTTTGTGCCAGGAAGGGAATTACTAGACAGTTTAGTATTGCTAGAACCCCACAACAAAATGGGGTTGCTGAAAGGAAGAATAGAACCCTAATTGAAGCAGCCAGAACAATGTTGGCTGATGCTCACTTTCCCATAGCCTTTTGGGCTGAGGCTGTTAATACAGCATGTTATGTGCAAAATAGAGCATTGGTTAACAAAATTCAGAACAAAACACCTTATGAGTTACTTTGGGGAAGAAAGCCTAATATTGGTTTTCTCAGACCTTTTGGATGTCATGTAGTAGTCTTAGACACTAGTGATGCCTTAGGGAAATTTAGTGCAAAAGGTGATGAAGGTTACTTCATGGGGTATTCAGTGCAGAGCAAGGGTTATAGGGTTTATCTTAAGGAGGACAAACGTATTGTTGAAAGAGTACATGTTAGGTTCTTAGAGAATAAACCTAGTGATCCTGAAAGTGGTCCTAATTGGTTGTTTGATTTGGAACCCTTATCTAGAACTTTAAATTATATGCCTATCACTAATTCAGACATTATGAAGGTAACTTCAAATGTTGTGGAGGAACAAGTTGTTCATGTTTCAGGTACACAGGTTGATGAAAGGGTTGGATCACAAGCAGAAAAAGCATCTCCTACATTTGAATATGTCATAATTCCCATTTGGACTGATGCTTTTGCTGCTGCTGCTGCTGCGGGACAAGATAATGGTGGTTTCCAAATACCACCAGATACAAACATGCATGGTTCTTCAAGCGCTGACAAAGGGAAATCAAGCGCTGACAAGACCAATTCAGACGTTGATGGCTCAGACGTTGACAACAACAGTTCAAGCGTTGTTAGCCCAAGCGCTGACAAACAAGGTTCAGACGTTGACAACACCTTTGCACATCTTTTCTCTTCAAATTTTGAACAAGGTGGACCTTCCAATGTCCATGGAGAGATCCCAGTTGATCAAAGAGAGTCTGATGAAGAAGATATTGGCAACATGGAGCGTGAAGTTGAGGACACCAGACTTTTTGAAGGAGGAGTTCTCACTTCCACAATGAAGAATCACCCCCCATCTCAGATCATTGGTGATGTTATGACTCCAGTTCAGACAAGAAGATCCCATCAAAGTCTTGGTGGATTTATTGCCAATATACACAAGAAGGTAGATACCCCTCTTGTTCAAGCATGTTTGTTTGCTTGTTTTCTGTCACAAGAAGAACCCAAGAAGATATTTGATGCTCTCAAAGAACCAAGTTGGGTGGAAGCAATGCAGGATGAGCTTCACCAATTTGCTATTCAGGATGTTTGGGAGCTGGTTGATTGTCCTAGATATGTCAGACCAATTGGGACAAGATGGGTTCTCAGGAACAAAAGAGATGAAAGAGGTATTGTGGTCAGAAACAAGGCAAGGTTAGTGGCTCAAGGTTATACACAAGAGGAGGGGATAGACTATGAAGAAGTCTTTGCACCAGTTGCAAGGTTTGAAGCTATTAGGATTTTTCTAGCCTATGCGTCTTGCATGGGCTTTACAGTCTATCAAATGGATGTAAAGAGTGCATTCTTGTATGGCACCATTGTTGAAGAAGTTTATGTCATGCAACCTCCTGGTTTTGAGGATCCTGAGCATCCAGACAAAGTGTATAGAGTCAAAAAGGCTATGTATGGCCTTCATCAAGCCCCTAGAACATGGTATGGTACTTTGTCTACCTATTTGGTGGACAATGGATTCAAGAGGGGCACCATAGATCAGACACTATTTACAAAGAAGAAAGGCAAAGATGTGTTGCTTGTGCAGGTCTATGTTGATGATATCATTTTTGGGTCTACTGATCCAAAGATGAGTGAGGATTTCTCCAAGCTCATGACAGACAAATTCAAGATGAGTGCTATGGGGGAGATGAACTTCTTTCTTGGTTTACAAGTTCAGCAGAAAGAAGAGGGTATCTTCATCTCCCAAGACAAATATGTTGCTGAAATCTTGAAGAAGTTTGGCTTTTCTCCACATGAAAAGAGGGCTTCTACTCCTATGGATAGAGAACACCCTTGGGGAAAGATTGGAGATGGGAAAGATGTTGATGTCAGGCATTATAGATCCATGATTGGATCCTTGATGTATCTTACTGCTTCCAGACCTGATATCATGTTTGCTGTGTGTGCATGTGCACGCCATCAAGTGACTCCCAAAGAATGTCACCTTTATGCTGTGAAGAGGATCTTTAGGTACCTGAGATGTTTTCCTACTCTTGGTTTGTGGTACCCAAAGGATTCACCATTGGAGCTGATTGCATATTCAGATAGTGATTATGGTGGTGACAAGTTTGATAGGAAATCCACAACTGGTGGATGTCAATTTCTTGGGAGCAGATTAATATCTTGGCAATGCAAGAAACAAACAGTGGTGGCTAACTCTACAACTGAAGCAGAATATGTGGCTGTAGCAGCATGTTGTGGTCAAGTGTTGTGGATTCAGAACCAGCTGTTGGATTATGGGTATAACTTCATGCATACTAAGATATTTGTTGACAATAATAGTACTTTATGCATCATTAAGAATCTTGTGCATCATTCTAAAACTAAACACATAGAAATTAGACACCATTTTATAAGAGATTGCTTTGAGAAGGGTTTAATACAACCAGATAGGGTTGACACTGAGGAAAATGTGTCAGATTTATTAACTAAACCTTTTGATACTGGAAGATTTCAGTACTTGGTAACAAGTATTGGAATGGTTAATCTCACTTAAGTATGTGTTTTGGATTCTTTTTGTAAAAGTATGTACAGGATGATGCATTATTATTATTGGTCTTATTGATAATTTAGATTTTCCACTATATTTTTCTAACACTGACAAAGGTTGTTTGAACACTGATAAGTGTTTTTGCAACGTTGTCAGCAGTATAATTGTCTAACGCTGACAAAGCTTCCTTCAACGTTGTTATGTGTTATCGGGGCGTTGTCAGCAACAATGTTAGTTTTGTGGTTTTCAATCTAAATGTACAGATGGTGTTAGCAGAATACCATTGGATACAGAGTTGCTTATGGATCAAAGGAGAAGCATTTGGATATGTTTTTGTTTATGGATGATGGTTGGAATGTTTCATTCCTATCTTGACATAAATTTTTTATGTTCATGCATATTTTTGGCAAACTCTTTGTATCTTTGTTTAAGGGGAGGTTTTAGGAACCTTTAGGATTTTTGGATATCCATATGATACTCTTATCACAATTCTAGATTGTGTCCACAGGTGAGTATGGGTTAGTTTTACTAAACCATGAGGCACTGTAGCATGCATAGTATATCAACTTTGCATGCTGCCAAGACATTTTTGGCCTAGAATTGGTTGTGGTCTGATGGGAGACTTGGGAATTACTTTGTTATGGGTTTTACCTGGGAGTAACAAGGATTTTATAAGGTAACTTGGTTGTTAAGAATTTTGGTTAGCAAGGGACACTAGAGGACTGTTGTGTCTATCTTGCCTATGCAAGTGTGCATAACTGGACAGTGCTTGCCGCCCTATGATAATTATCAGCTTTTGGTTATCTTCTCTAGGATAAATTACTTGTTAAGGTCATTTTTCACTTTTTAAAAAAAACAATTTTATTTTTGGACGCTGACAAGATTTTTCCAAGCGTTGTTGTGACCAAATTGGACGCTGACATGGCTTTAGGCGAACGTTGACAAGATTATAGCCGTTGGGCGTTGATGGGTTATTTTTGACCGTTGACAATCAATGGGACCTACCCAGTTGTTACTTTTTGACATATTTTCAAGCCGTAATTTTAGGAGTTGTTACTTTCATTAAATGCATGAGATAACTTATAACTTTTTCAATATTTTCATGATTAGTTTTTGAAAATCTTTGCCTATTTTTGGGCCAATCACATGCATTCATCCACTCCTATAAATTTGGCTCCTATTTTTAAACAGGGTATCTATAATTCTTGTCTAATACTTTTCTCTTATCAACCTTCATCTTCTATACTTCAAATTAACAGCTTTCATCAATGGCACCAAGATTTAACTCAGCAGAATTAGATTTGGGGTTCAAGTCTCAACACAACATGATTGCTTATCTTGTTGCTGATAATACGTTGTTCCCTCAATACACACAAATGGTGGCGTATTTGAACGCATCCCCATTAAGGTATGCTCTTTCTCATGCACCACTCATTCCAGTCACACACATTAAACAGTTTTGGAACACTGTAAGTTCCTCAACAGTTAATGGAGTGACCACATTAACTTCTATTGTTCATGGGAGATCTTGGGTGGTTACTGAGGCCTTGGTACGCCAGGCCTTGCATCTTGATGATGCTGATGGTATAACCATTCTTCCCATAACTGTAATAGAACAAGGGCTTAGGGCTTTGGGATACCCTATTCCTGATGAAGGTACTCTTAATAAGTACCATAAGCAGGAATTTCCCCCAGCCTGGAAGTACCTCATTCACATTCTCCTTCAATGTTTGAGTCCCAAATGTACTGCACACAATGAGATCAATAGATCCATTGCAACTGCTATTGTGTGTATTGCAACAGGGCAAAAATATAACTGGTCTAAAATGATTTTTGAAGGAATGTGTAAAAACAAGGGGACAAAAATGACTTTAGCTTATCCCCGTTTTCTGCAAATGATTTTTGATGTTCAAAGATATTGTTCAAGGGATCACAATGACTTTTATAAAATCCCTGAACAAAAGAAAGCTATTTTTACCAAGATGAATTCACCACCTCATAGAGACCTACCTTTAACCCCAGCCATGCTTGCTGTTATTGCAGCAGCACAACCTCAACCAGACCCCCAACCTCATATTGACCCTCACCCACAACTTGAACCTATCCCTGAACCTTTACGCTCACCTGACCAAATGCAAATAGACCAAAATCCCTTTGACGCTGACATATCTAATGTGGGCGTTGATGTGCCTATTTCCAACGCTGACACCCAACCATCACAATCCCAAACACCCCTTAATCAACCCACATCTACCCCTTCTTCCACACCATCTTCCACACCACCTGAATATAGGTTGTTTAAACGCCAAAGGACTGCTGGAGAGTTCTCCTCTGGTGGTCCTAGCCATGAAGCAGAGAGAACCACCACCACACGTGTGGCTGGTGACCTAGATGAGGCTGGGACTATTGGTTCTGGCTTAGAAGCTGGCCAAGGCAGTCCCACCATAATTAAGTCCTCATCCATGCCCAATGAACCTGACTTGGGAGGTCAAATCCCCATTTTAGAAGAGGGCAGACTGGAACCAATGACTCTTTTGGAATTGACGGCTGTCTGCATTAGCTTGCAAAAGCAGAATGCAGACTTGGTACAAATTGTCAGTAACCAAGGCCTTGAACTCAAGGAATTGAGAGAGAGGATTGTTGTTTTGGAGAGTGCTCATGCAAAGGGAGGTATGGAGGAGTCTTCCAAAGGGGAGGAAGATCAAAGAAATCTGAGTGATAAGAGCAGTCAAGATGGTCAATCATTGGATGTTGCTGAAGCTCTTACTACTTTGAAGGAACAAACAGGTTTTGATACGTCCTTGATCTCTCCAACCAATTTAAATTTATCATTTACAGATATGTTGAGAGAGGTTACACAAGGCGCTGAGGGAAAATATTTGAGCGTTGACAAGACAAGTTTGGACGCTGATAGAAGTATTTTGGGCGCTGATAGAGGAAATTTGGGCGTTGACAGATCTGCATATGGAGGTGATGTATTCCAGTCATCATCTATCATCAAGGATGTTTCTACTCAGGTATTACCATCTACTTTACCAACAATTGCACCATCAGATAAGGGTAAGGGTAAGTTGGTAGAAGAAAGTGTTCCAAAGAATGCAGCTCAGGTTGAATTTGATAGAAGATTGGCTGAGCAAATGATGGAACAAGGTGAAAAGGAAAAGTCACCATTTGTTGTGACTTCTGAAGAAGAAAGTGATGGGGCTAGCTCAGATTCAAGTGTGATGATTATTGAACCAGAAAGACTTGAGTATGGTGATGAGCTTGCTAGGGAAAAGCTGAGAGATTTAAAGTTGCAGATTGATTCTGATATGCCAGAGGTGGTTCAGATGTACAATTCTTGGGAAGAAAGCTGTATGGATAATCCAGACTTGACCATTTCAGATCAGATATGGGGTTTGGAGATTCTTCTTAGAGTTCAGAAGGATTGTAAGGTGATTCTGAAGCACAAGGCAAGCAACATTCTTTCAGAGTTGAAAAGGGATAGAAGGAAGCTCTACTTTATGTTGCTCAAATGTCATGGAGTTGGATGGACACATCAGAAGCTGAAGGCTTTGACATTTGATGAGCTGGAACATAGGGCTTATCCTATTTGGGTGAAAGTGCAAGAAGAAAACACTTTCAGACTTCTTTCAGATGAAAGAAAGGAGCAACTTGCAGAAGAGATGGCAATCAAGAAAGCTATGATAGTTCCCAGACCAGTAAAGAAGGGATTTATACTTGAGTTTCCAAAAGATATGAATCAACTATATCCAAGTGAAGCAGTTATTAGAAAGAGCCTCAAGCTCTCCCCATTAGAAGCTTCAGATATGGTGCATGTGTTACCACTAGATTCTAGGAATCCAATTGTGAGTTATGATGAAGATGAATGTGGATTCTGGAAGATTGGAAGATTTGGAAAGGAGGTACACACTTTTACCACTCTCATATCTTTATTTTCAAGTTGTGATAGAGAAGACTTGGTGGACCTTTGGAGGTTGCTAGAGACCAAGTATGAGGCTGAAGCACCAACTTCAGCCAATGGAATAAAACTTTGGACCACATTTAAAAGAATGTGTGGGACAAAAGAGGAAGATCCTGAAATATGGAAGGATCTTGAAGATGATCTCAGTGGTCTTCAATGGAGGTTATATTCAGCTGCTGGTGTATACCATTTGAGTTCTACAAAGTTTGCTGAGTATTTACTTGTAGATGCTCAGTATTTCATATCCAAGGCTGTTTTGGAAAAGATGAAGGACACCCAGTTGGAGATAGACTATACAAGTGACGTGGCAAAGAATTTGATCAGATTTATTTATTACCAATATGATAAGGTTTGTCAGACTCCTCCAAGTTCTTAATGTTTATTCAGAAACTTGATCATAAGAGTGGATATCAAGTTTAGGGGAGGATTGTTGGGAATAAATTAAGGTCAGATCACTTGAACGCTGACAAGAACAACTCAAGCGTTGACAAGAGCAAAGTGAGCGCTGACAGCTTAAGCGTTGACAAGTTAAAGTCAAGCGTTGACAGATTGAAGACAAGCACTGATGGAAGATGTGAGCTACACGTTTATTATATTCTAGAATACTTCTAGTAAGGATAGAAACGACAATGTATTTTCTATGTTTATCTTTACCTAGAATAGTTGATACGTAGCTTATTGTACAAGGCTTCTTAGTCTATAAAAGAAGGCCTTTAGGTTAATGTTTAATATCAAGTTTTCATTAAGTTTTTCATTTGTAAACATCTTTCATTGTAAGCAAGTTCGACATTGATAATCAAAGTGAAAGTATTGTTTACATCTTGTGTTCTTGTTTAAGTATTAAATTCCGCATAATACTTAGATTCACAAAGCATACAACAAAGGTTTCTCTACGTGTTATACTTGATCTAATCTCGTATACACAAAGCTAATCGATCTAAGTTTGGGATCAACATTTCAGGATAAAAATATGAAAAAGGGAGAAAACACGGGCTATCACGGGCTTTTATCGAAGAAAACGAGAAAAGACGAAGTCAAAAGATCAAGAGTGCAAAAAGAACGGAAGTCCAAGGCTTATTCTGAAGATTTATCGAAGAAAAAGTCTAAAGACGGAAGTTTAATGAAGTCGAAGAACTCAAGTCTAATAGAAGAAGAAAATTATAAGACAAGTTCAATTTATATCGACAAATCCCGAGACGACGTCGAGAAAGACAAAGAATTTAAAATCGAGTCGAGAAGAAAGAAAGAAAGAAGGAAGCACATGCACCTCCCCATCTCCTATAAATACCCTCCTAATGACACATTAGGAGGGTGTTAGCTAGTTTATTTTCTTTTTTGTAGTTTTCATTTTAGAGAGAGAAAGTGTTTAACTTTCTCTCACTAAAACTTCATCTTTCCTTTCAAGTTTAAGCTTTTATTTCATCCTTGTATTTTGAATTCATTAATCAAAAGTTCAAGTTTAAGCTTTTAATTTTCAATCTTCTTTCTACCTTTCTTGATTTTTACGTTAATTTTGATCCGAAATTATTTTTCATATTGTTTCATCTTGATGTTTATGTGATTAAAAAGTTTATCTTTTTGATCATATCTAAGTCTTTGTGCAAATTGAGCTTTGAGCTTATTATGCTTATTGGCTTATTTGGTACTTAGCTTATTTGTCTTTTAAGTTTTCTTAAAAGTTTAGTGTTTTTAAAAGTTTGATTCAAAAAAGTTTGCTTATTTTGTATTTTATAAGTTTTCAAATTTATGCTTATTGAGTTGGTTAAGTTTCGGTTAAGTGTGCTTATTGGAAGTGCTTAGTGAAGTTTTGGCTTATTTCTCTTGTATCGGATTACTTGTGCTCCATCGCAGTCATAGGTTTACTTATTCCGACGCTTTATTCCGACAGGTTCAGGGTGATCGCAATAACCTTTTAGGTTCTACTTTGCGATCAAGAGTGTTTTTCCCCCTTATTCCGATCGTGATTGTGATCGCTCATTGCGATCGTACATTGCGACGGGTCTTAAGGTTACTTTAAGACGAAACGCTGCCCAATTTTTGTTAGCAACATTCCGACAGAAAACCTTGGATTCCGATCTTAAACATTCCGATACTGGACATTCTGATAGACTTGTATTCCGATAGACTTACATTCCGACAGAACTGCATTCAGATAGAGTTAGTTTACTTTGATACTCCGATGGTTATTCAGACAGCATTATTCCGACAGCTTTCATTTTCTATTATTCCGATGGTTTTGTTTTTGCAACATTCCGACAGAATTGACTTGTTACATTCCGATGGTTTAAGTTTTTAGTTTTATTAAGTTTTAATTTCCGCAAATTGCACGCTTCCCGAAATCTCTGTTTTTACCAAGTGTTTTTCTAGTAATTTTTAGTTTAATTTTTAAAGCTTTATTTTACTCAACGACATTTTCCTATTTGTTTTTAGTTTAAAATAGATAATCAAACAACCCATTTTATTTTCCACCAAGAACGACTGAGTCGCACTTTCTACTAGTAATCAATTCGAAAAGACTGGATAAACGATCTTTCATACGAGGCAAACCCTTGTATTAATGATCAGTCCAGTTCGGTCTACAAACCGTTTAACTAATTATTCCCTGTAAAATCATGTCAGATGATCGACCCATATCAATCATTTCATGTGCATTCCATGTGTATTACACGTACCATAATCCATGTGTACTTCACTTACAATACTCCATGAGTATTCACTAGGCGATTCTAATTCATCTCATGCGTTTTCCACTTGTTGATGTTCTACAAGATGTTGATGCCAATCATAACTTGGAGTTGTTACTAAAGGTTGATGCTGCTGATTAGTTGGAGACGCTACGAGATGCTAATGATGTTCACAACCTGGAGATCCTACAAGACGAAGACAAAGGCGTCAGAGCAAAGCAATTGGACGAGAAGATGCTTCACTATTAGACGATTTTCATCAATCATTGTCCCTAATTCTTAGTTACATGTCACACGTCATTCAGTTGTCGTTTCATTCATATGAGTGCAAACCGGTATCAGCCGGCCACTCAGCTGAATAGTTACATGAATCACAGTCATGAGAATGACCGTCATGGAACTGACAGACAAGACGATAGTAACCACTACTATGACAGCAACTATCCTAGCAATCACGACTGAAGCTCCGGCCGCGGACGTGATCAGAAATACAAAGGATCAGTGGTTCTACCGATCCGCCAAATTTGGCATAATAACCTAATATTTGTAGTTCTATTCGTTTCACATCTCGAGACACATGTCAAGACAGTCAAGACACATGTCATGCTTATACTTCCCAAGACACGAGTCAAGACACATTACTCACGTCCAATTCTAGAACATCCTTAAGAAATTCAAGGTACCCTCCAAAGGGTATATCCATGTTGTTGTGCCATGTATTAATCAGGCCACAAGTATTTCAGTACCAGCACCGGCGTATCAGTGAGATCTATCATGTTTGCTCGTTGACACTTTCATTTCTTTCACCATATTTCATATATTCATGACCATGAAGGATGCCACTCGTATTCCCCATGTATACGAAGGCTTTCCTTCAGCCTAATGATAAGATCCAAGCTGCTAACGCATTTCCTCAGACAGATGCGAGTTGAATTTTATCCTAATTATGGACTACGAATAGCACACCATGCTACGATTCATGATTATGTATAGTAAGGTTCAGGCTCCTGAATACATTCAGCATGGTTTTCCATCAGGAAAATCTGTACAAATAGTATATGTTTTGCAAGCACGTGTGTGGTTAGACATGACTGCAAAATATTTCTAGCTGCCAGTTAAGACACGACCACTAAAGTTCCTTTTACGCATAACCAACCGATTATACCAAAATCTTCCCATGCATTCCAGAAGAACCTTCAAGGAGAAGGACGGTAACACGAGATTATGTGTCGACTACCGTCGATTTAAAACAAATCACCATTCATAACCGTTATTCTCCTCCACGTATTGACAACATGACCAATCGATTTTAGGGTGTTAATCACTTTTCCAAGATCGTACCCATGATCATGCTGCCAATAGTGACGAGTGAAAGAGCAGGACATGTCCATGACTGTTATTTGTACACGACTCGGTCATGATAGATTCATGATTCTGTTTTAGTCTCATAATGCTCCAACATCATTATGGACTTAATAAAACGGGTTTCCATGAACTCATAAACAAATTCATCAGTGTTTTTCTTCAAGGAGAACCTGATTTTCCTTAAGTCTGGAGAAGAGCAGGAAGACCATATTTGCACTATGTTGCAAATTCAACGACAGGAGAAATTTCACCCTAGAAATTTTCTAATATCAATTCTGTTTGATTACAGTGACACGCTGAATCACATGAATTCGTATGGCCTTATTTGCAACAAAACGATAACAAAAAGATGAATTTTGGATAGCGTGGTGACGTAAGCAAGGTGAAGTATCTACTCACCCCCCCATACTAAAACTAAACATTGTCCTCAATGTTTCGAGTCTAGGGGTGAAAACACCCCCATACTAGAGAAGAAGTCGAATGTTTAATCTCGAGCATGGAAAGGGTAAAACGAATAACCTAAAAGCCGTTTATAAATTATGCTAATAAGATAAACGTTAGAACATAAAAGGATATCATCGAATATCGGAATCTCCAAAGGCAACGATCGAAGCTCGAGTGATCCGTAAAACGAACACGAGAGGCTTCAATGATGACGATGAACCTAATGAATCACAATCACAAACAACCACGAAACAAAGGTTGGAAGAGCACAAGTCCCCTCGTTACGTTAACTAAGGAAGCGATAATATTTACAAGGATAAGCATGAGAATCCCCCACGAGGCACCTTGTTTTTGTTAACCGAGTCAAAAGCTCGACTCGAATCCCCATAAATGTGATCATTTAGGGATAATCATGGTTTGGTCATTTTTGGTGGGGCTTACATGATAAACAAGGCCCAAAAGCACATGGAGTACTTAAAAAACCCGATACACGAATACCGGGGTCAAAGATAGCGTCCTCGTTTTAGGATGAAAGACGAAACAACGCTACTTCAACACAAACCCCAATGGGGTAGAAGAAAAGAGATGAGAAGTAGAAAGGTGGGGCAATGGGTAAGTCAAACATATGAGCTACTCGAGGTAGACTCACACCAAGCAAATAGATACAATTTCCATTTATTACATCGGTGGAAGACCGAGATTTCCCTTTACAAGCAATTTCGGGATCGTAAATCTCGTCCTCGGTGGAGAAATGCGAGGGAACATTTGGGGCTTCCCCCACACTAAAACCACACACATCATCGTCAAAAGGATTAGACGAGGTGGTAGCACTCATAAAACGATGTGATGACGGAGTTAAACATGTAGAAAAATCTTTTAAAATATTTTTAAAATCTTTTCCTTTTTCATCGTTCAAAAACTCTTTATGAAAACCCGATTTGATAATGTCGAAAATATTTGGCGTGTCAAATTAAAAATTAGTCGCGCTAAAAATCCTCACATTTAAGTCTTTGGTGGGAGGGGGTGGCGGATTATATAAGTTCTCAAAACGTTTGTCAATAAAGAACACCGCCCCCTCGGGGTCTACATACTCGTCATCCTCATGATCGTCGATCTCATCGATTTCTTCATCAAAGATAGGCTTGTCAAACCAAGGCTTGTCATTCCCCTCCTTGAGTATCTTAGAAACTCTCTCGAAAAGATCACGATCAAGCACGAAACCATCATTCTTTTGTGGGGATTGTTGATAAGTTAAATCCTCACGAATGTGGTAAACGTAATTCTCATTTGAGGAGTGTTGATTAGGTAACTCCTCGAGAATTGGATTTTGGTGGTCACATGAGTTGGTTCGTCATCGAAAATAAGACGTTCCAACTCATTTAGTTCATCCTCGATTTTGGAAAGATCGACCTCACTCGTAGGTGGAAGTGAAGGCATAAGAGCTAGCTCTCGTTCTATGATTTCCTCAATCTCGGGATCAAACTCATAATCATCGTACTTCACATGATAAGAGGTCTTTTTAGGAGAATCCTCAAAAATGGCATGTGGATTTCGAAGTACGTGATCAATCTCGGCAAAATCGCCATCGTCATCGTCAAAGAAAGAGTCGATGTGAGTACTCACAACCATGGTCTTACAAGTCGAATGACTATGCTTAGGTGACTTTTCTAAGACGAGAGGATCGATGTCGATAAACCCTTTAGCCTCAACGGGTGTTGGGCTAGGCAAAGGAGGCACTTCGATGGAGTTAGAAGTTGAAGCCTCAAAGACGTGGTCCTTCGAAGGTGGTGAAGACGAGCCCATATTGGTCTTTGTCGTGATGGCACTAACGTCGCCCTTCGGAATTGGTGTTTTACTTGTTTCGCTAAAAACATCCCAAAGTGAGTTTTCATCCATAAATTTACACATACCCTTTTGAATTAGGTACACGTACTCTTTGTCATTAAAATTATCATCTTTAAAACCGTTTTTCTTAATTCTTTCAAAACATGCATTAAGCCTCATTCTTTCCGCTAAAGTGAACATTTTGAAATCATTAGGATTTGAATCATTAGGTTTTGAAACCTCGGTTTTTTCATGATCATTAAAAACTTGGGATTTTCTAGCGAAAAAGTCCATTTTGTCATCCCCATATCTCATAGTAAGTCTCCCCTCGTGAACGTCGATTACGGTTCGAGCCGTCGATAAGAATGGTCGGCCTAAAATAATGGGACATCTAGGGTCACACTCGTAATCGGATATAACGAAATCCGCGGGAAAAACAAACTTTCCAATCCTAACATAGACATCCTCGGCTATTCCAATTGGTATTAAAGGCGTACAATTTGCAAGCTCGATTGTCATGTTCGTGGGGGTAAGTGAAGGCAATCTCATCAATTTCCAAAGAGAATGAGGCATGATATTGATGCTAGCACCTAAATCGGCAAGGGCTAAACATCCCTCAATCTCGGAAAAATCACAAGGTAGTAGAAATTAGCCCGGATCCTTTTCCTTTCTCGGCATACGCCTTTTGGGTTTTTTAAGAAGGATCGATGCACAAGTTTCTTCAAGGGTTACTTTGGTAAGGTCGACAAAGCTCTCTTTTTGAACCGTGGATGGAATTTGAGGTAAACGAAGGTGTGCACTCTTTTCCTTGGTCGCCACGTTCACCCCATCGACTTTAGAACAAGAAGACGTCTTAGAAGTCGAGGGTTGAGAAGAATAAACAACTCAAAATCCTTCAAGGTTAGGGGTAATCACATGACCTTTCTCACGAGAAGAGGCGGCTTTACATTGTTCCTTCGGATTAGCAACGGTGTCACTAGGTAACGAACTCGATGACGCACCCGAGGACTTGTTCATTATGGCCGAAAACATCTTTTTAATATCAATTTGCCCTTGCTCAATCTTCGTGTTTTGCAACTTCAATGTATTAGAAAAGTCGTTTTTCAAAGTACCAATTTCTCCCTCTAATCGTCTCATATTAGCCTCATTCGTTTTCATGTAATTTTGAAAATCGTTTGACGAACTATTTTGATTAGAATTAAAGTTCCCTTGGTTTTGATTACTTCTTTGAAAATTTCCTTGATTCCCACTTGAAAAATTGTTTCCTTGATTGTTGTTGTTTGAAAAATTCGAGTTTTGATTATTGTCTCGATTTTGCCAAGTTATATTACGACCTTGATTATAACCTCCTTGATTTTGATTCGAAAAATTTCCTTGTTGATTATTTCCTTGAAAATTGTTTCGATTTTGATTAAAATTGTTGCCTTGGTTATAATTGCCTTGTTGTGATGGACCCGCGTTATTTTGATTTTGAAAATTGTTGTTTCCATTTAACGCACTCACATTCGACGTTTGGCCATCCGTAGCCGCACACTCGTAATAATTATGAGGTCCACCACAAAACGTACATGAAACCTCAACCGCTTTCACCGTAGCGGGAGCGTCTTTCTTTTGCATCTCAACGAGAAAAGACGTGAACACATTCGTTAACTTGTCGACTTTCGCATTAACTCTCTCAATGTCGCGATTAGAACTACTAACATTGGCGACATTGGAAACACTCGGTGCGTTGCGGAGTTGGTAAACCTTGGATCGGTTTTCGATAATTATCAATGCATCTTTCGGAGTCTTACACAAAAAGTTGCCACCGGCGGGTGAATTCAACGAATCTTGCTCTTGAAAATTAAGACCGTTGTAAAACGTATCGATTTGGTGCAACTCGGAAAAACCATGGTGAGGACATTGCCTAAGCAATTCCTTAAAACGATCCCACGCGTCTCTAAAAGATTCATTCGGTTTTTGCTCATATTTCGTAATCTCGTTTTTTAAAAACGTTGTCTTAGACGGTGGGAAAAAATAATAAACGAACTTGGAAACGAGATCCTTCCACGTATTTATCGAATTAGGTGGCTCTTTCTCGTACCAATCCTTGGCGGCACCATCGAGCGAGTACGGAAAAAGCATAAGCTTGACGACATCGGTGTCGACGTTCTTAAACTTGCTCGTGGCCAAAAGACGATCAAAATTCCGAATATGGTCGTGAGGATTATCGGCTTCACGACCTCGAAACTTCGTAGCTTGAATCAGCGAAAGCATTCCGCTCTTTATCTCAAAATTCTCCGCTTCGATAGCGGGAATTACGATCGCGTCTCCATAACCCTCGGTGGGCGCTTGGAACAATTCCATCATCGAACGATTGTCGGCCATCTCCTCTACGGTTTCTTCAACAACGATATTAGGAACGTCGGTTTCTAATTCTCGTCTACGTCGTCGATTCCTTCGATTACGATTGCGTCGATTCGAAGCTTCGCTAGAATTGGAATAATCCTTCGATCGAGTGCGCATGCACTAAGCGTAGAATGGGTGGTAGCAAAGAAGATTCTTTTTGCGGTTTTTCGATTTTTCAATTTTTTTGGTTTTTGATTGTTTTTTAATTTTTTTGGATTTTGGAATGTATTACGTAGACACAAATCTACAAATCTCTCCTCGAATCGAATTTCTCGATTAAAGGAGCCTCAAAGAATGAAAACGATCACGTGGAGTGAACGTTCTTGATGACTTTAGAACGTTGGTGGAACACCAAAACGTTCAAGAGGGTTTAATCTTGAAAACAAGCAAATATAATATACGTAGATAATACTTGGGCGGCAAACCCTCGATTAGCCTTCTTTCTCAAAACACGCACAAGCAAGCGGGGGAAACGAGGCGGCGCTAAGCACTTAAGAGCCTTTTTCCCTTAGGTCGTGAAATACAACCGCCTTATACCCACCTTATAGTTTGTGTTAATTGAAATTAAGCCTCACGAAAGTATTTATCTATTTTGCCTTTAAGCTTTTGCTTTGGATTCGAATACAATGATCGAGTGATGAAATCCCGAATCAAGGTTGCGTTTTCACGCTTTTGGAGTACTTGTATTTTTATTGTTCTTACGTAAATACAATATAGTAATAATATATTCACAAGAAAAACGAAAACCAATATATCTACAATATAGTAAAAGATTGATTTGTGTTTAATTTAGGAAAACTAAACACGTATTATTTGGATATTATAATATAATAAGGAAAAATAACAAAAATGAGTATGTACGATATTTACGCTTTCCAAAAATGAAAAGCAAAAACGCACTACTCACACAAACACGATACTAATAATGGCAACACTAAACACCTCCCCGGCAGCGGCGCCAAAAATTGATGTAGGTTTTTCGTACACGTTTTAGGAAAAACGCGTATGAGTGGCAAGTATTAAGTTGCACGTTTTAGGAAAAACGCGAAACCGAATAAATGCAAGTTCGTTCTCGAAGGAGGTGTGTGGATTAATGTGCCAATTATATAAAATCAAGTTTGGATTAGTGACGTTTTTGGTCTAGAAGAGAAAAAGTATAGACGAGCTACGACTACGATTAAACTACGACGTAATGACGTAAAACGCTGACGTAATTACGTAAAACGCGACAAAATTAAAAATTAAACCTAAAAATTAATTAAAAGTTTAAACTAAGTCTAAATTAATATAAATAAGAATAAAAATCCAACAAATATATTTTAAACCCTTTTATTAATTAAATATTCAATTTTAAATGCTAATTAAAGCCCTAAAATCAAATATAATTAACAAAATGTCCAAAATATTATTTTATTGAACTAATAAGTCACTTATATTATTTAAAGACTAAAAACTATTTTTCCTAAATTTTCAAAACTATTTTTCTATTTTTAAATCACTAAAAACTATTTTTAAACTAAAATAACCATAAAAAATAATAAAATAATGCCAAAAATAATTTGACAATTTTAAAAATCTAATTTATACTACTGAACAGTAGAAAATTGAAAAAGTTTGAAAAATGTAAAAATTTTCACTAAAAGACAAAACTGATTAATATTAAACCTTAATTAAACTAAATTAAAGTCTAAAAAATAATTAAAAAGTGAACTGTGAAATAATTTTTAACTAAAAATCTTAAACTATTTTTCTAAGTCTAACAAAAATTTTAAAACTGAAAAATAATCATTTTTTACACTAAATTCCAAAAACAGTAATTAAAAAGTTAATTAAAAATGCAATTTAATCTAAAAAATATCAAATGAACAGTAACATAAAAATAATTTAAACTGAAAAATCAGAAATTAAATAAGAAAAATTATAAAACTAAAATCAAGTCTTAAATACTAAATAAACCCACTAAAGACAAAAAAAGTAAAAATATGATAGTGACACTTGTGGACTGTTTGTCCTTTAGCTGAGCAGTACTAACAAAAGCACTAGCAGGGGGAACTTAGTTCCCACTGTTAGTGTAAAAAAATGACAGAATAATGATAAGCTTAGGAAAGCTTTTTGATGGCTTTTTACTGGACAATAAGGCACCCCCACACTCAATGGAGTGTGGGGAGTCAGTTAAATCACAAAAACACCCAAGCTACTAGCAAAAAGTTCACAAAAAATGCCCTAAACAGTTACTGTTCATCAGAAGAGAGGTCTGGGTAGTTTTGCTGGTGCAGTTGACCACTGGGCCGTGTTTTAACAAGCCAAAACTCACAAGCTTCACAACCAAACTACACCTATCTGATTCCAAACCTAATATTACACTAAACCTCAACAGATTCCAAGAATTTATGAGCAAAATTAACAAAAATCAATCAATTTAAGGGCATACTGAATTTCTATCATTTTTTTTTATCACCTTTGAGCATACAAATGTTTTTAAACACACCAAACTTGTAACTAATGACTAATATAAGCTAACTTAACCCAAGAGAGTGTGTCTAGGTAGATTAAAAGCCCAAGCTTGTCAGTTCACTTAGCTTAAACCCCAAACCCAAACACCCCCTTAACTTTCTGAAAATGGATTAATCAAAAACAAAGCATACCAAATCACTTAAAATGATTACTACCTACTTAAACATGCATAATA
The DNA here is from genome assembly GCA_025667525.1 of Glebionis coronaria. Taxonomy (NCBI): domain Eukaryota; kingdom Viridiplantae; phylum Streptophyta; class Magnoliopsida; order Asterales; family Asteraceae; genus Glebionis; species Glebionis coronaria. The sequence goes on from CM046881.1 coordinate 127,617,367, forward strand.
AACTGAAGTAAGCTTGCACAAACCATAAATAACAATAATAACTCAGAATCATGCAAATTCACACATAACCAAATAGCACAATCAAAATCCAATATTTGGGTTCAAGCCACAAGTACTTAGCTGATGCCGTCAAAAAGATGGATTGGGAGGTTGCTATTGGATATGTAGAGATGCCCTGCTGGTGGAATCTCCTAGAGACCCAAGGGCTTAATGCCTTCAAATCAGCAAAATGAACAAATATGGAGATTAGAACTTGGAGTGATGCCTTGTTCCTGCACAACACAATTAAACAGGAAAGAAACAGACCAAAAGCACACCAATAAGCTCAGTGTTAGAGAACTTATTGGTTAGCTTATTGATATAAGCTGTTAACCAAAAAAACAAAAGATTTTGAGAAAATCTTTGGAAACTGATTTTGAAACCAAACTCTTTTGAAACTATGAGAAAACTTAACACCAGCTTATCATACTCTTAAACCAAAAATAAACATCCACTTTCACTTCCATTCATCCTTGGATTCAAGCATATGAAAACCTTGTTTTGAAGAAAAACTTCATGAAACCAATTTTCAGAAAATTCTTTGTGAGTAATGAAAACTTTGATAACACTTAACTAGAATTGAAAATAAATAAGAATGGTTATACTAAGAAAACTGATAAATAAGGAACTCAGTTATTGCATAAAATCAAATTTTCATTTTCATTAATTTTTTTAAAGTTTATACAAAAACTGGAACAAGATATGAGGCACAAACCACCTTCATATTTATACTACATTAAAGAAAATACTAGAAGAAAAACCCTAAGCTATCAAAATTCCGCATCTGCCCTCTAATTCGAATCTTGTTGACTTTTCTTGGTCAAAAACTCAATCATGTGATCTCTGAAGTGTTTGCCAGGCCGTTAGACTTGATCTTGAACGTCTATTAAACCTTTGGGACCAAGGAAATTCATCCAGCCGTTGGTTTGGTCAGGTTTGGGAAAAAGGGAGACAATGACGGGTCAGGGGACCAATGGGGAGTCACATGGGGTTGTCTAGTGAGGGGGGTTTAGGTTGGGATGGGGTTGTATAAAGGTTAATCACTTTTCTGGATGTGGAATTAGGGTAGTTCATGGTATTAAGCATGGGGTGGATTAGGGTTTATCAGGTTTGAATTGGGGAAGATTAGGAACAGTGAATGTTTAGCACCTTCTTAAAATTATATTAAACTCCGTTTAAACTTTCAAAACCGGGTTAATATTTGTTAAGTGTGGGCTGGGTTTTGGGCTTGATTAGGTAAAAAGAAGTAATATGGGTGGGTAAAAACGGGTTTGGTTGGGTATTTGGTGGATATGGGTTTGGTTTTAACAGGTTTGGCCCCCAGACTTCCAAAATGTCTTCACAATAAGTTTTCAACAGCCCATAACTTGGTCCCCTTTGATACCAACTATGAAAGAATGGCAGTTTAGTCCCTCTACATGAGTATTCATGATGTAGGGACTATACTTGCATATTTATCAATCTCCAAGGGCTTCTTGTATACATTCTTGAAACTTTATGGACCAAACTTGTATAAATGAGATTTACAAGGGCCAAAAGTGACAAGTCTTCAAAAGATGAGGGACCATTCTTGACAAATCTTCAAACTTCAAGGGCAATTTTGTAAATTCCATGCTTGGGACCGGTTCTTTGTGCGACTTCGTTCCCCGTGTTCGTTTTTGCTTGATTCATGTAATCTTTTGGTGAATTCACGATATCCGTACCTGAAATACACAATGAACAAATACAAGCACATTTTTGGGTATTTTGATGATATTTTAATCGTTTTAAGCCCGATTTGGACGATGAGACTATGTATAAATACAATCTCATCATTAATCTTACCATGACTCAACTTATGCGCAAAGGTGAGAACCCTACACTACGTTAGGTGTTTCAAGAAAATCCTACGCTAAGAAAAGTCTAATTTCGGAAACTCAGAGTTTCGCAGACTTCTATGTATCAAGTTTCTACGAAGCAAGATACAGTTACGTTCATATCTAAGATGGAACACCAACAGACTAGGATGTTTTTCCATCATCAGAAATTGTGAACAGAAATAGGACAAGATCTCCATGGATTTTGGTTACCAGAATTAACGCAAACCCAGAAGAAGCATGGTGCTATCTGGGTTATTGTCAACGGTTTGATCAAGTCTGCAGAATCCTTACATCCGTAAGGATTTCAGAACCAACAGATAGATCGAACATGTTTCAGCCAAGGCTCATCCGATCACTTGGTAATCCATCAACTATCGGGTCAGACAAAGGTTCACATTTGTGCTCCTTATTTACGTTCACGTCCTTGTTCTAATTCCACGACTTGCTTTCACGCTCGCGTTCATGACACTATTCGCATTAATAATCATATCCTGGCTTACGATTTTACGTTCATTTTCGTTCTGGGAAGTTTTGCAAGAACTTGAGTGACCAGACCCAAGTTTAGTATAACTCCCTATCCTCAGATAGACGTTTCACGTCACATTCCACGTCTCACCTTGTAGCGTTTGATGTACCGTAGTGGTATTCCATGTTCACGATATGTTTCACATGTCATGTTCATTCCACGTTACTCATATCACGTTCACGATATGTTACACGTATCATTGATCACGATATGTTTGATCAGATTACACTTACCATATCTCCACGTATCACGTTCAAAAAATTTCACGTATCACGTTCAAAATTTTTCATGTACTACGTTTCTATATGTCTCGGGCATCGTTGCTAATTATCGGTTAAGTTAGATTATTTTGCATTATAACGTTTCAGTTACCCTTGCACGTTAATTCTTATTCCCTCGATCAAATTCAGGGGATCTATCTTACGTTCATAACCATGAACTTTTAAGTATGTTCAAGTAAAGGTCATGAGGACCAAAATTTATCATTTGTGTCAAGATCTTGTGAAGGAACCGTTCCAAGCGGGAAGCCACTTGGAAACGGACAAGTTCATCCGGACATCTTATCCGTTTTTCTCTTATCGATTAAATACTCCCTTTCAGTCACGTCACGTTCCATGTCCTTTCAAGACATGTCACGTTTCACGTTCCTTCTACCATGTCACCTTCATGTCCATTTTATCTTACATTGCCCTCTTATTTTGAATTCGGGTATGTTATTCTTTTCCAGTTTACTTTATCTATAATTCGGGGACGAATTATTCTTTTTAGGGGGGAAGAGTTGTAAAACCCGCATGCTATTACCATGAATAGTACCCTTATGATCGTACGTACATGATTAGAACTTTCCTTTTATAGCATGTTTACGTTTCACGAACAAGATTTACAAGTAGTACGTACGTGTTATATCACGATAAGTATTTAATACGTATTAATACATGATAATTATTTCAATAATAATTATAATCACGAACATACGAACATGAAATCATGAACGTAAATACTCACGAGCTTAGTATTACGTATTTATGTATATTTATTACGATCATGAATAAATATAATAATACACGAACGATAACTATTTTAATCATGTAAAACACGAACACGAGAACAAGTATAATATTAGACACGAGAAAACATTCGGGGTACCCCATGTGGGCCCCCTTACCCGCGGCTAAACACAAGAAAAAGTGCCAAGCCCATGCAATTTTACTAAAACAAGTGTAGAAACTAGAAGGGGGGGTTGAATAGTTTCTTGTATTTACTTGTTAAAATGTGGTTTTCAAAAAATCCTTTTTCAAAAAACTTAGGCTTGAGGAAATATGTGAAATCTTCTTATGCACAATATGAACAATGATAGTGTAACTAAACTAATACTAACAAAAAATATATGCACAAAGAATAAAGAATGTAAAGAGTTAAGGGTAAAGAAAGATCAAACCGAACACCAAGGATTTATAGTGGTTTGGCAACGAAGCTCACTCCTTGTTCCTACTCCACTCCTCGAGTACTCCTTACTCGAGAGTTCACTACACAACAAGCCTTATGGTGGAGAAAACCGTACACGTCGCTTAACCAATTTCCGACTCTAAGCTAAAAGTTGAGCCCTAATCGTAGCTAGGACCAATCTACACAACTATACTTAGTACATACACAACTTCCAAATAGACACAACTACTTGGATCTTCACAACTATGACACAACTACACGTGTATAAAATTAGATCTTTAATGGATCTTTGGTGGTGGACTCAAAACTTCACAAGGATAGTGTTCTTCTCTTTGCACTTGGAGAGGAAGGAATGGAAGAACAAGATTCACTTCTTAAACAAGTAGTAATCAAACAAATGATCAAAGATTTGAGTGATTAAAGAAGAGTGTTTGAATCCGGAAATAGATGTGCAAAAGAGGTGAATTGAAAAGCTGAGAATGGTCCACTATTTATAGGACAAAGAGCCAACGGCTATATCTGCCCGCGGTACCTTATCTTAGCCCGCGGTACCTTATCGATAAGGAACCGCCTAGGAGCTAAGGTACCGCTGGACTATACTCCGCTCCCTTTTTGTCCTTTAGTAGTGGAGGTCATATCTGGTTTAAAAAATATCCTGATAGAATATTCCTAACCAAATAAGAATATGCCATTTTCAGATTTTCAAATAATTAATTTAATAAAACATTTTCTTAAAAAGAAAGTTTAATAAAAACTTGTCACACTTAATAAAAAGTAAGTTTATCCATACCTTTAGTGAAAATGGGTAAAATGAAAAATACTTGAACTCAAGAATTCGTTTTTCGTTGTTTTCGTAAATGCTTGTTTTTACATATTGTCGTAATCAAAACAAAGCGAGACCAAAAAATGTAAGTAACGTTTTTAGGCATTATTGCATTAACAATCTCCCCCTTTTTGATTCCGACAATACATAAACTCAATCACACAAAAAACAAGATTTTCGAAGACGAGTTTATTCATTTCTCCCCTTTGTCGAAGCAAAAAGGTTGCACAAGTCTGTGTTGTAGAAACGGACTTAGCAAAGACTCCCCCTTGGTGCTTACTCCCCCTAGCTTGGGGCACCGAGGAATCGAGATATGGTGATAAGATACATAGAAGGGTTAGTTGAACAAAAGAAACAACCAACAATATATAGCAATAGGTCACAAAAATTAAAAGAGAAGAAAACACAAAGACAAAGATCCAAGATAGGTTACTAAAAAAACATCATACAAAGATGTATGGAAAAAGAAAAGAAACAAGCCAAAAGCATAAATCTAATCCTAGTTATTCTAGAATTCTAAGATTTGCTTGAATTTGGTGTCTTGTGGATAAGCAACCAATGCTTATATGAAAGACAAGGTAATGACGGAGGGTGGTGGGGGTGGCTTGTTGGAGATCTCATAATCAAAGTGAAGAGGAGGCTTGATTAAGAGACTCTTGATGTAGCTCAACTCCTCATAGATGTGTGCCATAGCAAGATGTTGATATTGACAACAATGACAATATGTTCCATGGTGCATGACATTATCATGAGAAGGAGAAAGAACACTAAAGGGTGGTGGTGGAAGAATAGATGTTCCACAATCAACATTCTTGGAAGGAGAGATGTGATTAAGAGTGTTCTTGGGTGGGTTTGGATTGTAATGGTTTTTGGGTGAGTTGGGATTGAAAGCAATTGGAGAAAATGTAGGAGATTCAAGGCTTTCATTGGGAGAATAAGACATTTTGGGATGTGAAGTAATGCAAAATGCTTATGATTTAAATAGGGAAGGCTTAGGGTATTTTTGGGGTGGTCACAGGGTTTGAAACAAAGATTCTCAAAAATGTTGGAAAAATTTTGGAGTTTCAGACAAAAACCCGAAAAAGGAAGGCAATGTATGCGGTTCCTTATCATGCCCGGCGGTTCCTTATCACTAAGGAACCGCGGTTCACTTATGGAACCGCCTACAGGGGCTGTGTTTGGTGTTTGGTGGAAGATTTTTCAGCAGATCTTATTTTTCTAGTCTAACTTATCATAGGGATATGCTTAAAAGCAAAGATAGACAAAGAAAACATATAAAACTTACCAAATAGAGATTTGACCAAATTACATGTATTAAAAAAAATCGATGTAGGAGGTGTGTAAGACAAGACCTTAAGTCATGACACAATGATCCTCCATGATTCTATCTTGTTCTTGCTATGTTTGAGAGAATCATACATATGAATTATGTAAGCTCTAGATTAATAGCGAGAATCTATGAAAACCCGTTTTTAGATTGAATTAACAATGTCAAACGTATTTCTCAACCTTTTTCGAAAGAGAGGGTTTATCAAAAAGAGTTTGGAAGACTCAATGACTCAAAGTGGTAAAATGAGACACACAAAGAGAAGAAGGTAATTAAGGAAGATGTTCCATTAATCCTAGACCTAGACGCAAGTAATTAAAAGGTTCCCTCTTAAGTGGCTTAGTGAAGATGTCGGCTAAGTTGTCTTCGGAGGGTACCTTCTCAATTGAAATTTTCCTCTTTTGAACATTATCCCTAAGGAAATGGTGTCGAATTTCTATGTGTTTGGTTCGCGAATGTTGCACGGGATTCTTGCTAAGGTCTATAGCGCCTTTATTATCGCACATGATGGGAACATCGTAAAGAGAAATCCCGTAATCAACAAGCGCTTGCTTCATCCATAGAGCTTGTTGGCATGCTTTTCTGGCACTCACATACTCGGCTTCCGTGGTGGATATTGCAAGAGCGGTTTGTTTCTTGGAGAACCAAGAAGTTAAACAACAACCCATGAAGGTACAAACTCCACTAGTGCTTTTCCGATCCACATAGTCTCCCGCATGATCCGAGTCCGTGTAGACTATGGTTTCCACGCCGGTCCCTTTAGGATACCATAATCCTAAATGTATAGTGCCTTTAATGTATCAGAAGATACGCTTAACCGCTTCAAGGTGAGAGGTTTTGGGATCCTCTTGGAAGCGAGCACAAAGGCAAACACTAAACATGATATCTGGTCGACTTGCCGTTAGGTACAACAAACTACCAATCATACCTCTATATTTGGTGTTGTCTACCGACTCACAATCATCATCTACGGTGAGTTTAGTATCCGAGGCCATATGGGTCTTCATTGGTCTAGATTCTTCCAATCCAAATTTCTTTAGCATTTCTTTAGCGTACTTAGATTAACTAAAGAAAATACCATCGTCCATTTGTTTAATTTAGAGTCCTAAAAAGAAGTCAAGTTCTCCCATCATACCTATTTCAAACTCATCATGCATGATTTTGGCAAAGTCATCACACAATTCTTGACAAGTTGATCTAAATATAATGTCATCAACATATATTTGTACGATTATGAGGTGATAACCTTTCTTATTTGTAAAGAGCGTGTTGTCTACCATCCCCATGGTATACTCATGTTTAACAGGAAACGCTTTAAGTCTATCATACCAAGCTTTGGGTGCTTGTTTGTGTCCATAAAGTGCTTTCTTAAGCTTGTAAACATGATCTGGTTTCTCAAAATCAATGAAGCCGGGAGGTTGAGCCACATATACCTCATCATTGATCAAACCGTTAAGAAATGCACTCTTTACATCCATTTGTTGAAGCTTAAAGTCTAAGGCACAAGCGTAGGCTAAAAGGATTCTAATTGATTCTAATCTAGCTACTGGTGCATATGTCTCGTCATAATCAATCCCTTCTTGTTGATTATAGCCTTGTGCTACAAGTCTAGCTTTGTTACGAGACACAACACCATTCTCATATAACTTTTTCCTATATACCTATTTGGTTCCTATAATGGTAGAACTTCTAGGTGGAGGAACAAGTTCCCAAACATCATTGGCAACGAATTGATTCAATTCTTCTTGCATCGCAATGACCTAACTCTCATCCGTCAAAGCTTCTTTAACATTCTTTGGTTCAATCAAGGAGACAAAACAAAAGAAGTTGCTTTGGTTTTGGACTTGAGATCTTAGGGTCCTTTGATTTAAGTCACCAATGACATTATTGAGAGTATGATCCCTAGATTCCTTAATGTTTACTTCCTTTTCAACACTAAGGTCTTCAACTCCTATTTTTCTAACATCTTTGGCTTTAACTACTTCTAATTCATCCAAGTCATCGTCAACCAATGGTTGTGTAATGGGTGAAGGATGGGTTTCATCAAAGGTTACGTTGAGTGATTCTTCAATAACCCCTGAGGTTATATTTAGGACTATGTAGGCTTTGCTAGTTTGGGAATAACCTAAAAGGATACCTTCATAAGACTTTGGGTCAAACTTGGTAAGGTAGTCTTTGGTGTTGAGGATAAAGCACTTGCTTCCAAACACCCTAAAGTATTCCAATGAGGGTTTCTTACCTTTAAGAATCTCATAGGGGGTCCTTCCTAGGAAAGGTCGAATAAGAATTCGGTTGAGAATATAAGTCGATGTGTCCACGACATTGCACCAAAACTTTTGAGGCAAAGATTGCTCGTTTAACATCGTCCTACTCATCTCTTGGAGAGTTCTATTCTTCCTTTCAACTACCCCATTTGATTGTGGATTGCGAGGAGCCGAGAAGTTATGGGTAATACCATGAGCTTCACAAAAGGCACCAAATTGCACTTCATTATCAAATTCCCTACCATGATCCGTCCTAATAGAGACAATTGAACATCCTAGTTGATTTTGAATTCTTCGACTAAAGATTTTGAAGTGATCGAAAGCTTCATTCTTAGATGCCAAAAATCTAGTCCAAGTGAATCTAGAATAGTAATCAACTATAACTAGGGTATAAAGGTTACCTCCATAACTCCGTATGGCAGAAGGTCCAAAAAGATCCATATGTAGGAGCTCTAAGCACTGAGAGGTCGAAACCAAATTCTTGGCTTTGTGACTTGAGTGAACTTGCTTTCCAACTTTGCAAGCATCACAAAAGTGACTATCGAACTTAATCTTGGGGAGGTGTCTTACCAACTCCTTAGAGACTAAAGATTAAATTAAACGCATATTAGCGTGACCTAATCTCCTATGCCAAAGAGTAGAACTATCATCTATAGTCGCAAGACATATGTTGTCTTTTGACTTCTTATTGACCTTCATAACATAAAGCCCATGCTTTCTAATACCTTTTCCAATGACCTTTCCATCTTTTATGATTTCACTGTCATGTTCCGAAAAGATGACCTTACACTTATTATCACAAATTTGACCTATACTTAAAAGGTTAAACCCTAAGTTATCTACGTGCTCAACATTTTCAATGGTCATGGAGTCAAGATAAACCGTACATTTGCCAATGATATTACCACGTAGACTACTAGCGAATGTGACGTTACCTCCATCATATGCTTTGTAATGCGAGAACAAACTTCGATTACCCGTCATGTATATAGAACATCCACTATCCTTAATCCACTCATCGGGCTCCAAATCAATTCCCAAGCATATCTAGGTAACAACACACAATATCAAACATTTGGTCCCCAATATCTCATGGGTCCAAAATTGTTAGTTCCAAACATCCCTTGCATTTGGTTGGGATGCATGAATGAAGGAGGGGTTCCCCATGGAGAACAAAATGGAGGAGGGTAGTAATTCATGTAACCATTTTGTTGTTCATTATTTCTACTAGGTGTATTTGATCTAGGTTTAGAGTTATGATTATTCCTTCTAGGTGTTGGAGTTTTACTTCTAGGTCGTGAATTGTTTTGATTATCTCTTCTATGCGTTGTCGTTCTACTTCTAGGCTTAGACTCATTCCATACTCTAGGTGGAGTAGAAGATGGTCTAGATAAACTTCTATTTCCCATGAGAGGTTTACTCGATGGCTTGTAGAACTTATCAATAGAATTGTCGTCAAGTATGGGTAATTTTACCTTATTAACAATAAGATGCTTTGGTTTTTCACCTGATTTTGACTTTTTAGAAAATTCATGATTTTCACAAAATTTATCTTCTGGCCGCTGTACCTTATCTATGGCGGCGGTTCCATAGTGATAAGGAACCGCCCCATACAATCTGGGACCGCGTACAATGGGTGATTTTTGTGAAAATCTGACTTGTTTAGGTTCACTTGTTGAGGCTTCATTTGAGTTAAAACCTATACCAAGTCTTTCCTTAGAATGAACTTGTTTGTTTAACATATCATCAAGAGCACTAGTACCTTTCATGAACTTTTCCAATTTAATGGAGGTGCTCTTGAGATCTTCATTCTCTAATCTAAGTTTCTCACAACTTAAGCAACCTAAATCCACTTCTTTATTTTTCTCAAGTATTGCCAATTTCTCCCTAAGTTCATTGATCTCATTTTCAAGCTTAGTTTTGGTTGATTTTAAGGTTTTATTATTTTCTATGAATTTAAGACTAAGTTTGTGTAAACTATCATATTTGCCTTTGAATTCAATATCATCAAAAGTGGAGCTATCATTGCTATAATATTCGGTTTCGGAATGTACCTCTTTAGAAGTGTGAGCCATAAGACATTTCTCCTCTTTGGGTTGTCATCGTCATCTTCACCGCTATCGCTCCAGGCGCCACTAACGAACGCCGTGTGGTTCTTATCACGAGCGGGCTTTGGACAATCACCAATGAAGTGATTTGGATCACCACATCTAAAGCAATTCCTATCACCTTTTTCGTTCTTGGCAAACCGATTCTTTGAGAATGGTTTCTTGTCATTGTTGGGTTGCCTAACGTGTTGACCTCGTCACTTGAAGAACTTCTTGAAATCTCTCACCGCCAATGCATACTCCTCGTCATCGCTTTCCGAGGAACTATCATGGTCACTTTGTGCCTTCTTGGCTTTAAGTGCAAGAGATTTCCTTTCACTCTTGGTTTTCACTAATTCCGAGTCCTTCAAAATTATCATCTCATGAACCTTCAAGTTGCCCCTGAGTTCATCGAGTGATAAAGTTGAGAGATCTTTTGATTCTTCAATCGCCGTGACTTTTGCTCTCCACTTTGGATGTAAAGCCCTTAGAAACTTCCTAACATTGTTCTTGCTAGAAAAACCTTCATCAAGTGCTTTTAGACTAGTAATATTGGTGTTCAACCTAGCAAATGCACTATCAATAGTTTCATCTTCTAAGATGAAAAATTGTTCATATTGTTGGACAAGAAGATCGATTTTACTTTCTTTGACTTGGCTATTACATTGGTGGGTTACTAAAAGAGTGTTCCAAATATCTTTAGCGGTTTCACACATAAAAATACTTTCATACTCTTTCTTAGGTAAAGCATTATAAATCACCATTTTAGCCTCATTATTTTTTGAAAGTTTCTTTTTAGTGTCGTCATTAGCTTTGTCAAAAGTGACCAATTCTTTTGTTTTAGAAACTTCATTAAATTGATAGGGTAAAAAATCACCATTGGTAATAACATGCCAAAGATCTAAATCTTTTGATTTCACATAAGTTTCAAATTTATTTTTCCAATAAATAAAACTATCGGTTTCAAAAAGTGGTGGTCTTTGCATAGATTGCCCTTCTAGGTATTTGTTGGAATCCATAGATCGATTCAAGTTTTAAAATACAATATACTTTAAAAATTCTTGAGCAACCCGCTCTGATACCAATTGTAGAAACTAGAAGGGGGGGGGGGGGGGGGTGGGGTTGAATAGTTTCTTGTATTTACTTGTTAAAATGTGGTTTTCAAAAAATCCTTTTTTAAAAAAACTTAGGCTTGAGGAAATATGTGAAATCTTCTTATGCACAATATAAACAATGATAGTGTAACTAAACTAATACTAACAAAAAATATATGCACAAAGAATAAAGAATGTAAAGAGTTAAGGGTAAAGAAAGATCAAACCGAACACCAAGGATTTATAGTGGTTCGGCAACGAAGCTCACTCCTCGTTCCTACTCCACTCCTCGAGTACTCCTTACTCGAGAGTTCACTACACAACAAGCTCCTTATGGTGGAGAAAACCGTACACGTCGCTTAACCAATTTTTGACTCTAAGCTAAAAGTCGAGCCCTAATCGTAGCTAGGACCAATCTACACAACTATACTTAGTACATACACAACTTCCAAATAGACACAACTACTTGGATCTTCACAACTATGAAACAACTACAAGTGTATAAAATTAGATCTTCAATGGATCTTTGGTGGTGGACTCAACACTTCACAAGGATAGTGTTCTTCTCTTTGCACTTGGAGAGGAAGGAATGGAAGAACAAGATTCACTTCTTAAACAAGTAGTAATCAAACAAATGATCAAAGATTTGAGTGATTAAAGAAGAGTGTTTGAATCTGGAAATAGATGTGCAAAGAGGTGAATTGAAAAGCTGAGAATGGTCCACTATTTATAGGACAAAGGGCCAACGGCTATATCTGCCCGCGGTACCTTATCTTAGCCCGCGGTACCTTATCGATAAGGAACCGCCTAGGAGCTAAGGTACCGCTGGACTAGACTCTGCTCCCTTTTTGTCCTTTAGTGGTGGAGGTCATATCTGGTTTAAAAAATATCCTGATAGAATATTCCTAACCAAATAAGAATATGCCATTTTCAAATTTTCAAATAATTAATTTAATAAAACATTTTCTTAAAATGAAAGTTTAATAAAAACTTGTCACACTTAATAAAAAGTGAGTTTTAATAAAAGATTAAATCACTTGATCACTTGATTAAGGTTAGTACTTGTTTATCCATACCTTTAGTGAAAATGGGTAAAATGAAAAATACTTGAACTCAAGAATTCGTTTTTCGTTGTTTTCGTAAATGCTTGTTTTTACATATTGTCGTAATCAAAACAAAGCGAGACCGAAAAATGCAAGTAACATTTTTAGGCATTATTGCATTCACAACAAGATTAAGGGAAAGATATTTTCATAATAACAAAATATTGGAAAAACAAGAAAACCCTAAAATCTTTTCTCTCCTCTTGTTCTTCTTGGCCGGCGGGTACAAGCACACACCAAGGGTGTGTTGGTTGATTTTGGTGATTGATTTCTTGCAAGTGTGTTAGTGTTATCGTTCTCCTTTGTTCCACGTAATCGGTAAATCCTTAAACCTCTTTTTCTTTATGTTTTATTTAATCAAGAACACATGAAATCATGATTTATTTAATAACAAGTTAATAATCATGTAATTAAAAGTGGGGGGTAAAATAAATCATGGTTAAGGGGTGTTGTTTTTGGCCGACGCAAGGAACCGAGCCCAAGGGGGTCTCGGCTTGTTATGTTTCGCACCAACCGAGACCTCAAGGTCTTGGTGTGGTGTGGTGTGTCTCGGCAGCAGGAGAAAAGGGAACCCCGACCTCGGTCGGGGTATGTTTGGTGTTTGGTTAGGTCTTGGCTAAGGACAAGAACCACCAGCGGCTTATGTCGGTGGCTAAATAAGGAAAGCAGGAGGAACCCCCATGCCGCGGCAGCAAGGGGAACCACCGGCTAGCCGGTGGGAACTTTTGCTAGCCGGCGGCTAGCCAAGGCTAGGGGTGCGTTTGGTTGCCGGTTCATGGGTTAAAACCGGTCCGGTTCACACATGTTTAGATTAAAACACGGGTTCGGTTCATGGGCCATTTTTGCAAGTTAAGTATTTTACAAGGTTAATTATTTTTACAAGTTTATTTTAACAAGATTAATTTAAATTACTTAAAACATGTACATGATTAATTTAATTTAGACATGACTTAGGTTATTAATATTATTATTAATACATGAATTTTAACCTTAGTGATCACTTTATTTAGACTATATAATTAATTAATTATTAAAATCATGACTTATAATTAATTAATTTACATGACTTAGGTTATATTATTAATAGATAATAATACATGTTTTAACCTAAGTATTTTTACCTTTATTTAATTAAATCATGTTATATTTAATTAAATATTTTAACCTATAGTTTATTTAATTCACATGAAATAATTAATAAACTATACTATTTAATTACATGACTTAGAATATTAATCAGTAAACACCTAAGCTTATATAATTAGCTTAATAATCCAGCTTATTTCTATTTATGGAAACTTTCTATTTTTAGAAACTTATTTAATTAAGGCAGCTAATATATTTATGGAAACTTTCTTTTTTTAGAAACTTATCTATTTTAAGGAGTAAATCTATTTTTTGGGAAACTTTCTATTTTTGGAAACTTTCTATTTTTGGAAACTTTCTATTTTAGGAAACCTGCTATTTTTAGAAAGTTACCTATTATTACACAACAAGTATAATAGTACATGAAATACAAGAAATACTTAACCAGAATAGACAGAATACATGATAAACACAGTATAAAGCTTTAATCAGTAAAACATGACACGAACACATAAAACAAGCTAAGACATGATATAAGACCAGTTACGTACTCAGTAATCAGATACTTATACACGTATGTATTTATGTAGCATTAGGGATACCGAAGTAGGACTCTCTTCCGTTCGTCTTCTTCGTTCACTGGACACAAGGTACGGATTCTCCATCCTTTCAGTATGGACATTATTCCTTATTAGGATTCCCCGTATGCAGCCAACTGTTTTCTCCAGTATATGTTTTATATGTTTTTAAATTGCTTATGTTTAATTAGATACCTAAATCCATATACATGCATGACCAGTTTCACCTTGTTATGGAGGTACCATAACCATAACACTGGAGGCACCAGTGTTATGACTCCACCATGACGGAGTGATAGCTCGTGGCGTCCCTTCAGCTTTTGGCCATATTATTATCATCAGGTGGGGCGTATGGGTGCATCCTAGTTTACATGTTTCAGCAGATTATTCAGGTGAATGTGGTGTGTGCCTTGCATCCTTCACAAGGAGCTGATCCCTCTTACCCAAACCAGTATATTAAATTAGAGGCAGTCCCTTTAATTTGCATGACGAGGTCACCCCTCCAAGTATTCATGCACGTTGATATTTCATGACCTATATTGGCTAATGGTAAACATGTTAAACAGTTTTTATAAGATAAACATAAGGCTTTTCAAACTATAAAACTAGTTTTACTAAGTTATACCAGGTTTTCCAGGACATATACATTTCCGCTGCTATATGTTTTACATGCTTATATTATTAATTCCATGCTTGTATGTCCGTGCACTGAGCGTTATGCTCAGCCGTTACTTTCCTTTCCATGTCCTAAAACGGCAGGTACTCAAGGACAGACTCGAGCATTTGGAGGACGAGCATAGGATGGAAGCTGCCATAGACTCTCTTCTCCTTTTGCCTTCATATACTTATGCTTGTTTAGTCTTTTATTCATTTCGTTTACTTTATTTATGTTTTGGGCTTATGTTTCGGAACCGATGTTTGATTCCGGTTTTCCCTATGGTCATGTATGTTTTACTACATATTACCTTGCATGCTTTGATGACACGCCATAATTACGTGTAACGGTCCACTTATCAAAGTGGGGTGTTACAATATATTTAATCATGTAAAGAAAACACAGTATAGAAATGGTTCAAGTATACCGACGAAAATCTAAGAAATCAAAAACGACGCTTGTCATTCATGTCTTCGATTTTAAGATGCAATGCAGGAAGGTCTCTTGGCAGCGTGGTTTTCCAAAATCACAAGACACGCTGAGAAAGAAATGGAGCATTAACGGGTTACACTCCCGGAGTAAGGAGGGTTAATAAAAGGGAGGGTACAGGTTAATAGAAGTAGAATCGTGTTCCAAACAGTCGTCGCGTAATAGAGGATGAGTTACAAGACGACGATGATGTTTTCAAGGTACAAATAGACGTTGTAATTCAAAATCGAAACGTAGAGTGGTCAATGAAATAATATTTAATCGATAAAAAAGTGTCGCGTAAAATGGTGACGTAAAGGTCAACCAAGGTTACGTAAACCGACGATATTATTCAGCATGGGTTTCAAGGAATTCTTCGAGATGTGTGACTCACACGATATCCTTTAGTCTTTTTTGGAGACACATTGAGCTACACAATGGTCGATAAGCACATTGGATATCTAAATAGATATCTTAAAAGAATTTAAACAATGAATGTAACACACATGGTAGTAAAATGACAATCGGGAGTTTCATTGAAAGCAACAATTCTTCAATCCCGAACAATGGTATCACGAGAGTATGCACAACATGTAACAGTGAGTCGAGAAAAACAGACAGTTCAAAACGAACGAATATATGAGGTCAGTCGTATCACGCATAAACAAGATAACAGTAGTACTCAGAAAAGTGAGTATGAAAAGTCGGCAGCATACGCGCTCTGAATACAAGTATGTACTATCATAACGATATATTGTTATTGCAACAAGGTCAATTCACAAGAACAAGAATTTAAGAAAGTACGGGCAAATGTAATCACAGTAATATCCAGTGATAATTCATGAAACACATAGGATTTGAAAAGACATAGTAATTATCGTCATTAAAGTAATGTAGTATTTCAACATGTAATCAAGAGATGAAATACTATAACAATAATTAAAAGTAAATAATAAGGATTAGAGAGTTACCCGCGCAGATATCAAACAACAATGGCAGATTTTGTGTTTGACACTTAGAAACAATAAAATATTTGAACTCTTGGTTATAGACTAAGTTTTTTGAAAACGACTCAGTTCCCTATAACCATCGCTTTGATACCAATATGTGAGACCCCCAGAATCAGGCAAGGAAACAACTAGGCAACAAGGGGGTTCCACGTCATGATATAAGAAACAATGAATTACAGTTGACACAAAATTGACGTAATAAAACATATACATTACATCATAAAAGATCAGAGTTTTACTACAAAGGTCCCAGAGTTTTATAAGCGGAAAATCTGTTATTTCATCATGATTTATAACATATGGTTTCCAAAAAGATAGAATAAACTTCTGACAGTTTTTACTAAAAACAGTCTTTTAAAAGCATCACAGAAATCTCCAAGCTGCATTAATATCCCGCGGGCTCCCATCCAAGCAAAGCTAAGTAATAATACCTGAGATTAAACGTGTAAAATCGTCAACATAAAGTTGAGTGATATTCAGAGGTTTAGTAGTAAAGATGTGGAACACAAGCATTCATTTGTAAAACAAGTAATATGGAAAATGGTTATATACGTCAACCATAGTCCGAAACTATTATTATTGTTGTTCAGTTCATGAACCGAAGCTTAACTTAATGTAAGTTCCTCTAGGGAGTATTCAGCCTAAATACTCAAGTATAAACAAATATTAGTGCGTCAAGGTAATCGGGACGGGGATAGTCAATCCCGATGGATCCACCCACAACATTCGCGCTTGGTAACATGATTAATTAACGGTTCATGATCAGGAGAGGAAACTCAAGGCTAGACTAAAAAGCAATAATAATAATGAAAGTCTGAAAAGCATACAAGTTCTAGATAGCATACAGGTTCTGGATAGCATATAGTTTTGAAATGGTTGTGTCCTACCATGTAAAATCTCACCCCGTGTTTAGAAACCATGTACAAGTAAAAAGGGGCTATGAACTCACCATCCACGAGGTAAGTCAATCACGGTACTCAGCATCTGAGTAGAAACAATGGTAGTGAGACGATCACCGACGATATGGATGTCCGGGAAACACGAAAACCGCAACCTATCACAATAATGTGCGCGTTAAGACTCGAACTCAAATATCGGTATATACCAAGTATAATATGAATTTAAATATTTTCAAAGTATTCATATTTCAAAACCATCGACACGAACCAAATGAATTCATACTAACCCATTTATCCAACACTACACGTTTAAACACTTGTGCACTTGAAATTGACCTGTCATACGACGCCAAGTCAACGCAAGTCAAACTATCACTTTACCTTATTCAGACCAGTAGCTAAGTCATTTATATAATGACTAAACACTTGAGTAAGTCACCATGTCCAATAGTGAATACTCAAACTCACACAATACAAGCATTGAACTACGTGTCCAAAATACAATCTGCAAGTATACTCTGAATGTACACATCGATCTACCCTATCTAGACTTGTCTGATTTAGATGAAACTTGGTGTCAAGGTCACTTATAACCTATATAAGACCCTGCCAAAATTTGAGCCAATGTTCATACTTTAAAACCCATCAGCTCGTCACTTACTCAACTCCAAATTTGGGACAGATTGTGCACTTGTTTTATAAAACCGTTTAGACCACTTTAAAAGTATTATCTCGACAATCCGTCTTTTAAACCCACTACTAGACTCATCAAATTAAGTTACCAGTAGTACCCATTATCTAACCAAGCCTAAATTCCCCGAGAGTCGACCCAAAATCAGCCACAATTTCGGATTGTGCCGATTTGCGTCTCCCGGTACACGAATACCAAAACTAGCATAACTTTTGACTCGTAATGAGTTAGAAGATCTATCTTATACCAAAATGAGCGTCTCGAAAAACTCTACAACAAAATCAACTAATCTCAGACTATCTCAAATCTTAAACCCATGAAAAATCTGTTCTAGACCTGCTGTCCAAAATACACTTTTAGAAAATCATAACAAATCAATTTTCCAATCAAATCTAATCATTCCCATACCTATAGAATCACCCGCCTATTATACCCATCAACCAAACACTCCTAAAACACTTGCATGCATCAAAAACAAAAATAAAAAATAAAAAACTTTATCTTTTTAACATCAAAACATGTAATCTAGCCATGATCATCACATATTTGATGATCAAGAATCATCACAACCATAAAATCATAAAAACATGAAAAATAGTTGCATGTGTAAGATTTTTACATTTTTTGAATCACCATTGAATTCTAAGGTTGGGTCTAATTTTTGTTTAGCTTAATTCTTGATGGATGATGATGATTTTGGTGGTTTATGGTGATAGAGTGGCGGCAAAAATGGAGGTGGGGAGAGAGTTGGTGTATTTTTTATAACTTGTATCTTGTATGTGTTTGTGGAAAGGTCTGGTTTTTATATGATAGGTAGTGGAGGGGTTATTGTTGTCAAGTTCGAACTTGTGGACTTAAAAACAATTAATAGTTTAAAGGGTAAAAAATGACTATTAGTAAATCTTGATAATATTTACGGGGCTCGGGTTTCGTAAAAATACTTTTCAAAAGTTAAGATGCATCATAAACAAGAGTATATGATTTCCCGACACGACTTAATATGTAATTAAAACGAAATCGTCAAAAAAATATTTATTATCGAGACAATCGATAATAAAATGTAAAATCTTGGGCATCCGTTGGTATCGCGATCACTAGGAATTCTCGTTGTTCATTGATTTTGAGTAAACTCGTTGTAAAACGCACGCGGGTGATTTTAAATCAACAACTTTGGTTTAAATAAATATGGAAATAAAATAAGAAATTTTATAATTCCCGATAAAGTATTTATCAATGATCAGAAAATACTTGAAAAGTATTTATTAAAATTATCATGAACTAAGGATTTACATATAAGAATACAAGAAAAAATAATATGTTAGAAAATTCAAGAAGTACGAATTAAAGAATAAAATAATGCTGGGAAAACACGGGTTCTTACAAAGACAAAACACATTTTCCCTAAGAATGTCGGCCCAACGGACCATACAATCATTAAGGTCGCTTAAGAGAACCTCAAAACGTTTCACTGAACGCTTGTTTGAATGGAGGCTTCTTACAACGTTTCTACTACGCGCTTTAGAAATGACATCAAGGATGAAGTCAAGGTCAATCTCTTCGTTGTCATTTGGAGCACAATCAAAGGGATCAAGGAGAGCATCAAGCTTCCATTTATTCGTAAATCGACAAGTGCCTCTAAATGGAACACGAAGAGCTAGACCAAAATCTTTGAGAGAGTATGAAATGAGTCGACCATCATTGATGAACTTAACATATATTCTATCGTTATCAGAAACGAGAGAATATGTGCTAAAGAACTCCAAAAGAAATTCGGGATATATATCCTCCTTGATGTACAACA
The DNA here is from genome assembly GCA_025667525.1 of Glebionis coronaria. NCBI lineage: Eukaryota > Viridiplantae > Streptophyta > Magnoliopsida > Asterales > Asteraceae > Glebionis > Glebionis coronaria. Next base: position 127,637,123 of record CM046881.1, read on the forward strand.
AACAATCAAAATCAATTTGTTCGAACATCGAATTAGTATATATATATCCCTCAATATCCTCTTGGACAACTCTACCCTCGTGAAAGCAACGTTTTTGAAGTGAGGCATAGGTATTGGAAAGTTGAGGGGAAGGAAAAAAATCGGCTAGGTTTGGCATGTATTGTTTAGTGTATTGGTGATCTTGTTGATATTCCGAAGGCATGATTAGTACCTAAATAAATACAAAAATATTTTCCCAATCACTCATATGTTAAATATAAGCCAAAATTAAAAAAGATTAGAATGTGTTTAATCAATTTCTTGACAAATAAAGGATTAATCCTTATCATTCTCATGTTCACAATGTACCTCGTTCATCAATGACAATAACATATTAACCATGTAAAATCAACAATGAACTTGAACATTGGTTTTTCAAAACAAAGTTTTTAGGTAAGCATTAACAATGCCATTATCAACTTGTTCATGGGTTCATATCAATTCCATAAATTAACCAAAATTATTTAGCCAAAATTCGGATTGTTCTACAAGTGGGTTTTAGTGAAATATCAATGAATATGAACCTATGGAATCATAGCATAATCACTATGTCAACTCACATTCCTAGTAAGGTTTTAATTCAATATCAATTTTAAAAATCCCCAATTATGAAAGTATGAACCCTAGAACAAATTAGATGAGATTAAATAAAATAACTTACAGATAATTGATCTTGGATGAAGGATGAGTGAAACCCACAATATGGAATCAATTAATCTTGAGTGATTGAAGGTTCTGAAGGTTTAACAATGGTGAAAAATGGAAGAAACCGTTGGCTCTATTGGAGAAGAGAGAGAAGGTTTGTTTGAAAAATGATTTTTAGTAAAAACTTGGCGCTTTAGTCACAATATTTGACCACGGTTCGTTATCGATAAAGAAACGCGCTTTGAGCCGCGACAAATAAAGAACCGCCTATAGTGGCGAGTTTTTATCAAGGAAAATTAAAGAATTTTTCAAAACCAAATTTTTTTAAAATCCTTAAAGTATATCTTAAGCCTTTATAAATCATTGAACCACCACAAAACTAGGTAATAATGCCTTAATGAAGGATTACGAGTTGAATCGAGATAGGAAAAGACCGAAACGAACAAATGACTACTCGTAACGAAGAAGCAAAGAGGAGAGAAGTCAAGAGGAGTGAATCAAGATCAAGAACAGTGCTTAAGAGACAAATGACAATCTTCAAGTCGACGAGACGAAGAGCTTGTGTCATATATAGTGGTTTAAGACGTGCCTTTCTGAAGAAAGTCTAAACGGCTTTGGTAATGAACTATACCAAGCAATTTTGATACACAGAATAAGATCACTTTCAAGAATAGTCTTACTCTACTTCAAAATGTGAGCAAAGTATAAATTCACTCTCTCTCCCACATGATCGGACAATTATTGCTAGGATTAACAATAACAATATCCTTGGAATATTTCAATTACATATGTGTAAAATCTAACTACAACTTATGAATTAGTTTGGTATCTCAAGTGATTAATCAATCATCCTATAGATGAGCTCAATTGCACAAGTTACACATGATATAGGGCCTACTAACCGTAAGGGTGCAAACCATGGAAATCATGTTTGATACTTTAACCTACTACTAACTCACTCTACATCTCCATAATGAGTCAAATATCCAAGCAATGAAGGTTTGAGAGGGTAAAAGAAGAGAATCACAACCCATAAACAAATGTCAAGGCAAGGATGCCAAGACTAAGTACATAGTCAAGTAATGATCAAAAGAGTGATCAAAAGGGCGTGTGGAAGAATGAAAATGTACCTTAGCCACAAAGTGCATTTTAAGCAATCAAGGAATCAATGCAAAGCCCAATCATGAATAAAGTGACTACTAAGTCTTCAAGGACTAGTATCACTCCCATTCATCTTGATGTCATCATTCAATGACGTTGGAAATCAAAGAAGATGAGTCTTCTACAAGTGTAAGTAACTTAATCCACAATCAATTGAATGATTAATCTTCATGAGTACCTACACATAACAAGATCCAAACTAGTAGTTACATTTCAAGAGTAAATCTAAAATGCATAAATACTACTAATTAAAATGAGATGCAATATTACCAATTAAAAGGCCTCTTTTCAAAGAAAAAATAGTTTTGACTAAAGAGAAACTTTAGTACAAATTAACCTTCTAATTTGAGGAGACAATGGATCGATCCAAGTTTTAAAGTACAATATACTTCAAAGATCTTGAGTGACCATCGCTCTGATACCAATTGTAGAAACTAGAAGGGTGTTGAATAGTTTCTCTTCGGTTTGTCTCCTAATTAAAATTCCTTTCAATTAGGTGAGTGCCAAAACTATCTTTTACTTGAAAGCTAGTTGCATAATGATTAGGTTCAATTCTAATGCATTAACAATGACAAGTAGTAAGTGTAATGATGATGGAAGTAAGTAAAGAGTAAGGAATGAAACAACCTAATAGGAAGACACCAAGATTTATAGTGGGTCGGAAACGAAGCTCTATCCTCGTTCCTACTTCACTCCTTGAGTACACCTACTCGAGATTTCCACTATATCCACAAGCTCCCTTCTTGACGGAGAAAACCTTACAACGTCGCTTACATTATTTTCCGACACTAAGCTAAATGTCGAGACCTAATCTTAGATAGGACCAATCTACACAACGTCGCCAATGTTGAGTTCTAATCAAAAGCTAGAACCAATCTTTACAACATTTCCTACTTCACCATTTTCCGACAGAAGGCTAGATGTCGAGTTCTAATCCAAAGCTAGAACCAATCTTCACGACTCTTCACTTTGAAGCTAAGCGAGAACTTCACACGACACAACTACACATCAGTTTATAGTTTAGTGAGAACTCACAACATACAACTACATCACTTTATAGTTTAGTGAGAACTTACACAACTCATTACAACTCAACTAAACATATCCAAGTACACACATGTAACTTGGATTTACACAAGACAAATCCAATCACACACATATGCAATGGACTTACACAACTCTAATCCAAGTATTCACAAATAGCTTGGATGAACACAACTAGTCCAAGTATTCACAAATACATTGGATCTACACAAGACACAAATAAGCAAATGATGATCATGACTAGATCTTTAGGAGATGATGATCTTCACCAAGGCTTCATCTTTAATCACATCACAAGTGTGTGAGTGATCTTCTCTTTGGATAAGGTAAGAAAGAGATCAAGAGGATAATCATAAGTAAACATACTTAACGCGTTAAGTGATCATTTACAAATGATTAGCATTAGAAAGGAGAAAGAAGTCTGAAAGAAATGTCCAAAAATAGTTGTAGAGAATGAAGATTTGATCCACTATTTATAGAATACAAAAACCAACGGCTATCTGTGTGCGGTTCTTTATTGCACTAGGCGGTTCCTTATCAAACCGCATAGGCACTTAAGGAACCGCAGAGGTAGACTCTGCTCCTTTTTGTCTTTTAGTGGATTTGAGATATCTGAGGCAGTTTTAAACCTTCAAAGGATATTGCATTTGGAATATGCCAAATTGAAATTTTCATTTTCCATTTTCTTAAAACGAAAGTTTATTAAAAATCTTTTGTCAGATTTGACAAAAGTGAGTTTTAAGGCTAATCATTTTTATGATTACTAAACATGATTAAGATATGTTAGTGTAATGATTATTACCTTAATGATAATGTTTGTTAGATAATTCGTTTTACGATTATGTTTGACTATAAATATCTTGTATAGTTTGTTGTGATCAAAACTAAGAAAGATTAGTTAACACTAATAATGTTTTTAGGCATCATGATTTAAATGGGTTTTGTGTGTGTGTGTGTTCTTGAAGTGTTGTTCGTACTCGATTCAATTCGAATTGATCACGGTTTAGGGTGGAATTATTGGTGTTGGTCACTAAAAGGGGGAGCTTTTGATTATCTAAGTCTACTAATAATATAAACGTAAAAGCTATTAAAAATAAAAGAAGGATGTCTAACCTTGAGTGCTTTTCCAGAATGAATGCTGCACAGTAGAACTTGGTGAAAATAACTAAAGGTAATTATCTATTTTAAAATGAAAGTGAAAATGTAAATGTCGTTGATTAAAAATGAAAGCTTTAAAAGTTAAACTAAAAATTAAGACTTAAAAGATAAATGACGAAAAATTAAAACTTTAAAAGTAAATTTGAAACTTAAAACTTTATAAAAATGTAAACTTGAAATTAACTAGGACAAAACTCTTTTGAAAATAAACTAAGTAAAAATTGGCGGGAAAAATAAAGATTTTAAAATAAGACGGGAAACAAGATCCCAAAACTAAGTCGGAATAAAGGATTCCACACCTAATCCGGAATGTGTGTTCAACACACAATCCGGAATCAAGATAATATATGTAATTCGGAATCAGCACTAAGATCAAAATCCGGGATACGAGTTCAACACTAAATCCGGAATACACAATTCGTATCTAATCCGGAATACTAAATTTGTACTTAATTCGGAATCCCAATCCACACGTAATCCGGAATCCAAGTTTCTTGACCTAATTCGGAATCACCATTCTTGAACTTAATTCGGGAAATGAATTTCACACGTAATCAAGAATCCCTATCTTGCACTTAATTCGGAATGTACTAGTATTGCACTTAGTTCGGAATACCAATTTGTGACTTAATCCGGAATAATATATTCCCACCTAATTCGGAATGTATGTTTGGCATATAATCCGGAATAACTTCAAATACCTAATTCGGGAAAATAAATTTTGTACTTAATTCGGGAAAAGAGAAATTCTAACTTAAGTCTGAATAAAGAAAAAGGCAGTAAGTCGGGAAAAGAGGGTTTTGAAAACCCGGATTAACTCAAAATAAGCAAAATGAAAATAAGCACTTACCAAAACTTTAACCAAATTGATTTTAAGAAAAAGCTAATAAGACACAATTTAAAAACTTTTAGAAACACTAAATAATCAAAATATTTAAAATCAACTTTTTATAAAAATATTAATCTACCAAAAATCAACTTATTTAAAAACTAAAAAACATAAAAATTAAGCACTAAGCACAATACTCTAAAAATCTCAAACACACCAACTCAATAAGCACAATCCAATAAGCAAATCAATCACACAATCAACAAGATAAAATTAACTACATGATTAAAAAGATAAAACAATAGATTATGATTAAGAAAGGTAAAATGAGAATTAATTCAAAAGCTTGATTAGATTAAAGATTAAGATTCATAATTACACGATTAAGAAGAAAGTTTAATAAGCTTGAAAGAAAAGCTAGAGAGAGAAAAAGTAAAACACACACTAATTACCTACTAAACTTAAAGAAAAATAAAGACTAACTCCCTAATGACATGTTTAGGAAACTATATATAGGGGAAGGGAAAGGTGTTGTTTCCTCCATCTTTCTTCTTGTCTTCTCGTCTTTTAAATAACTCGTCTTTCTCGACTTTGTCTAGGGATTAGTTGTAAAACCCGCATACTTTTACCATGAGTAGTACCCTTTACATCGTATGTACAAGATTAAAACTTTCCTTTTATAGCGCGTTACGTTTCACGTATAAGAATTTTAAGTATTACGTACGTGTTAGAACACGATAAGTATTTATTACGTATGAACACACGATAATTATTCCAATAATAATTATAATCATGAGCATACGAACATGAAATCATGAACGTAAATTAATCATGAACTAATATTACATATGTATATATATATTTATTACGAACACGAATAAATATATTAAGTCACGATCGATAATTAATTAAAACACGTAAAACACGAACACGAGAACACACTTAATAATTAGACACGGAAAATGATCGGGTTACCCCATGTGGGCCCCATATGCCACGAAATTAGGAAGGAGGAATGGGCCAAGCCCATTTTAATTTTTACTAAAACATGGAATTAGGAAAGATTTTGGTCATTTTCACATTACAGGAAAAATAACAAAAACCCTAAAAGTTTTCTTCCTTCTTCCTTTTGTTCCTCTTTGGTCGACACCTACAATCACCATGCAGGGGTGATTCGGTTTGATTTTAACCTTGGAATTATTACAAACATTCATGTGTGTTCATCCTTGATCGATCCACGCATTCAGTATAACCTTTTTAATCCTTTTCTTTTATGTTTTGATTTATTAAATTACATAAGATCATGATGTTTTTTAAAAAACTAATTAAAAACATTTATTAAACATGTCTATGATTATAGGGTAGATCAAAACAAGGGTTTTTAGGGGTGTTTGTCTAGCCGACGCCTAAACCGAACCCCAAGGGGGTCTCGGCTTGGCACATGGACCACCACCGAGACTACAAGGTCTCGGTTTGGTGGTGTGGGTCCCACGGCAGAAGCAAACCAAAGGGAAACCCGAAGTGGTTCGGGGTGTGGTGTCGATTTCATGTCCGGTTCATGGTTTCTAGTCAAGATCCGGTTCACGGTTTATGTTAAGATTATTTTTTTATAACATATGTTAAAATTAAATTAATAAATATGACATGGTTAATTTAATAAACATGACTTAGGTTATAATTTAATCATTAGAATCATGGAATTATTAACCTAAGTATTTTATATTTTCTAGACTTATAATTAATTAATTATTTAAAAACCATAGTTATAATTAATTAATTAACATGACTTAGGTTATATTATTAATAAGTAATAATACATGTTTTAACCTAAGTATTTAACTTTATTAATTAAAAACATGATATATTTAATTAAATACTTTTAACCTATAGTTTATTTAAATTACATGTAATAATTAATAAACTATACATTATATCAGTATGACTTAGAAAATAATCAGAAAAACACTTAGGCTTATATACTTAGCTTATTTAACCAGCTTATATCTAATTAGGGAAACTTTCTAATTTTTTTTAGAAACTTATTTAATTAAGGCACTAATCTATTTATGGAAACTTTCTATTTTTAGAAACTTATCTATTTTAAGCAGTAATTCTATTTTTAGAAACTTTCTATTTTTGAAAACTTTCTATTTTTGGAAACTTTCTATTTTTGGAAACTTTCTATTTTTGGAAACTTTCTATTTTTGGAAACTATCTATTTTTGGTAACTTTCTATTTTTGGAAACTTTCTATTTTTGGAAACTTTCTATTTTAGGAAACTTGCTATTTTTGGAAAGTTACTTATTATTACACAGTAAGTATAATAATACATGAAATACCAGAAATACTTAATCAAAATAGACAGAATATATTGATAAACATAGTTTAAGGCTTTAAACAGTAAAACATGATATGAACATATAAAATAAGCTAAGACATGACATAAAACCAGTTACATATTTAGTAAGCAGATACTTATACACGTATGCATTTATGTAGCATTAGTGATACAGAAGTAGGACTCTCCTTAGTTCGTCTTCTTCGTTCACTGGACATAAGGTACGGATTCCCGTCCTTTCAGTATGGACATTCTTTTCTTATTAGGATTTCCCGTATGCAGCCAACTATTTTCTCGTAGTATAAGTTTATATGTTTGATTTGCTTATGTTTAATTTAGAATACCTATAGCCATATACATGCATGACCAGTTTCACCTAGTTATGGAGGTACCATAACCATAACACTAGAGGCACTGGTGTTATGACTTCCCCACGGCGGAGTGATTGCTCGTGGCGTCCCTTCAGCTTTTGGCCATATAATTATATTTATCATGTGGGCGTATGGGTGCATCCTAGTTACATGTTTTCAGCAGATTACTCAGTGTGAATGTGGTGTGTGCCTTGCATCCTTCACAAGGAGCTGATCCCTCCTACCCAAAAACCAGTATATTAAATTAGAGGCAGCCCCTCTAATTTGCATGATGAGGTCACCCCTCCAAGTATTCATGCACGGTGGATTTTCATGACCTATATTGGCTAATGGTAAAATATGTTAAATAGTTTTTCAGAAGATAAACATAAGGCTTTTCAAACTATAAAACCAGTTTTATGAACATGTTCCAGGTTTTCCAGGACTTATACAATTCTGCTGCTATTAAGTCTTTGTTATGTTTTAGTCATGTATACTATGTCTATATCCGTGCACTGAGCGTTTTGCTCAGCCGTTACTTTCCATTCCATGTCCCAAAACGGCAGGTACCCTAGGAAAGACTCGAGCATTTGGAGGACGTGCATAGGATGGAAGCTGCTAGAGACTTCTTTTCCTTTTCGCCTTCATATACTTATGCTTGCTTGGTCTTTCATTCATTTATTTTGCTTTATTATGTTTTGGGCTTATGTTTGGGAACCAATGTTTGATTCCGGTTTACCCTATGGTCATGTAATGTTTAGACATTTATCCTTGTATGCTTTGATGACACGCCATAATGACCCGTGACATTCCATTATCGAAATGGGGTGTTACAATTATGGTATCAGAGCCAAGGCTTCGACCTGTAGGCTCTAAAACTTGACCTGTGACTAGTGGGTAGTCACCAGGAGTTTCCTAATCCAACGTTTGTTATTCTACGTATTGATGTTTTCAGCGCATTGTTGCTTTAACCATGATGTTTTCAGCACCTTGAGGTTTTAACCTTGATGTTTTTATCGATATTGTTTTACTAATATGGATGGACAACTGTCATTCATATTTGGTTATGTGTCATTGTTTCATGCATAATGTTCCTCGTGAACTGTGACTATGTGGACTGAACCCCAGTAGTTCATAATTAGTCACATAAAATTTTCTTCTGATAATTTTTGACATATAAGTTTCATTTATTTATGTTTCATGTATCATTGTTGCAGGGATTATGACTAAGTAATGGTTGGTACAGGACTGGCCCTATTTAGTCGCATGTGCTTTTATTGAAACTTTTAACTTTGGGACCGACCCATAGGCGTCCCCTCGCCATGTCTTTTGTTTGGGACCGACCCATAGGCGTCCCCTCACACATATAAAGGTTTTTATAAACTACATTACGCATTCAAAACTGTTTTTCATGCATACAATTTTTCTCATGATTTACTGGCAAAATTTTTTCATGTCCCCTCATAAGTTAATATGTTTTTATGTCAAGTATGTTTTCATACTGTCATGGTTAACTCTAGTTTCGTGCTGATTATGTTATACACTCCTTCATGATACATGGTTTCATGTTTCTTCATGATAATTCCGTCTTCATGTTGATTACGTCTTACGCCTCTTTTGTTATTTATGCTTTCATGCAAGGCATTGTTGGATTTCATTGAATCCTACTTTCATGATAGTCATGGTTGGTTTTCACTGATCATACTGTCAGGCAAAATCATCGTTGAATTTTGTGTAACCATAATTTAACGTTTTTCGATACAACCAGAATGATGTCTATGCTAATACTGCAAGGTTATCATGATGGTTTTCATAACCGTTTAACCGATATACTTTCCTTAAATCATGAAAAATGATCGACCCCAATACCGATCATTTCATGTGCATTCCATGTGTACTCCATGTACCGTATTCCATGTGTATTACACGTACCTAAATCCATGTGTATTTCACTTGCAATACTTCACGAGTATTCGCTAGTCGATTCTAAATCATCTCAGGCGTATGTTCACTTGTTGATATTGTACAAGATTTCTGATGCCGCTCATAACTTGGAGATGTTACTAAAGGTTGACGCTGCTGACGTTCGGAGACGCTACGAGATGCGGATGTTGTTCACAACCTGGAGATCCTACAAGACGAAGACAAAGGCGTCAGAGCAAAGCAATTGGACGAGAAGATGCTTCACCATCAGACGATTTCCATCAATCATTGTCCCAAATTCTTAGTTACATGTCACACCTCATTCGGCTGTCATTTCAGCCATATGAGTTCAAACCGGTACCAGCCGGCCACTCAGCTGAATAGTTACATGAAGTACGATCATGAGAATGACCATCATGGAACTGACAGACAGGACGATAGTAACCACTACTATGACAGAAACTATCCTAGAAATCGCAACCGAGGTTTCGGCCGCGGACGTGATCAGACATACAAAGGATCAGTAGTCCAACCGATTCGCCAAGTCTGGCTTAATAACCTAATATTGTAGTTCTATTGTTTTACGTCTCGAGACACATGTCAAGACATCAGTCAAGACACATGTCTCACGTATACTTTCTGAAGACACGTGTCAAGACATCAGTCAAGACACATGTCTCACGTATACTTTCTGAAGACACATGTCAAGACACCAGTCAAGACATATGCCATGCTTATATTTCCAAGACACGAGTCAAGACACATGACTCACGTCCAATTATGGAACATTTCTAGGAAATTCAGGGTACCCTCCCAAGGGTATATCCATTTTGTTGTGCCATATATTAACCAGGCCACAAGAATTTCAGTACCTTTACCGGTGCATTAGTGGGAACTATCACGTTCCCGATGACACTTTCATTTCTTGTAACCATAGCTCATAGATTCATGACCATGAAGGACACCTTTTGTATTCCCACGTATACGAAGGTTTTCCTTCAGCTTAATGATGAGATCCAAGCTGCTAACGCATTTCCTCGGAAAGACACGAGTTGAATTTTATCCTAATTATGGACTATGAACAGCACACCATGCTACGATTCATAATTATGTACAGTAATGTTCAGGCTCCTGAATACATTCAGCTTGATTTTCCATCAGGACAAATCTGTACAAATTATCTATGCTTACAAGCATGTGCGTTGTTGGCCATGGTAGCTAAACTTTTCTAGCGGTCAGATGATTATTCTAAGATCTTCCTATACATTCTAGAAGAACCTACAAAGAGAAGGACGATACCATGAGATTATGTGTCGACTACCATCGATTTAAACAAATCACCATTCATGACCGTTATTCTCCTCCACGTATTGACAACATATCCAATCGACCTTATATTGTTAATCACTTTTCCAAGATCGAACTCATGATCATGCTGCCAACAATGACGAGTGAAAGAGCAGGACATGTCCATGACTGCTATTCATACACGACTCGGTCATGCTAGATTTATGATTTCGAATTAGTCTCATCAATAATCCAACGGCATTATAAGAATGAGTTTCCATGAACTCATAGCAAATTCATCAGTGTTTTCATTGAGGATAACCTGATTTCCTCTAAGCCTAGAGAAGAACAGGAAGACCATATCTACACTATGTTGCAAATTCTATGACAAGAGAAATTTTTACCCTGGGATTTTTTTTTCAATATCAATTCTGTTTGATTACAGTGACACGCTGAATCACATGGCTTTCTACGGTTAATCTTACCATGACTCAGCTTATGCGTAAAGGAGAGAACCCTACACTACATTAGGTGTTCTAGAAAATCCTACGCTAGGAGAAGTCTAGATTCAGAGACTCAGAGTTTCACAAACTCCTCTGTATCAAGTTCGATGAAGCAAGATACAGTTACGTTCATATCTTCATACCTGTCATACAAGCAGGTTAAGATAGGACACCAACAGACCGGGATGTTTTCATCATCTGTAGTTGTGAATTTAAATGGGACAAGATCTCCATGGATTTTGGTTACCAGTTTAACACAAACTCAGAAGAAGCATGATGCTATCTGGTTTATTGCAAACAGTTTGATCAAGTCTGCATAATCCTTACATCCACAAGGATTTCAAAACCAACAGATTGATCGGACATGTTCCAGCCAAGGCTCATCCGATCACTTGGGAATTCCTCAGTTATCAGGTCAGACAAATATTCATAATTGTGCTCTTTATTTACTTCACGTCCTTGTTCTACTTTCACGACTTGCTTTCGCGCTCGCGTTCATGACACCATTCACATTCATGATGGTATCTTGGCTTATGATTTTACGTTATTTTTTCTCATTCTGGGAAGTTTTGCAAGAACTTGAGAGACCAAACCCAAGTTTAGTATAACTCCCTATCCTCAGATAGACGTTTCTAGTCATATTCTATGTCTCACCTTGTAGCCTTTGGCGTTACCGCCATTATATTCTATGTCCATGATATGTTTCACATGTCATGTTCATTCCATGTTCCTCATATCATGATCAAGATATGTTACACGTATCATGGATCACGATATGTTTACTCATATTACACTCATCATAACTCCACGTATCACGTTCAAAAATTTGCACGTATTACGTTCAAAATTTTTCATGTACTACATTTCCTTATGTCTCGCGCATCGTTGCTAATTATCAGTTAAGTTAGAGTGTTTTGCACGATAACGTTTCAATTGCCTTACACATTAATTCTTATTCCTTCGATCAAATTTAGGGGATCTACCTTACGTTGACAACCAAGAACTTCTTCGTATTTCAAGTTAAGGTCAGGAGGACCAAGACTTATCATTCGCGTCAAGATCTTGTGAAGGAACCGTTCCAAGAGGGAGGCCACTTGGAAACGGACAAGTTCATCCGGACTTCTTATCCGTTTTTCTCTTATCAATTAGAAATGCCCTTTCAGTCACGTCACGTTCCATGTCCTTTCAAGACATGTCACGTTCCGCGTTCCTTCTGCCAGGTCACCTGCACGTTCATTTATCTCACATACCCTCTTAGTTGATTCGGGTATGTTCCTCTTTCAGTTTACGTAATCTATAATTCGGGGACGAATTATTCTTTTTAGGGGGAAGACTTGTAAAACCCGCATACTTTTACCATGAGTAGTACCCTTTAGATCGTATGTACAAGATTAAAACTTTCCTTTTATAGCGCGTTACGTTTCACGTATAAGAATTTTAAGTATTACGTACGTGTTAGAACACGATAAGTATTTATTACGTATGAACACACGATAATTATTCCAATAATAATTATAATCAGGAGCATACGAACATGAAATCATGAACGTAAATTAATCACGAACAAATATTACATATGTATATATATATTTATTACGAACACGAATAAATATATTAAGTCACGATCGATAATTAATTAAAACACGTAAAACACGAACACGAGAACACACTTATTAATTAGACACGGAAAATGATCGGGTTACCCCATGTGGGCCCCATATGCCACGAAATTAGGAAGGAGGAATGAGCCAAGCCCATTTTAATTTTTACTAAAACATGGAATTAGGAAAGATTTTGGTCATTTTCACATTACAAGAAAAATAACAAAAACTCTAAAAGTTTTCTTCCTTCTTCCTTTTGTTCCTCTTTGGCCGCCACCTACAATCACCATGGAGGGGTGATTCGGTTTGATTTTAACCTTGGAATTATTACAAGCATTCGTGTGTGTTCATCCTTGATCGATCCACGCATTCGGTATAACCTTTTTAATCCTTTTCTTTTATGTTTTGATTTATTAAATTACATAAGATCATGATGTTTTTAAAAAAACTAATTAAAAACATTTATTAAACATGTCTATGATTATGGGGTAGATCAAAACAAGGGTTTTTAGGGGTGTTTGTCTAGCCAACGCCTAAACCGAACCCCAAGAAGGTCTCGGCTTGGCACATGGACCACCACCGAGACCACAGGTCTCGGTTTGGTGGTGTGGGTCCCACGGCAGCAGCAAACCAAAGGGAACCCCGAAGTGGTTCGGGGTGTGGTGTCGATTTCATGTCCGGTTCATGGTTTCTAGTCAAGATCCGGTTCACGGTTTATGTTAAGATTATTTTTTTATAATCATATGTTAAAATTAAATTAATAAATATGACATGGTTAATTTAATAAACATGATAGGTTATAATTTAATCATTAGAATCATGGAATTATTAACCTAAGTATTTTATATTTTCTAGACTTATAATTAATTAATTATTTAAAAACCATGGTTATAATTAATTAATTAACATGACTTAGGTTATATTATTAATAAGTAATAATACATGTTTTAACGTAAGTATTTAACTTTATTAATTAAAAACATGATATATTTAATTAAATACTTTTAACCTATAGTTTATTTAAATTACATGTAATAATTAATAAACTATACATTATATCAGTATGACTTAGAAAATAATCAGAAAAACACTTAGGCTTATATACTTAGCTTATTTAACCAGCTTATATCTAATTATGAAAACTTTCTAATTTTTTTTTAGAAACTTATTTAATTAAGGCACTAATCTATTTATGGAAACTTTCTATTTTTAGAAACTTATCTATTTTAAGCAGTAATTCTATTTTTGGAAACTTTCTATTTTTGAAAACTTTCTATTTTTGGAAACTTTCTATTTTTGGAAACTTTCTATTTTTGGAAACTTTATATTTTTGGAAACTATCTATTTTTGGAAACTTTCTATTTTTGGAAACTTTCTATTTTTGGAAACTTTCTATTTTAGGAAACTTGCTATTTTTGGAAAGTTACTTATTATTACACAGTAAGTATAATAATACATGAAATACCAGAAATACTTAATCAAAATAGACAGAATATATTGATAAACACAGTTTAAGGCTTTAAACAGTAAAACATGATATGAACATATAAAATAAGCTAAGACATGACATAAAACCAGTTACATATTTAGTAAGCAGATACTTATACACGTATGTATTTATGTAGCATTAGTGATACCGAAGTAGGACTCTCCTTAGTTCGTCTTCTTCGTTCACTGGACATAAGGTACGGATTCCCGTCCTTTCAGTATGGACATTCTTTCCTTATTAGGATTTCCCGTATGCAGCCAACTGTTTTCCCGTAGTATAAGTTTATATGTTTGATTTGCTTATGTTTAATTTAGAATACCTATAGCCATATACATGCATGACCAGTTTCACCTAGTTATGGAGGTACCATAACCATAACACTAGAGGCACTGGTGTTATGACTTCCCCACGGCTGAGTGATTGCTCGTGGCGTCCCTTCAGCTTTTGGCCATATTATTATATTTATCATGTGGGCGTATGGGTGCATCCTAGTTACATGTTTTCAGCAGATTACTCAGTGTGAATGTGGTGTGTGCCTTGCATCCTTCACAAGAAGCTGATCCCTCCTACCCAAAACCAGTATATTAAATTAGAGGCAGCCCCTCTAATTTGCATGATGAGGTCACCCCTCCAAGTATTCATGCACGGTGGATTTTCATGACCTATATTGGCTAATGGTAAAATATGTTAAACAGCTTTTCAGAAGATAAACATAAGGCTTTTCAAACTATAAAACCAGTTTTATGAACATGTTCCAGGTTTTCCAGGACTTATACAATTCCGCTGCTATTAAGTCGTTGTTATGTTTTAGTCATGTATACTATGTCTATTCCGTGCACTGAGCGTTTTGCTCAGCCGTTACTTTCCTTTCCATGTCCCAAAACGGCGTGTACCCTAGTAAAGACTCAAGCATTTGGAGGACGTGCATAGGATGGAAGCTGCTAGAGACTTCTTTTCCTTTTTGCCTTCATATACTTATGCTTGCTTAATCTTTCATTCATTTCTTTTGCTTTATTATGTTTTGGGCTTATGTTTGGGAACATATGTTTGATTTCGGTTTACCCTATGGTCATGTAATGTTTAAACATTTATCCTTATATGCTTTGATGACATGCCATAATGACCCGTGACATTTCATTATCGAAATGGGGTGTTACATTAGTCGAATGATAAAATGAACTCGTCTTCTAATTTTCTTCTTTTAGTAGACTTGGTTCTTCGACTTCGTTAAACTTCCGTCTTTAGACTTTTTCTTCGATAAATCTTCAGAATAGGCCTTTGACTTCCGTTCTTCTTGCACTTTTGACTTTTTGACTTTGTCTTTTGTCTTTTTCTTCGATAAAAGCCCGTGAAAGCCCGTGTTTTTTTCCTTTTTCATATTTTTGTCCTAAAACATAATAAAAACACAAACCACACATAATTCCGCCTTTTACGACATTAAATACATGTTTTGGTCTTGTTATTATTAGAAATTAGTGGTAAAAGGATAAGTGCTTTAACACTTATTAAATCCCCTACACTTGACCATTGCATTGCCCTCATGCAATGCATTAATTTCAAAGCACGGTTTACATTTTTCATCATAATTAACCCACCTTGGCCTTTATTAGATATATTAGACAATAAGGAAACTAAATAAAAATAGAAAAGTACAAAATACTTGAAGGAAGAACAAGTAAAGAGATCAAAGACTTAAATTAGGGCTTTGGTTGTCATGAATGTTTATCACCCTCAAGTTCCACGTTCCCCACACCAAGCTTATAAACGAGATCATTGTTATTATAAGTTAGTAAGCTAACACAAACTCATTTGGCCCAATTATTCACTTAGACTCCATTATTCCTAGATGTATCTCTTATATTTTATTATTGTCTTGAATGATCACGAGGATGCATTGTTGACTTATTTCGATAATTTATTTAGGCCGAAAATAAAGTAGGACTATTTAATCAATAGTTAGCTAAAGGACAAAATCTTTTAAAACTGCTTCTCAGGACCTCATAAAGTTCATATCTTGGCATAACTCGCTTCACGATTTGAGACCTTTCTCGGACCGATATTTGGCAGTGACTTCATACTTCTAATCTTGAGAGACGTTCTTGAAATAATGGTCTTCTCTTCATAATAGGAATTTCTTCACTTGAAGTTTTTGAGAGATTCTTCATACTTGGACCACGACTTCTTCATTTTTCTCCAATCTTTATTTTGGATTTTGATATACAACGATCCGCCTCCTTTTGATACTTAGATCTATTTATCCTCATACCTTGCTAGGGTCTTTTCGGATAGACTTCTCCATGATCTTTAGAGGAGTATTTGCTTTTCGTCGTGTGTCTCGATCCTTCATATTGATTTTTGATAAATGATTCTTCACATCTCTTGGGATCTTTAGCAAAAAAATGTAGCCCTCATGCCTTGTTAGGGCCTTTTCAGACTCGCCAATCTTCGCATCCCGCTTCAATAAGTTATGCCTTGGATATGAACTCTAATTAATACCGAGCAACTTTTAAAAGATCTTGTGCTAGAAGCTAACTAACTTTTCAAATCGTACGACTTACTTATTGCAAATATATTTGTTAACAAGCGATGGGAGAAAAAGCTCATAATCAACTCATATAAATTCATGAAAGAATACCAAACTTATAATTGACTCTATCATCTCTCGTTCTCCACAATTTAAAATCTCAAGGAATGAGACTCGTGGATGCTTAGCCTATTAAATCAAAGTTTTGGGTTTTCAAGTCATCTATAGGATCTTGCAACTTCTTAGACTTTTTCAAGTTTAGAATTCGCATTTTAAAGTTCCCTTGATAAACGACTTTCTAGGATCAATTATAGGAACTTGCGAAAAGTTCTTGTTCTTAACCCGCAAGAGTTAAGACTTTCGCGTTTTAAAGTTCCCTATATAAAAGCCTAGCAAAACTTGACTTAAACACGTTAAGGATACTAGCTAGAGTAAACTTAGATAAGTAAACTCGGGTTGAGTCAAAAGATTCATGACGGGCCTAATATATCAAATACATCTAAACTCATTAAAACCATTTTATTTAACTTTATTTTCTCTTTTGACTTTATTTTTGAAATGAAATATATACATACGATGCGATAACCAAAGGAAATAACATAAAAGAGAATTAATGAAAAATACTACTTGGCCAAAATAGATCAAAAATTTTGAAAAATGTCGAAAAATTAGATTTTCCGGTTAAAATGAAGACCAATTAATGGAAAAGCCCACTTAACTTCGATAGAAGTCCCCCTACACTTGATATAAACATTGTCCTCAATGTTAAAGCATGTGAGAGTAAACTCCCCTACACTTAGGACATTGTGCACGTTGTTTAAATCTTGCTAAGGAAGAGACAACTATAGTGAACATATAAGATATGAAATATTGAATCACGACAATTTAGGATAGAACCGGGAAGACGGGAAGACGAGATCACGGGTCGTCAAATATCATCAAAAGTGCTCTTTGAAGCTTTAATCCCTGCACATCATAAGAAACAAGACAACAAACCCTATGTAGCTCCCCCTACACTTATAATGAAAACGGGTAAAAACGATAGATCAACAGGTTGCCTCCCGAGAAGCGCGTGTTTTTGTTAACCGAGTCACGAGCCTCACTCGACCCAGAATTAATTCAAGGGAAACGTGGTGAGGGATGGAATCATCTCATTAGAGATGTCCTCACCAAAGTAAAACTTGACACGCTGGCCATTCACCTTAAATTTTGGCCAATTTGGTTGAGATAGCTCAATGGTGCCATAAGGGAAGACTTTGGCGACGGTGAATGGACCAGACCAACGGCTCTTAAGCTTGCCCGAAAAGATTTTCAACCGAGAGTTAAAGAGTAAAACTTGATCACCTATGTGAAACTCTTGGTTCTTGATCTTAGAATCATGAATAAGCTTGGTTCTCTCCTTGTAGATCAATGAATTCTCATAAGCCTCATTTCTCAGTTCATTAAGTTCATTGAGTTGGATCTTCCGAAAATCACCGGCTTTGTTGATATCAAAATTAACCCATTTCAAGGCCAATAATCCTTATGCTCTAACTCAATGGAGAGGTGGCATGCCTTTCCGTACACAAGACGATATGGAGTGCAACCAATAGGTGTCTTATATGCGGTACGGAAAGCCCACAAAGCATCATCTCACTTATCGGTCCATGAGGCACGATGCTCTCCCACAGTACGCTCTAAGATTCATTTAAGACCACGGTTAGAAATCTCGGCTTGACCATTTGTTTTGTGGATGATACGCGGTGGAAAGTCGGTGATTGACACCATACTTAGCCATGACTCAAGCAAATTGATCATTGCAAAAATGAGTCCCGCGATCACTAATGATAGCACGAGGAACACCGAATCGAGAAAATAATTGTTTTAGAAAGTTCACAACCACCCTCGCATCGTTAGTAGGTAAAGCCTTTGCTTCAACCCATTTTGATACGTAGTCAACGACTACGAGGATGTACTTGTTCCCTTTGGATGATGGAAATGGCCCCATAAAGTCGATGCCCCATACGTCAAAGATTTCACATTCTTGGATGAAATTTTGAGGCATCTCATCTTTATGTGTGATCTTTCCTTGTCGTTGGCAAGCATCACAATGCTTAACCATTTCGTGTGAATCACGATAAATGGTGGGCCAATAAGATCCAGAATCGAAAACTTTCTTCGCGGTGTAATTGGGGCCAAAGTGACCACCAGTTGGTCCTTTATGGCAAGCTTCCAAGATTTATAAAGTTGCGGGCCCGTCAACACACCGACGAAGGATCAAGTCAGCACATTGTTTGAAGAGATAAGGGTCGTCCCAATAGTAAGTTTTCACATCCTTGAAGAATTTATTCTTTTGTTGGGACGATAAACCTTCGATGAGACTTCCACCCGCCAAGTAGTTTGCAAAGTCCGCAAACCATGGTGTCTCATCTTGATTGGAGTTAATAGACATCAAGGCCTCAAGGGGAAAAGATTCATTCATCCCTTGATTTGGGAGCTCCCCTTGATAAGGATCCTCGAGTCTACTAAGATGATCCGCGGCTAGGTTTTCTGCTCCCTTTTTATCACGGGTTTCATTTTTGAATTCTTAAAGGAGTAAAACCCAACGAAGAAGTCTTGGTTTAGAATCTTGTTTTGTTAACAAGTAATTCAATGCGGAATGATCGGTGTACATAATGGTGGTTGAAAGGAAAAGATAGGGGAGAAATTTTTCAAAAGCATATACAACGGCTAAAAGATCTTTTTCGGTTGTAGTATAATGCAATTGAGCCCCCGTCATTGTCTTGCTAGCGTAATGGATTGGTTGGATAAGTTTGTTGATTCTTTGTCCCAAGACTGCTCTAATAGCAAAGTCGCTAGCATCACACATCAATTCAAAAGGTAACTCCCAATTAGGAGTAACTAAGACCGGTGCCATAGTTAATTTATCCTTAAGAAGATTGAAATATTTGATACACTCTTTAGAAAAGATAAAAGGAGTATCTTTTTCCAAGAGGTGGGTCATCGGGCGAGCGATCTTTGAAAAATCTTGAATGAATCGACGATAGAAGCCAGCATGACCAAGAAAACTTCTCACACCCTTCACGGTTAAAGGTGGAGGTAATTTAGCAATCACATCGACTTTAGCACGGTCTACTTCAAGACCGGCTTTGGAGATTTTATGACATAGAAAAATGCCTTCTTTGACCATGAAATGACATTTTTCCCAATTAAGAACGAGACGAGTGTCTTCACACCGTTTGAGCATACGTTCTAAATTGGCAAGACAAGTAGAGAAAGAATCACCATAGACCGAGAAATCATCCATAAAGACTTCCATAGTTTCTTCAACCATGTCATGGAATATAGCCATCATACACCTTTGGAAAGTCCCGGGAGCATTGCATAAGCCGAAAGGCATTCTTTTGTAAGCAAATGTCCCGTAAGGACAAGTGAATGTGGTTTTCTGTTGGTCTTTTGGATCGATGGGAATTTGAAAATACCCGGAGAAACCGTCTAAGAAGCAATAGTAGTCATTACCCGCTAAACGCTCGCGCATTTGATCCATGAAAGGAATAGGAAAATGATCCTTACGAGTGGCATCATTGAGCTTGCGATAGTCTATGCAAACTCGCCAACCCGTGACAAGTCGAGCAGGAATCAACTCGTTGTTTTCATTGGGAACAACGGTTATTCCGCCTTTCTTAGGCACACAATGGGCGTGACTAACCCATGGCGAATCCGAAATAGGGTAAATCATTCCGGCATCTAGAAGTTTGATAACTTCTTTCTTGATGACGTCATGAATTTTTGGATTAACCCTTCTTTGGCTTTGGATTGCGGGTTTAAAGTCATCTTCCATGAGAACTTTATGAGTACAAAAGTTAGGATCAATTCTGCGGAGGTCGGAAATTTTCCAAGCAATTGCTTTCTTATGATTTTTGAGCACATCGAGAAGTCGAGATTTTTCATCCTCTTTTAAGTCCTTTGCAATGATGGCGGGTAACTTCTTATTGTCTTCAAGGAAAACGTATTCAAGATGAGATGGTAAATCCTTAAGCTCTAAATCCGGAGGATTGTTGATGGAAGGCGTAGTCAAATTCGGATCATCGTTTGTGATTTCCATAGGAGAAGGTGGAGAAATATGGTCCTCATTGAGAATTTTCTCAATGGTACGAATGTCTTCATCCCAATCGGAAGGAGAATCGTCATATTTTAAGTCCACATCCCCTAAAGTTGCTTCAAATTCTTTCAAAAGGAAGTCACTTTCTCCAAATGGAGTCAGTGAGGGAGCAATAGAGGCAACGGTCTCAACAATGGGTAGAAAAGAAAAACCACTTTTACAAGCGTCTTTGAAATGTTCTTCAAAAGCCACATCAAGTACGTCAATGAAATTAACGCTCTCGTGTTCATAAGGTTGTTTAGAAAGTTTACCCATGTTGAAGACGATTTTGTCATCACCAACTCTCATGATTAATTCGCCCGCTGCTACATCAATAAGAGTGCGACCGGTCCTCAAGAATGGACGTCCAACGATTAATGAAACACGGGGATCCATCTCGTAGTCAACGACAACAAAATCCGCCGGAAAGGTGAATTTGACGACACCGACGAAGACATCTTCGGCTATCCCTAACGGATAAGCAACCGTACGGTTAACTAATTCCAATGTCATTCGTGTGGGGACTAGCTCGGGTAGAGATAATTGTTTCCAAACACTTAATGGCATTAAGTTGATACTAGCACCTAGATCGGCTAGGGCCATACAATTCTCTACCCCGGGGAAGTTGTAAGGAATGAGAAAGCGACCCGGATCACCAAGCTTGGTTGGTAATTTCCTTAAGAGAACCGTGGAGAAATTCTCATTAAGTTGGGTCTGAGCAAAATCAAGGAGTTTTTCCTTATCACTAAGAAGATCTTTGAACATTTTAGCATATTTAGGCATGTGAGCGAGAGCCTCGGCAAAGGAAATGTTGAAATTCAATTGTTTAAACATTTTAAGAAAGTTTGAAACTTGAATATCATCCTTGTTCTTCAACTTCTCTTTCCTCAACCTTGAAGGATAAGGTATATCGGGTTGAGATGAAGGCTTTGGAATGGAATTCTCACTCACATCCTTGGGTGGAGGAGGGGTAGAAGTAGAAGGTGGAGGAATTGGTGAAGGGGGCTCGTTATCCTTTGTCACAATCACCGGTGTAGGTTTAGGAATCTCGGGTTCCTTATAACCTTTTCCACTTCGGGTGGTGATTGCTTTCATCTCCCCTCTTGGATTAGCAACGGTATTACTCGAAAGAGAACCTGAAGCAGAGGATTGATTACT
Source organism: Glebionis coronaria (assembly GCA_025667525.1). Lineage (NCBI taxonomy): Eukaryota > Viridiplantae > Streptophyta > Magnoliopsida > Asterales > Asteraceae > Glebionis > Glebionis coronaria. The sequence continues at coordinate 127,659,292 of CM046881.1, forward strand.
TGAGAAGAAACTAGCCATCATATCCCTTAAGTCATTCGTTTGACTGCTTAAAGAGTTTCGCATGTCATTCCTAAGCTCGGCTCGAAGATCATTCCCTTGTTTCGCCATGTCACCTTTCAAGTTGATGATTTGACTCTGAAGATTCTTCACCAACGCGTCATTAGTCCTCATGTACGTTTCAACCTCTTGATTGTGTCGTGGGTTGGTTGGGATGGGGAACTTGGTAAGCGGGTGGTTGATAAGTGGTTTGTTGATAAACTTGATTATTTCCTTGAGGTGGATATGGGTTTCTTTGGGTTTGATATTGATTTAGGAGCTCGAGGTTGGTTTTGATTGTTGAGATTAAAGTTGTTTTGGTTTTGAGGAGGAAAACCGCGTGGTGAAAGGAAGTTGTTTGAACGATAACTTAACAAATTTCGGCCACCTTGAGGATGAGCTTGATAGCCTCCCGTGGAAAAGTTACCGTTAGCCGCATACACGTTTTCCGGATTGTCATGAGTAGAAGGACAATCGATGTATGAATGAGAATCACCGCAAGTTTCACAAGAAGGTGTTACAGCTTTGACTTGTTGAAATTGGTTCATAGCCATAGTTAAGAAATTTTTGTTCATCTCAGCTATTTGGCGGGTAAGTTCGGTTATCTTGGGGTTTGATGAATGATAGGTATGAAAACACCCATCCTTTTACCACTTATTTCTTACTAAAACAAGACCAAAACGCGTGTTTAATATCATTTGTTTGGAATTATGCGTGGTATTTGTGTTTATTGTGTTTTCAGAGTCAACCGGATGAATTTTGAAGAAAACATGGGATTGCACGGGTTTTATCGAAGAAAAAGACTCAAGACAAAGTCTATTGTCCAAGAGATGCAAAAGATTTGAAGTCATGGTGCCTATTTGAAGATTTATCGAAGAAAAGGACCAAAGACGGAAGATTTACAAATGTCGAAGAAACTCAAGTCTATTAAACGAAGAAATTAAAAGACGAGTTGAATTTAATCGTCGACAAATCCCGAATCAGAATCGAAAACGTCAACTTTTCTGAAAAGACGAGAAGACAAGAAGAGAGGAAGAAAGCCCACTTCACCAACCAACCACTAGCCTATATAAGGAAAACCCCTCACACATTTGGCACTAGTTTTTTCATTCCCAGTTTCTTCTTTTCTTTCGTAGGAAGCCAACACCACTAAGGTGTTGGTGATTTTTCATTTTTGTTGAATCCTTCATCTTGTAAGCTTTTAATCTTTTTTCCTTTGATTGTTTAAACCTTAATCATCAATATAATCTTTCCATTTCATCTTGTTCATCTTCTCTTTTTATTCAAAGTTTTAAAGTTCTAGTTTGATTGATTTGATCTTCAAAAGTTAATGGGTTTTGTGTTTTTATGACTGGGATTTGTAGTTTATGACTAGTAGATGATTTGTGATTAGTTTTGTTCAAGATTTGGTTAAAAACTTGGTTGATTTTTGATTAAACCGTGTTCCCCTGTTTTCGTGCTGTGTCCGTTCTTCAATTCCCCAGATATTTCGAATAGACTGTTTGCCTTGTCCCTTATTCGGAATATTTTTATATTCCGGATAGGGTCCTTTATTCCGTATAGCCAATTCTTCCGCATAGCATTTTTATTCCGGGTAATCGATTATTCCGGGTAGCATTTATATTCCGGATAGGTTCATTATTCCGAGTAGTAAAACATTCCGAATAGCAAGCTTTATTCCGCATAGCCTTATTTATTCCGCATAGAGTTCATTATTCCGAATAGCAAGTTTTATTCCGGGTAGCCAATTATTCCGCATAGCCTTATTTATTCCGCATAGGATTTTTATTCCGGGTAGCCTTATATTCCGCATAGCCTAGTTATTCCGGATAGCCACCGATATTCCACATAAGCTTTTTATTCCGGATGGCATCGTTATTCCGAATAGAGGAAGTTTTCAGTAAGGGTATTTTTCAGCTTTATCGTTTAATTGTTTAATTTTAAATTCAAATTTGATTTCATTAACTGCTTTCGGTTTAAATCTTTATTTACTTCATTTATTTGTCTTTTTAATAGAATAGAAAACCAAACCCACTATTTGTCACCAAGAACAAATCGTTCCACTTTGAGTTGTGATCAATTCGAGAAGATTCCGAGAGAATAAATCTTGAACCCAATGAAAACCATTGTATCAAATGGCGCCGCTGCCGGCTCTTCTCATTAAGATCAACAGTTTTTTGTGAGCACTTGGATTTTGGGATCCGTTCACCGTGAACGTTACTTTTTCACAAGAATTTTCAAAAAACCAAAAAAAAAATATAAAATTTTCAGAAATACAAAAAATTAAAAAACCATAAAAACCAAAAAATATTTCTTGCTTGCTTTGTTAGTTCTTTTGCAGGTGCATGCGTACACGATCGACATCTTATCAAGAGCCCGAGCCTCTCGAAGACTTAGACATGGCCGGTTGATACATGGTTTTTGACACCCCGTATAAGAATTAAAGTTCGTTGTGTTGGTCTAATCGAATTGATCTAGGTTCTCTATGTGACTCTAATGTTCTTTGGTGAAACAAAAATAGGTCGTTGTAGTATTAAAAATAAAAGTGCGTAACTTTAAAGTAAAAGTGCAATTAAAGTAATTTAAATCTAAAACTAATTTAAAAGTAAAGTGCAAGTATTAAAAAGCTTGACTGAAATTAAAGGGCACTAAACGTAAATGACACAAACTTAAAACTACCTAAGGCAAACTTAAAACGCAACTAAAACTTAAACTGAAGCAAGGCTTTAATTAAGCTAAGGCAAATAAACTTAAAGTGCAAGTAAGGAAAAAGGGCGGGAAAAATTAAGCTTGAAAATAAAAGACAGAAACTTAAAAAGAAAAACTAAAAAGAACCTGACAGAAACCCTTGATTCGGAACTTTCTGGTCAACCCTTGGTTCAGAAGTTCTTGAGTTCCGAATGAACCCTTCTTGACTCGGATCCGGAACCTTGGTTCGGAACTCTTCCGAGTGAACAAAAAGATGTTGATCCGGAACTCCTTGATCCGGAACTTCTTCCGAATGAAGCACTCTTGATCCGGAACTTTTGAGTTCCGAATGAAACCTTCTTGATCCGGAACTTTTCGTTCGGAAGTCTTGACTCGGAACTTTTCGTTCAGAAGTCTTGACTCGGAAGATTCGTTCGGAACTTTCAATGTTCCGAATGAGATTGTTGATCCGGAACTTGTCCTTGGTCCGGAAGTTTTCGTCCGGAACTTTCGTTCGGAATATTTCGTCCGGAACTTTTGACTTGATCCGGAACTCTTCCGGATGAAGCCCACTGGTTCGGAACTTTGAATGTTCCGAATGAAAGAACTCCTTCTCTTTGCTCGGAACTTACCTGGGAATACAGTAACAGAAACAAACACCCCCGAAGAACAAGTGATCACAATAACACGAATCTAACCACAAATTTAACCAAAATCAAACACAAGATTAAACTAAACTAATAACAAAACATTCAATAATCATAAACAAACAATCTAAATCAATAAAACTAACAAATCTAACCACAATAATCAAAACCCACTTGATCAAAATAAGAACATGAACATGAACACAAACATAAACATAAAAATCAAAGATCAAGAAAGGTAGATAGGAGATTAACAAGATAAAATAAAGATTAACAAGAATTAAATGGAAAATTACTTGAAATTAAAGGAATTTAAGGTGCAAGACAAGGTATTTAAATTTGACAAGTATTTAAATGACATGAAATTTAAGGTGCAAGGTAAATAAATGGTGGAAGACTAATTGTCACACTTAGCCAACAAAGAAAATTATTAACTAGCCTAAACTATATATAGGGGAGGATTAGGAAGCTTCCTCCCCTCCTTTCTTTTCTCTTAATTGCAAGATTAAGTCCTTCCTTCTTTAATCTTCTTTTAATTGCATGCTTAGTCCTTTTCTTCTTATCTTCTTTAATCTTGGACTTTTAATGACTTTTGGCTCGAGATTTCTTTGAACTCGTCTTTTAATTCTTCAATAAAATAGACTTGAGTTCTTCGGCTTTAAGTAAACTTCCGTCTTTTGACTTTTTCTTCGATAAATCTTCAGAATTGGTCTTGGACTTCCGTTCTTTTTGCACTCTTGACTTCTTGACTTCGTCTTTCATCTTTTTCTTCAATAAAAGCCCGTGAATGCCCGTGAATGCCCGTGTTTTCTCCACTTTTCACCTTTTCGTCCTAAATCACAACAAAAACACAAACCACGCATAATTCCGACATAAAAGACATAAAATACACGTTTTGGCTCGGTTATTATTGTAATTAAGTGGTAGAAAGGATGGGTGTTTACACACCTATCAAATCCCGTACACTTGACCATTGCAATGTCCTCATGCAATGCATTAGTTACAAAGCAAGTTTACCTTTTTCATCATAATTAATCCACGTTGGCCTTTATTAAAGAGATAGAAACTTAAAAACATACAAAATAAAGAAATCAAAAGCATACCTTGGGTTCTGGAAATGTTATGAATAATCATCATCCTCAAGTTTTCACTTTCTCCAAACCAAGCTTAAAAACGAGATCATTGTTATTATAAGTTAGTAAACTAACACGAAATCATGTGGGCCAATTACTCACTTAGACTCCCTTATTCCTAGGTGTATCTCTTATATTTTATTGTTATCTTGAATGATCACGAGGATGCATTGTTTGACTTATTTCGATAGTTATTTAGTCCGAAAATAAAGTGAACGATTTAATCAATAGTTAGCTAAAGGACAAAATCTTTTAAAACTGCTTCTCGGGCCCTCATAAAGTTCATATCTTGGCATACCTCGCTTCGCGATTTGAGACCTTTCTCGGACCGATATTTGGCAGCGACTTCATACTTCAAACCTTGAGAGACGTTCATGAAATAATGGCCTTCTCTTCATAATAGGAATTTCTTCACTTGAAGTTTTGAGAGATTCATACTTGGACCACGACTTCTTCATTTTTCTCCAATCTTTATTTTGGACTTTGATATACAACGATCCGCCTCCTTTTATGACTTGAATCTATTTATCCTCATACCTTGTTAGGGTCTTTTCGGATACACTTCTCCATGACTTTTGGGAGTTTTTGCTTTTCGTCGTGTGTCTCGATCCTTCATATTGATTTTCGATAAATGATTCTTCACATCACTTTGGATCTTTAGCAACAAAATTTAGCCCTCATGCCTTGTTAGGGCCTTTTCGGACTCGCCAATCTTCGCATCCCGCTTCAATAAGTTATGCCTTGGCTATGAACTCTAATCCATACCGAGCAACTTTTAAACGATCTTGGGCTAGAAGCTAAGTAACTTTTCAAATCGTACAACCTTATTTATTAGCAGATAAATCTATTAACAAGCGATGGGAGAATAGGCTTATAATTAACTCACATAAATTCACGAAAGAATACCAAACTTATAATTGGCTCTATCATCTCTCGTTCTCCACAGTTTAAAATATCAAGGAGTGAGACTCGTGGATGCTTAGCCTATTAAATCAAAGTTTTGGGTTTTCGAGTCGCCTATAGGATCTTGCAAGTTCATAGACTTTTTCAAGTTTAGAAATCGCATTTTAAAGTTCCCTTGATAAACGACTCTCTAGGATCAATTATAGGAACTTGCGAAAAGTTCTTGTTCTTAACCCGTGAGAGTTAAGACTTTCGCGTTTTATAGCTCCCTATATAAAAGCCTAGCAAAACTTGACTTAAACACGTTAAGGATACTAGCTAGAGTAACTTAGATAAGTAAACTCGGGTTGAGTCAAAAGATTCACAACGTTTGAAAATTAAAACCACTTTATTAAACATTTGTTCTAATAAGGCAAGAAAATAACTATATAAAAGGAAAAACTAATAGGCCAAAATAGATCAAAAATTTTGAAAAATGTCGAAAAATTGATTTTCCGGTTAAAATGAGGACAAATACAAGGAAAAGACCACTTAAGTTCGATAGAAGTCCCCCCTACACTTAAGATAAACATTGTCCTCAATGTTTAAGCATGTGGGAATAAACTCCCCTACACTTAGGACATTGTGCACTTTGTTTAAATCTCGCTAAGGAAGAGACAACTAAAGAGATTCCTATTTTAATATTGAGAAAATATAAAATAGTGAATCGAAAAGAGTTTAGGATAGAACCGGGAAGAAGTGAACACGGAATCACGGGTCGTCAAGAATCATCAAGAGTGGATCATTGAGTGCTCGAATCCCTGATTAAGAGAGTAGAGGAGAGGAAATAGCAAACCAACGGGTCTCCCCTACACTTAGGATAAAGAAAACTAAAAGATAGATGCATAGGTTGCCTCCCAAGAAGCGCTTGATTTTTGTTAACCGAGTCGTGAGCCTGACTCGACCTTGATTATCAACGGAAGAAGCATGAAACATATCCACCAGGATCAAAGACATAGTTTTCGTCCATCAAATAGCACAAGCTTAAGGCGAACAAGGCAAGCCAAAGAAGAGTAGGCAAGGTTCCCTTAAGCAGCGATGGAGCACGGTGGAAGTAAGGGTGAAGTGGTGCAAGCAGATTTCCATAAGTTCCAAAGATATTTCCTTTTATTTCATCAGGTGGATACTGAGATGGCTGCAGAATGTCAATACTAGGGTCGAACACCTTTTCCTTTAAGGGAAAATAGCACTCAGGCTCAGTAGAATGGGAAGAAGATCCGCGAAGAAGCACAACCTCGTCCTCAGAAGGGGGATAAAGAGGTGTTAAATCATATGTGCTGCGGATATTGGTGTCGACTGGTTTCTTCTCCTTAGAAAGAATGTGCTTCAAATCCAAAGTAGCATCAAGACGATAATCTTCAAAATCATAAGGAGGAGCATCACTCTCATGAGGGAAGTAAGTGTTGAGAAATTCAGAGAAGTCTTCCTCAAATGTGTAATCGTCCAAAGTAGGATCGAGTGATGGCGGAGGATCTTCATCATGTGAAGAATCGCTCGAAAAAGTATCGGCCTCATCAAAATCATCATATGTGGGCAGCTCGGGATACTCAGAAGTACAATCATCAAAATCATCCGAATCTGAGCTAGAATCATCATCATCATAAGCATCAAAGACCGGTGGAGAATCATAAATGGGAGAAGCTTCCAAAGTGGAGCGAGAATCATCCACATCATCTTGAAAGAGTGGATTATATTTGCAAGACTCGAATAGAGGATTGTTGTAGACGACGAAGTCCTCATGCACATTAATCATATTCACTGATTCTCGGCCTCCAAAGGATTTGCCTGTAAGCTTCCCCATTTTAAAAATTTTTGAATCATCCCCGACTCGTAAGATTAACTCACCTTCGGCCACATCCACTAAAGCTCGTCCGGTTCTCAAGAATGGCCGACCAAGTATTAAAGGAATACGAGGGTCCATTTCATAATCAACAACGACAAAATCGACCGGGAAAGTAAATGTGCCAACTTTAATAAATACGTCTTCGGCTATACCAACGGGGTAAGCGAGAGTGCGATTTGCAAGTTCAAGAGTCATCTTTGTTGGAGTGAGGTCGGGCAATGATAGTGTTTTCCAAACACTCAATGGCATCAAATTAATACTGGCCCCGAGATCAGCAAGGGCAGTAAATTCTTCAGTTTTGTTGAAAACGTAAGGCAACACAAAATGACCGAGATCTCCAAGCTTTTCCGGAAGTTCTTTAAGAATAACTGCAGAGCAGTTTTCATTTAAGCGTGTGTTGGCGAGTTCAATCAGCTTCTCCTTCTTGTTAAGCAATTCCTTAAACGCTTTAACAAATTTGGGCATGTGGACAAGTGCTTCAAGAAAGCTAATGTTGAAGTTCGTCTGAGAAATCATCTTGATATAGTTTGTCACTTGAGAGTCCTCCTTGGTTAGTAGTTTGGACTTGCCTAAACGAGAAGGATAAGGGATATTTGGTTTGGGTGGTGAAGGTGCGGGTATAGGTAAAGGTTGAGATGTTGAAGGGTCCTTCCTAGAGACATCGTCATGGCGAGGCGGAGATGGTAATGGTGCACTAATACTAGGTGTAGGAGGAGTAGGGATAAATGGTGGTGGAGGAGGTGTAGATGATGGGGGTGGGATTGGTGGATCGACAATGGTAATTCCACTACGAGTAGTAATAGCACTCACATTAGCTCTCGGATTAGTGACGGTGTTAGAAGGTAGAGAACTCGAAGTAGAAGAAGGTTGAGCTGCAGGTAAGAAACTAGCAAGCATATTCTTCAAATCAGTCGTTTGATTGCTGAAAGAGGATTGAATATTATCTCGAAGCTCGGATCTAATCTCATTTCCTTGCTTTGTGATATCTCCTTTCAGATTGATAATTTGGCTCTGAAGATTCTTGATTTGCTCACCTTGGGTTCTCATGATGGCTTCAACATCGGGATTAATGGGTGGGGCTTGTTGGGCGGGTGGTTGATAAGGATTAGAAGCTCTTGGTGGGATTTTGTTGCTTCTATTGTAGTTGTTGGCGGGGTTTGGTTTTGAGGAGAAAAACCGGGTGAAAGGTAGTTGTTGGACCGGTAACTCAGCAGATTTCTATCCCCTTGAGGTCGAGCTTGGTAATTTTCCGGTGAATAATTACCATAAGCTGCATACACATTTTCTGGATTTCCTTGTGTCGAAGGACAATCGGTGTATGAGTGAGGACCGCCGCATGTTTCACAAGGAGCAGCAACAGCTTTAACTTGTTGCTGTTGTTGGTTTGAAGCCAAGAGTTGTATACTTCTGCTCATTTCAGTCAGCACACGGGTGAGTTCGTTAATATCAGGGTTGCTGAGGTGGAGGAAACATTGACTCTCAGGTTGTTCCTAGAAGAGGCAGAGGAATCCCAGTTTTTGTGGTGAGTAGTCATGTTCTCAATAAGCTCTCTACACTCCTCGGGTCTCCTTTTCATGAATGTGCCACCGGCGGCTGCATTAATCGTATCACGATCTCGAAAAGTCAAACCGTTGTAGAAAGTATCTATTAAGGTCACAGGTAGCATGTTGTGGTTTGGACATCTATCGATCAAGACATTATATCGCTCCCAAGCATCAAAAATAGATTCATCAGGGTCTTGCATGAAACCGCTGATTTGATTGCCAAGGCTCGTGACCATGGATGGTGGAAAGTAGCGTGACAAAAAGCGTTGAGTCATGTTATCCCAAGTGTGAATTGAATTCTTTGGAAGACGATCAAACCATTTCTCGGCATGATGTGATAAAGTATGTGGGAAGAGTTGTAGGCGAAGAACATCCATTGTGGCATCGGGCAACTTCATGCTTTGGGTGATTGTAATGAACTTGTCGAGGTGTTTGTTGGCATCATCATCAGGCAATCCATGGAATGGGTTAGTTTGCACTTGCTGAATCATGTGGTGCTTCAACGAAAACTCAGTAGCGTTGATTTGCATCGGCGCAATCGGTCCTCCTCGTCCAAACATGGTAGGTTGACAAAGTTCCTCCATGGTCCGAAGATCGGGCTGTGGAAGAACATTGTTGTTATTGTTGAGGTGCGGTGGAATGTTGTTGTTGACACCTGACATACTTAAATCTTCTTGACTCTCGGGCTCTTGATAATTAGAAGATCTAGTACGCATACACCTGAAAATGCAAAAGAAAAAGAAACCAAACACAAAGACAATATATATACACAATAAAGATAAAATCTTTTTGGATTTTTGAAATTTCTAATTTTTATGGAGTTTTATCAATTTTTAATTTTTGTGGTTTTTTTTTTAAGCAAGAAAATAACGCTCACGAATGAACGGATCCCAAAAAGCAACGCGTCTCTCACAGAAAACCGTTAATCTTTACGAAAAGAGTCGGCAGCGGCGCCATTTGATACATGGTTTTTGACACCCCGTATAAAAATTAAAGTTCGTTGTGTTAGTCTAATCGAATTGATCTAGGTTCTCTATGTGACTCTAATGTTCTTTGGTGAAACAAAAATATGTCATTGTAGTATTAAAAATAAAAGTGCGAAACTTTAAAGTAAAAGTGCAATTAAAGTAATTTAAATCTAAAACTAATTTAAAAGTAAAGTGCAAGTATTAAAAAGCTTGACTGAAATTAAAGGGCACTAAACGTAAATGACACAAACTTAAAACTACCTAAGGAAAACTTAAAACACAACTAAAACTTAAACTGAAGCAAGGCTTTAATTAAGCTAAGGCAAATAAACTTAAAGTGCAAGTAAGGAAAAAGGGCGGGAAAAATTAAGCTTGAAAATAAAAGACAGAAACTTAAAAAGAAAAACTAAAAAGAACGTGACAGAAACCCTTGATTCGGAACTTTCTGGTCAACCCTTGGTTCGGAAGTTCTTGAGTTCCGAATGAACCCTTCTTGACTCGGAACTTCTTGATCCGGAACCTTGGTTCGGAACTCTTCCGAGTGAACAAAAAGATGTTGATCCGGAACTCCTTGATCCGGAACTTCTTCCGAATGAAGCACTCTTGATCCGGAACTTTTGAGTTCCGAATGAAACCTTCTTGATCCGGAACTTTTCGTTCGGAAGTCTTGACTCGGAACTTTTCGTTCGGAAGTCTTGACTCGGAAGATTCGTTCGGAACTTTCAATGTTCCGAATGAGATTGCTGATCCGGAACTTGTCCTTGGTCCGGAAGTTTTCGTCTGGAAGTTTTCGTCCGGAACTTTCATTCGGAAGATTTCGTCCGGAACTTTTGAGTTGATCCGGAACTCTTCCGGATGAAGCCCACTGGTTCGGAACTTTGAATGTTCCGAATGAAAGAACTCCTTCTCTTGGCTCGGAACTTACCTGGGAATACAGTAACAGAAACAAACCCCCCCGAAGAACAAGGGATCATAATAACACGAATCTAACCACAAATTTAACCAAAATCAAACACAAGATTAAACTAAACTAATAACAAAACATTCAATAATCATAAACAAACAATCTAAATCAATAAAACTAACAAATCTAACCACAATAATCAAAACCCACTTGATCAAAATAAGAACATGAACATGAACATGAACACAAACATAAACATAAAAATCAAAGATCAAGAAAGGTAGATAGGAGATTAACAAGATAAAATAAAGATTAACAAGAATTAAATGGAAACTTACTTGAAATTAAAGGAATTTAAGGTGCAAGACAAGGTATTTAAATTTGACAAGTATTTAAATGACATGAAATTTAAGGTGCAAGGTAAATAAATGGTGGAAGACTAATTGTCACACTTAGCCAACAAAGAAAATAATTAACTAGCCTAAACTATATATAGGAGAGGATTAGGAAGCTTCCTCCCCTCCTTCCTTTTCTCTTAATTGCAAGATTAAGTCCTTCCTTCTTTAATCTTCTTTTAATTGCATGCTTAGTCCTTTTCTTCTTATCTTCTTTAATCTTGGACTTTTAATGACTTTTGGCTCGGGATTTCTTTGAACTCGTCTTTTAATTCTTCAATAAAATAGACTTGAGTTCTTCGGCTTTAAGTAAACTTCCGTCTTTTGACTTTTTCTTCGATAAATCTTCAGAATTGGTCTTGGACTTCCGTTCTTTTTGCACTCTTGACTTCTTGACTTCGTCTTTCATCTTTTTCTTCAATAAAAGCCCGTGAATGCCCGTGTTTTCTCCACTTTTCACCTTTTCGTCCTAAATCACAACAAAAACACAAACCACGCATAATTCTGACATAAAAGACATAAAATACACGTTTTGGCTTGGTTATTATTGTAATTAAGTGGTAGAAAGGATGGGTGTTTACACACCTATCACCGGTGTACATAACAACAACAATAATCCACCTCAAAACAACAACAACAATAATAATCCACCTCTCAACAACAATAATAACAACAACAATGAGCCTCTACCGGACACGCCCGATGATTGAACTTCTGCAAGCACATGTAGACGGCAACAATGATCCGATTGTCATACCCGCGATTGCAGCCAACAACTTTGAGCTCAAATCCGGCTTTATCCAGATGGTCTCTGCTCAACCATTCTTGGGGCGTACCATTGATGATCCTCATGACCACATCAAGAGATTCTTGCAACTCACGAATACGGTCAAATTCAATGGTGTTCCACAAGAGGTAATCCGTTTACAACTTTTTCCTTTCTCCTTAGAGGGACAAGCCCGGCATTGGCTTGCAAAGGAACTGCCACAAAGTATTCTGACGTGGACGGATTTGGATACCAAGTTCATAAACTATTTTTTCCCACCCTCTCGTACTACCGCTTTGCGGAATGAAATTATAAATTTTGAACAAAAGTACGATGAATCTTTTAGTGAATCTTGGGACCGTTTTAAAGATCTTTTAAGAAAGTGCCCACAACATGGTTTTACCAAAGTTCACCAAATTAATACTTTTTATAAAGGTTTAAGCATGAATGACCATGATTCACTAAGTAGTGCCTCGGGGGGTAATATTTTGGTTAGGACTTCCAATGCTGCTTGGGATATCATTGAGAATAAGTCTCGTGTGCAAACCAAGAGTGTGCGGACCAATGCCGCTAGTGCTAGTACTAGTGACAACGACAAGCGACTTGACAAAATCACTACGCTTCTTGAATCGCTTGCTACCCAAACCGCCAGCAACACCAACAGCATCAATGCTAAAAACGCTCAAGTCAATGCTGTTAGCCAACCATGTGAAATATGCGGGGTCCTCACTCTTACACCACTTGTACCGCCACCCAAGACTACCCTTCTGAGAATGTGAATGCAGCATACGGTACCTATCCTCCGGCCGCTTATCAAGCTCGTCCTCAAGGTGACCGCAATTTGCTTAGCTACCGTTCAAACAACTTTCTTTCCCCACCCGGTTTTCCTCCTAACAACCCAAACCAACAACAAAACCTCAATCGCCCTCCTCAACAACAACAACCTCGTGTACCATACATACCACCTCACAAACAACCGTATCCACCTTAAAGAAACAACCAAGTTTACCAACAACCTGCTTATCAACCACCCGCTTACCATGCTCCCCCTCCCAACCAACCCACCGCATTACACCAAGATGTTGAAACCTACATGCGGACCAATGATGTGATTGTGGAAAATCTCCAGCGGGAAGTGCTCAACTTGAAAGCAGACATGGTGAAACAAGGAAACGATCTGAGAGCTGATATGAGAAACACTTTGGCAAGTCAAACGACTGACTTACGGAACATGATGGCTGGTTTCTTCCAAGGTAATCAATCCTCTTCTTCGGGTACTCTTCCGAGTAACACCGTTGCGAATCCAAGAGGGGAGATGAAAGCAATCACCACTCGCAGTGGCAAAGGTACCAAGGAACCCGAGCTTCCTATACCTCCACCGGTGATTGTGACTAAGGAAAACGAGTCACCTGCTCCTATTCCTCATCCTTCTACTTCCCCAATTCCTCCACCTCTTACTTCTACCCCTCCTCCACCCAAGGATAGAGTGATCCTATTCTCCTAAAGCCTTCCTCTTCTTCCGATATACCTTATCCATCAAGGTTGAGGAAAGAGAAGCTCAAAAGCAAGGATGATATTCAAGTTTCGAACTTTCTAAAAATGTTTAAACAATTTAATTTTAACATCTCCTTCGCTGAGGCTCTCGCTCACATGCCCAAATATGCGAAAATGTTCAAAGATCTTCTTAGCGACAAGGAGAAGCTTCTTGATATTGCTAACACCCAACTTAATGAGAATTGCTCTGCAGTGCTCTTAAGGAAAATGCCAACCAAGCTTGGTGATCCGGGTCGTTTCTTAATCCCTTGCAACTTCCCAGGAGTAGAGAATTGCATGGCCCTAGCCGATCTAGGTGCTAGTATTAACTTAATGCCTTTAAGTTTGTGGAAGCAATTATCTCTCCCTGAGCTAGTCCCCACCAAAATGACTTTGGAATTAGCTAACCGTACGGTTGCTTATCCAGTGGGGATAGCCGAAAACGTCTTTGTAGGAGTCGACAAATTCACTTTTCCTGCCGATTTCGTCGTCGTTGACTACGACATGGACCCTCGTGTGCCATTAATTATTGGTCGTCCATTCTTGAGGACCGGTCGCACTCTCATCGATGTTGAAGCCGGTGAGCTTATCATGAGAGTGGGTGACGATAAAATTGTCTTCAACATAGGAAAGTTGTCTAAACAACCTTATTCCTACGAGAGTGTTAATTGTATTGACGTTCTTGATGAGGCTTGTGAAGAACACTTCAAAGATGCTTGCAAAAGTATTCCTACATCTCTTCCCAATGTTGAGACCGTTTCCTCTATTGACTCATCACTATCTCTATTTGGAGAAAGTGATTTCCTTTGGAAAGATTTGGAAGCCACCATGGGAGATGTGAACTTAGAACATAACGATTCTCCCACCGATTGGAATGAAGATCTATGCCTCATTGAGAACCTTCTTAAAGAAGACAATATTTCCCCACCATCTCCCACGGTTATTGCTATCGATGTGTCGACTTTGAATACGCCTCCCATCAAAAATCCTCCGGATTTAGAACTTAAGGAGTTGCCGCCCCATCTCGAGTACGTGTTCCTTGAAGATAAGAAGAAGTCGCCTGTCATCATTGCTAAGGACTTGAAAGAAGAAGAGAAAACTCGCCTCATCGCCGTGCTTAAAGATCATAAGAAGGCAATTGCTTGGAAAATTTCCGATATCCGCGGAATTGATCCGAACTTTGTACTCACAAGATTCTCATGGAAGATGACTTTAAACCCGCAATCCAGAGCCAAAGAAGGGTTAATCCTCGCATTCACGACATCATCAAACAAGAGGTTATCAAACTTCTAGATGCCGGTTTGATTTACCCTATTCCGGATTCGTCTTGGGTAAGTCCCGTCCATTGTGTGCCCAAGAAGGGCGGAATTACAGGGATGAATGCACTTTTGGAACCTTTGAAGAACCGTGCTCCCGTGTTATCCGAAATCCGGTTCTATCTCTCAACTATCGTGATTCAATTTT